>OX453301.1:22500-1222500 GCA_949710035.1 Crambus lathoniellus | reverse complement strand
CTAGACGGACTTCCCCACATTGACCTTAATTCTCACTTAATTTCCTAATTATTTGTTATAATTAGCTTAATTACGTATTAAATAACAAGTGGAAGTGTTATCAGCAAGTTTAATGAACAAACTTTTGAATTAAAAGCGAGGAAAAATTTACCCAACTGTCATTCAAGAAGAGGATATTAATTCAAATTGAAATGATATAAATACTGTGGACTGCTTCTTCTTAAACCTGGGGAGTATTGTTTTCATAATTTACATCACTCACATTGCATTCTCAGACCAATATAAACATATATTACCGACAAATACATCTTGACAATCTTGATAACCAAGTTGTTAATTTTCACTAATTTGTTAGACAAACAACTTGAGTAGGTATATGCTATTAACATTTCACGAATTTCACGTTATTATTCTAAGGAATTTCATTTGTTTGCATTGTGTTACCTCTAATTAACATTCAATCTTTTAAAATATATAAGTAGGTAGTTAAATTTTGACATAAATTGGACTTTAAGTTATTAGAGGTTTTGCCATCTTCCTTACAGCCTGAATTACTACTTGCAGTATATAAATTTCTTAGTAATAAAGTGGGAAAACCATAAAGAACACTTTTTGAAATCTTAATTGAGTTCAAAATACCTACCCACATATTTAGTTATAATTTTAGTTATTGATCATTACTTTTAAACTCAACTAACACACTAGATTTGAATGCCAAATTGGTTTCACATTCACTGTACATTAATTATCATTACTAGTACAGAGCTCACTTTCAGTGAGCAACGGCACAATCCATTACGATTTGGCATCGTTGACAACCTCTCTTTACTTGACAAACTGTGGAAGTAAAGCTGACGGTGACCACTACTGTCACAGACATTCACCTTACTGCTACACTTTCCAAACACTACATCCATACAGGGACATCCAAATCACTTCAATCAAAGACTGTGAAACTAGTTTGCAATAACAATAACTAATAATAAGTCTGTTAATTTAATTGTACTTGTGAAGGGATATAATAATATTAGTTAAGTACTGCCGACTACTTAGCTATTTAGGATTCTTTATATTCAATATATGTATGCAAAATTATATAATTACACTACACAATACCTCTAAATGGTTAGCCTCTATTTACTTTATTAAAAGTTGATTTGATGGTGATACCTATATAACTCTCATGTACCTACTAATTCCTCCGTTCTTATTATTTTTTAAAGTTAATACACTAAGCAAACACAACTAACTTCACTATAACAATTTGGTTGGCCTCGCTTTCCTTTACTCAAAGGAATACTGATGGTATTACCTATTGTTTTAACATAACAGTACCTGACACACTTAAGTTTATTGTTAATTATCTATTATTATTATTATTTTTTGTACAAGTAACTTATTTAAAGAAATAACTCTTTATTGATTCTAGAGTACAACACTTACCTAATCTGTTTTTTTTAACTAGTTAATAATCACTTTTGTTTATTTTTAGTGATAGCGGCCTTAAAAACCCAATCTATAGCCATGATGACCCGGATGGCAACGGCAAAGGACATGGAGCTTAAACTCAAAAATGCTCTGGAGGATCTCAAGGCAACAAGAGACCTAAATAACTCTTTAATTAAGGAAAGAGAGGAAGGCGAACAAGAGATTGTCAAGACCATAACCCGCAACACAGAACTCAAGAGTGAACTCGCTGAAATTTATACAAAATACTCCGAACTCTTAGACAAGTGTAACCAAATGGAAGACTATATTCAGTCATTTAGGGCTTGTTATGACACTCATGATCAGGCTTTGAGTCGCATTACAGATTTAGAAATTAGTTTGTCTATAGCTCAAAGAACAGTACTTGATCTAGAAAAGGTTAATAAAAGTATCATCGAAGAAAGGCACTCTCAAAGCCTCTTTGATGAGTTGATGCAATGCAATTCTGCTACACATGACAATTCCACTTCGGAATGTGTTAACTATGTTAGTAAACCATTTGCTAATAATAAAAGTATATGTCATTTTAGTAGCGGGAAAAAAATTAAGAAATATATCAAAATTAATAGGTACATAAAGAAAACACAGAAATTAATTAAAAAACAAAATTATTATAATAAATACTGTCAATTGAGGAAAGAGCGCAAGCTATTGTTAGAACAATTAAATGTGATAAACATGGAAACATGTAATAAGAACAAAGAAAGTGAAATAATAGGAAGTCAATTAGGTAATAAGATTGACATTTTGGAACTTTCACTTAGGGAAATGTACACCAACTTGTGTGAGTTTTCTCGCAAACAATTAAGTAATCAAAAAATGGCTGCATATAATATGATTGACTTTTGCAATTTTAATTCAGATCGGTTTGAATCATTAGGAAAAAAATGCAGCTGTAGTTGTACCAAAATAAATAGTCATTCATGTCAAAATGAGACATTAGACCTGACTCCGCAGGAGGTTATTTTACCAACCAACCCTGAAGTCCCTAACACTGATACTATAGATTATATTAATAGTTTATTGCTGAATAATGAAAATAGCCCACCTACTAAAACTAATGACACTAAAACAATTATGTTCTGCGATGAGATTGGGAAAAATTTAGGCCAATTCATCCAGAAACACTCTGAAGAAAGCATTATTAATTATTGTATGCCTGGCTCAACCTTAAATGAGATAATGAAATTAATTGTCAGAAAATCTTATGATGAAAACACTAATTTGATAGTTTTAATTGGAAATAGAGGTAATATTAATAAAAGCCAATTAATATCATACTGTAACTCATTATGCTCTTTAAATGTAAAAAAAGTTGTTATGTTTACATTTCCTTATAGTCAAGGTTTTTCACAGCTAGAAAATAAAATTAGACATAACTTAAACTTAACCTTAAGCACAATAGCTTATCATAATAGTCAGCAGATGCATTTAATTGACATCAACACATTGTTATACAAATTTAACTTGACTAAAGATAAATATTATCTGCCTAATTATCTTAAGCGACAAATAGCGGTATCGCTATCATTTTATTTTAAACAATTAGCCAACAACTTGGCTAGTATAACCTCTGCTTCTATTGAGCAGTTTAACTTTGATACTTCTAATGTAACTTTGGAATCTGTTCCAAATAATTCGATTCTTTTGAATCCAAATACTGACATGGTTAATTTAAATTACCATTAGAGACAACGGAGGCATACTCTAGCCCAGTATTGACAAGAGGAAGGCCTAAATGTTTAAAAATAGTACACCAGAATATCCAAGGCTTTTCTGCTGGCAAAGACCTAGAAATAAGTTTATTTTTAAATTGTGAAAATATTGATGTGTTATGTGTTACTGAACATTGGTTAAAAGAATATGAATTATTGTTAAATTTGGATAATTATAGTGTTGTAAGTTCATTTAATAGAAAAACTACAATAAGGGGGGGTTCTTTAATAATTTTACCTAATTTTATTATTACTAATAACACACAATATAAAGAGCGAAAGGATATAGTATCCCTCTCTGTTGAACGAATTTGTGAGATATCATGCGTGGAACTTGAACAAATGATTATAATCTGTGTATATAGCCCCCCTGGAGCAAATTACACAGTCTTTGAGTCCACTATGGAGGATGTTTTGAAAATATGCTGTCGTAAGAATAAAAAAATTGTAGTTTGTGGAGATTTTAATATAGACATCTTAGATATTAAATTAGCACAACTCTCCGGTAAATTCCTTAATCTTTTTAAATCATTTAATTTGCTTCACACTTTTAATGAACCGACGCGAATTACGCCAACATCGGCCACTTGCTTAGATAACATCTTTTCCAACTGTAACTTAATTGAGAAATCGGTAATTAATATTATTAAATCCGACCACAGTGGACAACTAGCTTCTTTTGAGCACTATAATGTTACTCCTAAACGCGAAGTAATTTGCAGGCCAATACCGAAACGTGGTATTAATAAATTTAGAAATAATGTACAAGATAAAGTTCAATGTTTGCCAGCTTCTGCTGACGCTAATAACTCTTATCAATCATTATTTGATATTGTTGAAAAAGAATTTAGTAACAATTTTAAACAAAAAGTTATAAAGTGTAATGATCGTAAGAAGTTCAGTGACTGGGCCACACCTGGTATTTATAATAGTAGAAGAAAGTTATTTGAACTCTATGCACAAAAAACGACCTCCTGTGATCCTAGCTTCATTGAATATGTCAAGAAATATTCAAAAACATTTAGGAAAGTATGTGCTTTGGCAAAATCTAGGTATATTTCAAATAAAATTAAATCATCTGAAAATAAAATAAAAGCTACCTGGAGTATTATAAACCAAGAAACTGGCAAAACAAAAAGCAAAATTAATTCATTTAACTTAAAAATTAGTGATCAGACTTTTGAATCGGATATTGAGGTGGCCAGTGCTTTTGAAGGTTTCTTTGCTCGAATACCGTTAGAAACTACTAGCAGACTTAATTCTTGCCCCAACACCGCTGTCTCTCTTATGGAATCTAGTGTGAACAAGTGCCAGGAAACATTTAGTTTTAGCTATGTCACTACCGAAGATATTATTAAAGCATTCAAAGCAATAAATATTAAGAAAACAGAAGATCTCTGGGGCATATCTACAAGTATCATCAAATCAATAATTGATGTGATAGCTCCATCATTAGCAATAATTTTTAACCAATGTATAAGTGAAGGGGTCTTTCCTAATTTAATGAAGAATAGTAAAATTATTCCTCTGTTTAAAGCTGGTGACAAAAGTGACCCAGCAAATTTTAGACCTATATCCATACTACCAGCAATAAGTAAAATATTTGAGAAATTAATTTATGCTCAACTTTTAGAATATTTTAAATTAAATAGTATACTGCATGAGAAACAGTTTGGTTTTTCAAAAGGTAAAAGTACCACTGATGCTGGGGTTGCATTTCTAAAACATGTACTTGATGCCTGGGAGGACAAGCAGGATGTAATCGCTATTTTTTGTGACCTTTCCAAGGCATTCGATTGTGTTGATCACCAAACACTATTAAGGAAGTTAAAACATTATGGTGTTTCTGAAATGTCAGTAAGCCTTATGCATTCATATCTGTATGAAAGAACTCAGAAGGTAGTTATTAATAAAACTGAGTCTACCGGAGCTCCCATTACTATGGGCGTACCCCAAGGATCAATATTGGGCCCGCTGTTGTTTTTAATATACATAAATGACCTTCCTTACTACGCGAAGAATTTATGTGAGACGGTGCTATTTGCCGATGATACATCTCTAGTCTTTAAAGTAGATAGAGGTGATGACTGTTCTGACGAAGTAAATAGTGCTCTTTCAAAAGTGTCACATTGGTTTAATAGTAATAATTTATCATTAAACTCAAAGAAAACTAAGTGTTTAAAATTTTCGTTACCTAATGTAAGACAAGTTGATTTTCATATTAGACTAGACGGCGATACGGTCGAATTCATTAACAATACAAAATTTCTAGGTATTATATTAGACTCGCGACTACAATGGGATCCTCATATCGAAGCCTTGGCGAGTAGACTCAGTTCGGCCGCATTCGCAGTTAAGAAAATAAGGCTCTTAACCGATATTGAAACGGCTAGAATAGTCTATTTTAGTTATTTTCATAGTGTTATGTCCTACGGCCTTTTGTTGTGGGGCTCAGCCGCTAACATCCAAAGTATATTCGTGCTCCAAAAAAGGGCTATTCGCGCCATTTACAACCTCCGATCGAGAGATTCTTTAAGAGATCTATTTAAAGAAATAAACATTTTAACTGTTGCAGGACATTACATCTATGAAAATATAATTTATGTGAAAAAGTATTATAATACATTTGTAAAGCAGAGCGATATTCATCGCTTTAACACAAGAAATAAAGATAAAC
This sequence comes from Crambus lathoniellus, assembly GCA_949710035.1. NCBI lineage: Eukaryota > Metazoa > Arthropoda > Insecta > Lepidoptera > Crambidae > Crambus > Crambus lathoniellus. Next base: position 1,216,620 of record OX453301.1, on the reverse strand, counting down.
TTGTCGTTCCCAAGTTTAGGCTAGAAAAATCCAGAGCCTCATTTCTGGGGAAAAGCATAGCCTTTTTTAATAAAGTTCCACAGCATATAATTGAACTACCATTGCATAAATTTAAATGTTACATTAAAGAGTCGCTGATGAGCAAAGGATACTATAAAGTAGACGATTATTTGAATGACCGCAATGCATGGTCATGATGTAACACATAACATAATCACTGTTTAATATGATGTATTTTTATACTAAGCAATTGTTGTATTAGTAACGATATGTTTTTTTTTTTTGTAAATGTCGTTACCTAACTAAGAAACGCTGGCAAGTTTCTTGCGCCCATTCTTCTTGTCAGTTAAAAAAGTCTTGAATGGGTGGTAGGAAAATATTGACGATTCATAAGTACATATTTATTATGTCTAAGTGAATAAAGAATATTTTTATCTTTTTATCTTTATCTTATCGACACCTACTGCTGGGTATAGGCCTCCCCCAAGGATCTCCACAACGATCGGTCCTGAGCTGCCTGCATCCAGTGGCGTCCCGCGACCTTGACCAGATCATCGGTCTACCATGAAGGGGACTAGGCTGATGCAAGGGGTAGAACTCTAAAGGTTCGGGCGACCTGCGCGCGCTGCAGGACTACGAATACAAGTGCGAGCGCGCGCCTAGCACTGACAAGATACACGACGCGGAGCTGCGCAGGTGGGTGCTTCAGATTGGTCGACATCGACAATAATTGAGCTAATCCTTTAGGTTGATGGAAAGAGTAGAACTCTAAAGGCTCGGGCGACCTGCGCGTGCTGCAGGACTACGAATACAAGCGCGAGCGCGCGCCCAGCGCTGACAAGATACACGACGTGGAGCTGCGCAGGTGGGTGCTTCAGTTTGGTCGACATCGACAACAGTCGAGCTAATGCTTTAGGTCGATGCAAGCAAAGGGTAGAACTCTAAAGGCTAAGGCGACCTGCGCGCTGCAGGACTACGAATACAAGCGCGAGCGCGCGCCCAGCGCTGACAAGATACACGACGCGGAGCTGCGCAGGTGGGTGCTTCAGTTTGGTCGACATCGACAACAAGAGCTAATCCTTTAGGTTGATGCAAAGGGTAGAACTCTAAATGCTCGGGCGACCTGCGGGCCGATCGCCCCGTAATTCTATGCAGCGCGTCTTGATCACGTTTGCGTCTTGACGTTTGACTTCGTATTGCCGTAATAACATAACGACGCACAAGTCACGCAAACCTATATTCCCACAATCCTGTCTGAGATCAGACATTCGTGGCAAAGGTACTACTTGCAATACGAAATTAACTGGCAAAATAGACTGTCGTATGAAAACTGTTTTAGTTCCAAAGATTATCACCGGAACAGAAAACGTTGTCGCACTGTCAAAGCCGCGCGTTATAAAAAACGGTTTTGCACGTCAACTGCACGTACACTTGACTAATGCGTCATAGGATTACCGCGATCTGGGCCCTCGCGTGCTGCAGTGCAGGACTACAAGTACAAACGAGAGCGCGCGCCAGTTAACTACGTAACATATTACACACAACAAGTACTTACCTAGTTTTCAAAACCAAAAACGTGACCTATTTAATTTTTTCCTTTTTTGCATTCACAATGCAATTTTTACTATTGAAAAATGGAAAATGAAGTATTTTAGAAAAAATCGACCCGTCTCACCAAAAACGTGTTAAAGTTATTGGATTTGGGCCCAAGTTCCATTAATTTCTGCCCATCGTCCTTTCACAATGATCATGTTCACAGACAACGCGCAGAAGAGGAGGAGGAAGAGACGCCGGCATGCGGGCCCATCCGCATCCGCAACCTGGAGGACCTGATCCGGCAGCTGGAGCACCACTCGTCGCGCCACATGTCGCCGTCCGGGTCCGAGGACATCCGCATGTCCGAGCCGGAGGCCGACCGCCACTACCGGCTCGACCCCGCCGACCGCGACCGGGACCCCCCACCGTAAACACTCTTTTTGTCTGTCATACACTATTATTTGCATAGTACACTTTGACCAACAATACACGCTGCTGTACAGTACACGGGTAGAGTAAACGGTAGAGCAGAGCGGTAGACTAACTATCCTACTAAATATACAAATACAAATAACTTTATTCAGTCTCACAATATGGACATTACAAAAACAATAATCTATATATATAAAATTGAGGGGACATAACTCACTCATCACGAAATCTCGAAAACTACTGGACCAACGAAGATGTAATTTGGCAGGAAGGTAGATTATGCCTAGGAGACGTCCGCTAAGAACGGATTTTAGGAAACTCCCCCCCTAAAGGGGTAAAATGGGGGAGTTAAGGTTATATGAAACTTCCTCATTAATGGATTTAGAAGCATGAAAATTGGTACGTTGGATACTGGTTACGACTGAAAATGATCTGAGTAAGCAAAGTATAAAAATCTCCCCCTTAATAGGGTAAAATGGGGAGATAGGGTTTATATGGAACTTCTTCATTTCTGAACTTAGAAGTATGAAAATTGGTATGTTGAATACTGATCACGATTGAAAATTATCTGCGTAAGCGAAGTTAAAAAACTCCCCGATAATGGGGTAAAACGGGCGGATTAAGCTTATATGGAACTTCCTCATTTCTAAACTTAGAAGTATGAAAGTTGGTATGTTGGATACTGGTCACGATTGAAAATGATCTGCGTACCTATGCGAAGTTATAAAAAACCCATAATAGGGTAGAAAGGGGGGGTTAAGGCTTATATGAAAACTTCCTCATTTCTGGAGTTAGGAGTATGGAAATCGGTATAAAGAATACTAGGTCATCATTAAAAATGATGTGCGCAGGCAAAATAAAAAAACACCTAATAGGGTAGAAAGGGAATAATTGAACTCTGGCCAGGAAAATTTCATACGGTTTTTTTAACTCGAAAAAGTACAGTTCCTTTGGGATACAGTTTTTTTTGTTCACTTTAATGTCTTCGTTTGAAGCATGGGTCCCATGACAGCTCATTTTCGTGCAAAGCAAACAATTCTTTATGCATTAGAATAAAACTAACGAAAATCAGTATTACACATTTTTTAGCAAAGTATTGACTTGATTTTTTGCATTTTGGTAGTTCAATAGTAGGAGAATGACCGAATATTATTCATACGATAGTAGCTCCTGATTGTCTAGGTATCGTAACCTTCTTATGCCTAAACCACAGGTAGCGTGCTCGGCCTGCGATCGATGAGGTTATGTTACTTTTGCAATGGTCTATCATGGGATTGCTGTTAAAAAATATATCGTGCTTTGGAAGACACGATAAGCCGATGTTTCTGGCTGCATTTGGATTGGTTAGTACACCATAACTTTAATGGGCCCGTGTGGAAGGTCATGGCCCATTCTCCTTATCCATCTATATGCCCCAGCAGCGGGGACATTAAAATAGATTGATGATGGTACTGATGAGACCTTAGAGAAAGCATATCTACCTACATTTTGACACAAAATTTTGCGATGTAGTACCTACTCGCGGACGTAGTCGCGGCCGGCCATTCATATTCCTATTTCTACTATCCCCACTATTATTATAAATGCGAAATTGTATATGCTCACGTCAAAACGGCTGAACCAATTTTGATGAAATTTGGAATGGAGATAGTTTGGGACAGTGCTTCTGGGTGCTCCTACTAATTACTGCTACTGATAGGAGCGCCGGGACACCCATGTCCTGATGCTAGGAAGGACATAGGCAAATTGTAACCGCGGGAATAAGGCTCATTCCCATGGTAAAATAAGTTTTAGCTCGGGCAAAGCTGTAGATTGGAATTGGTATTAAAGGCGATAGTTTGAGTTCATGGGAAGGATGATGTTTAGAATATAGAGAGTTTAAGGCCCTGGAAAGGACATATTTTACTTTTTACCGCGGGAAATCTCATTGTAAAGAAAAATCACTTTAAGAGCGGGCTAATTTGGGGGCAGAAATTGGTATTTAAGTAAATAATTTGAGACCCTGGCAAGGATTATAATATCATTGTTCAGTACACCCCTGCCTAGACCCGCGGAACCGGCATAGCGCAGTGGAAGCTTATCTCTAGTATAGACTCCGGACAAAACTTGGTTTCAGCCGGGATGTAACTGAACAATTGAACTGCGATACACAGCGACTTAATTTAAATTAAGGTGAATTTTACATACAGGTCTGTGGTGTCGAAGGTCTCCGGGGCAGAAGGGGTATAAGGGGGCGCCCCCATCTGATGTGTCCTTTCTTCGTCTGCCGACCTTACCAATTCGTCACCTTATTCACAAAACAAATACCACACAGCGGTCCCAAGACACTGGGCGCTTCAACAATACACACCAACACACACGGGGGAGCTTTTTTTATTACGATTTATCATCCCGACAACAAGCGCGTGGTGGAAAGTTATCTTTCAAAGCACCGCGACCGGCCCGATTGGTAGATGGCGTCAAAATCTTGGTCGTACAAAACGGGATCAAATAGATAAGTCAAGATTCAATTAAAACTCGATATGCCAGGCACATTCAACGCGAGCCTTTTTTAACAATTCAGCAAAATTTTATCCGACATTTTTCTTACAAGAATTCCAATCAAGTCAGGAACTGTCAACTTCAAGTGACAGCTAATGTCAATTTGACGTGACATTAGAGATGCGTTCAGGAATGTCGATCTTTTCCGAACATCCCCCCGCCCCGGACCGTTTAGAACGGTACGTCAATCTACGGGTAATCGGGAGAGCCCACTAACTGCTCTCTTCAAAACCGAATCTCGAACCAAAACCTCAGCAAAACGAGGAACTCCGTCAGTTCCGGGGTAGAGTTTAACAATGCGCCCCCTTCGCCAACATAGGGGCGGCAGGTTAGCCTCCTTAATCAACACGAGGTCGCCAGTCTGGGGTGGGGTGGTTTTATCTGTCCACTTCACGCGCTGTTGTAGGATATGCAAATACTCCATCGACCAACGTGCCCAGAAGTTTTGGGACATCTGTTTCAAAAGTTGGTATCGCGACAAACGATGGGATCCTACATCCTGAATCGGATATTCAGGCAAAGCCAAAAGGGGCTGTCCGATCAAGAAATGACCTGGGGTCAACGCTTCCAGGTCATTCGGGTCCGAAGACAACGGGCACAAGGGTCGCGAGTTGAGGACGGCCTCAATTTTACAAAATACCGTATCAAGTTCCTCAAACGTGAGAATAGTTTCTCCAATCACGCGATGCAAGTGTGTCTTGGCAGCCTTTGCACAAGCTTCAAAAATTCCTCCCCAGGTCGGACAAGCTGGAGGGCTAAACTTCCAGATTATCCCACGCCGGGAGAGGGTGGTTCCAATGTCTATTTTATTATCAACAAAAAACTTAACTACTTCCTTAAGATAATTACACGTTCCCTTATAATTAGTACCACAATCGGAACGTATCAATGACGGCAGTTCTCTACGGTCGTCCTCAAGGCGGCGACAAAGGCTTCGGTAGACAATTCCGAGACAATTTCCAAATGGACAGCCTTGGTGGACAAACACACAAACACGCACAAGTACGCCTTATAGGTTTTAGCATTACGCAGTCTCGACGCCTTTACAGTAAAGGGACCGGCGAAGTCGGTGGCGACTCCGGCAAAAGCTCGACATTCCGTGACGCGATCAGCAGGCAAATCACCCATCTGGGGCTGCATGGTCGCGGCCTTCAATCGATAACAAGGCAGGCAACGGAAAACCACAGTGCGAATGGCTCGACGAGCAGACAAAATCCAAAATTCACGCTGCAAAATGGCCAACAAAGCATTACAGCCAGCATGTTGTGCATTCACATGGCGATCTGTTATTATCAGTTGAGTCAAATGTCCGGCTTTGGGTAACAAAAGGGGGTGACGAGCTCCATACGGCAGGTTCGCATTTCGAAGTCTTCCGCCGACTCGCAAAAGCCCACTCTCGTCCAGGAAGGGATTCAATCGCGATACCGCGCCCTTCAACTTGCGACGGCCTAAACGCAAAATTTCAATCTCGGACTCAAAACTATCAGCTTGTACTCTCCGGACCCAAAACAAGAGCGCGTCCCTACGCTCGTCCGGAGTGAGAACCGACGAATCACGCCTCGCGCGTGGGTTTCTGCAATTGTACACAAAACGTCTGATCCAAGCGGTAACACCAAGCAGCTTCTGTAAGGAGCTGTACCGATCCAACAACAAATCCTTTTCCCCGGCGGGGTTAGTCTCCAGGACGCATGCCCGCATATCAGGAACGGCTACGTTCGACAACGCTGGAGAGGGCGGCCACTCCGACTCAGGCCGCATCAACCACTGTGGGCCCCACCAGAGGGGGTGGTTAATTAGGGTTGGGGCTACACAACCCCGAGACGCACAATCCGCGGGATTCATGGTTCCCGGCACGTGTCTCCAAATCAACTCGATGTCGGAATTACAAATCTGCGACACTCGATTGGCCACAAACACGTCCAAGGTGTGCGCCGGAGCCTTCAACCAACAAAGGACGACCTGACTGTCCGTCCAAGCATAAACCTCTTGTATCTTAATAGATCGACCTACAGTGAGCCATACGTGGTTCAACAAACGCATTAGGAGGGCAGCTCCACACAATTCCAACCTCGGGATCGTATGACGAGTCCGAAGGGGAGCGACTTTGCTTTTCGCTATCACCAGATGCACAGCAATAACTCCGTCAACAGTAACGGTGCGGAGGTACACGGCCGCAGCAAATCCACGTTCGGAGGCATCGGAAAAGCCGTGAAGAGTAACTTTACAATTTTCAGAAGGGAGGAATAGCCTCGGCAAATGCACTTCATTAATCTCGGGGAGGGATGAAACGAAGCTCGACCAATCTCGGAGTAACTCGTCCGAGAGGGGTTCATCCCACGACACACCCGAAGCCCATAACCGTTGCAAGAAACACTTGGCCATAAACAGCACGGGGCAAATCCACCCATTGGGGTCAAAGGTACGTGCGACAGTAGACAATACTAAACGCTTGGTCCAGACTTTCGGTGGTCGTAAATCCACACGATAAGTGAACGTGTCCGAGACCGGTTTGTACTGTACGCCAAGGACGGTCACCACATGGGGATTATCAACATTTTCGAATAGGTGGGGGTCCTGCTGGTGCTCTTCGGGCAAACCTACCAGTACATCAGGCGAGTTGGATATCCATTTCCTCAACTCGTAACCTCCCGACTTCAAAAGGGCGGTGAGTTCGTCTCTCAGGACAATCGCCTCTGAGACAGATGAGGCGCCCGTGCAAATGTCATCCACATAGACGTCACTGGCCAAAATGGCGGAGGCGCGAGGGTATCTCAAGCGCTCCTTCTCGGCCAACTCCAACAAAGAACGAATCGCAACAAACGGGCTCGAAGCCAAACCGTACGTATTCGTATTCAATTCATAAATCAACAAGGGGTCCCTAGGACTCTCTCTCCACAAAATCAATTGGTACCTCCTATCCTCTGGATGGATGACCGTTTGTCTGAACATCATCCGGATGTCAGTCATAAATACAATTTGGTGCCGCCGGAAGTTGGTCAAAATGTCTGAGATCTCCGTGTGCAGCTTGGGACCTACATGCAGACACTGGTTCAAGGACGCTCCAGTAGAGGTGGGAGCCGAACCGTCAAAGACCACCCGAATCTTTCCGGATTTCAAAACGGCGTGGTGCGGCAAAAAGAAGTGCTCAACGGAGCGCCAATCCAAATCGCTCACGGACATGTGCCCTAACTCCTCATACTCCCGCATGAATTCAACATACTTCTGGCGGAAGACCGGATCCTTGCTCATGCGACGCTCCATCGCCACTAGCCTACGTTCCGCTAGCGGTCGGGATTCGCCCAGAGGAGGTCGGCCGGCACGAAAGGGGAGACGGGTGATCAAACGACCAGAGCCGAGGCGACCAGTGTTATTCTGGTAATACAACTCGCATTCATCCGCTACTGGGTCGACCCGCGGGGCTGGTGGAGGTTCCTCAACCTCCCAAAACTTCTGCACCACTTCGGAGAGAGACACATTAAAAACAAGACCGCGATCCTCATCAAGGGAATCCAAAACGCGGCGAGCAGGGCCCATCACAACTGTACCGAGTGTCGTCTGCAGAGCTACCAAGCCATCTGGCTGCAAAACTCGCTTCCCCGTCAACAAAACTCGCCCCAGGACATCAGCTCCAAGGAGAGCATCAATCGGGCCTGGGCGGAAGAAATTTGGATCGGCGAGTGGGGAATCAGACACCAAAGACAACATACTCGGTCCCAAGTCAACTGAAGGTTGACGGCCAACAACTGTGTCCAACACAATCGCCGAGGTCTTAATGCCTGGCGTGGACTTATTACGTGATGTAAATGTGAAGTCAACATGCCCTAACAACCCGGGGACTTTCACATCGCCAACACCTCTCACGCCTTCCGTGTGGGGGTGCACCTTGAGGCCCAACCGCCTAACTAACCAAGATGACACAACACACCTCTGAGCACCGGAATCCAACAAAGGCGCGAACTTCCACAAGGTCGCCATTCAATCCCCTGACAAGCACAGAGGCCGTGGGCAACAAAACGGTCTCTGGAGGGGTGGCTACAATCGACCGTAAACACGTTGATTGCTAGTATGTGGGGTCCCCAGACGTCCCCCCATGGTAAGGGGGTCGCTCATAGCGATCCAGTGGGTCCCATTCTCCCACATACTGCCTACGTCCAATTCGCCCGGTATCAGGCGGGTTATATCTCCCGGCCCCTTGAAGACGGGGCGGGCGCCGCTCCAAACGCGGGTATTCGGCGAGCGGCGGCGAGAATCGGTGCCTAGCATCCACCGTGTACGTCGCCCCATAGTCGCGGGGGCACGGTGACCGATTTTCAGAAGGGGGGTCCCGGGGACCCCCGGCTGTGCGAGGCTCAACACGTTGAGGGGGGCTTCTACGACCTCCCGCAACGCTCGCAAAATCGAACCCCCTAGTTGGGGACCGATTTCCCATGGGGGGGTCCGTGGGACCCCCGCCCGTGCGAGGCTCAAAACGTCGCGGGGGGCCTCTACGACCTCCGGCAACGCTCGCATTACTCATCCCCATCCTTGGGGATCGGTTTCCCATGGGGGGGTCCCTGGGACCCCCGCCCGTTTGAGGCTCCAAACGTGGCGGAGAGCGTCTGGGGCCACTCTGGTGGCCACTAGAACTGCTGCGGGATGCAAACACCGCGGGGGGTCCGAGACCCCCACCCATACGAGGTGATCCTGCAGCGACGCGCTGCGGCGCTCCGCCGCCCTCTGGGCTGTTCATGCAGAGGAGGGGATGGTGGTTGCCCTTACAAAAACGGCATGGGTGCGCTTGGGTACATTCGCGCTGCATGTGCAGGCCCAAGCACGAGTAGCACCATGTCCGTTGTCGCGCGATCGCTCGACGGCCTTGGACGCGCTGGTCGAGGAACTTATCACAACGGGTCGTGCTGTGACCCGGTTCCCGACAGTACAAGCAGCGGGCGGTCTCCTGGACGGCGGCATAGCGGCCGGGCGCGCGAGGGGCCATACGCCCCCTACGGGGGGGTCCGGTGGGGGACCTACTCTGTGGCACAGGTCGTTCGGGTCCCATAGGACCGGCCAGAGAGGAATTATCTGCCAGTCTACTCTCTCTTTCCAGGAACGTCAAGAGGTCCGAGAAGGGTGGCAGATAAGTCGCACTATCCCCACCATACTGCTGCTCAAAACGGACCTTAACAGAGTCCGGCAACTTTCCCAGGACAATGTGCAGTAACAAAAACGACCACTGCTCCACTGGGAGTTTTAAGTTTTTTAATGCGTTGTAGGCAACCAACAGCGGATTCAACAAAGCCACTCTCAAGTGCATCACGCTGGCAACGCGGGGTAAATTCAAAATGGCGGCAACATGGTTGTCCGCCAGACGTCGTACGTTCTGGTACCGACGGGCAATCAAATCCCTAGCAATAGGGTAGTTTTCATCCGAGGGGGCCAAATGTTGAACCGATTCAAGGGCCTCCCCTTCCAACACGGATAACAAGTAAGCCAACTTCTGGCCCTGGGTCAAATCATCCCGGGCATGTACGAGACTATCAAAAATATTAATAAAGCCCTCCCAGTCCTCTAGACGACCAGCAAAACGCCTTAAATCTAAGGGGGTCAATCTAGCAAATAGAGGGGGCATACTCTTAGATGTGACCGGGGACGGGCTCGGTTCATTCTCTCTTGCCACTTGCAAAGGTCGAGCCACCTGGGTAATTCTGTCCGCAAAATCATAACACTGGTCCACATCCAAACCGACTTCTTGTCGCATTTCCACATCGGCCTCAACAGTCTTTTCCAAAAATAAGGCATACTGTTCATCAACAACAGCCAAACGTACGGGCAGATCTACGTATCTGTTCAACAAGGCCTCCGTCCTATCCGGTCGATCCAACAATGCAACCGCAGAAGCTAACCACCGTAACTCAGAACGTATTTTGGCTTTAGCAGAGGAGGCCGTCATTGTAACGTCACAAATTTATCAACAAAAACAACAAATTCAAAATATTCACTATAACACAAAATCTCCAATATTTGGAGGTTATTAATAACCACAAAATTCCAATATTACAACAACAAAGTATTTATAATGACACAAACTCTTAAGAGGTTATAACTTAGACACAAACTAACTTTGACTTTATAAGTCAAAAGTTATTCATCATCATCATCATCATCATCAGCCATTTAATGTCCCCACTGCTGGGGCACTGGCCTTCCTTATGGATGGATAAGATGAATAAGTTATTCAGTTCAAACAAATCACTGACTATTGAAATTCACTTGGATATCAACATACAACAAGTTGATTTTAATTATTTCAAAGCACAAGTTTCAATAAGTTTCAATGTGTAAATAATGTCTTAAATCATTTAAGTTTCACTAAGTATTGAGTGCAAACTTATTAAGTACCCAAGCCTTTTTAGGACAACTTTTTATTAGCTATTATTTAGCAACAACTTGTCAATATTCACAACTCAAATTTGCTAACAAGACCAAATAATAATTATTATGAACAAAGAAAGGCATCTGTTTACATTTTGGAACTTCAACACATGACAATTAATTACAAGACATGGAACCAATAACAAAGGAATGCCCTTTACTTTTCAAATGCAAGTTAATTACCATTTACAAGTACAAATTAATCCAGTCCGGACCAGATGGTCATCAAAACGGCACTGATTAATAGACAAAGTTTTGGCGTGGGCCTCTCAGGCCTTCAAACTACGCTCTGCTACCAAGCAATGTTCAGTACACCCCTGCCTAGACCCGCGGAACCGGCATAGCGCAGTGGAAGCTTATCTCTAGTATAGACTCCGGACAAAACTTGGTTTCAGCCGGGATGTAACTGAACAATTGAACTGCGATACACAGCGACTTAATTTAAATTAAGGTGAATTTTACATACGGGTCTGTGGTGTCGAAGGTCTCCGGGGCAGAAGGGGTATAAGGGGGCGCCCCCATCTGATGTGTCCTTTCTTCGTCTGCCGACCTTACCAATTCGTCACCTTATTCACAAAACAAATACCACACAGCGGTCCCAAGACACTGGGCGCTTCAACAATACACACCAACACACACGGGGGAGCTTTTTTTATTACGATTTATCATCCCGACAACAAGCGCGTGGTGGAAAGTTATCTTTCAAAGCACCGCGACCGGCCCGATTGGTAGATGGCGTCAAAATCTTGGTCGTACAAAACGGGATCAAATAGATAAGTCAAGATTCAATTAAAACTCGATATGCCAGGCACATTCAACGCGAGCCTTTTTTAACAATTCAGCAAAATTTTATCCGACATTTTTCTTACAAGAATTCCAATCAAGTCAGGAACTGTCAACTTCAAGTGACAGCTAATGTCAATTTGACGTGACATTAGAGATGCGTTCAGGAATGTCGATCTTTTCCGAACATCATATTCCCACGGGAAAATCAATAAGTAGGTATTATTTGTTTGTCCGTCTTTCACGTCCAAACGGAGTAACGGATCAATGTGATTTTTGGTACGGGGGTAGATTGGGAGCTGGAGAATGACATAGTTTATCCCGGAAAATATAACATTCCATCAGGATAATGTTGTGTAGTACACGCGGGTGAAGCCGCGGGCGGAAAGCTAGTTACTTACATAAAAGTTGTACAGTGAAACCAAAACGGTTATATGTTTGGAAACCAAAACAGCAAATTGTTGAGGAGAGAAGGTACCACTTACTGAAATTTGGTAGAATAGAGTAGCTAGCACCGCGGGCAAGCTACTCTACCGCTCTACTCTACCGTTTATTCCCCCCCGTGTACAGCACGGTCTAGATACATAGTTGGAGTGTCATACATGGCTGAGCAAATATATGCCCACTTGAGCCATTTGCGCGTATATTAATAAGTAGTTTCTGTCATTTATGACGTAAGATCGTAACATTATTAAGTATTAACCTTTTTTCTCCGTTTAAAGATAATTTATTCATTTATTTATTCATTTGTGTTCTAGTGGTTCACCCCACCGACTTCAGACCGAGAGGTCCTGGGTTCGATTCCCAGTGGGGGTATATATTGTATTCGGTTTGGTTGGTGGTAGGACCTGTTTTTAGTCCGACTGGCTAGGTACCACTATCTTATCTAAGTCTGACGTCATAACAATTATGTTTTCAGCATTAATTGTGTTTTGGCAGTTAGAGATAAGATAGCTCAGTGATTGAGGATTCCGGAAGTAGTGCGCTTCCACCTCCAGCCTTATCACCACTTAACATCAGATGGGATGAAAGCTAAGTGCTACATTGTGAATAAAAAAATTGCATTAGGTATACAATTCTAGCCATAACTGGTGCCACTATTCTGGCGCTCGTTGATCTCTTTCTGGTATTTTGAATTTCGTAAAAGTTGAAGAAACGCTGAAAAAGGAGATGGATATTAAAGATTTTGTTATATTATGGCATCTGGGATTGTCAACGCAAGTCATAGGTGTATTAATTTGAATATGTTAATTTTGGAGAGTGCTTGGCACTTAGGTTAAGGACACATTTGCTGAACGTACGGCGCCGAAAGTTCAGCGACTGACGTTTTTCAAGCGACGTAATTTCGGCTGATGTGTCATATAGGGGACTTTAAAAACACTGCGAGCGTATTCAACCGAACGTTTGGCGCCGTACGTTTCGTAGATGTGTCGCGACACTTAGCAAATAAGACTGGAGCACATGATGATTCAGACTAGTAATCACGTCTTAAATCATGTTTGTTTTCTAATGAAAGGATATTTAACGTCAGAACAAGAACGTAAGCTTTTATTCTTCGCTGTTGCGTGTAAGAGATATCGCTGTTGCGTAATATGCGCGAGGAGATTCGACCAAGGAAACTGGAGTTTTCAACCTGAATAAAAAAGTGTACCCCGCAAATTTGACATTTAACTAGGTGGTGGCTGTCTGTTGTCTCATATGACCATACGTTTTGTTTCAAAGTATAGGTGAGACGGAAGACAGCTATACTTACACCCACTTGCAGGAAGCTCCTTTAAAGTTAATGCTTCATTAAGTCTATTGCTGTCACTTTTCGTTGTCAAGAAATAAAAAGTGACAGCAATAGATTTAATGAAGCATTAACTTTAATGGAGCTTCCTGCAATTGGGTATTTGTCTACAAAAAGTGTTAGTGTTAGTACTACTATCTCCAGTTTCCTTTGTTGAATCTCCTTGAATGCGATAAAAAATACAAAATTTGCTGACGTCCCGCTTTGCGGCAGAAGGTGCCGCGGCCGTCTGGGCGGCAGCGCGGGCGCGGTGGCGGCCGCCGAAGAGGAGTCCCGCTTCGGCTACCCGCGCTTCCGCGGCAGCGCGCGCCACCACGCGCCGCACGCGCCGCTGTTCGCCGCGCCGCCCGCTGCGCCGCACGGGGGCCCCCACGCGGGGCCCCACGCGGGCCCCCACGCGCACGCGCACCGCCCGCCGCCCGACGACGACGCCCTCTACGAGACTGCTGACCCCGAGCGCCTGCGCGACGCGCCCGACAGCGAGAGGTGAGGCATCAGGATTTTTTTCTTAAAACTAGAGTTGCCTATAGTGCCACAATCTTGTCTTCCGGTGACAGCGGCGCTCTATACGTTTTTCTTTTTATTTGTTGCAATTTAACCGGCCCTGACTTCTTAGACCTTCGGCTGCCAGCAGCGCTATGGTTGGACATCAACTTGACAACAAAATGACATTTAAAAAAACACGTTAGTTTCACATTTTGGCCACCGGGACAGAAAAGATTGTGGCACTGTAGCGTCCGCGCCACATAACTTGGCGTTTGTCATTGTCAGAGGGCGCCGATCGTCGTGGTCGGTCGGAAAAATAAGCCTTATTTCCATGTCATAATTTTAGTTCCTGATATTAACACGCGCCAAGTTATATGTGGTGCGTAATACTCTACTTGTCCGATTATTGGCAGTTTATAGTTTAGCTCGTAGACAAAAGGAATAGGTAAATTTATTGCAAGAGTTCGGTGTGCATTAAAACGTGAAAATGTGTTAAAAAAATACCTAAGTAATTTGTTCAAAATAGGCACTAATTTTTGCCATTCAAGCTCAAATCTAAAGTGCCAATACTTGGACGAGTGTCAACAATGTAGTAGGTAAGGCCTACTTATTGCCCACAAATTTATCAGTAAAAAGTTAACAGAAGAGCCGCTCAGAACATTTCCATCGTTCTTGTTCTTGAGAATATTACCTATATCAGACAATTTATACCACAGCAGCATTTACTTAAAATATAAATGTCAATTAATCCTTAATTAATATAGCCTGAGCGGCGCTTCTGTGCGCAGTGAAGACGACAGCGAAAGAAATGACCGAGATACCTCCTCTATTTCTGTTTTCCAGCTTTCTTTAGAATCATTAGTGGCCGAGACTCAACTATCGCAATTAATATTTGGATTAAAACATACCTAGTCATTAATTAAGTAGGGCAGGCGTACCGGTTTTGGCCACTGTACCGGTTTTGGCCACTTTTTGCTCTAAAAGTTTTCTAAACAAATTTTAGCCATTTTTAATAAAGGCAATTAAAATAAGGTATTTTAAGGTAATAATAACAACCGTTAGAATTCCTTATGTCATAAGATTTTTTTCAATAAATTCCATTTTCTGTTTGAAAAAATGTTTTGTATGAAAATTTTAAGAAATTTGGTTTGGATGAAATACTTTATAAACCTTTGTTTTTTACAATTAAATTGTTGTTTTGCAATTGACTGGTTTCTAGCGCATTAGAATATATTGATTTTACCTGGGTTTGGTTTTGATTTTTCGCAATACTTACAAAAGTTTAACTATCAGTAAGTGGCCAAAACCGGTACATTTGGCATCTCTCACATATTGTGTGTAATATAAAAAAAACTATTTTACTTTTATAAATTTGAGAAATGTACCTTTAAAGGTAGATAAATTATCTATAATTTAAGATATAATTTGTGTCTTAAATACCTAAGACCATTTAGTACTTAGTGCTTAAAAGTCAAAAAATCCTTAAAGTGGCCACAAAGGGTACCTCTGCCCTACCTCCTTATTTCGCTGTCGAATTACCCCTTCTTCTTCTTCTGCTTTATGTTACAAACGAAAATGAAACCAAATATTATATGTGGTCGTCCAAATCAAAAGGGACCTTATTGCGGCCGGCACATACGTCTTTCTTCATTGTCGTTGTTTTGTATTCGAACAACAGCAATAAAGGCGTAAGTGCCGAGCGCCATAAGGTCCCTTTTAATTTGGACGACCACATATTATGTATATAATTAAAACTCCTACGTATACTTCCATTGGATTTTGGAAAAGACGTCAAAACACTTCGAATTTTCGAGAGACTGCACCTTTCAGTGCTTTTGAATGAAATGAAAATAATTGAAAAGACCGAAATGTACAATAAAACACACTACCTACTGGGGAGAAATCCTGAAATCTGAAAAAATCACGTCTGGTCTGCTTAGCTTCAACTGGTGATTTCATATTCGTTTCTACTTAAACCATAATCTTAAAAGTCTTAAATTATTAAACTATTCAATGCTATTTTTCTCAACTTAAATTTTCTAAAATTTTTCCTTTGCATTCAAAGTATAGTAATTAATCCAAAATATCACTTAGCAAATATATTAATTTGAGTAACAAATGTTTTGTTTCTTTGGGTATTGCCTACCTAACTATAAATGTATAGGTAGGGCAGGCGTACCGGTTTTGGCCACTTTAAGGATTTTTTCACTTTTAACCGCTTAGTGCTTAATGATCTTAAGTATTTTAGAGAAAATTTATAATGTAGAGTTATAGATAATTTGTCGACCTTTAAGGGTACAATCTACAAAGTAAAAAAAAAATCAATAGTTTTTTTTATTTAGAACAAATTCTGCGGAGGGGGCCAAATACACCGTTTGCATTGGTTTTGGCCACTTTCATAAAATTACTATATTTATAAGTTGAGTTTATGCTTAATTGATGTCTTATTAGAGTTCTGGACTAAAACAGTACATGAAATAGTATTTCAATCACAGCTAGCTCCTTACTACAATTTTATAAGTATACCTTTATCACTTGATTAAAAGAAAATTAGAGGATTGAGGCTAGTGTAGGCTAGTGCATACACTAGCCTCAATCCGCTAATTTTCTAGTACGTTAGCTAACAAAAGTAAGTTGTGAGTCTTTTAAAATAAATGAACTTTATGATAGGTTGGAAACTTTCTACTAATGCCAAAGTGGCCAAAGGTGGCACAATGCTAAAATTTCTAGCCCCACTTTTGGCCACTTATTGTTTCCCAACTTTTTGTAAGAACAGTGAAAAAACAACACTTAATCCATCTAGAAGAAACATATTCCAATATGATATAAAATATTAAATAACCATAAAATAATTTTATTGTAGAAAAAAAATGATTTTACAAAACCTTAACATTAACATTTTGATTAAGAATTTTACAAAATGTTAACTTTGAAACGTAACACGTGTTTATTTCTAAAATATCGTACTACATAAAAAAAGCTAAGTGCTGTAATTATTAACTAAAAGTCCAATCTTTTATTCGCCATTAATAAATATAAGTAACAATTATTGAATTCCTATTTATATAACTTTAAAGTGAAAAGTGACCAAAACCGGTACAGTGGCCAAAACCGGTACGCCTGCCTTTATGCTTTGTGTACCATGCATGATCATGACTTTTTAATGCTATACTTTGTATAGAAATCAGGCTGACCAACAGTTTGTGTTTACTAGGACACTTCAATAATATTTTAAGTACCAATAAATACGTAATTGTAAATATTTTATCTTTGGAGAGCCTGAATCTAAACTTTTCATAAGTATTTTTTTCTTCAAATGGCAATGACTACTTACTTTGTAACTTATCAGCAAAAGCGTATGAATATTTTTTCACTTAGAAGATTGTATCAAACTTTAGGTACCTACCTACTTAAATTATCATTTGAGTTTAACTGGATTTTGTTTTTCTGTAAATTACAAGTTAGCGTCCTTGTCTGTTGAAGTAAACGTAAGGACTAGGCTTGATAATAAAAGCTTGTGTCATAATAGAGCCAGCTTTTATTCTTGTCAAAGGTTCGATATATTAATAACATTATTTATCTCACTCTGACTTTCTACTACTTTCAAGCACATCATTTTTATTTTTTTAACATTTAACACCAGACTATAAATTACACATGACATAATACGGCGGGCTCAAAGTCTAGGTTCGCGGGTCGAATGATTCTATTGTACTGCCCTTACTTTTATTTTTAATATTGAAAGTATCAAAGATCCGTTTTCAGAATAAAGAATTGGCTTTATGATCTTCTCGATTATTCGCAAAGTTAAACCTCCTACGACTCGGAGCCCGTCGGCCACCACACGCGCCACGACTCTCCGTTCCTCTTCTTTATCATTTTCTAGTGATGAATTTATTCAAGCTCAACAACAGTTAGCCCGGTGGGCGAGTGAAGAGGCCGTGCCGGGCGCGGCGAGGGCGAGCGCGGGGGGCGCGGGAGGCGCGGCGGGCGCGGGGGCGGCGGGCGCGCGCCGCTACCTGCCGTCGCCGGGCGGCAGCACCAGCAGCGACGCCACGCTGCGCGCCGCCGCGCCCGCGCTGCCCGAGTACACCCACTGACCGCCGCCCGCCGCCCGCGCCCGCCGCCACCGCCGCGACGGGACGCCGCGCCCCGTAGTATAACCGTTAGTTAACACGAATCTTCTCCTGCGCCCGAGCGCGGCCGGCCGGCCGCCGCCGCAGCCGCGACCCCGCCGACCGCCTCGCCGCATTGTACATATTATCGAACTATGATATATCGATTGCACAGTATGTTAACGTACGACTGACCTTATATTGTATTTGAAAGATTTAGTGTATCGCGTCGAACGCGTCCGATTCGACGGCGTGGCCGCCGCGCCGCGCGGGCGGCGCCCGCCCGGCCCGTTGTTCCGTTAGGCCGATACGCTTTATGGCTCGGCCCGGGCGCGCGCCCGGCGGCGCGGCGGGTTGTATGTCTAAAGTAACTCTAAGTGAGAATTATCGTTTTATGGACGTAGCGTTAAGTGACGTTGTACGGTGCCGAGGTCCTGTCGGACGTCGAGTTCGCTCTCCTTTGACTTTCGACGAACGAAGCTCGAGTAGCTTGCAAATTAGATAGGCGATTAACAAATTGAGCAGTATCGTAAGCGAAGCTTTAATGTAACATGTCTTAGTTTGTGGACGTCGCTCCGACGCCCGTGGCCGAGCTCGACGTCGCGCCGGGTGAATGTTCTCTAGTGACGTAGTTATCGTTTTCGCCGACCATTGGTTCCGTTCGAGGTATGAATGATTCCCCGCCGCTCGCCGCGTGGCCGACCGCACGCGAGAAGATGGGCGACGTCGCAACCGTCCCCGGAGAGTCGAACGATCGCTTCATTCTTTATCACCTCTCCGAATAAGCGCCCAACTTCGCAACCGACATTTGCTACGATTTAGCGGGTTTAGGGGGTTTATAAACGACACCATGTGACTGGCACAAACTACTATATAAACACTCGATGTAGCTCACATGGTTTTCGAATGAGTTGACTCGTGAAAAAATCGTTGTTGTAAATTATTTCTTGTAAATTTTATCACTTCAGAGATCTCGTATCACCGTGCACAATAATTTCGTAAAACTAGACAGTAACGTACTCATATTCTAAAATATATGTGAATAAAAGTTATTTCGATTTTATCAGAATATCTATTATTATTGTATTTGACTTTAAACGAATTTACGCAGATAAATGATGTGAAAATGAATGTTAAAATGTAATATGTTATAGTTTCTTGTTTACTTTATTGTGACAATTTAGAACGTTATCGTTTCATTCGCGTTTACGCTAGGTTAGGTGGCGCGGCCACGAATGTACGAGTATTGTAACTTGTAGGTAACTTACAGTTATAATATTGAGTAAATAATAAATTCGATTAATCTCGTATCGGCCGCTATCTGGTACGATGTTCACCAGCGCTGTGAGGCCCTGCGCTCTGATCACGAGATTATTATATTAGATATACGTTAAAGTAAGTAAGTCTAATAGGTACTATGAATACGTACAGGGTAGATGTATATGCAATACTCTGTTGCTGGAGGCTGCACTCGTCGAGCAGCGCGGAGCCCAACATAGCCACGTGGTTTGTCCTGATTATTGTACGGATCTCGTGGACACCGTATCTCGTGCACGGGCTCCGCGCTGCGCGGAACAGATGGCGCGCAAACTATGAGTTACATCGTTACCCTCCATCCGCCCTAAGGACTTGTTTGTGTGAAGTGGCGAGTGCGAGCCTTCCAGCGGGCGTCGCGTGCGCGCGTTTGATCCTCCAAGCTGGTCTGTGCGACCGAGGGCGCGCGGGGCGCCAGGCCGATGTAGCGCGTCGACGCGGCGGCACAGGCACAGTTTAGGCTGCAGTACACGGGTAGAGTAAACGGTAGAGTGAACTAGCATACTACTCTACCAGTTCTCAGTACTCTACCAGTTTTAGTAAAGTAACTGTCTACACGTAAATTTTCATTTTGTTAGTAGAGTAACGCTTATTTGTCACTCGGTAAGAAACGCTAGAACAAAATGAACGTTACCTACTCGTCGAGAAATTTCAAGGAACGCTCTAATAAAGTCTGAACTAATTATACAACCGTTTACATGGGTCGAGTAGTCGGTAGAGTAGAGTGGTCGCCGGGGTGGGGGAAGGAAAGTGGTAGAGTAGCTTGGCCGCGGTGCTAGCTACTCTACCAAATTTCAGTACTCTACTCTGCCAATGATGTCTACATGTATAGTTGGTAGGGTAGTTAGTACTCTATCGCTCTACTATACCTGTGTACAGCAGCCTTTTATACGCGTAGGCCTAACACGTCAATTGCGAACGGCGCCTGACACCGCCATTGCTCATGGTGGTGCTCTGTTGTTTGTGCAAATGTTCGCAATTTATAGCAAATTGCTGCGAAAATAATGTAATCGTTGTCTGGCATTGTGATGTTATACACTACTACTTTTTGTGGAATGTATACATTTTTGAACTGGTCTACACTTCTATCAAGAACACCAAAATGTTTTAAAAGGCATGACAATCATAATGTAAATTAATTAGTATAGATTAAAGCAAATAAAATACGTAGCATTCAAGTATAATGTCGTAGAGAAATTATGCTTTATCACTCCCACGATTGTGAGTGCTAATCTAAGTAAAACGAAACTTTTAAAAATTATTTTGGCATGTTAGCTACTATATAAATAATAATAACAGCAAGATATACCTAGTATCAAATTATTATACTTATTAAATTATTTTCGGGTTCTTATTTTTCTACGACACTATATTTAGGACTTTATACAGAAATGAGATGTATTGTACCTATTCGATAGTTCGGAAAGAAATTACAGAATATGATGAAATTGCACTTTGCTATTATATAAAATATCAAAATCCCTGTTAATATAAGTACTGTTTGCACAATATAGGTAGGTTCAGTAGAGTTTCTTCCAAAAAAATATTGACTTTCATAGCAACATGTCACTGCCATAAAATAAATAGAACAATGCTTGTTTTTCTTTGAATGACCCTATGGTAAGATTTTAAAAAATAACTGGTCTGTGTCAAACCTGAAGAATAAAAAGCAGCTAATTTTCTCATTAATGTGTCTGACAATAAGTTGGATTTAAAACTTATGATAAATTATATTTTATATTTGTAAAAAAAATATTAAGCTACTTAAATAGGGTCACTCTAAATTTTACTTTTTGACATGATTTGAAAGCCTCCACGATAAGGGTACCTAGTTTATTTTATTATTTTAACATGATATTGTTCCTCATGTATATGATGTTTTACCACAGGTCAGTACCATTTGCCGAAACGAATGAAAAGTGATTAAGGTAATTAAAGGAATAAATGAATTTGAGATGTCTATATGAAAATTAATGTTGAATCAGGAATTCTGTAGGATTAACTTGTTTTATATTAGTGATAGTTGTAAGGATGATTGTGAGGTATAGACGCGAGTGAAATGAGTGCTCAAAAATATCATCATTTCCTCCAAACGATTGAGAACATTTGCACAAACGGAACAACACCATCGACTACTGATTTAGTATTGTTAATGTTAAGTGATATTATGTAAAATAAAAATACGAATTTTAAACGAAAATGACGTTGAGACGTTGTAATTTTCCGTTTTGATTTTGTCCTTGTAAATATATTTGCTATATGATTTACTAAATGAATGTAACATATTATTAATGAAAAAAATAGATGAAACACAAATTTTAAACCTTGTTTTATTTACATAACATAATTACTAATATTATAAGTACTACCGTAGAGACCCCTAACTTCGCCAGAGAACCCTTATTTCACCTGCCTCAAAAAAAAACAGAATTCATGAAATATCTCTGGAAGCGCACCTGAACAATCGAGGTTTAGTGATAGTTTAACGGCCAGAATTAATAACCTATCCACAGATAGGGATAGGTGCGATCCAGATTAGTTGCTAGGCAACACCTAGCAACACCCTGGCAACTGTCGTTAATTCTATGTTAATATCAAGCGTTGCATAGCAACTAATCTGGATCGCACCTATCCCTATCTGTAGATAGGTTATTAATTCTGGCCGTAAGTAGATAAATTTCATGAATTTCAACAATTTTTGAAGCAGCCGAAGTTTCTACGGTAACGGTACCTTAAAGATTTCCACAACATTTACTGAAAATAATCTTATAGGTAATCAGACAATAATAGAGATGAAAATATATTTGCAATGAAAATATATGAAAATAAATATAAAAATGGTATTAAAGAAATTAACCGACACTAGCAGTGTGACCACGAGTCCTGTGTTTTTATCATTTACTGTTGGTCACACCAGCTGGGAGACTACGACTAAGTGAAATTACTCGTGGTCACCCTGGGGTGACAAAACAAGGTAACCACGACACGAGTCCCCTGTATTCCCGTTGTCCCCATGATGAGATTTCATGGGGACAACGGGAATTGAATAAATTTATTAAAGTTTGTTCCCGTTGTCCCCATGACGAGGAAATAATTATGGGGACAACCGAACGTCATAATTATGCTACATATAAGCTACAAATAGCCACGTGTCTAGAGCCTCTATTCTTTTTTTGCTTCAATCGGCTTAAAAGAAAAACTAAAATAATGAAAATTAAAATCGTTTTTTTCTTAATTTTTATTATTTTAGTTTTTCTTTTAAGTCGATTGAAGCAATAAAAGAGCAGAGGGCTTAGACAAGTGGCTTATTTGTTGAATAATTATGACTTTCGGTTGTCCTCATGATTTTTCCCCATCATTGGGACAACGGGAACAAATTCTAATAAATTTATTCAATTCCCGTTGTCCCCATGATGGGGACAAAAATCATGGGGACAACGGGAATACAAGGCGAGTCCGACGGGAAAATTTCATAATTCTGAGAAAATACGAACAAACGTAGTTGCTTTTGGAAGCTACCGAGTTAAATTATAAATATCCTACAATGGTCAGACTTGAAAGTCAGCAACCTGTGTATAAGTGTGTTGAGTATTAAAACATCAAGATTAAATTTTTGAATTATCATGTTTAAATAGATACGTCGGTACTCTCAATGCGCCTCCTTATCAAAAACTTGGCAAAGTCATCATTCTGCGGGTCGAAGGCGCTAGTGTTCTCGCACTGCGCCGCCGCGGCCGCCTGCGTCACCTGCTCTCCGTACGCCTTCACGTCGTCTCTCTTCAGCTCCGCCATGTACTTACGGGACTCCATTATCACTATAGCATCGTCGCGAGCCATCGACCAAACACTAGGCTGCACGCGTGATAACATATTGTGCCCAAGGAACACTCCATGAAACAGCCCCTGAAACTGTGGCTTGTGAGGGTAATGCTCCAACGCTGACAGTGACAAGAAATGGATCTTCCCATAGTCCACGTCAATATAAGTATTCCGGTCTTCACGAAGGAGCAGCGGCACCTCCGGGCCACACTCCGATATCTTTGCGTCGAACTGACCCATCACCATCATTCCCAAGTTCTTATCTTTCTCCAAGTTCATTGCTTCTATGTCAAACTTCTGGCGGTTCTCCAATTCGTACAGCATGCGCATAACGTTCCTTTCAGAAATATCTGTAGCCCTTTTGTAATTCACGCCGTGCGATGACTGCAGCATGTCTTTATCGTCACAGTCCAATCCAAAAGCTATGTACGGTGAGGAGACTATATCTCCCAAGTAACCCCTGTGTAGGTATCTGTCACCACATTTGCACACTCCAGCCACGAAAGTCACGTTCGGTCTACACACCTCCGTCTCCAGCCCAGTGAAGGCAACTCCGTGTTCTCTGAAATGTTTATACTCCTGGAAGCAAATTTGGCTAGCATTTTCCTTCAAACGCATATGATAATCCCAGTCGAAAACCCCTGCGCGGTTATCATACCTCATACCGAGGCTGTGCCTCAGTCGATGCTCCCACAACTCGCAAGCGTTGAACTGATTCGTGTTACCGGTAGTCCAAAAGTTAAATAGACTCTCCAAGTAGTCACGCTCTCGGTATTTCATTTGATCAATTGATACGCAAGGCAAGAGGCAGCTCATGTATTCAGGATTAGTAATCATACCCTCGAGCTGACGAGCTTTTGCGATGAGATATCTTGATGTTGGCGGTCGCAGAAGTAAGTTGCCGTAGACTTCGAGCCAGCGTCTCGTTTTTTCTAGTAAACCGCATCTTGTGGTCTTCTCGAAGGCTAGAGACATCAGAAGCAGTTGTCTAGCGATAAGTTCGGAGCACCCATCGATGACAAATATGTTCATGTAGCGTCTCGTGTGGCGATAAGCCTGGGCCATTGTTTTCAATAAGTGCCGACCATCGCAACCTCCGATAACGAGGAAATTAAGTTCATAAGCACTTTCGTCGCCATACCTGAGGTATTCTTGCTGCAGGTCCAGCGCAGGGCTTACACCCCAGAACATCTTGAGATATTATTTTCACTACAAGCTCGTGTTTACACGGCTGTTGACAGAAAGTTAATAAAGCTGTCAATGTCATGGCAACGCACGCGAAAAAGTAAATGAGCCGTGGAATTTTCACGTTGCGAATAGGGCGTTACTATGGCAACGGTCTATTTATGAAGTATTACGGATAATATCGCATCATACAAAATAACATCGAGGTAAGTTTGTTTATTGAAAAAACTTTTAAGTTACATACAATCTGTAACTTAGAGAATGCGACTAACTAACATCACAAAATTCTAGTAGGGAAGATTTATCAACTTAAAAAGTAACAATTCAATGCATCTTAGGGTCCGTTATAAAGGTTATTCATGTTAATTAATTTACCTAATTAGTATTCTATGACCATAAAGGTATACCCCAATTAAGAGCTAATGTCAATAGATCTGTAATTTTAGCAAAGCCGGTTGATGTAACATGTGGCAAGGTGGCAAGTGTTATTGATTTTCTCGCTCAAGAGCTATGCACAATCAATTAATTAAAAATAACCTGGAGACCTTGCGGCGCTTTATATCTATATGAGGGCCTGTAACTCTCATACTCGTGATTAAAATCTCAGTTTGTTTTTAAAAACGAATTGCATATTCAAAATACATATACCTAGGTACCGGAGGTATTACATTTTTAGATCAGCTTAAGATAACACGGTTTCATGAAATAAAACTTGCTAGATGGGTTCATCATTTTATTATTTAAATCTTGTATAAAAAACAACAACTTACAATTATTGTCATATTGTGATAACTAAACTAACAAAACACTTAAATCTACAACAACTTAAGATTAATTAGAATTACCTAATAAACAACCACTTACTTTCTCGCATTTAAATCTTAAGTGTGCAGCTATACAAGCGTGGACTATCACTTTTATTTAGGTACTAACATAAAACAAGGCTTAATTTTAAATCTAGGACCACGTTTTACAATAAGGGAATTTACGATTTGCAAACAAAAACACTTTAAGTGGCAGTCAGCAAATTGGGATAGTTTAAAAATCAGAGCATGCTTGCCCTTAGAGAAAAAATTACTTCAAACAGTTCCATAATAACAAACGACTTTCAGACAAAGGTTTTTGAGAAGCTTCGTCTGTGGAAGTGACAGGTTTAAGAACGTAAACCTTTGAGTTAGACGCTGAATAACTCCATTATCACAAACGACTTTCAGACAAAAGTTCGTTAGAAGCTTCGTCTGTGGAAGTGACAGATTTAGGAACGTAAACCTTTGAGTTAGACGCTGAATAACTCCATAATCACAAACGACTTTCAGACAAAAGTTCGTTAGAAGCTTCGTCTGTGGAAGCGACAGGTTTAGGAACGTAAACCTTTGAGTTATACGCTGATTAACTCCATAATCACAAACGACTTTCAGACAAAAGTTCGTTAGAAGCTTCGTCTGTGGAAGCGACAGGTTTAGGAACGTAAACCTTTGAGTTATACGCTGATTAACTCCATAATCACAAACGACTTTCAGACAAAAGTTCGTTAGAAGCTTCGTCTGTGGAAGCGACAGGTTTAGGTACGTAAAACCTTGAGTTAGACGCTGAAGACTTGTTTCTTTCACTCGAACCAACGTAACTGACTGGTGTCTTACCCGTCGACCCGTGCCTGAACAGATTTATCCACAGGTTTCTCGTTTTATTAGTTCCCAAAACAAAGAAAATAAATAGAACAAACCCTTGAAATGACGTCGTGAGAGTAAACAAATAGGCTGCAACAATGTTAAAAGCAAAAAAACCAAACACCCACGGTATACCACAGAGAAACGCCAGTAAGCAACTCACAGACGCGTTTTGTAAACTATCGTTGACACCGCTGTGCCTCCGAATATTACGTTGCATATACATGTTCTTTGTTACCAACATATACAAAGTCAAATTTACAACCCAAATCACAAATATAGGACAATACAAAGTTAACCAAAGAGCTACGCCTGATGGGTAACAAAAATTAGCACTCGGCGCTCTCTCCTCAAATTCCTTCGAGTATGCATCATTGTCCACTAATACAAGTAAACCGATCACAAAGAATGGTAAGCCCCACGAAAACCCAGCAGCATACCACAGTTTTCTACGAATGTCATTAGTAAATACTAAAACTAATTTCCTATAAGATAATATAGACACAACTAGCATCCAGCAGAATGTCGTTAAGACAGAATAGTGTAATGCTATGCCTAATACTATACATAAAATATCGTTTTGATTAAACTCAGCAAATACAGTTACAATAAAACAAACATCTAAAACGAATACTGCCATGCACAAGTGTAACCATATTCTATTACTCTCATTTCTTCTCCATTGTTTAAAAATGATAGCTGTTAATGCAACAATAATTAAACCGAATATAGAAAAGCTATTTCCAATTACTGATAAAATTTGCAAAACGTCTTCATGTAGCTCTGAGAAAACATCTTTACTAATGATAATCTGGGCAAAATGCGTGAGGTGGTCGCACCGACATATGTCTAACGAGTCATTCTGAGTTGCCTCGATGAAGGTACATCCGTTTTGGGACCAAAATCCAGTTCCATTGTCACCGAAATCCCAATACGCACATTTTCTGGACTCATTTCTTCTTATTTTTGTCTTAAATGGGCTCAGCTGAATTTCCACTACCTGTAATGTAAACACAGGTGAAAATTGGTGTACCTAGTTCGAATTGGATTATATTTAAGTATAACGTTCTATTTAGGCTTCCAAGTGTGTGCTAAAAGGCAATGCCTAAAATTGGCGTCTTTCTTTTTGGTCTTGCGGCCATCAACAAATGTTTGAACATCAATTGTTGATAGTACAAAACAACCAATATTTGCCAAGACAGTATAGCTGTAAACAGGTTAGAACCATTCGTCCGTATATAGAACATTTTTAAAAACCACAAATGTAACTTTGTCATTCATACAAACACCATGAAAAACAAAGTTAAGTTCTAGCTAGTCTCACTCGGTTCGGACTGAGTTTACAGGTATACTTCCTTTGCAAATATTGTCTGTAGTGCTGCCAACAAATTATATTTCAATGTTTGGTTGATGGCCGCAAGAAAAAAAACGCCAGCTGCCATACAAAAAAGGTCATTATCCTTTCGTAAGTGTATGGTATCCCCTCGAGCGTGTACCGTCGCAATGCGACAAACTCGCAATAGCCGTCAAGTCTAGAAGTAGCGTCGCATTGCGACGGAAACGTGCTGGGTTTATAAAAAGCTTGTCTGTGGCAAAACTACTATATTTCTCTCTATTAATTTTATTTCACCGTGTAATAGATGAATCGACACGACTATAATAACGAATAGAAACGTGTATTAGTAAAATTAATAATACTTTATCTTGATTTAATCTCGAGTGTTCTTAGCGCTGCTGTGCGTATTTAGGTCTGTACCTTCTTTGTTTTGATCAAGAATAAATCAACAAAATTTTGTGGACAATTCCTGATTGAAGCAATGGATAAGTAAGTAAAGATATTTTTTTATTATTATTCAAATAATTTATTAAACACGAGATGTGAGATTTAATTGTGAAAAGCAACATACGAATCCAGCACTGAGTATCGCATTTTGCGAGTTTTTGTTGTCGCAATTTGATTGAAATTCATATAGTAAGTACTTTTTGAGATATAACATATTTTCAATAACCGCCTCTGTGGTCTAGTGGTTCATACCACCGATTTCAGTCCCAGAGGTCCTGGGTTCGATTCCCAGTGGGGGTACTGTATTCGGTTTGGTTGGTGGTAGGATTTGTTCTTAGTCCGCATTGCTAGCTACCACTATCTTGTCTAAGTCTGACGCCATAACAATAATATTTTCAGCATTAAGGTCACAGCACATACATCAACTCGGAAAGGGATCGTAAACGTATCCCTTCCTGATCAGAAGGTCTAAGTAGCTAAATGTCCAACAGCGCGAAACGTCTGATGAGCAGTAAGTCTAATTAGCAAAATGTCTATGTAGCAAAACGTCCAACTATCAAATGGTCTGTATAGCAGAACATCTATTTAGCAAATCGTCACATTATCAAAATGTCTGGATACTCAGGCACAAAATTTAACACACAAATTACATCGGGAGGGAAACGGACACGGAATTATAATATGTAGGTACGTACGTACAGACTTGTAGATACTTACAGATTATTTGGTCTATGTAGCTTAAATCATATCTTTTTGATGGTGGCTGACAATTTATTGTCAAGAATGCTATATGATTAGCATTACATAAAGCTCTTAGAAAAGAAGCGCTTTGGCAAGATCGCTAATACAAGAATATGTTATTTGAAGGAAATAAAAGAAGGAAGATCGATTTAATGTTTAATGCAGAATACAAAAGAGCTGCAAAAGATTGAGGGCCAAAAAGATAGTCCCTTTGAATTTTTGATACACCTTGGTCATACATATCAAAAGAATAAGTAAATAAATGCAGGGGAATTTGTGCGCCTAATATCCTAATAATATTTATGGCGCTACTAGCTTTTTAATCCAGATTTTGTTTTTCTCAAATAAATGTAATGTAATTTACAAATGACTTTTCCTTTTTATCATGAGTGTACACATTTCACAAATGACTTTTTGCTAAATAGATGTTCTGATATACAAACCATTTGATAGTTGGACGTTTTGCTACATAGACATTCTGCTAATTAGACTTACTGCTCATCAGACGTTTCGCGCTGTTGGACATTTAGCTACTTAGACCTTCTGATCAGGAAGGAACGTATCCCTTCCTGATCAGAAGGTCTAAGTAGCTAAATGTCCAACAGCGCGAAACGTCTGATGAGCAGTAAGTCTAATTAGCAAAATGTCTATGTAGCAAAACGTCCAACTATCAAATGGTCTGTATAGCAGAACATCTATTTAGCAAATCGTCACATTATCAAAATGTCTGGATACTCAGGCACAAAATTTAACACACAAATTACATCGGGAGGGAAACGGACACGGAATTATAATATGTAGGTACGTACGTACAGACTTGTAGATACTTACAGATTATTTGGTCTATGTAGCTTAAATCATATCTTTTTGATGGTGGCTGACAATTTATTGTCAAGAATGCTATATGATTAGCATTACATAAAGCTCTTAGAAAAGAAGCGCTTTGGCAAGATCGCTAATACAAGAATATGTTATTTGAAGGAAATAAAAGAAGGAAGATCGATTTAATGTTTAATGCAGAATACAAAAGAGCTGCAAAAGATTGAGGGCCAAAAAGATAGTCCCTTTGAATTTTTGATACACCTTGGTCATACATATCAAAAGAATAAGTAAATAAATGCAGGGGAATTTGTGCGCCTAATATCCTAATAATATTTATGGCGCTACTAGCTTTTTAATCCAGATTTTGTTTTTGTCAAATAAATGTAATGTAATTTACAAATGACTTTTCCTTTTTATCATGAGTGTACACATTTCACAAATGACTTTTTGCTAAATAGATGTTCTGATATACAAACCATTTGATAGTTGGACGTTTTGCTACATAGACATTCTGCTAATTAGACTTACTGCTCATCAGACGTTTCGCGCTGTTGGACATTTAGCTACTTAGACCTTCTGATCAGGAAGGAACGTATCAACTCGAGCGGTTCAGTATTCTTTGTATGAAACCCCCTACTGCAAAGCACACTAATCGGAATCGTAACGTAATCGCCTCGCCTCGGGACCAGCTCACGAACCGCTTTGCGGGTCGCTCAACTTGCTATCTCCGCGCTTACCGCTAGTCGTCCACGCACTCACGTCTCTCCGTACCCGAGCTTACGGCTCTACGCACAGTGGTCTGAAAATTAAAATGAACAACAATTTTTTTTTATAATTTTTTTCTCTCATTTTTTTGTCATTTTTTTCATTTTTTTTTTATTATTTTTTTTATAATTTTTTTCTCTCATTCTTTATGTTTTTTATAAATGGAACCACTGTGCGGCGAGCCGTAAGAGCGGCGTCGCCTAGCCGTAAGCGCGGCGTCGCCTAGCCGTAGCCGAGCCGACGTACCGACGCTGATCCGATTTGGTTACATGCTTGCGTTAGGTTGACGCCTGGTTGACGGCGAGGCGAAAGGCGATACGGTGTCGATCCCTTTCCGAGTTGATGTAATGTGCTGTGTCCTTTATTTTGTTTCGGCAGTTAGAGATAAGATAGCCATTTCCTCAGTGATTGAGGATTCCGGGAGTAGTGCGCTTTCACCTTCAGCCGTATCACCACTTATTATCAGGTGTGATGAAGGCTAAGTGCTACCCCGTTGTGGATAAAAAAACCGCAAATGTAGGTAACTTTATCATTCTTATAAAAACTATGAAAAACAAAGTTATATTTTCCTGACGAAAAATTATAGTGGAATTTTGGCAAGGGTATAGGCAATAATAGGTAATAAATAAATATAAATAAATAACTTCTTACATTCACACCAATTATCTAAGCCCATTTTAATTTCATTAAGAAACTGTATCATGGAAAACTTGATAACGGATAAATATATACTTAAATACTTTTTGTTTGTAAATACATACTTAATATAGATAGTAAACACCCAGACCAAGACAAATAGACATGTTGTGTGCATACAAATATTTGTCTTGTTCGGGAATCGAACCCGAGACCACTGGCGCAGAAGGTGGGTAGCCTACCCCTGCACCAAATCGGTCGTCAAAGGTACGTTAAGTGGGTACGAAACCATTCATGGGCGAGGCAGGGCTCATAGCCGGGGACTCGGAGTAAGGGTTGGGTTTGTACGCGGGGCAGAGGGTTAGCTTAGACACCGGATCGTCGTGGCTTTTTGTAGGTCAAGTAATATAATAATCAATAACTACAGACCCACTCATGCACTGCTCCCGAGATAAGAATCATGTGTGGAGAGTTTTGGGTGACGGTGAGTATGGGAAAACTTCCAGAAATCTGCTCTGCATCACACTCCATGAAGAACTCTTACAACTCTTTAACATTTCATGAAAAATTCTACCTAATAATTATGATTATTCGTTTTTGCAGAACTGATTTACAAACATCTTAGGACTAAAAAAAACACATTTATGGAATAACTAGCTGACCCGGCAAACGTTGTTTTACCATATAATAGTGGACCCGGTCACCAACATCTTGTGTGTGTTGCTTACACCAGACAACAGATAGCGCTAGTTACACACTACCAATAAAGGGGCCCAAGCTTGGTCTCTATTTCTTACATATAAAAAATTACTCTGTGAAGTAGAGTGAGTGTCAGATAACTCTGCGCGCATGCGCGACTGGGGCATTTTTAGCGCTAGCTACAGTACATTTTTTTATTCTAAGCTTATGGAAAAGATTAGTATTCGGTTTTGACCGCCCAGACGTCAGTGATTACATACTCTTTGGAAACGGCAATGCAAGAAATGACAGTTTTGTATCGAATGTACGATAGTTAAACGATTTTTCATAGAAAATTACAATTTTCACTCAATTTTCCGGAATAATAAGTAGCCTATGTTACTCTCCAGCTCCCAAACTATCCCCATACCAAATATCACGTCGATCCGTTGCTCCGTTTTAACGTGAAAGAAGGACAAACAAACAAACAAACAAATAAACAAACAAACAAACAAACACACCTTCGCATTTATAATATT
The DNA here is from genome assembly GCA_949710035.1 of Crambus lathoniellus. Taxonomy (NCBI): domain Eukaryota; kingdom Metazoa; phylum Arthropoda; class Insecta; order Lepidoptera; family Crambidae; genus Crambus; species Crambus lathoniellus. The sequence goes on along the minus strand of OX453301.1, from coordinate 1,184,578 downwards.
CGTTGAGTGTTAGGCAGAGTGTCAGTGTCGGAGAGGCGGATTTCCGTATATACAAAGGTACTTTGTGGAGGCGGACGAGGCGCTTGTTCAGGTAGATAAATATCATCCACCACTTGGTATATTGGTGCCGCTTTGTAAAGAGGCCTGCGAGACTACGGATCCGACCGCTTCCACCTCAGCATGTCCCAGGGACATAGGCTCACAGTGGAACTTCTATAAAGCTAATTACAATTTATTATACGGTTTATTAGCATCTATTGACTGGACTCCGAACATAGTTTAAGTGACCCGGAAGATATTTTAAATTATTTTTATGACACTGTAAATAATATTATTAATGACTGCGTTCCCAAAAAACAGCAAAAATGTGTATATTCTAAGTATAGTTATCCGGAGTGGTACACGATTGATATCATTCGGAAAATTAAAGAGAAGGCTAGGTTACATAAGTTGTATAAAAGAAGTGGGGCGAGTTGTGATTACGAAATGTTTGCTCGGTGTAGGACGGTGGCACAGGACGGTGGTTAAAGAAATGATAGCGGCCGCGCATAAACAACATCAGGACAGGGTTTAAAAAAAACATCACAAATGACCCGAAATCGTTTTGGCAATATGTAAGGGTGAAAAAAGGGGCAAATCATTGTAAAAAAATTACAAAGGACGGCAATGTTTTAACGAATGATGAGAGTGCAAATGAGTTTGCTAGGTATTTTCACTCTGTTCATAACAGCCAGCGGGCAAAATTAGATGTAGACGCTGCTGTTGTGGCGAGCGGTAGTACAATCGGATTAAACAGTGCGCGCGTGCATATCGGTCGTCTAGTAGAATTGAACCAAGTGACACAGGCACTGGCGCGACTTAAACCAAAACATTCGGCGGGGCCGGACGGCATTCCCGCTTTCATTGTGCGGGATTGCCGCGCTGTTTTAGCGGAGCCTTTGTTACATGTGTTTAATCGGTGTCTTGAAACGTCATACTTTCCGACGAGATGGAAAATCACGCGTGTTATTCCCGTACCAAAAGAAGAGGCAGGATTTGAAGTCGGTGGATGCAGACCGGTTGCGGTACTGTCGACACCGGCTAAAGTATTTGAATCGATCCTGCATAGTTGTGTATTTGAGCAAGTTTCCGCTCAGCTTTGTGAGGCTCAACACGGATTCAGGCCGGTTCGCAGCACGACCAGCAATCTATTAAATTTTATGTCATACGTTGTCCCCCAAGTCGATGCGGGAGTGCAAGTCGATGGTGCCTATTTTGATTTCAAAAAAGCTTTCGACGTGGTGGATAACGACATATTACTGGAAAAATTGGCAGCGGTCGGCTGCACTCCTAAATTATTACACTTTTTCGCTTCATATATAACGGACAGGCAACAGTTTGTGGAGTTTGCTGGTCATAGATCTGAAGCTTATTTTACAAGATCCGGCGTAAGTCAGGGAAGTAATTTAGGTCCTTTGAATTTTATTTTAATGATAAATGACTTACCGGAGGTCATTGAGAGTGCTACCTGTTTATTATTTGCGGACGATTTGAAACTGCTGCTCGCTATAAAAGATAAGGATGACAGCGAGAGGTTGCAACGCGATATAAACAGTGTGGTAGATTGGAGTAGAAAAAACAAACTTTTTTTCAATGCTTCAAAGTGCTCAATCATAACGTTTACAAAAATGAAACAGCCACAACACTTTAACTACCAACTGGATGGAGAAGTGATGGAGCGAACTGAAGCAGTTAGTGACTTAGGCGTGCTCATGGACTCCGAGTTGACATTCCGTAATCACATAGTGACTGTTTGTAAAAAAGCTTATAGACTCTTAGGATTTATATTGAGAAGAGCACAAAATTTCACAAACATAAAAGCCATTGCGGCATTATATAATGCACTCATTAGGAGTAAATTAGAATGCAACGCAGTCATATGGTCTCCACATGAAACTAAATATAGTAACATGTTGGAGAAAATACAAAACAAATTTGTGCGTTATTTGTACCTTAAACTTTATGGTGTGTCCCTACTATCCGTTAATGTACCCAACACTATTTGTTCTGGGTATGGTTGGGTATAACAAATTGGCGGTAAGAAGGGACTTGGCACTCGTAGTTTATTTATTAAAATTATTGCGAGGTAAAATTTCAAATCCGGAATTGCTAAAGGAGGTGATGTTACAGGTACCTGACAATTATGTGGGGAGGAGGCGACAGCCACGGCTGCTGGTGGTACCACGAGGCAGGACTAATTTGCTTTGTAAAGCCCGATCACACGCGCTCTGCACACACTCAACGAAATATCACAGATAATTGATATTTTTTCGTGTTCTTTGAGTGAATTCGCCAAAGTATCACTGTATATTTTATTTTATAAGCAGTAGGGACCACTTTATTGAATTGGGATATTTTCTGTTATGATATTGTGTTTGTGTTAATAAATAAAATAAAAAAAAAAAAAAAAAAGTATGGATAACAACAAAAGTTTGTTTTTAGCCAAAGCATGACGATTCTGCCAATGGCTGAGAAAAGACATGCAGACGTCGATTACAGTGACGTTATTCATGTTGAGCCATTGGAAAATCGACTTCATCCTAAAAAACGGAGGAACTGGCCAGGACCTCTACCATCTGTGTGAGTAATGGGAATTCTGTAGTGATGTGTCAACTCGAGTTGGGCCTAACTCGAGTTAAATTCGACCTAACTCGAGTTGAATTCGATCTAACTCGAATTTAGATTGGCGCGGAAAATTAATTAATCAAACTATAACGAGATTACGGTGCTTTCATTTTTTGTTGCCAAATCGCTGTTATTAAAACCGAAATAAGATGGCGCGGTGTGGACCTTAAATCAATTCGTCATATTAGCAAGAATCACCTAAAATAGGTAAAAACAAAACAAATATTTACTGCGTTTTATCCAGGCGACTCGAGTTACGCAACTCTAGTTGAACTTGAGTTACGTGAATTTTAACTCGAGTTAACTCGAGTCGCGTATATCCCGAGTTGACCCATCACTAGAATTCTGTATTTCTCATTCAATAGTATGTATTTACAATTACAACAATTTTTAGATCTACAAAGGCATTGCCGCGGCCGTCTTCGTTAAGATCTGGACCACCTGTGTAAGTAATTGTAAATTTTTGTATGGTATGAATGAACGATTTAATATTATGGAATGGTGTCTCAAATATCTTTTTTTTTCAGATCTAAAGAGACATCGCCGGATTCATCGAGAGTATCCTCTCCAGAGCCGTCATCAATTATTCAGCCTATTCCTTCACCTGTCTTGTTAGTATTGCGTTATTAAACAAATTTTTAAATTTTAGACGTGATTTTTATTGTGTCCCTAATTTGTTGTACTTTTTTAAGATTTAAAGGAATACGCGCCAGGTTGCCAAACTTGACTTTGACAAGGCGAACAACCACCAGGCCACCAAGAACAGTGGCCGCTTTGAGGGACCATACGTGTAATCTGGAGAGGTCACCGTCACGCACTCCAACTTCATCGAGGAGGTAAAATTTTGTCCATTTACTGATTTGCTTTAGACAACCTTCTAATTTATTCTTTTTTTAGGGGCTCACCTTTCTACAGGAGGACTCTCAAGGCAGATAAAATTGGTGCTGCTCTAAACATTGGTAACTATACCATTGAATTAAATAACTGATATGCAAAGAGCGCAACTAGGTCAAGGGTAGATTTCTTATAATAAAAATGTGATTACTTACAGCCAGTGATGAAGAAGATGATGAGGAGACAGACTATGGCTTTGTCACTTTTAATTTACCTCGCCAAATCCCATTGGATGGCTCTTATGACGAAGAGGAAGTGCCACAACGCCCCACTACATGGCCGTTGCCGGAAGAAGTACTGGATAATATTACATTAGAGCCAAAAGACAAGTTTAAATTTGACTGGCAGCCGTTTCCATCGGTACCTGTTCCTCCCGCGTTACGGCGAGAACAGTTCAATGAACTGTCTGGGACTTTAAGACCATTTAACACTCCATATGAGGCATTCACTGGGATATGGAACGCCGCAATAATGGAACATATTGTGGCAGAAACTAATAAATATGCCAAAAATCTGGTGCATGAGATGATGGATAGTTGCAATATTGAGCCTAGGTCCCGAATTACTCAATGGAAAGACACAAACGAAGATGAGCTTTACACTTATTTCGCCTTAATCATGGCTATGGGGATGTGCTTCAAGCAATCAGTAAAGGATTATTGGAGCTGATCAGAAGGTATTCTCAGCACGCCGAACTTTGGAATTTATATGACTTATGATAGATTTCTCCTATTGAATAAATGTTTACATTTTTGCGACAACGATGAGCTGGCAGAACTTGTTGCTGAAAACCGCCTAACAGTTGGCGAAACAATAATCCAAAAGGTTAAACCTATCATCGATCATTTAAATTCGAAGTTTAGAGAGGTGTATAATTTAGGCCGCAACATATCAATAAGCGAATCACTTGTTCAATGGAAAGGTTGGCTACAGATCAAACAGTATATCCAAAATAAAGCCGCCAGCGTAGGTATTAAAACCTACGAGCTGTGTGATTCCAAAAATGGCTATCTGTGGCGGTTCGAGCTATACACCGGCTCGGACAATTTCCTGTCTAGGGACAATATTCACCCCCTTGAGGGGAAGATATCCAAATTAGTACTTCGTATGATTGAAGGGCTTGAATTTAGCCATCGTACAGTTTGGATGGACAACTTCTTTAATAGCCCTTGCCTAGCAAGGCACTTAAAGAGCATGGGATTGGATTGTGTTGGGACCATTAGGACAAACAGGCAGTTCGTCCCGGATGAACTTAAATATTTAGAAATGTCTGAAGGAGAAATAGCCGGTTCGACAAGTGGAGACGTCGATATCTTGGTATGGCGGGATAAAAATTGCGTACCAATGATCTCTACATACCATGGTATTGCCGTCTCCACAACGGAGAACAAACCCGTGGTTGTGTCTGATTACAACGTGTGCATGGGGGGAGTTGATCGTAAGGATCAACTCCTTTCCCAATACCCCATCGAACGGAAGCGCACAAAGGTATGGTACAAGAAATTATTCCGGAGGTTGCTTAACGCCAGCATAACTAATGCTTATATTTTGTATTCTGAAACAGGGGGTACTAGCAAACTTGAACACCACAACTTCCGGAAGAATTTGATATCAGCTCTGCTAGAGAGACACGCATCGCAAGGGTCTACACTTGCACCTTTGCGATGCGTGTCTCGTTCTTTTAAATCAGCCTTGGTATCCGTTCCTATTTTTGGATCGGAGATCAAAAGCCATTTCCCAAGACAATACCCTTTATATCCTGGAAATAAGGGTGAGCGTCAAAGGAAAACCTGTCTGGTTTGTAAAAAACGGTCGCAAACCTTCTGTCCGGGATGTGCAGTTCCTTTGTGTGCTTTCGCCGATGGAGGTGATACTGAAATTAGCTGCTTCTTACGACACCACTCGTAATTATGAGTGTTGTTGTAAGTAGTACCCTGTGTGAACCGATTCTGTTAAATTTTTAAATATATAAATTCAAGTTCAGTTCGGTTTTAGTGGATTGGTGGGAGTCCCACATAGTTGTACTATCTCGCTGTATAAGTACGAAACGCATGCGCATTTCTCCACGTTCTGTTTATTTGTTAAGTCCGACATGACTGTACCACAGTTTATAAATAGCATATAATATATTTAATGTGACTGTACTGTCTCCCTATTCCAGTACGATATGCTTGCACATTTCGCCATGCATTGTTTTGTGGGTGAAAGTCCCACATAAGTACCCGTACTGTCTCCCTGTGTCAGTACGGTACGTATGCGAATTTCTCCACGTTCTATTTATGTGAGTAAGAGTTCCACATAGCCGTGTTTGATGGGAATACACCTTGAAAATTGTTGCAAAGTCGCTAAGGGAACTTGCAATGTAAAAATTTATAGCCCTTTTGTCTACTTTATGTTATAAAGTATATAATACCTAATACTATCCATCTTCTCCTGCACGAGATCGCTGGCGTATGTTTTTTTTTAATAAGTGTTATGAGTGTTGTTTTAAATAGCACCTAAACTGTGTGAGTGGAACAATTTTAATATTTGTTTAAATAAATAGATACAGTTTTATGTTGACAATGAACTAAATAAACAGTGAAATAAATTCAAAACACCCTCATTTAGTTAAAATTAAACAGCCTAGGTAGATCTTAGTCTAGAACCTTAGTTCGAAATAGGAGAAAGTGTAAAGAAACTTTCGGTGGACCTTTTCGTAATGTGATTGTATAAATTGTCAACTTTTTTGAACCTTATAAAATAAGACTATAGAAAATAAATATGTACATACAAATTAATATATAGTTATCGCTTTATTTTTAAGATATTTGAGAAATTAAATAATAAAAAAGTCAGTAAATTTTATTTAAACATTTAATACATTTGACTATTTATTATTTTTACCTTAGTATTATATGATCTGAGATTTTTACCTACATAAAACGGTTATTACACATACCCACACGATAAAATATGACAAAATTAATTTCCTACATTTACTGAACCGGGAACCGAACCCTCTCGATATGCCTCGCTTATGCTTCTCGATCACGGAGGCCTTCACAAGTAGGAAGGATAGAAGTTGTCCCACAAACCTCTCTCGGAGCCAGGCTGGTGAAGTTCTCCACATTGACGCTCAGCACGTGACTGTTGACGACGCCGGCGCCGACGTGGTAGAACGCACGCCCGCTCCTAAACACCACGAAGCTGATGAAGGATAGAAGTTGTCTTACAAACCTCTCCCGGAGCCAGGCTGGTGAAGTTCCCTACATTGTCGCTCAGCACGTGGCTGTTGATGACGCCGGTGCCGACGTGGAGGAACACGCGCTCGCACCTGAACATCACGAAGCTGATGAAGGATACAAGTTGTCCCACAAACCTCTCCCGGAGCCAGGCTGGTGAAGTTCTCTACATTAACGGTTAGCGAGTGACTGTTAGCGACGCCCCGGCGCCGACGTGATGGAATGCACGCTTTCTCCTAAACACCACGAAGCTGATGAAGGATAGAAGTTGTCCTACAAACCTCTATCGGAGCCACGCTGGTGAAGTTCTCCACATTGACGCTTAGCACGTGACTGTTGATGAGCGACGCCGGCGACGGCCGACGTGGTAGAAAGCGCGCCCGCTCTTGGACACCACGAAGCTGATAAAGGATAGCTAAGTTGTTCCACAAACCTCTCCCGGAGCCAGGCTGGTGAAGTTCTCCACATTGACGCTCAGCACGTGACTGTTGACGACGCCGGCGCCGACGTGGTAGAAAGCGCGCCCACTCCTGAACACCACGAAGCTGATGCGCCTCGAGTATTCCATCACTGATGGCGGCAGGAACAGCACCGCGTCTGACCCCGTGGATGACACAGAGGGTACTTCTCCTAAAACGTTAAAACGTAAAAAACTTCTCCTAAACGTTAAACATTAAAACTTCTCTTAAAACGGGTCGTTACGTTCCCTAAAATATGGTTGAGCGAAGCGATGGCTGGTTCATGCGTCATGCTCGTGAACGGGTGCTGCCAGTGGAAATGGGTCTGCTCTTATCTGCTTGCCTTAAAATGTGTTTTCTTTTGTTTTTATTCATTTTATTAAGAATTACAGTTGAAACATGTATGGCGCAACTTGCAGTATATAGTAGAATTGTCTTTTGTTTTTAAAGCTTTATGTAGAGTTCCTAAGTAATTGAAAATTGTTCACCGCTATGATCATTAGTTCGCCTATACTTAACTGTATTTATCATAACCCATTGTGTAATTGTGATGGAAACTGACCTTAGTCATACCATGTTAAGGTCATTTTTCAATTTGACGACTCTGTATGAAATAAAACAGGGAGAAAAAAACAACCCTTGGAGTTTCTTGCCGGTTCTTCTCCAAGGCCTCCCGCTGTAGGGTTTGCGAACCGATGGCGTAGCTTCTATGACGTTCACAAGTATTGTAAATAACAATCTAAATTGAATAAACAAATTTGAATCTTGAATCTGAATCTTAAAATAAAAATATAATAAAACGAGTGGGCATTAGTTCACCAGTCCCCCCAAAGTCAAGCGTGCGTAAGGAAGTCTTACTTCAAAAACAACCGGGTTAGGGGTAGGATGCCTGCCTTCTGCGCTAGAGGTCTCGGGTTCGATTCCCGAACAAGACAAATATTTGTGTGCATGAACATGTCTTTTTGTCTTGGTCTGGTTGTTATCTACGTATATTAAGTATGTATTTATTTAAAGTAGTATTTAAATATAGATTTATCCGATAACTAGTTTCCGTAACACAGTTTCTTATTGAAAACTGCTTATGAGCAAGATAAATTGGTGTGATTGTGGAAATTTTTTAAAATTTATAATTAATAAAATTGAGTACCTAAGTACTTATCATTGTAGGAACTAGGTATTGTGATAGAGAATAATAACCGCTAGCCCTGCAAGTAGGTTTTCGGGCGAGATCTAGTAAAATTGCGGAGCTGGTGGATTTTTCTGTCACAATTTTTCAATTCATTGCCAAAGCATAAAATTAATTAAACATCATAATTGAATATCATTGTACAGTCTAGGCTGAAAGAGAAGGAAAGACGAGATTGAGATGAGATTAAGACGTTGTGATGACATTGAGATGAGATCCAGGTGGGATCTAGATGGGATTGAGATGAGATTGAGACTGTGGTACTAGAGGTACGGGAATAGGAAGGAGTAGGTACAGATTCGTGTTCGTGTTCGAGTTCAGGCTTAGGTTCGGTTTTTTATAAAAAAAATGGCGGTTGATGATTCATCATTTCAGCCGTACGACGCCCACTGCTGGGCATAGGCCTCCCCCAAGGATCTCTACAACGATCGGTCCTGCGCAGCCCGCATCCAGCGGCTTCCCGCGACCTTGACCAGATCGTCGGTCCACCTTGTAGGGGGCCTGCCCACGGAACGTCGTCCGGTTCGCGGTCGCCATTCGAGAACCTTTCCGCCCCAACGGCCATCGGTTCTCCGCGCTATGTGACCCGCCCACTGCCACTTCAACTGAGCAATCCTTCGAGCGATGTCGGTCGTTTTAGTTCTCCTGCGGATCTCATCATTTGAGATCTCATCATCTGATGAGGTTGATGATTATTTACGTTTAATCTTACCCGTTATAAATTCGAACGTTTCATTTTTGAACATGCCGTGTTGGCCAGTTGCTAGCCTGATGCCTCGCACCGGCTTGTCAGGGCGGCTGTCTGCGACGAGCAGCGCCACGTTGTCCCGCACGGCAGCACCAGTCCGTCCACCCTTCAGGGCGACCCTCGCTCCCAGCTCGTCTAGCATGTGGATCAGCTGGCCAGGAATATCTACATCGTTTTCGTCTTCTAAAAGAGCGTCCACCTAAAGAAAATAAATTATACATTCTGATTTGAACAAATAAGTTTGAGAATCTGTAGAAAAATTGTACCTATATTTAAAAAAAATGTTTTATTCATTTTAGTCTGTTAAAGCACTAGTGAACGTCAATAAAGCTACGCCATCGGTTCGCAAATCCTTGTAAGTATAACGAGGAACACGGGCAAAAAACTCGCCAAGGGCTGTTTTATCTCCGTTTTATTTCAGTTCCATTTTTATTTATTTTATTTATTTCAATTAAAACGGTATTATACAAAACACCAATTACATTATTTTATTATTACAGAAGACTTACTAACACTGCTTTTTCCTAAAAATATTACTGAGAGAGAGAACTAACTCAATTCAGTTTATTTTTAACCATTCATATATGTTACTAACGTTTTATAAGGTTTTTTACTACATACTTACCTACCAAGTAATCGCTAAACTTGAAATGAACTCACCAAGTCAAAAAACGAAAAGCAAGTGATATAATTTGGATCTGCGAGAATAGACAGTACTGCTCAAGCTAAAGTGTAGGTATGCTAATTCAAACTGCTTTGCATGCTAGGAAGTTCTAACTTAATCGTCGGTTATTTAACCAGATTTAAAACGTTACCTGATCAAATGCTTGATGAACAGTCTCCGCTGAAAACGACACGGTTTCGTTTTGCAGCAACACACCAAGGTCGTCTAAGACTTGCTGGACATTCTCGTCAATATATTCCTGAAAATGAGTTTAACTAACGCTTAACTTAACTTTAAAGTCAAACAATTATATTAATCGAGATAATTTAAAAATATATAGGTAAGTTACCATTGCTTGTGCCATGTAAAAATTACAGCCTAATAATTTCTACTTACCTCAGCTAGCGACTCATTTGTTATGTCATCGTATTCGTAATCATACGTAGGGAATTCCTCAGTGGTATCTTCAACCATGTCTGCATTAGTCTTAAACAAAAAATAAAGAAAAATCAAACCGTTGTTAAATAGCTACACTTCTTAATGTTCAAAAACTGTTTTGATCAATTGTTTGATGAACAGTCTCCGCTAAAGGCTGTATTTTGCATGAGCTAACTTCCCCATTACAGCTCAAAGTGTTATCATTGTATCACTCGATACTTTTTTCAGTACCTACAATGGTACACTTGAACACCGTTACAAAACTTAGTTTTAATGGCGAAATTGTAGACCATTGTAACTACATTAGTTTCACCAAGTTCGTCTAAGACTTGCTGGACATTTTCGTCAATAATATTTCTGAAAATGAGTTTAATTAAAGCTTACTTAACTTCAAAGTCAAATAATTAGTTATATGAATAAAAAAATAAAAGAGTTAATTCAAAAAAATATGTAAGTTTCCATTGCTTCTGCGATGTCACAGCCATATCTATCGTCTTCTACAAGCCATGCGCATAAAGTTGGCAACGTAGTTTTAAGTGAACCGATTTGACATCGTTTGCACCGTTTGACAGGTAAACAGCGAGTAAACCTCGAGTACTGAATCCTATGGAGATGGCATTATCTTCTATACATCTATACAAATAAATGAAATTGGAGTGTTTGTTTGTAACATTAAATAACCGCTTTTTACTACGTGCATATGATTAAATATACGGTACATATACCAAAATGACATGTTTTACAATTTTTGTCTGTCTGTCTGTTTGTTCCGGCTAATCTCTGAAACGGCTGGACCGATTTTGACGGACCGATTAATACGACAATTAGAAGTAGTTTAAAATTGAATTCCAAGATTTTCTTACATTGTGACTTAGTTACACCTCACTTTTTCGTAGGTATGCCACCTCCATAGGATTTAGTACTCAGAGGAGTAAACCGGTTCACAGTAATGTTGCCGTTCCGTATCATAGCATGGCTTGTAGAAGACGATAGAGACGGCTGTGGCCATATACGACTCATAAAAAATACAGCCTAATATACAGGGTGGGGCCTGAAACACGATCAAAAATTTTAAGGGGTCAATGTACTCATGCATACAAACAACTTTTACTCAATAGATCAAAATGTATGGATGATATAGTCATAAAATTTTTGTGCCTAAATTATTTTTGTTTACTTTTTTTATTTTTATTTTATATTTGTACGTGTGACCAATAAATGTTTTTCTTTCTTTCGTTTCCTTTTTAGAGCGTATTTTTTACAGGCGGGTTTTTGTTTTTTTTTTGTTATAGTGAGGGGAACTGTGGCGCTCCCCTCCTACCCGCACATTCCTAATGAGTGATACAGCGCTTTCGGTCAAACTATATCAAAGGATCAACTTACCCTTATCACATATGATGTGACTGTGCAATCTTGATATTGGGGATTAAAAAGTATCAAGATGTATGACCTTCCCTGGAGTGGCTCAAACGTATTTACTTCCATCATATTGTTGCTGTTGGTGGGTTCATCACTGCTTGAATCTGGAGAAACTATTTTATATTACTAAGATTTAAAAAAAAATACAATTTAGAGATTTTGCTATCTTGATATTTTTTGATATTTTTTTTTACCTTGAGCTTACTAAAATATTGAGGAAATTGATATTAATATAATACTACCACATTCACGATGCCCACGCAACAAAAGTTTACCATTTCAACCGTACGACGCCCACTGCTGGGCATAAGCCTCCCCCAAGGACCCAGCATCCAGCGGCTTCCCGCGACCTTCACTAGATCGTCGGTCCACTTTGTAAGGGGGCCTGCCCACGGAACGTCCGGTTCGCAGTCAGTCACCATTGTTGTTGTAATGGCTACACAACAAAATGTTACCTGTTATGAATTCGAAGTTGTGCATTCCTGGTGCTTCACAGCAATGACCATGCGTACACTTCCTGTACCACATCTTGTAGCCTCTAATGACATCTTTTTCTGGTGAGTCCAGCACCAACATGGCTGCCCTGCCATGGGTTATTATGGCTCGTTGGCCTTCACTCATGTCTACCAAGAGAACAACTTCGCGTATCACCGTTAAGAGTTCAGTAAGCTCCTCATAGTCATTCATCGCGGGTTGAAGGCGGTGCAACTAAAACATCAATCGGGATATAGCTGGGGTGGAAGTCTCTTCCGCGATAGCGATCGTTAGTTATCGACGGTTGTCGTTAACTCAAAATGAGGAATTTGGTGGGATATGGGGCTATTTTTATGGTAAAAGTGTGTTTTGTAGTATATTTGAGCGATAGCAAGCCACTAAATAATAGTTAAAACCAGTTTTGTATTGTAACTCGTGTAAATTGCTACAGCAACCATCGCTGACTTAACGATTTAAAAAAGAACTTAGCTATGTTTACGTCAAACATAGCGTGGAAATTTGAAAACCCGCTGAGCTAACGACAAATATTATTAAAGCTAACGAATATTGTCGGTACGTATCTGCCGTCACCGCAATGCTCGAGCGAGTGAGAGAGAGGGCGAATATTTTAGCTTGGCCAATCTCGCGGCCGTGTCAACGGCGGCTTGTCAATTACTGACGCGTAATGACGTGCCAGATGCCCGTCTTGCATTTCCCCCTTCGATCATTATAAACCCTAGATACAGCGTAAACGCACAGAAAGTGAAGCCGCCAACGAATGCCCAATTCGAAATTGGGCATTAGATCGCCTCAGTAGTCATTTGACCGCCCGGCGAAACGATGCCTAAATGTGCTGAGAAGATGCGCAATTTTCGAAAAACAATTCGAAAAAAGGAAAAAAAGAGATGTAATATAATATTTTCAGTCAGTATTGAACGTAAGTATAATTGCACAATTAATTTAAAGTCAAACATGTACTGAAACTATCACAATTTCATTATTTATACTAAAATATTGCAATATTCACAGCCTTCTATAGAAGACGATAGAGACGGCTGTGCAATATTTCTTGCCGCGCAACCGTTTCTTATATTTGCGTTAGTAAGACAGAGATGCAAACATGACGAAATACGATTCGCTGTTCTAGCCTCGGCCGACCATCTAGTCTAGAAGAATAATCTGAAAAGCCTTCTCCTTTTCATGTTGAACGGCATGGAATGTAACAGTTTGACACCGGGTTTTTTTAGACTAATTCGACCCTGCTGAACTCGATTTTGCCCGGTGACATTCCAATTTCCCCCCCCTTCCCCCTTTTTTCATTGGAAATATGTCCCTCGCCACGGTTTTTTCCGTTTTGTACAAAAACTATTAAATCTATATGAAAACTGTCAATGACAAAATTAATCTACATTAAATTACCTACCAAACGGTGTTTATTTTATTTTTATAGCACTTATAGTTTTCGAGTAATACTGTCCCAAACTTTGTAGTTTTTCCAAATTTTGAATATTATTTTTATTTATGCTATATTTATAGGGAAATGGCTAAATTTGGATGAAAATAATGTATTGACTTATTAATCCTGATAGATTTACGTACAAAACAAGACGTCATGTACGTCATTACGAGTTTTTATTTACATTCTACAGTTCGTAACGGCAAATCTATAATTACGTATGTTTAAGAACACACTAAACTTTTAAAGTTATTTACGTACTTGAATTTAGTCTTAATAATATTTTTTAACTATTTATAATCCAATAAAACATGTTATGAAAAATCGAAAACACTTAAGGTGGTTCGATCAGCTTACTAGCGCCACCAATAGAAATAAATCATTTACGATTTATCAAGGGTTTAGAATAAAAGTTTCGGTTATTTTGCGCAAATAGAAGAGTAAAGTGCAATTTTTAAGTATTTTTTCATGGCCTCAAATATGAGTATGAAGTTATGGATCTCGATATTGCTAAATGTGGCCACTTTTGGCACTATTGATATTCACGACTTATTGCCTAAGTTTGAGTTCTTAAAAGTATATAAATAAAATGCATTTTACTCTTATTTGCGCAAAATAACCGAAACTTTTAATCTAAGCCTTTAATAAAACGTAATTGATTAATTTCCATTGGCGGCGCTACTGAGTTTGAGAAAGAAGTTTTGGCGCAGGTATAGGGATCTGTAAAGAAAAGAGGCCTCAATTTAGACAAAAGTATATTTTAATCGTCATAATAGGTCTTTACATATGAAATTGCCGTCTTTTTCTCACATGTTTATTGGTCTCTAATTTTTTAATTAATATCAATATATCAAAATTAATAGTCAGTTTCGAAAATAGAGTATGTCGTCATGTTAAACATCTAAGAAAAGAATAATTAAACACGCGTCTAAATTTTTTATAACTGCTTCAAAGTACCGCTCTTTGGTTGTCGTCAATTTGACAGCTTTGAACAGTTTTTTTTTATTCTAAGACAGTCCAAAGTGATTATAGGCAATAACTAGTTAGAATAATTTTGTCTGATCATATCTCGATAGTTTCGTTGAATTCGGAGTTCACTTGTCCAAGAAACCCCCAAATATCTTTGTATGCCGATTCCAACTTCCTACAATTTCCCCATAGAAAACGGCAATTTCATAGGTAAAGACCTATTAGATTGTGTTTATTGTTTGATGATAATAAAAAATTTATAAAATTTCCGACTTAAAATTATTATTACATTTATTGCACATTTGCAGTAACATTCTTATGGCATACTCCCCGACAGAAACAGCCAGATGTGCAAGGTTGCTTCACGTCTCTGCGGCAAATGCAAGCTGCCGTTTTACACCCTGCCTTACAGCCGCATGTAAGGAGGTCTTTGCAGGCCTTGGGAACAGCCTCTAAGGTTACAATGTGTAACGATGTCGATTCGTACCAGTCATTATGGATGGTTAAAAACTCTATGATGACTGGAAACTCCATCTAGTTCTACATACTGGCCATTAATTTTATCGAATCCTATCCTGTTCTTTCAATTCAAATTCAAAATCTTCGTTTCACGTGTCCTGTTAATCATTTTTGATTCAGTTCTACTAAAATCACCAAGCCATACAGAGCTCTCGGAGCATTACCAGTTTTTTATACCAGTTTCAATTGTTTGTCATAGTATTAAATAAGTGGAACCCTTGACCCTTGGAATGGGTTCCTATGCTTCCTATTCTTCCTATACGTTTCTTTATTACTACCTTTATAAATAAAAGTCAAGTCCCTATAAACATCATCTTTTTATTCATCTATTATCTACAAATTAAATACTGGGCGGTGACTTCCGACGTTCCGGCTAGTGTACCGCTGGCCGACGAGGACGTCCCGTCGCACTGGCTCTCCGGCGGGGAATCGAACCCCGGTCTCCCGCGTGACAGGCGGGGATACTGACCACTATACTACCGAAGAACCGTGGGAGACCGGGGTTCGATTCCGATAATAGATGAATAAAAAGATGATGTTTATAGGGACTTGACTTTTATTTATAAAGGTAGTAATAAAGAAACGTATAGGAAGAATAGGAAGCATAGGAACCCATTCCAAGGGTCAAGGGTTCCACTTATTTAATACTATGACAAACAATTGAAACTGGTATAAAAAACTGGTAATGCTCCGAGAGCTCTGTATGGCTTGGTGATTTTAGTAGAACTGAATCAAAAATGATGAACGGACACGTGAAACGAAGATTTTGAATTTGAATTGAAAGAACAGGATAGGATTCGATAAAATTAATGGCCAGTATGTAGAACTAGATGGAGTTTCCAGTCATCATAGAGTTTTTAACCATCCATAATGACTGGTACGAATCGACATCGTTACAATTGGGCGTGAGCTTATCCCCTTCTTGCTGCCAGCCGTAATCCGTTGGAGAAAGCAGTTCTAATTCTCCAACATGTGCATTTCTCCCAATAAAAGTTTGGTAATGCGCTCGACGGATATGAAAGTGAGCAGCATCTGAAGTTGGTGGCAGTGCTTCAGGAGATGTGGCTTTAGAAAATAGAAATACATACCTTTAAAAGTTTACATACCTACATAACTTTAAAAGTTTAGTGTGTTCTCAAATACGTAATTATAGATTTGCCGTTCAAACTGTAGAATGTAAATAAAAACTCGTAATGACGTCCATGACGTCTTGTTTTGTACGTAAATCTATCAGGATTAATAAGTCAATACATTATTTTCATCCAAATTTAGCCATTTCCCTATAAATATAGCATAAATAAAGATAAGATTCAAAATTTGGAAAAACTACAAAGTTTGAGACAGTATTACTCAAAAACTATAAGTACTATAAAAATAAAATAAACACTGTTTGGTAGGTACTTTAATGTAGATTAATTTTGTCATTGATAGTTTTCTTCTAACTCTAACAGTTTTTGTACAAAACGGAGAAAACCGTGGCGAGGGACATATTTCCAATGAAAAAGGGGGGAAGGGGGGGGAAATTGGAATGTCACCGGGCAAAATCGAGTTCAGCGGGGTCGAATTAGTCTAAAAAAACCCGGTGTCAAACTGTTACATTCCATGCCGTTCAAAGTCGTAAATTTCAAAAATTCTTCTAGACTAATCTGACCTTGCCATGTAATAAGATCGTAAGTACTACAATGCTGACCGAATTTAAATCCAATTACTGTTGCTTGGGGTCGAATATCAAATGTGGTGACGGCAGTATTCGGAATCGAAATATCTATAACTATAACTGTACGCGCCAATCATGGCGCGACGGACTGATTCACTCATTCACTCTCGAAGATTCACCGCCGCGAGCGCCGCTCGCCGGCTCAGTGCAAAAACCCCCGCCGCGAACGAAAACCGTGTGTCGCGTCGAAGCGCGTACGAACCACGCGGTCGACACCATTTTGGGTTATCGCATACCTACCCATACGAACGCTCATAAACTTATCTCAGCTCATAAACAGACCCCGGCCGGTGGATTTGTGTCAGTGTTAGTGCGCATACCCCGTCCCGTCGGTCATCATCGCATCACCGCCTGGTCCGCCGCAGCCCGTCACCTCAAGAACTCATTACCCACCTCATCACATGTAAGTACGATTCTCGACTTTTCATCCTAACCATCCCATTCCTTCCATCCCATATCCTCATTCTCCCTCACTCATATCCTCAGCCCAAAGCCGCGTGTGATCGCACCCCAGCGACCACATTTTGTGGTCCTTTTCGAGCCGGTACTGGCTCATATTCCAACCCCATTACCTATGAAAATACAGTCCATTATCTTATTCCATATAATTCTGCACTTAATTCTCGTTATATCCACTTGGATCTCATTTTTTTCATACTGAGTAAAAAGTACCTACCCACTTCTCAAAAAAAAAATATCGGCCCGTAATTGTCTGCCCATTTAGTACTAGAATAACAGTACAAAATAATCCTTATCTCAGCTCATAACAATTAATAGTTACATTGTTTATAAAATAAAGCATTGCATTACGCGTGATTGTTATAACCGCTCAATCGAGTCGAGTCAGCTTCGATTCGCCCGTTCCGCCCAATACAAGTCACAAAGTCGCGCTCGCTCGCTTAGCGCACGAATCTACCTACCTAATTCGCACAAATTTATTCAGCATTGAATTTTGTTGTTCCCAACTACATTTTGTTTACATTTAATTGTGTCGAATTGTTTATAAAACTGATTTTTCGTTTTGTGTATCGAAGCAAAGAAGTGTTGATCGCATCATTATTTTTTAACACAGCATAACTAGTAGGTAGGTTGAAACTTATGGGGCCCCGTGTCCTTGGGGTACCTATCTACATGTAAGTACCTACTCCGCTCATCGGCTAACGTTAAGATTATCCGTTCGGCTCAATAATTTTAAGTTTTTAATTGCGCACAACATTATATAGGTAGGTAATATTGTATAAAATTTTATAAGTTTTAGTGTAACAGTGCAAGTAAATAGACACAGTCAATTAGATAGTGCAGAAGGCAATCTTTTTAAGTCATTTGATTAAACAAATTAATTATTTTGTCTCATTGTTATTTCGCATGGGTGTCAATTAGTAATACCCAACTAACGTTTATACAGGGTGGTAAATTAAAATTTTTGTCACCAATTTTTTTTTTTAATAAAATTAGTTTTTCCTCTCACTCACAGTAGTTTAGAGAGTCGTTTCAGCACATTTCTCAATATACAGGGTGGTGAACTTAAAATTTTCCCATCCAGTTTTTTTAAATTATTATTTCGGTTTTAACATCTCACACATAGTACCTGTAAAGTTATTTCAGCACATTTCACAATATACAGGGTGGTGAATATAAATGTTCCTCACCCAATTTTTTTTTAAATATAATTTCGTTTCAATAGTAACGGTAAAGTAATTTCAGCACATTACTGTATATACAGGTCAATTAAATTTTTTTTTTCTCATTTAATTGTTTAATACATTTCGGGTTTAATATCTCATAGTGTGAGATATAGGAACGTTTCGGCACATTAGTTAGTATACAGAGTGTCATAAAAATATTTGTTTATTTTTCTGTTTCCTTTCTGCTTGTTACCTAGCTATTCAATTAAGTTGATTTAATTTCATTAAGTTTCATCTCTCATATATTTAAGTTGATTTGCTACAGTTAATCTGCCGACCGCTCAACTACATCCGCTCACTATATATATATTTCTTTATTATTATTTTTTTTTTAAACAAAACTATGCCGACTAAATCACAAGCGGCTATATTCAGGGAGGCCGTCAAGAGCATCTTACAATTGCGTGAAATAGGGGATGTTGTTTTGGGCGGTAAACCGGGATTCTCTAAGAATGACTTTTCCGCTCGATTCAACAAGCTGGAGGAGTGGAAGAATAAGTTAAATAAGGTCTTTCACGCCATACTAGATGAAAAGGAGCTCGATGAAACCACTGAAAATTCGTACACTGAACAACACGAGAAGGCAATGGAAGCCTATACTCAGATACTCGTCGCGAACGAGTTCATCAGCTCATTAACGGCCGCTCCTCAGCCATCCACGTCATCAGCACAAACTCCGCCTCCTCTCAGCTCAGCCCAGGCAGTGTTGCCAAAAATTCAACTGCCGAAATTCGGCTCTAAGGTCGAAGATTGGCCTTCCTTTATAACAGTTTTCAGAAGCTTGACGAGCGATTTGGCGCACCTGTCGGACGCCATCAAGCTTCACTACCTCCTCTCGTGCCTAACAGGGGAAGCACTCAGTATGGTGTCTCACTTGAAGATCACGAATGAGAACTTGGCCGTAGCATTAGATATCCTGACAAAGCGATATGAGAACAGGCGAGTTCTAATAGATAGGTTTGTAGATATTATATTAGGTCTACCAAACATCTCGGCCCGCTCAGATATCCGCACACTATTTTTAACTCCACTCGTTTCAGCTCAATGTGCGTTGAATAACCTTGATCTGCCCATGCAAGAAACAGATTATGTCTTTGTCTCAATAGTAGTGCGAAAGCTGAAGGGGGAGTTGCGTACCCTCTTTGAGAGGAAGCATAGCTCTTCCCCATCTCTGCCTACTCTAAAGGACCTCATTGAGTTTCTAGAGGAGCATGCACGCTGTGTTGAGACTGAATGGTCTGGACCAGCGCCTTCTCAGCCAAGTCAGCTCAATCAGACAAATCAGGCCTTTCCGCGTAGGCCATCCCAGGGCTACAGACCCATTCAACCCAACCCTGAACCCAGCACTTCCCGCAGGCAGTATCCGGCCTACTTTAAACCAATTCAGCTCAGCTCTGAGCCAAGCGTTGCACGTAGGCAGCCGCCGGTGCAGCAGTCAAGGACATACTCAGCTCAACCCACCCGCGCTTCCCCAACATCAAACTTTTACTGCCCATATTGTCAGAACAAGGGTCACAAGCTCATAGCATGCCCGAAGTACAACAATCAGCCCATCCAAGGTCGCTGGGACTTTATAAACGCCCGCGACCGCTGCCGACGCTGCTTAGGTCCCCACTACGAAAACGAATGCAGGTCCCAGGGGGCTTGCAAAGAGTGTGGAGACCATAGGCACCACACATCCCTACATCGTCCCGGTGCTTCTTCTCCACCCCATTCATCCGCTCATCTGCTACCGCCTCATCTGAGAGATCAGCCCAGACATCGCCCAGCTCATGAGCACCAACATCCATCCGCACACGCCTCACAGGTGACACCACCAAAACCCAACAACCCACCCAATCACTCACGCTCACCCAGTAGGTCACGTGTAGGTGGTCAACAATGACTACCTACAATCACAGAGCACAACGGGGACGACATTCAGCCCACACACTCATACAAACCACATACACACTCAAACTCACATAAAGTACATACTCACTCAGCCCATACACAGACACCACAAGCCCACTCTGCGATATCAGATCCAAAAGAGGATCATAGTTATTGTAATTCTGCACAACGTGATGAACACGTCATTAATCAGCCCATTTTATTGCCTACCGTCTCGCTAAAAATAGCAGACGTACATGGCCATTTTCACATAGCGCGAGCCTTGTTAGATACTGGTAGCATGTTAACACTTATAACTCAGCGCATGGCTCGTATTTTGAAATTGCCGCTCAGCTCAACATCATTAAAAATCGCAGGAGTGGGAAACCACAACTCTCAGGAATCAAAGGCATCAATCAGTATAGTATGTCGTCCTACACATCATGACACACCTACCATTACAGCTACAGCTCATATTTTAGAAAATGTTACCGGTTATTTACCGTTGCATAAAGTCCCACATATCGCACGGGTAAAAGGGGAAAAACCAATTCCTTTGGCAGATCAGGAATACGATACACCAGCTCCAATTGATCTTTTGTTGGGTTGTGATGTTCTCGGCCAAGTTCTGGACGGGACTAAGGTCTCGTTGGGCCGGGGGAAGCCCATAGCCTTCGGCACGATTTTTGACTTCACATTGATAGGCCCCATTCAGGACCTATGTGCAACACCGGCAAACCAGTCGAACTCAGCTCACATTATCAGCTCAAATTCAGAACCCGACGTTTCTACTCATGAAATATGTAAAAACCTTGAGAGGTTCTGGGAGTCAGAGGAACCCCAACCTCATACACAAATCAGCCCATTACAAGAACAGTGCGAAGAGATTTTCCGCACCACAACCACTCGTGATCCTTCAGGTCGTTACATGGTAACTTTGCCCTTTCTCCCAGATGCGCCGACCTTAGGCAGCACTCATGCTATTGCGTTACGTAGGTTCCTCAACCTTGAAAGGAAACTACAGGCAAATCCGCCCCTCCGCTCAAAATATGTAGATTTCATGACTGAGTACGTGAACATGGGACACATGGCACCATGCCACCCAAGTACTTTCGCGAATAAGCCTCATTACTACATCCCCCATCATGGCATTTTCAAGACGGGATCAGATAAGCTACGTACTGTATTTGACGGTAGTAGTAAAAGCTCAAATGGCGTCAGCCTAAATGATTGCCTTCACACAGGTCCAGCTCTCCAACAAGATATTGTTGACATTATTATGTCTTTTAGGACACATCCCGTAGTCTTCAGTACTGACATCAGAATGATGTTCAGAAACATACTCATCCACCCAGACCAAAGACATTATCAGCTCATTCTCTGGCGGTCGTCACCTGACCGGCCCCTGCTCACATACTCGCTCAATACCGTCACATACGGGTTACGGTCTAGCCCGTACCACGCCATCCGCACCCTGCTGCAGTTGGCTGATGATGAAGGTCATCGCTACCCCCATGCTGCTCACATCATACGACGATCAATTTTCGTCGACGATATCCTCACTGGTCATGACTCTGTGGAGTCAGCTCAGGCACTTCAAACAGAGCTGATTAATTTACTAGCTCTGGGTGGCTTTCAGCTCAGTAAATGGACCTCAAACTCTCCTCAGCTCCTTGAACGGTTCCCAGATGACCAATGCGACATGCCTAAAGATTTTGACCTCAGCCCAGAGTCGAATACCATCAAGGTCCTAGGCATACAATGGATTCCTCAATCGGATGAGTTCACGTATCGCATCTCTCTCCCCTCACTCACTCAGGTTACCAAACGCTCCATTCTCAGCACAGTCGCATCCCTTTATGACCCTAATGGCTGGGTTACCCCAGTCATCTTCCGCGCAAAGCTTCTCTTACAGAAGTTATGGCTCATGAAACTGGGATGGGACGAGCCCACCCCAGATGAAGTCCACACAGAGTGGCAACACATCTCAGAGGATCTTCCTCAGCTCTCAGCTCTTCGATTACCTCGGCACATTTGTAAATACAAGTCCACGTCCACTTACTCGCTTCACGGGTTCGCGGACGCGTCAGAAGCCGGCTTTGGCGCTGTCGTTTATCTCCATGAGCTCGATGCCAATGGACTGGTTAATGTACACCTGGTCATTGCCAAGTCAAAGGTGGCTCCAATTAAGAATAAGCTCACGATTCCCAAGCTGGAGCTATCAGCTGCAGCTCTTTTGTCACAGCTCATGACACGAGTGTCAGCTGAATTGTCGGCTCACCTACCGCCTATAAGCCAACATACCTGTTGGTCAGACAGCACGATAGTGCTGGCGTGGCTCAACACGCCCCCTCATCGGCTCCAGACTTTCGAAGCCAATCGAGTGGCTAAGATAAAGTCCTGCCCGACCAGCTCCACGTGGAGACACGTTCCCACGGGACTGAACCCTGCAGATTGTGCAAGCAGGGGAATGTCTGCTCACGCTCTTTCTGCTCATGACCTCTGGTGGTCCCCCAGCTGGCTCAAAGAGCCTCCTCACACTTGGCCCAAGATGCCAGTGGCTTTGGGACATCATGCTTTGCCCGGTCTCAAGCCACAAAAGGTGCCTGCTCATATAGCAGTTCCAGACATAGATCACGAGCTGCTTGCGCGCTTCAGCTCTCTTGACAAGCTCGTCGGAGTGACGGCTTGCATCCAGCGTTTTTTATTAAACTCTAAACACAAACCAGACGAACGGCGCTCTGGTCCATTGACAGCTGGTGAGCGTAAGGCCGCTCTGTTATTTTGGGTGCGCTCCGTTCAGCAGAACGAGTTTGCGGATGATATTCATCGTCTGCAAACCAACAGACTTTGTACCAACCGACTACAGCGTCTCTCACCATTTTTGAAAGACGGTCTCTTGAGAGTCGGTGGTCGTCTCTCTCATGCGTCAATTAGATATGAGGCTCAACACCCACTCATTCTGCCCAGCTCAAGCCCACTCGTAGACCTTATCATAGACCACTATCACAAAATACATTGCCATCCTGGCGCTGATACTTTGCATGCCATTCTACGCCAGCAATTCTGGATACTATCCGCTCGCCGTGTGGTCCGACACCGGGTGTATAAATGTATTAGATGTTTCCGATCCCGCGCTCAACCTACAGCCCCGTTCATGGCTGACCTGCCGGCGGACAGGGTTAACCCTCAACCGGTATTTAGTCAAGTCACGACTGACTTTGCCGGCCCGTTTCACATAAAGTCTAGCACGTTACGGAACGCTAAACTTCTAAAGGCGTACTTTTGCATTTTTGTTTGTCTCTCGACAAAGGCCGTTCATTTGGAGGCCGTTTCAGCTCTTACAACGGAAGCCTTTTTAGCGGCGTTACAACGATTTGTCTCGCGACGCGGTGCTCCAGTCCTGATTAGATCAGACTGCGGCACAAATTATGTAGGTGCTAGGAACCATCTCATTGAAGTTCAGAACTTCCTAACTGCAAATAATGATGCAATCACACACAGACTTGCCACTCAGCACATAACTTGGTTACTGAACCCCCCTAAGGGGCCCTGGTTCGGTGCTTTACACGAGATTAATGTCAAGTCTACGAAACAATTACTTTATCGCGTGGTTGGTGAACAGCACTTCACTTTTGAAGAATTCAGCACACTTCTGGCACGAATCGAAGCCGTACTCAACTCTAGGCCCCTCTGCCCACTTTCGTCCGACCCCTCGGACTTTGAACCCTTAACTGCCGGTCATTTCATTATTGGCCGTCCGCTCACAGCTTTGCCTGAGCCGTCCTTTGATGATAGGCCATTATCCTCTCATAGACGATTTCAGCTCATACAAGCTCTTTCCCAACGCTTTTGGACACTGTGGACCCAGTCCTACCTCCATACCCTTCAAACCCGCTCCAAATGGCTCTCCCCTTCCTCACCTCCCCAAGTCGGCGAACTCGTACTCATCAAGGAGGATGACCTGCCACCGCTACAGTGGAGACTGGGTCGAATTACCCGCACAATACCAGGCAAAGATGGAATGATCCGAGTTGTGGATCTGGACACAGCCCAAGGACATCTGCGCAGACCTGTCCTCAAGATAGCCAGGTTGCCGTTGGATTCAGCTCAAGAAGAGGGTCTTCCCCGGGCCCCCCAGGATGTACGCGCCAATCATGGCGCGACGGACTGATTCACTCATTCACTCTCGAAGATTCACCGCCGCGAGCGCCGCTCGCCGGCTCAGTGCAAAAACCCCCGCCGCGAACGAAAACCGTGTGTCGCGTCGAAGCGCGTACGAACCACGCGGTCGACACCATTTTGGGTTATCGCATACCTACCCATACGAACGCTCATAAACTTATCTCAGCTCATAAACAGACCCCGGCCGGTGGATTTGTGTCAGTGTTAGTGCGCATACCCCGTCCCGTCGGTCATCATCGCATCACCGCCTGGTCCGCCGCAGCCCGTCACCTCAAGAACTCATTACCCACCTCATCACATGTAAGTACGATTCTCGACTTTTCATCCTAACCATCCCATTCCTTCCATCCCATATCCTCATTCTCCCTCACTCATATCCTCAGCCCAAAGCCGCGTGTGATCGCACCCCAGCGACCACAATAACTACTAACGGCAGCGCTGTTGGAATCACTTTTTCAAGCGCATTTAGTATGGAATTGTGTATCTAGGGTTTATATGATCGAAGATTTCCCCGCATAACACAAGGACGCATAATATATTATCTAATTATTGGTTTATTTTATAAGATGTTAAATCCAAATATCGGTTGATTCTATATGCAGTAAAATCAATGTTATACCACTGCCATTTAAATAAAAATCTTGTTTTAAAAATAAAAATAATAATTTAGTGGCTTGGTACGAATCAAACAAAAAATAAAACCGCCTTCTAAAAAACCACATCAAAAAAGTAAGAAATAATTCCTCACCAAATAAATAACGTAAGTACTTTGAAGTCGGGCGGGTTTTAGCAAAAACAACAAAAAATTGTACATGTTTCACGCCCGACTTCAAAGTACTTACGTTATTTATTTGGTGAGGAATTATTTCTTACTTTTTTGATGTGGTTTTTTAGAAGGCGGTTTTATTTTTTTATAAAAATAATTTTTATTTCACTCTTTTTAGTGCATCGTGCAGGCAATTTGCGTGTTTTCTGGTAAATAGGTATGTGATCAAACTCAAAACCTCCTTTTTCGAAGTCGGTTAAAATACCTTGAGGTATCCCCTTTTTAACAAAACAAGAATCATCTAAATCGGTTTATAAACAAAGGATTTATGCCTAAAGATACGTATTAAATTCACATAAAGTGGTAACGAAAACGACAGTATTTTCAAGATTTCCTGAAAACTACTGAACCGATTTCAAAATTTCAAAAAATGGGACCAACTTGGAAACCAACCTGATGTAATAACGTTTGAACCATTTCAATCGGTTCAGCCGTCTTCGAGTAATCGGTGGACATACATAAAAAAAAAAAAAAAAAAAAACATACATACAGACGAATAGAGAACCTCCTCCTTTTTGATTTAGAAGTCGGTTAATAAAAAGCATACTAATAATACTTACACTTTTACCTACCATCACCACACATAACACAGATACCTACGTTTCTCTCAACAATCTCCAAAAGAAAATTATTTCTTAAAAAAAAAATACCTACATCTATAAAAACACCCCTAATTTGTGAGGAATCACCACAACCTGGCTGCACTGACTTACCGAACCGAATTCGATAACTAACGATCGCCTAATCTATGTAAAGTGGGGTGAAAGTCTCGCGGAAGAGACTTCCACCCCACTTTACATAGATTAGGAGCATCTTTTTGTCATTGATAAATAAATTAACATAAAAAGATGATAGTCTACAACGTGTATGCAATAACCGAAAAGTCCATTAATTTTTTTATTTTTTTAAACAACTTCCAAGAT
Organism: Crambus lathoniellus; assembly: GCA_949710035.1. Classification (NCBI taxonomy): domain Eukaryota; kingdom Metazoa; phylum Arthropoda; class Insecta; order Lepidoptera; family Crambidae; genus Crambus; species Crambus lathoniellus. The sequence goes on along the minus strand of OX453301.1, from coordinate 1,158,257 downwards.
ATTCGTGCTCATAGGTTCCCGTGACTTGTTATTTTAATTTTTAGTTTTTTGCATTCACAATGCAATTTTTATAATAGAAAAATGGAAAATGAAGTATTTAGAAAAAAGTAATAAGTGAGGGTAGTAATATCTCCACATTGATGAAATTAACGCTGACTATACAGCGTGTAAGAAGTATTAGATAAATTCGACGCTTCTCGTAACGACTCCGTAGCTCAGTGGTTAGAGCAGTCGCCCGGAAAGCGAAAGGTCGTGGGTTCGAGTCCCATCGGAGCTAGTTGTGAGACGGGTCGATTTTTTCTAAATACTTCATTTTCCATTTTTCCCGTGACTTTCTGACAGATTTTAAGGCGCTACTCGGAAAAAGTATAAACTTTTTGATTTAAAACTATGGGACGGTTACAGTTGTTAAAAATCTGGTAATAAGATATATATTTCTTCATACCTTTATCTAGATTCGTATAGTTTGAAAAACACGATTTTATGATTTTGCCTCGACACTTTTTCTTTTCGAAAAGACCTCTAAAAAATACGAAAATTCAAGATTTTTCTTAAATGGGGTTACTTACACTTTTGGAAATTGGTTTAATTAGTGGACACCAAGCCATCTTCTATCTCTTCTATGAGAAATAATACCGGGCCATGGTCAGCAAAAAATTAAAAAAAAAATTGTGAAATTTAATTCGTACTAAAATTCTGAACAAACTTTTTTCTTAGTTTCGGTTTAAGTATTAACATACGTTGTATACAAGGTGCTTTTTCAAGCCACAGTGAAACAAAGGAGTTATGAAATTTCTATTTTTGAAAAGAATCCAAACTGCATCTTTTGATTTAAAAAAGAAATAGAAAAGTAGGTAGGTACCTACAATTGACTTTCTTGACTCTATTCGATATAGAATCGATCCATGATCTTTCATTGTTTTACCGCTAAATGTATTCATCATGTTTGTAACAGAGATTTTTATCTTTATGATTGACTCATCGATTGATGCTATTGTACGTAATATATATTTTCGGGATTGATTGATTTTTTTTATTTTAGCTGGTTCGATTCCTGGCTGTGGGAATTTTATTTAAAAAATTCTCTGAATGCAGTTTATCTTTTCAAAAATTCAGAACGGTTCCTTTGACTGTAATTTACTGTCCCAATGTTTCGAGTACTTTCCCTCCGCGTAACTTTATGGAAATTAACTTATTTATATTGTGTCAATTTATGTATATAAATATCAAGTTTTCTAGAACTTTAAGTTATAAAACTATTGCCTCTATCAGTTCCCTGTTTGGGCTGGTTAGTGACGTCGAGTCGAGCATATTGGACCATTTACACGGAGCCAATACTTGAGACAATGATTTCCACTATAGATGACAATTAAATTTGTATCCTAGCGTAATACAATATTACATGATTCTCTGTATTTACACGATGGCATTATTGGATTGAAGTATTGGTTCCCGTGTAAATGGTCTATAACAATAGCTAGCTAGTAACGCTTAACAGAACAAAGCAGCAAAAAATCTATCAAATGAGCAGTTCAAATGACAGATGAAGCCCATGTCCATATCCAAATTTTTTTTCCGGCAGTTCTCCAGGTGGCATGAAAAAAATGCAAGCATAATTATGTCGACGTATAGCATTAGAAATTAGAAAACATATATCACATACTCGTACTTTATTCCGGCAGAAATCATAAGCGTTGTTGCCGTTCCGTCGCGTATGGTCAAATTCGCAATCGGTCAAATTCATAAAAATCGCAGCTAGCCAAAATAGCAGTTAGTCAAAATAGCAAAGCATCATTATAGCAAAGCGTCAAAATAGCAAAAAATATGCCGACCGACCGACAGAAATATTCGAGCGATTGCGATCTTGACTGTTGGCTAATTTGGCCGTTTGCGATAAGAAAATAATGCGAATATGACCATTCGCGATGCTATTTTGACAGTTCGAGATAAGGACCAATCGCTAATTTATCCGAAAGCTATTTTGAAGGTTTTTCAGTCACTTGACCGATTGCCAATTTGAACATACGCGACGGAACGGTTGTTGCTATGATTATTTTTATTTTCTTACCAAGACGACAATTTGATGCAAACTCTGCAAAGGTATGGGTCTATCCTCATTTTCTGTCAAGTAGTTTCGAAGAATTTCCGTGTATGTTGGTATACTTTCCACCTGTAATATGATTGAGAGAAACATAAGGGCCTGTGCGTACTGGATCAATCTGGAGCAAATACAGTGGAGCGATGTTGCTCCATACTTGGTATTGTTTGGCCGCATCTTAGCAACAGTTTGCTACATTTTGACATTTTGTCATCGCCCTTGAGGCCGGCGACACATCAGTCTCCCAAACAATCGTAATACCAAAATAATTTAAAATTTGAGCATGATTGACTGTATTTCTGGCGTTAGTGTATATGTCGCAGGGATATGAGGAAATCAGAGATTTCACGAAATCCCTAGGGATATCACGAAATGACGGAAGATGTCGAATAGTCTTATTTATTACGTCTTCTTCCTAAACAAGTTCAGTGATATGTCATTTCACTAAACTAAATCTAGTGAAATGAAGAATGACTGAAGTAATAACAGTAAGCTCACGGCTGCAGGTGACAGGTATGAGCGAGTTTGTATTGGAAGTCCTGTAGAACACGTGATAGGTTAGAAATTTAAGGCAACCGATTCGCTGCGCTTCGCGATCGCCTTAAATTTCGTGGTTATTTTTTTTTGTGAAACAACTTATGGATTGTTTACACAGGCAAACTCTCACCTTCGAAATCCACTTTTCTGACATTTCACTAGATTTAGTTTAGTGAAATGACATATCACTGAACTTTTTTAGGAAGAAGACGTAATAAATAAGAATATTCCACATCTTCCGGGATTTCGTGATATCCCTAGGGATTTCGTGAAATCCCTGATTTCCTCATTTCCCTGCGACATATATATATTCTTTGCTTGTGGTGTTATTCGGGTTATGACAGTATTAATCTAGATCGCTATTAAAAAAATATCCAAAATACCTATCCAATAAAAAAAAATAAAGCCAATATATTTTTTAAACAAAACTGCAGTTAGCATTTATTTTTAATTGGGTAATTTGTTTTTTTATATAAATACTAGCAGCCACCCGTGGTTTCACCCGCGTGGTTCCCGTTCCCGTGGGAATATCGGGATAAAAGTATCCTTTGTGCTATTCCAGCCTATAATCTATCTCTTACAAATTTCATCCAGATCCGTTTAGTAGTTTTTGCGTGAATGAGTAACAAACAGCCATACGTCCATATAGGTACTCAAAAACTTTCGCATTTATAATATTAGTAGGACCTTGATAAATTATAATGGTGTCTTAATCTAAATAACATCCCAAGTAAAAAAGCTATTATTTTTTTTAATTATTGTATGGGATGCTCATTTTAGTTCACCCATCGCAGGCATCTTAATTGGTTGATGTGTATGGTCGTGAAGTCATATTTGGCGGGGATTGTCAGGTATTTCGCAATTTTAGTTGCTCGTGTAAGCGTGCCATAGCACAAATATCTATCGCGATGGCTTTCAGTTTGAAATATATTGTACCACCATTGCTGCAGTAATAAGTACGAATATTCAACACTCAACAACAAGTGATGACTAACTGAAAGCGATCCCGATAGATGTTGAGTTAGACAATTAGCTCCCAGTTTCTATTCAAACACGATCAGGGGTATAATAAGTCCCTCGTTAACTCATTTTCATGTCAATTGTGAGTTAAATACTTATGTCAAATATGAGTACTAAGCGAGCGCTCGACATGAGTGGCGAAATTCAAAATACTTAGAACCCCAGTTTTACTTGCAATAATGGTTTTATAGAGTAGCTAAACTGTCAATATTACAACTAAGTAGTTTCTCAAGCTTATTTGCCCCCTGATTCACGAACCGTCGGAAACGCACCCGACGGCGGAATGTATGCCCTATCCCTGCCACTCACTATAGAATAGACAAAGACAAAGCACAGAATTCGAATCCGATTCCGTTTCCGAAGGTTCGTAAGAGCGGTGCGCACTACGTCCGATTCTTATTCGATTCTTATCAGTCAAATGACAGTCCGGCGTGGTCATAGAACTATTTGTATGGTTTACGCACTAGATCCGATTCTAGTTATACTATCCGGAGTTTTAAGATCTGGCATTTCACTGATAAGAATCGAATAAGAATCGGACGTAGTGCGCAACCGCTCTAAATCAGGGGGCTGGTCTGGTGGTGAAGGCCACTCGCGATACGAAATCGAGTTTGTCGTTCATAACAAGCCTACCTATACACCACAGGGGATGAAATAGTGTCCATCAATACAAACCACTTTATGTATTGATTTTTGAAACTAGCGCTCCGCCTAGTGACTTCGAATGCGTGGAACTGAGATATTTACATAAGTTTTATACAAACTCTGAACCCCTATGGGGAATTTAGAAAAATCCTTTGTTAGTGCTCCTCTTCACTCCAAGGAACATACCTACATGCCAAATTTCAGCTTCTTGCGCCCTTGTTTCGGCTGTGCGTTGTCAGTCAGGCAGTAAGGCGATACTCGGAAAAATTATGCTGAAGCGAGATAGCAATGAGAAAACGACGTGCGCGGGAGCGAGACCGATTTTGCAGATTATGCAAAAAAAACACAAAATCACTTCGTATTCAAAAACTACAGCGATTTTTTAAAAATGCTTCTACACGATCCTAAATATTATTGGTGTCCACTAATTAAACCAATTTCTAATCGTCTAAGTAACCCCCGTTTAGAAAAATCTTGAATTTTCGAATTTTTTAGAGGTCTTTTTAAAAGAAAAAGTGTCGAGGCAAAATCATAAAATCGTGTTTTTGAAACTATACGATTCTAGATAAAGGTATAAAGAAATATATATCTTATTACCAGATTTGTAACAACTGTAACCGTCCTATAGTTTTAAATCAAAAAGTCCATACTTTTTCCGAGTAGCGCCTTAAAGATTTTTATATGCTCGTAGGTATATTGATTTATATGAACGAACCGAGAAGGCGAAATTTTGAATATTACGTGGAGGCCTAGAAAAGCTTAACCTCAAGTTGTCGGCCGAGGTCCCCTATGTGTATTTTCCGCCATCTTGAAAAAAGGATTAAATCCGAATTTTTGTCGGAAACAAAAATTTTATCTGAAGATCTGAACGAACACGCTCTATGCTTTCAGTGGCTCTACAAATTTGATACTAGGCTTTTTTTTCATATCTATAAGGAGAAAAAAAAGAAAATGGAGAAAAACTTAGGTATGTACTATGGGCAACAGCATCGCTTAACCACTAAGTAACAAAATTCGTGTGCGCGCGTATCGCCCCTGCACGAACTAAACGTATGTGTTGACGGCGCGGAGTGCAAGCCATTTTAACCTTAGAAGTGGTTAAACGACGCTGTTGCCCATGGTACCTACTTACTTATTTAATTACAAATAGTATTTTAGATCGATATCTCAATAACGATGAAAGATATGTGAAAATGTAAAAAACCTAATTTGTAGAGCGTAATTAAGTAACACAAAAGTATTGCATCAAAATTTTCGTTTAACAACGGAGAACCGAGTTATTGCAAAAACAGAATTAAACCCTTTTTTCAAGATGGTAGAAAATCACTTAAGGCGCTACTCGGGTAAAGTATGGACTCTTTGATATAAAACTATAGGACGGTTAGAGTTGTTATAAATCTGGTAATATTGCTAATTGCTAATTGCTATAAAAGAAACAAGAAAGATACCGAAATTCCATTTCATCTTCAAGAAGGATTATTGCTTTGAAAATATAAATAAGTTTAAAGACTGCGTAAAAAAATTATAATGGTCTGAAGTTTATGACGAATTAGATCCTAATGTAGCCTTTGAGAAATTTCATGATACTTTGACCCTATTTTATAATTTATGTTTTCCAAATTTGATGATTAAAATAAATAATTCTCAAACAAAAAAACAAAGATGGATAAGCCGTGGTCTAAAAATAAGTTGCAAAACAAAAAGAAGCCTACGGTTTAGATATTACAATGACAAGTCAGCTACTAATAAAGAAAAATACTTAACCTATTCTAAATTACTAAAAAAATGCATTTATAATTCACAAAAAAAAAGCTAATATCAAATTTATTAATTACAGTAAAAACAAATGCAAAGCTGCTTGGACAGTTATACAAAATGAAATAGCTAATAACACAATAGATGACAATATAGAAATGCTGAAAATAAAAAATGAAACCTTAACTAACCCCACTGATATAGCTACTGCATTTAATGAATATTATATTGGCGCATCTAACACTGGTTCAGAAAAAGCTTTGAAACACAACTCAAAGTCAGCTACGTTAGCTAACACAATTTATTTGGAACCTATGACAGTTGAAGAAGTGAAAAAGGAAATTATGAGCCTAAATAATACTGCCGCGGAAGGGTACGACAGCATATCTACCAAAATACTAAAAGTTTGCGTGACTGAACTAGCTCCTATTGTGACTTACCTCATTAACCTGTCGTTTGCCGCTGGTATTTTTCCAGATAAACTAAAGTTGTCATTGGTCAAACCACTATACAAAAAAGGAGATAAAGAAAACCCAGTCAATTATCGCCCCATTACACTGATACCAATCCTATCAAAAGTGTTCGAAAAATGTATGTTGAAAAGGCTTATGAATTTTTGTATTAAGTTTAATATTATTAAAAAAGAACAATATGGCTTTCAAAAAGAAAAATCAACGACATTAGCAATTTTTAATCTAATAAATAATATTTTGACAAATTTAAACGAAAACAATTTAACAACCGGTCTTTTTATTGACCTATCGAAAGCATTCGATTTTGTCTCACACAAGATTCTCTTAAAGAAACTCGAATTTCTTGGAATAAGAGGACCCACATTATCATGGATAGAGTCTTACATAAGTGGTCGCCGACAAAAAGTTGTTATTAATAAAATAATTAAAAACAAAAAAACCACTTTTTCATCAGAATTAAAAAAAAATTGCGCTGGCGTACCACAAGGAAGTGTACTGGGACCAATTCTGTTTGTCCTTTATATAAATGACATAACAGAAGTAACAAATCATAAATGTACCCTGTATGCGGATGATATATCTGTAATTGTGACTTCGAATAATTCTAAATGCAATGACTCTATACGTAAGCATGAATTGGAGGTTAATCGGACTATTGACATAATAATTAACTGGCTTAAGGCGAATAATTTAAACATAAATCTTGACAAATCTCATTTTATTCAATTTAATAAATCAAAACACAAACAATATAACTTTGCTCTTAAAGTGCCAAAAATGAATATATCACAATATTTGAAATTTTTAGGGATCACTATTGATGAGGACTTGAATTGGAAAAAACATGTAAACGAATTATGCGCCAAAATAAACAAATTCGTCTATGCCCTTAGACGTGTCAGAAACGTAACCGATAAAAAAACTGCTTTAATGTCCTATCGTGCATATATAGAGTCGATTCTGCGCTACGGTATCATATTATGGGGAAACAGCACGGAAAAATATAGAGCTTTTATTGCTCAGAAAAAGTGCATTAGGGCTATTTGTGGCGTATTACCTGACGTGTCTTGCAAGGAACTATTTAAAAGTCTAGGATTGTTACCACTTCCTGCGCTTTACATTTATGAAGTTGCCGTTTTTGTTCACACAAATGCAAATTTATTTAAAAAGGTAAATAATTATAGATTGAGAGATCCACAAAGAATGATTTTTGATGATATTCCAAAGTCGGATAAGTATGCTAAAAGTTGCCTTTGTATGTGTGTAAGGGTCTATAACAATATTCCTAAAGAATTAAAAATGCTCAATATAAATATGTTCAAACAAAAATTGTACAAGTGGATTAACCAAAATAATTTTTATGACATAAATTCTTTCTTTAACAAAAATAATTAATTTTCAAATTTGTATTGACATTTCTAATTAGTACTGACATTCATATTGTATTAATTTTTGACATGAATTGTATTATTAATATTTGCATGCTATATTAATTATTAGCGAAACATGTGGACTATAATTTATTGTACCAACTTGTAATACCGTGTTTTAAGCAAATAAACAAATTTATTATTATTATTCCCTTTATTACATTTTAAATACTTACAAAATTATATTTCTAAACATTAAATTTTTACAATGTATAACACTAAAAAATATAACATTTAAAAATACAAAAATGCAGTTCCCCAACGGCAGCAAGATCAAGGTATTATTATTATTATTTTTTTGTTTCTGTAAAAAAATCTCAGCTGAAAGCTGGTTATCGAAAATCTACACGGGCGCACCAAGTGTAGATCTTTACTTATATCTAAGAGTTTATGCTGACATCTTCTTGTAAAAAATGCCTGACGATCCTGCAGCTATTTAATATGGCTGCCTTTTGCATTGTGTAATATGTGTGTGGAGGTAGGTCTAATAATCTAATGCTATTGTGTAGTTGCTTTGGGATGACACCGGTACTGGAGAGCACCAAAGGCACGATGTAAACTTTTTGTAGATTCCAGATTCTTAAGATTTCTTCTTTGAGCTCGGTATACTTGTGTATTTTTTCTGAAATAGACTTACTAATGTTATGGGTGGAGGGTATTGCAACGTCTATTAAGTATGCTATCTTGTTTACTTTATCTACGTATGTAATATCTGGTCGGTTAAAATGTATAGTTTTGTCTGTAAGAATGGCTCGGTCAAAGTAAATCCTACCATTGGGACTCTCCAACACTGGTTTGGGTGAGTAATTGTAATAAGGGGTCATTACTTTTGGAATGAGTTTATGTTTTATTGCCAATTTTTGGTGGATATAGTGGGCTACTTGGTTGTGACGGTGTGTGTAATCGTTTTGTGATAACATGCAACAGGCATTTAAGATATGCTGAATTGTTTCCGGTTGTCTGTGACATTTGCGGCATCGGTCATCTGTAATATTCGGTTCCTTGATAATGTACTTAAGATAATTTTTTGTTTTTATGACTTGGTCCTGAATTGCTATCATGAAACCTTCTGTCTCAGGAAAAAGGTATCCCAGTTTAAGCCACTTATTACTAGCTTCGCGGTCAACATGTACCTGTTCTAAATCTTGAATGTGTCGACCGTGAAGTGGTTTGTTTCGCCAATTCTCAAGCTTTTCGTTATTCAAATCTTGTGCTGATCTAAAACTTCTATCGTTCATTCGTAGGTTGAGAGGTGTAAAGTTGTCATCAGTTTCTATAACTGCTGCATGGGTTGGACTATTGCTTGCTTTTTCGTAGAAGAAGTTTCTCAGGTTTTGTATTTGCGATTCCCATAATATTTTCAAGTCTATCAGTCCCCTACCCCCAAGGTCCCTCTTAATATTTATTCTTTCTATAGCAGATTTAGGGTGCAGTTTATTATGTTTGTTTAAAATTGACCTTGTTTTTATATTAAGATTGTTAATATCTGTTTGACTCCATCTAATAACTCCAAATGAAAAAGTAAGCACGGGTATGGCATATGTGTTGATAGCTTTGAACAAGTTCCTAGAATTAAGATGCTTCCTACAAATAAGTTCTATTCTTCTACTGTATTCTGCGGTTAACTCTTTCTTTATTTGTGTATGGTTTATGTTTTTGTTCTGAACGAACCCTAAATATTTATAAGTGTTAGTACTATCCATAGATTCAATACTCATATTATCATCAATTGTGTAGTTCCCTTCAACTGTCTTACCTTTACAGATGTGTAATGTTTTGCATTTTTCAATCCCGAATGTCATATGTATGTCTTTGCTGAATTGTGTTGTTTTGTTGATAAGGTACTCCATATCTTTATTTGTGCCAGCGAACAATTTTATATCATCCATGTACATTAAATGTGTTACTTCCCTATTCATGGATAGCTTGTATCCTTTACTAGTCTGATTTAGTATTCTAGATAGCGGGTTTAGTGCCAGACAAAACCACAAAGGACTGAGAGAATCCCCTTGGAATATACCATTGTGAATGTTTATGTCATTAGTTATAACTTTATTTGTTCCCGAATAAAGATGTAGCGAAGTTTTCCATTCACTCATGGCATTCTCCAAGAAGGTGACTATGGTTGGATTAATTTTATATATTTGTAAGATTCGGACTAACCAAGAGTGAGGTACGCTGTCAAAGGCTTTCTTGTAGTCAATGTAGGTTAAGTGTATATTTCTTTTATGTTTACATGTTTTAATACAGTTGAATCAATTATTAGTTGTTCTTTGCATCCTTTGTGATTCTGGCGGCATCCTTTTTGTTCTTCAGCTAGTATTTTATTTGTTTCTAAATGTTTATTTATTCGTATTGTTAAGCATGATGTTATAATTTTATAGATTGTTGGGAGACAAGTTATGGGTCTGTATTGTGAGGGGTCTGAGGAATTAGAGTTCTTTGGTAACATAAACGTTATGCCGTTCGTTACGAAGGAAGGCAGTACTTGATCACCTTTTATTAATTCTGAGCAATTTTTTGCGAGGATATCATGAAGTGCCGTTAATTTCTTGTACCAAAAGTTTTATTATTATTATTATTATTATAATAAGATATATATTTCTTGATACCTTTATCTAGAATCGTATAGTTATAGTTTCAAAAACATGATTTTATGATTTTGGCTCGACACTTTTTATTTTCGAAAATACCTCTAAAAAATATGAAATATCAAGATTATTCTTAAATGGGGATACATTTACTATTGAAAATTGGTTTAATTAGTGGACACCAATAATATTTAGGATCGTATAGAAGCATTTTTTTAAAATCACTATAGTTTTTGAATACGAAGTGATTTTGTGTTTTTTTTGCGTAATCGGCAAAATCGGTCTCGCTCCTGCGCGCGTCGTTTTCTCATTGCTATCTCGATTTAGCATAATTTTTCCGAGTATCGCCTTAAGAATTGTGTGACAATTTGAAGTTAAGCTTTAAATATGAGGTCAGCCACAAAATTGTGAAAAAAAAACCGCAGCAATACCGATGTATTGTACTTTCCTATATCTATATAGCACAACTGATTTGCTTAGAATATTAGGTAGAAATTATTTAACGTCAAATAAAAACAACCAGCGACATTTTGATAAACATTTAATTTGTTTTCCATTTAATTACATGATTAACATCGATGTAAATGCTTGTGCTTAACAATATATTGGTAGTCAACCGCACATAAAACTACCGATGTTTATTATTCTCACCTTCTCGAGCATGCAGTTCACCAGAATCGCCTAGCTTGATCCCCTGGGGGATACTGGTGAACTCAGCAGTTCATCAGGATCCCCCATACGTGGTTTCAAAATGTAAAGCTCCACTCACATTATTGTGGCTGGTTTTATTGTCACGCGCTTCGGCAGCGCCATTGGAGCGCACGCACTCGGAGATGCATGGGGTCAGTAGTTGCGTTTCAAAGTTTCGCAGCAGCGCCGTTCGATAACGGCCGAACGCGCGCTCCAATAGCGCTGCCGAAGCGCGTGACAGTAAAAAAAGGCCCTAAAAGTAACAATATACCTACTCATACGTAATTATGTTTGAAAAAGAGTAGTCCTGTAATTGTAATAAAAATATCTTAGTTTTACTAGGTATCTAGTTACTTATATTTTAAAAATTATTTAAATTTTGAAAGGTTATAAAAAAAAATAAGAAATTTAAATGAAATACGAAAATAGACAAAAGTCTATTAAGAGAAATTAAGAGAAACAATAATATTATAGTATTTATTTAATTGTTCTCTATATACCTAGGGGATCCTGGTGAACTGTATGTTCTCGAGTAATAAATTGTGTGAACGATCCAAAATTATAAACATTTAATTGCTTTAATAGGCAGAAATGTGTCAACTCAACACCAAATTAAGTTGCTCCTTATGCTTATACTTTAATCAATTAGAATGTCTTTGTGTGAGAGACAAATAAATAAAATTACTGCTATTATAATGAGACAGGCTATTTCAAAAGACCTTTTCAGTGAAAAGTGTTTAAATTCAGTACTTCAAAGCAACAACCTTTTGAACAAGGAATTTATAAAACTATTTGGTTACTATATCATTTTGAATCGTTTTACAACAAAAGCTACACCTTTCCCTTTACTTATTTGTAGGTCATCATCATCAGCCATTTAATGTCCCCACTGCTGGGGCACTGGCCTTCCTTATGGATGAATAAGGAGAATGAGCCATGACCCACCACGCGGGCTCAGTGCGGATTGGTGGGTATTAACGACTGCAAGTGCAGCCGGGACCAACGGCTTAACGTGCCTTCCGAAGCACGGAGGAGCTCGAGATGAAAAGTTTTTGGTCACCCATCCCGTGACCGACCATTGCGAACGTTGCTTAACCTCAACGATCGCAGGCCGAGCGCGCTATCCACTGCGCCACGGGCTCCTCTATTTGTAGGTAGTTATAGGTATTTTTAATTTACACTCACCTATGGCTAATTTCAAATACACTGTCGCGCGAATTTTGTCAGCACGTCTTAATAATGTACGAGGATCAATAAATAAATAATAATATTATTATATTTCTTTACTTTTATTTACATGTTACTTGCAATTCTCATTCATAATATTATATTTAAAAACTATAAAAATATGAATAGGTAAGGCTATTATTTCAAGCTAGGCTGCAACCACATCGCCACAACTTTTTGTATTTAAATAGCAGCTTATAATACATGGAATATATTTAAACACGAGACACTTTCAGATTGCTAAAGTTAAGAAAATATTACAACACAGACTAGAGAATTTATAAGATAACAATAAATTAAGAAGGTATAATTCAAAAGCTGCCTTTTTTATAGAAGTATTGAAATTATCTCATACGAAGCAATACCTACATTTAAAACAATTATAATCTTATCTAAATTTAAGTTTTTAAGAACCACTGCTGAAGACAGTCACCCATAAAAATGTAGAATAAATAAATAGCCATTTATATAATTAAATCTTTTATATTCCAAAATAAAGAAGGTATCATTAGCACTACTGTCGTGCAATATAAAATAAGATTGAAAATATAGTTTTTCTTCATTGACCGGCCAGAGGACCTAGACAAGTGTCTTTCTATTATCGATATCGACAGTAGAATAGAAATAAAATATATGGCATTGACATTAGCGGTCACGTGACATTTCGATCGCTAATGTCAATCCCATACCTACATTTGTCTTTCTATTCTACTGGCGATATCTTTAATAGAAAGCCACTTGTCTACAGTATCGAATCTGATACCATTGATAATCAAACTACTCAACCACGAAGCCACCAATTAAGTCAGGCACATTGTAAACTCTCAATTAACTTAATTTGATGCTGAGCGCAGTTTAAGCGCAGCATTATTTTCTTTGATTAAAATTTCCTATTTATTAGCGCAACCAGTCTTAAGTGTCTATTTTTTATGTTAAATCTACAATTTGCATCTTTGGAATTTAACTATAACTAGTATAAACATATTCATTCCACAAATAAATTACATATTTCGTAAAATACAATATTTCTTACATATTTTGTGCAAACAATAAATATTAGAAATAAAAAAATATGAACAAATTCGAGAACAAGTGAGAGTTTCAAGAAAACACAATTATTTAAATTAAATTGTAAAGTGAATGTGTTATTTAATCTAAGAAATTGTATGAAAGAACATTGATCTTAGGCAAATAGCATTGGGAATGCAAATATTTAAAACAACAATCATATAATACAATAAACAATTTATGCAACAATATATAATACGTTCGGTCCCGTTGAAGCCTCAAAAGGTATTACAGTTCCTTTGGAATACAATAATACTGTATTGGAGAGCTCGGTTCCCACCGATTCCAAATCGATAAGAGTCGAGCTTGATTCGGACCTCTTCGATATTAAAATATACTAAGAAGTCTCGATCGATATCTAACTGGCGAGATCGTAAAACTAAGAGCCAACGCGCACGTTTGTGATTTTTAATCGGGCGATAGTTTGATCGTTCTCGGATTCAGAGGGCCTACTCTGAAACGCAAAACCCGAAACTTCGTTATACCCGTCCCTCGCACGCTCAAGTCATGACAGAATCGAGTGAAAGGGACGGGTCTAACCGAAGTTTCGGCAGAATGGCAGTGCGCGCACTGACGATGAAAAACCACCGATCAAACTATCGGCCGATAGTTGTTCGATCAAACTATCGTGCACAGCACAACTATCGGCCGGTCGGTAATGTGCATGAATGAAGCACTATGTGAGCGCGTGCACTGCATTCAACTAAACTATCGCCCAACTATCGGCCGACAGTTTAATCACGATCGTCTTACGATTCCGACTAAACTATCGGTCGACTAAAAATCACAAGTGCGCGCTGGCTCTAAGTCTCGAAGTTCTGACGTACGCATCGGCTTTTAGCCGAGTTTGCGGGTCAAGAGAATCTCGAGTCATCCGGCGACGCCAGCGAGCGTGGCTTCGACGCCCGCGCCTCTATCGCCGCGCCCGCGCCGCGCCAGCCCGCGCCCCCCGCGCCCCCCGCCCCTGCAGCGCCAGTGCTACGGTGCGTGTACGTCGACGACGTCACCGGCACCTTGCGCGTCTGCTTAATCTTCAACTTGTTCAACCATAAGTCTCTCGTCTTCTTGTTGCCGACGACGAAGAATATGAAAAGAACGAACCCTTGGAAGGTCGCCGTGAGAGTGAACAGGTACGCCGCGACGACGTTCGACGCGAACAGGCCGAAAATCCACGGCAGACCGAACAGGAACACGAGCAGGCAGCTGACCGAGGCGCACCGGAGCGCCTCGTTCGTGTCGCCGTGCCGCTGGATCCTCCGAGATGCGAACACGGAGCGGACTATCAGAGCGAATAGCGTCCAGTTCGCGATTAGCATGAGCGCGATGGGCGCGTACACCGCCAGCCAGAGGCCCAGCCCGGACGGGTAGCAGAAGGCGGTGCCGGGCGCCACTTCATCGAACTGGCCGGCGTACGACAGCGGCTGCACCGCTAACAACACGCCCACTACCCCGCAAGGCGCGCCCCAAGCGAACGCCGCCGCTCTCAGCAGCTTATGCGATGCATCACGCGTGAACACGAGCACCAACCGCCTGTACGATAGCACCGCCGCCACCAGCATCCAGCAGAACGAAGACAGCACCGAGTAGTGCAGCGCGACGCCGACGAGCATACACGGCACGCCGTAGCCGTCGAAGCGGGCGAACGAGACCGCCACGAAGCAGACGACGAGAATGAAGATCGACGCGCACAGCTGGAGCCAGATCTTGTTGCTGTAGTCCCGCCGCCATGAGCGGAACAGGGTAGCGGTGAGCGCGATCACTATCAAACCGAAGATGGACACGAAGCAGCCGACTAGGGAGAGGATCTCGAGGGCTCGCTCGTTGCGCTCCGAGAAGACCGTTCTCGGGACGAGGATCTCTGCGAAGTGCGTGAGATGCGTGCAGCGGCAGGTGTCGAGCCGGCCGGGCTCGCCGCGTACTAGAGTGCAGCCGGCGCGCGCCCACGAGCCACTGTTGTTGGCAACTGGGTCGAATTCCCAGTACGCGCACGCGCGGCTCAAGTTCCGCCCCGGCTCCTCCACTAGCGGCGTCAGGTGAATGTCGACCACCTGTGGAATATAATGCAGGGCTTATGAGAGAATTGTCGATACGTCCGCAGCTGTCGAATATAGTTTTAAGCCCACATTTACTCCCAAATAATCAATTTGTTAATAAATACTAATCCTTTCTGTTACATACTTCGGAATGTGCACTGTTTTAACATAATACGTGATTTATAGCCGTTTAAATTACATAATTATATTGACATGAAAGACCTTTTGGAACTTCTATTTTTTATATCATAATGAGGCGGTGTATAACTTGTAGGTAGATCAATCGGTTCGGTTATGTTCGATAGATCAGTCCGATCCAATAGGATAACTTGTGTATGTAAGGATTGTAATACTGGAAAATGCGGTGATTAAAACCAACGTCACATCGAAAGCAATACCAAAACATTGAAGCATCTCCCAAAAAGACAACACTCGAGCAATCAATAGTGATAAAATCAAGCCTGAAAATGAAATATTTTATGTCAATCCTATTATAATTAAATTATCCTATTGGATGGTAACTCTAAGACTATTCCAGAAGTCTATTTTGCAGAAGCCTCTTTATTTTAAGGAATGTCAATTGACCCTAAAGGAGTTAATACTAAGACATTTTATAATGTTTTATGATGATTTCAAAGATTTTAAATTTCTTAAATTTGAAATCTTCGCTTTAAAGTAGTCGCTCACCTCCCCTGCGTCGAAGGTGGTAAGGTTCTCTACATTGACGCTGAAGACGCGGCTGTTGACGAAGAAGCTGGAGGGGAACGCGCGTTGGTTGCGGAACGCCACGAAGCTAACGCGGCGCGCCTGGCGCGTCACCGACGCCGGCAGGTACACCAGCGCCTCCGTCCTGTTCGCTAGCAGGGAGTCGGACTCCATCTCGGCTGCGAAAAGTGATTTGTTTGGAGTTGTTGTTAAAGGCTCTTTCAACAATCTTGTACTGTGACCAGACTATTACTTATAACTAACACTAGAGTGGAGCTGCGCAAAAACTATTTAACTGGTATTTTAATTTTATACTACAAACAGGAAACAAACATGACATAACTGATCATAAATTTATACCTACAGTTCAAAGTCCAAGACCTGAGTACTTCTCGTCTGACACTGAACCTTTGTGATAAAAGCCACAAGCCATTCACTGTCATCGAAAGCAAAAAAGTTATCGTCGAAGAAACCACCATTCCGCGCCACAACGCCGGTCCGCCGTGAGTTTGCTACAGAACCAGAGGGCCTAGACAAGTGGCTTTCTATTGTCTACATTTCGATCGCTTATAAATGTCAATCCCATACATTTTCTTTCTATTCTACTGGCGATATCGATAATAGAAAGCCACTTGTCTAGGCTCTCTGTATGACAATGGCCAAGAAGCTACTCACTGTCGATGAAAGCAAAGGAACTGTTGTCGAAGACATCGTCATCCCTGGCGGCGACCCTGAGCCCGCGCACGGGGTTGTCGGGCGCGACGTCGGCGAGCAGCAGCGCGACGTTGGCGCGGACGGACGCAGAACAGAACCTAAATAACAATAGCCAAGAAGCTATTCACTGTCGATGAAAGCGAAGGAGCTATTGTCGAAGACGTCGCCCTCCCTGGCAGTGACCCTGAGCCCGCGCACGGGGTTGTCGGGCGCGACGTCGGCGAGCAGCAACGGACGCGAGACAGAACCTGTAATACAATAGCCAGAAAGCTACTCACTGTCAATAAAAGCGAAGGAGCTATTGTCAAAGACGTCACCATCCCGGGCGGCGACCCTGAGCCCTCGCACGGGGTTGTCGGGCGCGACGTCGGCGAGCAGCAGCGCGACGTTGGCGCGGACGGACGCGGGACAGAACCTGAATGACAATAGCCAAGAAGCTACTCACTGTCGATGAAAGCGAAAGAGCTATTGTCAAAGACGTCACCATCTCTGGCAGTGACCCTGAGCCCGCGCACGGGGTTGTCGGGCGCGACGTCGGCGAGCAGCAGCGCGACGTTGGCGAGTGCTACAGAACCTGTATGACAATAGCAAAGAAGCTACTCACTGTCGATGAAAGCGAAGGAGCTATTGTCGAAGACGTCGCCATCTCTGGCGGCAACCCTGAGGTTGTCAGGCGCGACGTCGGCGAGCAGCAGCGCGACGTTGGCGCGGACGGACGCGGGATAGAACCTGTATAACAATAGACAAGAAGCTACTCACTGTCGATGAAAGCGAAGGAGCTATTGTCGAAGACGTCGCCATCTCTGGCGGCAACCCTGAGGTTGTCGGGCGCGACGTCGGCGAGCAGCAGCGCGACGTTGGCGCGGACGGACGCGGGATAGAACCTGTATAACAATAGACAAGAAGCTACTCACTGTCGATGAAAGCGAAGTAGCTATTGTCGAAGACGTCACCATCTCTGGCGGCGACCCTGAGGTTGCTACAAAACCTGTATGCCAATAGCCAAGAAGCTACTCACTGTCGATGAAAGCAAAGGAACTGTTGTCGAAGACATCGCCATCCCTGGCGGCGACCCTGAGCCCTCGCACGGGGTTGTCGGGCGCGACGTCGGCGAGCAGCAGCGCGACGTTGGCGCGGACGGACGCGGGACAGAACCTGAATGACAATAGCCAAGAAGCTACTCACTGTCGATGAAAGCGAAAGAGCTATTGTCAAAGACGTCACCATCCCTGGCAGTGATCCTGAACCCGCGCACGGGGTTGTCGGGCGCGACGTCGGCGAGCAGCAGCGCGACGTTGGCGAGTGCTACAGAACCTGTATGACAATAGCAAAGAAGCTACTCACTGTCGATGAAAGCGAAGGAGCTTTTATCGAAGACGTCGCCATCTCTGGCGGCAACCCTGAGGTTGTCGGGCGCGACGTCGGCGAGCAGCAGCGCGACGTTGGCGCGGACGGACGCGGGATAGAACCTGTATAACAATAGAAAAGAAGCTACTCACTGTCGATGAAAGCGAAGGAGCTATTGTCGAAGACGTCGCCATCTCTGGCGGCAACCCTGAGGTTGTCGGGCGCGACGTCGGCGAGCAGCAGCGCGACGTTGGCGCGGACGGACGCGGGATAGAACCTGTATAACAATAGCCAAGAAGCTACTCACTGTCGATGAAAGCGAAGGAGCTATTGTCGAAGACGTCAACATCTCTGGCGGCGACCCTGAGGTTGCTACAAAACCTGTATGCCAATAGCCAAGAAGCTACTCACTGTCAATGAAAGCAAAGGAACTGTTGTCGAAGACATCGCCATCCCTGGCGGCGACCCTGAGCCCGCGCACGGGGTTGTCGGGCGCGACGTCGGCGAGCAGCAGCGCGACGTTGGCGCGGACGGCGGCGGCGGTGGGCGCGCCGCCCAGCGCCACGCGCGCGCCCAGCTCGTCCAGCAAATGGAGCAGCTGCCCCGGTATCTCCACGCTAGCCGCCTCTAGCTCCAGGATGTCGTTCACCTGAGATATTTATGTATTCTATGGTGGGCCTGTTTCACAATGTCTACAGTGCCACAACCTTTTCTGTGCCGGTGACAGCGGCGCTACGTACGTTTTTCTTTTTTTTGTAGTAATTTAACCGGCCCTGACTTCTAAGAACTTCAGCCGCCAGCAGCGCTATGGTTGAACATCAACTTGACAGCAAAATGACATTAAAAAAAATCACGTTAGTTTCACATTTTGGCCACCGGCACAGCAAAGTTTGTGGCACTGTAAGTAAGTTCTGCCCCTTCGACAAGTGGCTACACTAGCGATTGAAATGACACGCGACGGCTAAATGTCAATCCCATACATTTTCTTTCTATTCTACTGGCGATATCGATAATAGAAAGCCAAAGTATCCCCTCAGACATAAGGGGGCTGATTAGCTGTTACTTGACAGATAGTCTATAGAAAACTGTCAAGTAAGCTGGAAAGTATCTCCTAATCGGACATTGTAAAACAGGCACAGTATGCATATCATATCAATCTTGTTGATGACCTCTAGCTCCAAGGCCGAGTGGTGTACGGACCGATTTTCAAAGTGCCGCTTCTCTGAGGTCCTGAATTCGATTACCGATCGGGTAGATATTGGAACCGAGAACTTTTCAAGATTTTCTCGTGTCTGGGTGAATACTGTAAAACCCGTCGTTGTATCCAATTAGCATAACACAGGCTTAGTGCCCAATATTTATTTGTTTATCTACAACTGGGACGCTATGGCAGCTACCGACGCCTGTCAGCATGGAATTACTTGACTTCTAGCTGCTTGGCAAGAGTAGTAATGGATATTATTAAGTACTATTATTTATTATAGAGATCAGTGTATAATACATTTAACATGTTTTGTTTGGCGTCTGCTGCTGGCATAGCCACTATGGCATCCTAATAAAATAGCGCTCTTAAAAATCAGCTCGGATTTTCAGAAGATATCATTAGATTGTATGTGATTGTGTGAATTACAAATAATATAATACTATGTCTGAATAGACATTTAGTTATTTGTAACAAATATTTAAGGATTATGCTAACTGTTAACGTAGGAGTACCTACGTGATAAATTAAATTAGTTGTTAGTAGAGTCGGGTATTTACCTGATCAAAGGTATCACTGATGCTTTCTAATGGAACACTTTCGTTTAGCAGTAATGCTTCTAAACCTTCTAAAACTTGGCCGAGCTGTTCTTCTGGCTGCAAATAAATATTTTAAAATTACACATTGGTCACCTGAGATCGAATGAATAATTCCTACTTTATATGAGCCTAACGAGTTTGAAATCCATCGCCATAACGGCTTCCTTTTTGTTCGTTGACTAGCTAGACGAACTCAGATCCAGAAATTACTTTACAGAAAAACGTTAATAAAAGTTATTTTAAATTATTGTTATCATCGACTAGCTAAAGTGCGTTTATGTTAAGCCAAGCTGGGCTTTTTGGTTTGTGGAATTGTGGATCGCTACAAAACAAATTAATGGTTATTAAGCTTGGTGAATTGCATGCAGACTTACTAGTAGAGGCGTGATGGTGGTAGGTGGTGGATGAGACGTCGTCGTCTCCTCACTGTCTTCGTCAGAGGAATCCGGCGTCACGGGGGGTGTGGTCACAGTGATGACGTCAGTAGGTGTCGTCACAGTGATGACGTCTGTAGGTGTCGTGACCGTGTTCACGACGCTCTCTGTGTCCGTGGAGTTGTCGCCAGTGTCTGGTTCGCAAGTAGTGGTGCCGTTGCCGTTCACGGGTCGTGGAGTGGGCTTACGGTCCTCAGTGGAGTTTTGGATGTCTTCATTCAATTGCAGTTGCTCCGTTCTGGTCTATGGGAATAATGACGGTGTTTGCTTATGCTCATGCTTATGAGGTGAAGGTTAGGTAGTTAATGGTTTGAGTTATTTCAGCGATGAGTTTTGCATTTATTAGTTTATAGCTACTTGGTATCATAAGATCAAGTTATTGTTTCTCAAATTCTTCCCTTTCTTTTTGATTTAGTTTGTGCAATGTACTAATATAAGATTCAGGAACTGAACGTTTTCAAAATGAAGAATCCTTAGCGACCCAGTTCGCATGTAATTTGGTTCAGGCTAGATTGATCTAATGATTCAAAAACTACTAGAATATTTTTCATGGGGGTTTACTTAACTTACAGCGAATTCCGATGTCGGCCGAGTGGGGTACGATGTGGTGGTTTCGACCAGTGTGGTGGTGAGCACGTCGTCGAGTCCGTACTGGTCTGTGACCTTGACGGGCGGACGCGCGCCGGCAGACGACTGCACCCACTGCACGCCGTCGTTGAAGTCGCCCACGCACGAGTTCAGGCGGGCACCCGCTGTGGTCACTGACTCTCCTGGAATAAACGAAATTCATTTAAATGACTAGGGGTGTTCACATGCCAAAGCTGCTCGCGGTGCAGGTCGCCCCTCGCGGTCGACCGCGATGTGAAAACAAAATATTTTTCACTTCTCATGCTCGTAAAGTTCGTGTTTATGTCGTGTATAGGCTGCATAAAATCGCTTTTTATGCTCTAGTGCATAACGTAAAATCTTCGTCTAAGTCTCAGACTTTAAGACAAAGGTCGTCAAGTAAACAGTCACACACGCAATTAAATTTCGATAAATAAACTTGTTATTTCATTCTGTTTCTTCAGTTTTGTACCTACATAATCCATGTTAAATTACTAAATTAATGAAACTAGGCAAAATTAATGAGTTTTCTAAGAAATGAGTATTTCAAGAGCTTTATGGACTACGATCTATGCTAAAGTCACTGTGCTGCCACTGCCACGTATAAAAAAAAGAAAAAGAAAGTCTTCCCGCCAATGTGGCGAAGTCTTTATTTTCTTTTTTCAATATTGTTATTTATTTTCCTCGCACTCGATGTGAAAAGCAGAGTGTTCATAAAACCCATTTTACCCTCGAGTTGACTATCCACCCTCGCCTACGGCTCGTGTGGATATATGTCTCGGGTAAAATGGTACGTTTATGCACTTGTTGTACAATCTACTATTGTTTGACGTCGGCTTCCATGTAGACCGCGATGTATCGCAGTGAGGTATCGTTCAGCATGTGCGTACTGGTGAGCCTGCATACATTTGTTTTACATCGAGGTGACATCGAGATGACGAGGTGCGATCGCGACGTGCGACCTGCACCGCGAGCAGCTTTGGCATGTAACACCCGTGTTCAGCTAGATATCTCATCATCACCAGCCATTGAATGTCACCACTGCTGGGGCACAGACTTTCTTATGGATGGGCAAGGAGAATGGGCCATGACCCGCGCCGGCCCAATGCGAATTGATGGGTATTATACAGGGTAAATTTTTAATCAGTGCACAAATTTTTAAGATCGACTCAGAATCGGTAAGCGAACAACTTTCTCCTAGAAGCATAGGTCAAATAATGACAAAAAAATTTTGACTCTTCATACAAATCGGACTGATCACGTGATCAATTTAGTATGGGGAGTCCAAAAAATTTTGTCGTATTTCGACCCATGTTTCTAGGAGAAAGTTGTTCGCCTACCGATTCTGAGTTGATCCTAAAAATTTGTGCACTGGTCAAAAATTTATCCTGTATTAACGACTGCAAATGCAGCCGGGACCAATAGCCTAACGTGCTTCCGAAGCACGGAGGAGCTTGAGATGATAAATTTTGGGTCACCCATCCCGTGACCGAGCATTGCGAAAGTTGCTTAACTTGCAACGATAGCCGGCTGAGCGCGCTAACGATTGCGCCATGGGCTCCTCGGTTCAGCAAGATTTGAATATTTTGACGACCTCCTTGTTCGAGTGGCGTACTCACCGGTATTCAAAGTGCCACTGTAACTGAAGTTACATGGTTAGTCATAGTCATAAATTTATTCATTTAGATTAAATAAAATTAATGCTTATGAATCGTCCAACATTTTTTTACCTACCACCTTTGACATCTTTTAACTGACAAGAAAAACAGGCGAAAAAACTCATCAGCTTTAACAGAAACAACGCATTTCCAAAAAAAATATGTCGTTGCTGGACAAAATTGTACAATAATAAAATTTATACAAAAAGCTAATGCTGAAGGAAAGTTAGATCTGCGGTCGGTCGGATAAATATAGAAAAGTAACTTTTCTTTATCTTCTCGCGTCTTATCTGGGTTTATGTGATAATACCTACGTGGTTTCCATTGCCATAACACAGGTGCTTAAGCTACTTCATTTGGGATTTGAGCAATGTATGTGATATTGTCCAATATTTATCATTATCTTACCTATTTGTTTTCTAAATATTTCTGTTACGTAACAACCGGGATAATATGAATTACAAGTTTTTGTCCGTTTTATAACATACTCTCAGTAATATTCAGAACAGAATAAGCGTTGAGTATCCCACCTCTTAACCCCCGACCCCAGTTGGAACAATCAAGATAATTAAACGTTCGCGTCATAGTAAAACAATATAAGTACGTTGACTGCCTGGACAGGCACGGCAAACGGTTTGTATGTGAGCGCGCCCGTACGTATGCGTCGTCATGCGTCGTCGCACGCACACACTGACAAAATTTATCGGTGATAACGGGGCGACAGTCATGCGTGGCAGCGCCAGCCGCCCGCCGCCCGCGCGGCGCCGCGACCGCGCATAATATTATTAAGGTAAAACTGTCCGTGCCCACCACACGCACGCTCCGCGCCGCTGCGCTGCCTTCCTCTAATAATTTTGTATTTGTATTTGTAATAATTCGTGCGTGTACCTACGATGGCAAAAAATTCGAGTAGAAGTAAAAAATATTGTAGTGTATACGGATGGCTCAGTAGCGGGTTGTCTAATCCAGAACTATCTTTCTTCGCATTACCTAGCGAACAAGAACGGTGAGTACAATCTACCTACTATAATTATCATACGTAGATACGTACATAATATTTTGTATAGCTGCTTACCTACCTAAATAGTTCTGCTTCCGATTTCGTTGACCAGATACCAATTTGTAGTTTAATTTTCAAATAGAAAGAAAGAAGAAAGAAAAAACATTTATAATAACAAATTATTGTAACTTGTAATCCTATGTGTAGGTAGGTATGTGATTAGATTAATAAACTGGGAGCATAATATAAATTTTTAACCGCCTCTGCGGTCTAGTGATTCACACCACCGATTTCAGACCCGGAGGCCCCGGGTTCGATTCGCAGTGGGCGTAGGTACATATTGTATTCGGTTTTTGACAACCGATTTGGCGCAGGGGTAGGCTACCCATCTTCTGCGCCAGTGGTCTCGGGTTCGATTCCCGAACAAGACAAATATTTGTGTGCATGAACATGTCTATTTGTCTTGGTATTGGTGTTGTAAAGCCACGTTTTAATTAATCCTATTTCGACCGTAATTTTTCAAACCACTAAACAGATAACATGACGTAGGTAATGAAAAATTTTAGTCAGCCCCTGGTCTATGTACAAAAATAATTAAAAAACTTTGTATTATAGATTCCTGACGCCCACCCTACAGGGGAAAACTGTTTTGTATTGACTATGCATTTTTGACGATTGAATAAACTCTAAGCGACAGCCCTACGTGTTAAGCCTATTATCGCTCGCTCAGGGCTCCAGTCCGCTTACTTATATTGTTTTACTATGTTCGCGTGGCCGAAGTGGCTCCGCTGTTAACTGCTCATTCAAATTGCAGCGACCGAACCCACACTTATAACAATTATGACAATACGAGAATTAAATACTTATTATAACTTTGTTGCATTTCAAAAGTATCACTTTATGATTTAACTTCAAACGCTGAATAATAATTGTCTACACTACTATATTACTAAACATTTAAAAAATGTAACAATGGCTACGAAATCAAATCGAACCTCTTAAATTTGCGATCCGACTATGTCAATAAAAAAATCAACGGCGTACATATATAAATATCATTATTATTGTCAAACTTACCCAATGGTACGTTAGGCACGGAGTCGTATCCCTTGCAGAAGTAGGCTGGCTTCATGAAGAGCACTTCGACGTTGTCCCAGATGCCGGGCAGGAGCGGCTGCATCTCAGGGTTCAGCGTCAGATGCACCAGCGCCGTCCGCGCGTCCAGGTACAGCCTCTTTATCTTCAAGTTCAAGATCACATCGCTGTCCTTCCAGTTCAAATCAGGCTTGGCACTCTTAAACGATTTTAGCACTCTCTCGGCTTCGTAAGGGTCAGTTGTATTCATATCTCCGTACACGCTCACATATTTTGTTCTGTAGTAGGTGAATTCTTCCAGTTTCTTCTTCCAGATTTTGTTGAGTTTTTCCAGGTTGTCGAAGCGATACTCTTTTCTTAAGCGTATCTTGCAGGAGTAGAGGTTGAGGACCGACTGCTTGGATCTGATAAAGAGAGCTCTGTTGGAAGAGGAGACGTGGAAGTTTTTGTAGTCATTCTGCATACACCAGTAGTAGCCATCGTGGTCGGGGTCGATGCGGAAGATGCGTTCGTCGTCAGTCTTGCTGATGCCGGTAGAGAATGGGTAGTAAGTTCGGCTGTCAGAGAAGCAGGTGATGTCGCTTTTTTTTATAGTGTCATTGACGGTGAGGAAGATATTGGACTCCCTGGAAGACAAAAGTTTACTATGTAATAAGTATTAAACCACAGCCTTCTCTAACTACGACGATAGAGAAGGCTGTGATTAAATAGATAATAATTTTACGTGATAACAATATGCCGCTGTCTCTCTTCTACTCGGATGCATAGCGCGCGTCAGCTGCGCATAGTGCCGTCTATCTAATGATGTTAATTTTATCTAAATAATTTGTGTGATTGTGAGAAATTTAGTTATTTCTATGCAGAGTTTCAAATTTTATGTTATTTAAAAAAAGTGTGGCTGGTCTGTTAGGTCTGTCTCCTCAGGGTCATCAGATAATCAGGGTCTTCAATTATCTTAGTTTTAATAGTTTTCCTTTTATATGGTCATTAAACCCAACTCCTGTACCAAATTTCAGAACTCTAGGTTTATGGGAAGTACTAGGTAGTTCTATTTTGAGCTCAGGTGGAACGTGACGATGAGTCATGCTTTTTCGTGCGTGCAGCCGGCGTTCATCGATTTAATAAGACGTTATCACGTCAAAAAAAGACCAAAGCTAAATCAGAAGCGACAAACATCTTAAACAAAATTTTTACAAGCTTTTTATTTACTTGCCATGTTAGTTAGTTAGTTTGTTTGTTAGTTAGTGGGGGACAAATCTTGCAAGCTTAATTTGACCCACTTCCCAGTCTCCGATGGAGCTGAAATTTGTATACAGGTTGGGTTTAGACACAGAATATATATTAGTACCTTACGGTACAGAAATTTCACTCCCGAGTATAGGTATGATAAACGCAAGCGTCCGGTCACCGGACTAGTCTCAATAGGCTGGCACTCGCTCGACTTGTCGCACACGCAGCGCACGCATCCGCATGTGTCGCCATTTGTCTCGCTTCGCGTGTATTACTTTCACAGAGTAGTATCTCTGACAGCCCTAGCAGATTGAAGCGAGACGACAGACAGTTATTGTACTATGAACGCTATACGCAATGCAAAAGGTTGAAATTGGGTTGTTTTCCTGAATAGTAGGTAAATATCTCGGGGATTTTGCGCCGCTTGTATGGAAGTGAGACAAGCCTGGTTTAGATGACAATACAATATTTAAGTACAGTCAGCAAAAAAGCTTGACATGAAATGAAATTTTTAAAATACTTATTATATTTCTCTCTTACCAGTCCACCGTAAGTTTGAGGTGGATGTGTCGCAAGGGCACTGACTTCTCGCAGATGACGTCGAAGAACACGTATGAGCTGTTGACCAGATACCAGAACTGGTCGCGCACTGCGCCGAACACCGCGTCAAGGGGTGCCGAAGTCGTAGGCTTGTCGAAGTGCCACTCTTCGCGGGAAATCTGTAGGTCATCCAGAAACTGAAGCTCAAA
Source organism: Crambus lathoniellus (assembly GCA_949710035.1). NCBI lineage: Eukaryota > Metazoa > Arthropoda > Insecta > Lepidoptera > Crambidae > Crambus > Crambus lathoniellus. The sequence continues at coordinate 1,131,352 of OX453301.1, read as the reverse complement.
ATCTTTTAAATTTAATTGATGTTGGTTTGGAAAATGCGGGTCCGAAAAAAAGGTGAAGAGAGTACAAAATTTAAAAAAATATTATTAGTGTCCAAAACTACTAGCTCCGATGGGACTCGAACCCACGACCTTTCGCTTTCCGGGCGTCTGCTCTAACCACTCCGTAGCTCAGTGGTTAGAGCAGTCGCCCGGAAAGCGAAAGGTCGTGGGTTCGAGTCCCATCGGAGCTAGTTGTGAGACGGGTCGATTTTTTCTAAATACTTCATTTTCCATTTAACAAATATTTTGCAGAAAGAATAAGATATAATTATAACAAAATTCAAAAGTGAAAAAAAAATGTGTGTGCGTGTGTGTGTATGTGTGTGTGTATGTGTGTGTGTATGTGGAGTGCGTGGGTGTTTTGTGTGTCGTGTTTGTTTATTTATTCTTAAAAAAAATGCTTTGCAAGTAAAATGCATAAGTGCAGGCGACCACATTTAGCTACATAACATTTGAAAATAATCAGTTCAACTGCAAGAGCACAGATTGTTTTTAGTTTTTTGCATTCACAATGCAATTTTTATTACTAAAAATGAAGTATAAGAAAAAATCGACCCGTGTCACAACTGGTTCCGATGGGACTCGAACCCACGACCTTTCACTGTCCTGGTGAATGCTCAAACCGCTGAGCTACGGAGAGCTACGGTGTGCAAGAGCACAGTTAAGGGTCCTCGCTCTACCTATTGTTTTGTTGCATTTATGTATGTGCACTTCATAAGTAAGTATAATTATTATGATGTTACCGTATCTAACGGCCCGATTAGATTAGGTCGTTTACTTGGACGAGCTGTGATATGACTGTGCTAATTAGTAAAGTCACGATTGTCCACTTTCGCCAAACCGGATACAAGTTCGTCAACCGAGGAAGAATAAGTACTTATATCAAAGTATAGACAGGTACCATTTTCACCAAAGCAAACGTATAACGTGGTTCAAGTTAAAAATTCTAGTATATCTTTATTCAACCTAAATGAGAACCCAGGTTCATATCCCGCTAGGGAAACTAATATTCTCTAACTCTTATTCGATCGCAGTGAACAAATTAGACAACATTCATGAATACAGAAAGATTGTGATAGTAAAAAACCACCATGGAAGTAACTTTCAGGCGGGATTCAAACCCTGGCTCTAGATGCTCTGACCAACAGAAAGGCTGTCAAGACATGACGAAATTTGCTATTGTTTACCACTGTAGGTGTGTAATAATAGCATTGTGAATGCATATGCTTATATTTTTAAACGCAATCATGAACAAATAGCATTTAAACAAATTATTGTCATAACGATATGCATACAGTTATGTTATTAAAATATTAATAAGTAAAATGTTGAAACCGTTGCAGTCAAGCTTCCTGCGAGCGGCCACAGCAACCTTTCTACGTGCTATCTCAAGGCAATCAGTGCGCGTGGATCGTAAAAACGCGCTATTTCCCAAATCTTTAATAAGCATTTATAATTAAATTGTATAACTCCATCCTCCAATCTTTTAAGTTGTTGTGTACAACTTTATGTACACAACAACTACTTTGTGTTGTTTTGAACTTCTTCAAGTTCAAAATTCGATGACGGGGCCATTACCACTGGATCTAATAAACAAACGCTTCATTAACCTTTTGACAAAAATAACAAACATCTAATGATCTTCTATCGCAAAGCCTCGATATCAGATATTATACGTTTACACGTTAACAATATTTACGATATATACTTGTATGTTATCGCTGATGTCTATGTTGTATTAGGAGTGATGATAATGACCCATAAATGTTTTACGATAAAGGTAAATAGTTCTTCGTTAAAATGTAATCCTTTATCGAAAATATTAAAAGTACTTCAATTTAAATCACTTGTTAGATCAGTGTAAAGTGTTGATAAAATTTAATTAAAGGACTTATCATAATAATGATTTGTAGCTTGTAATACGTGTGTGCAATGCACCACGTGTACACTGCGAAGGGTGGTAGGTTGCGTAATAACAAACCATATAATTTCTTTTTTGTTTGTGTAGGTACTTTATAAATATGTAATATAATAGACATGTTTACCTCTTCCGCGTCGTTCTCAGCTTCATAGCGAAGACGGTCGTGGTCGCCGTTAATGACCATACCCATGGGGTACATAGGGTATGATCCAGAGCTATGCAGCAACTCGTTATTCGAATATCTCCATCCTCTATGCAGTAAGGAACCCCCCCTCTTCGAGCACAACTCCTGGGCCTGTCGCCACGTCGCCCGTACCGTCCCGCCTCCCACGCCAGTCACCGACGACAAACAACTTGCACTCGGACTGAAGAACCTCCAAGAAGCCCGGAAGCCCGCACACCCTTTCTTACTCATATCATCTTCATCCGGATAAGGGCGCACGAAGCAGTACCTATAATGCTTCTCATCGCACCTAGTTGCTGTGAAATTGCTGACAGGATCTATAATCACGCACAGCTCTTCGTCTATTCCCAGAGTGGCGTCGTATTTGACGTCGTACGTCGTGACCAGGATATCGCCAGCAGAGTCGGTGTACGACCAGTCTATGAACGGACCCCCAGGGTAAAGGGATTTGTACTCTGTCCATAGCGCGTTATTAGTTTTGGTTAGGTTAAGCTTATGATACAACTTTGATGTGTACAAGTTTCCAACGCAGTCTTTGAACTTGTCTGTGAATGCTTCTGGGCCTTTCTGGCGGTAGCATATCGGCACTTCATCTTTCGTGTAAGCTAAATGGAACCCTATTGGGCATGTGTGTCGTTTCTTCGCTATTGTAAAGTCATCTAGCCATAATAGTAGCGTCAACAGGCAAATGTAGGCGCGCTGCAGAGTCAGTCTCATCTGGAACAAACGATAGTGTGAGTTCATGTGATCTGGCCGCACTATCTAATCGTTCCAATATATTATAGGTAGATAACGCAGCCAATCAAGCAGTTAACGCTTTATGAGCACTCCAGAAATGAAGTCTGATTGGAAATCCCGGATCCTAATTCAGGCAATTTTTCCGACATTTAGGTGTATTTTATGAACATTTTAGCGATTTACTACTGGTTGTTACTATAAACAACATAAGATGATACACACACATGTTAGAAAGGTTGTGTATGTGCAGTAGCCGGGTCGGTCACTTTGAATATTTTAGAATAATGAGCATTAAATGCGTCGCAGTGATGATGGCCCAAGTGTCGGACAAGGGTTAAGGATCTGACATCATCCCATTGAGATCGCTCTCCACCTTTTTTTTCGCGTGTTAACACTCGCTCTAACACAATACTACCTATTCATATTTACGATAAAAATACGCCATTGTCCAAAACGTTACTGCAAATCTCACACTTCTCAAAATTTTAAAAAGGCTTTATTCTTCCAATACCGTCAATCACACCTGCTTTAGTTACGGTAAAGCGATTTCTTAATAAAAACGGAAATGTCAATTGCTGTAGATATCGTATTTTCATGGAAACAACACATTTATATAGTTCAATAGAAATAATATTTCTATAGATAATATTATTAGCTTTCAAATTATACGTATCTGATAATAGGAAGGGTGATTTAGCCATATCAGACTAATATTTGGGCTATGATTACGTTTCTATGAAACTAAACAAAGTTACGTGCCTTCCTGACTAGGTATATTTTATTCTCTTGATGTAACATTTATTATGATCCATAGGGTCCATAATGCTCTAAAATAAATATGTATCATCCTCTGTACCCACATTATGGTTGCAAATAAAGTATTGAGTATTGAGTATTGAGTATGATAATAATATTCAAAAAGTTAGTTCTAAAACGATTTTGATGAAGTGAATGAAATTAAATGAAAATGAAATTATGTGAACCTACATACAAACAAACATTCACTTACGATTAGCACATGTGTATTTGGAAGCCTAAATATATTGCTATACTTCAAATAACTATTATCCAATTCCAACTATATCTCATACATACAAGTCAAACTGATAACTTCCTTTTTTGAAGTCGGTTAAAAATACATATCACGACTAGCCAATACAAGGCTCGCTCCATCGTAGATCCTGTCTTTACCCATGCGCTTGATTGGGATCAAGAGCAAACCCATTCAAAATAAAAAAAGTGATCACATTGAATCCATCCCTAATATTATAAAATGCAAAAGTGTGTTTGTTAGTTTGTTTGTCCGTCTTTCTCGTCGAAACGGAGCTACGGATTGACTGGTTTTAAGTGTGGGTACTGTTGTTAGTACCCAGGCAGTTTAGGAACTGGAGAGTGACATAGGCTAATTATCTATCTTGGAAAAATATAAAGTTCCCGCGGAATAACGTCGTGTAGTTCATGCGAGCGAAGCCGCTAAGTCGCCAAGTCAATAAAAGAAAAAATGGTGATCTTGACATTGCCCGCTCTGTGAACGATTTAATTCTGTTTTTACGCACGATTCGCGCTTGACCGATCGTCCGTTGAGTTTGTTTATTGAGGCGTCCAATTATTTTATTAGACAACAAGCAAATAAATGCTACTAATAAATAAGTCCCTTTGATAAGGTAGTAATGGTTACTGATGCTATACTTTATATTGACTTTAACTATATTGTGCGGAATGCGATGCAGATGTATTTTATTTAAGTACAGAAATTATTGCAGTGTTAAGGCGCTACTCGGTAAAAATATGGACTTTTTGATTTAAAACTATAGGACGCTTACAGTTGTTACAAATCTGGTAATAAGATATATATTTCTTCATACCTTTATCTAGATTCGTATAGTTTCAAAAACACGATTTTATGATTTTGCCTCGACACTTTTTCATTTCGATAAGACCTCTAAAAAATACGAAAAGTCAAGATTATTCTTAAATGGGGTTACTTACACTATTGGAAATTGATTTAATTAGTGGACACCAATAATATTGAGGATCGTATAGAAGCATTTTTTTTAAATCACTGTTGTTTTTTAATACGAAGCGATTTTGTGTTTTTTTTGCCTAATCTGCAAAATCTGTCTCGCTCCCGCGCGCGTCGTTTTCTCATTGCTATCTCGCTTCAGCACATTTTTTCCGAGTATCGCCTTAAACTTCAAATACGCCGCGCCGTAGCCAACCCTGTCATCATCTGGGAAAATAAACCTTAATTTAGGGCTTGCAATGCTTGATTCGATGGAATGGACAAAGCAAGGACTACACGACGATATCCCGCGGGAATGTGATATTTTTTCAGGATAAAAAGTAAAGCGGTTTTGGCGTGATTGAGTAACAAACATCCAACATCTAAATTTGCACATTTATAATATTAGCAGGATACCTATCTCCATTTTCCGCCCATGCACAACATAATAAAATGTTTAGATCTCCAATAAACCATGCTTTTAAAAGAGTTTGTGAGCCACAAGTTTCCCATATTAAATAACTCTCTTCAGCTCACTTTAAAATTGGTCTTTTCTCGTCCTAACAGAATTTGATCAAATACTTTACTTTGATATTGCGTATTATTAGGTATTATTAAATTAAAGTGACGAAGATGGTGATGACAATTTATATTATTTAGAAATTTATAAACTTATTTAAATTTTTACTTTTTTGCATTCACAATGCAATTTTTATGGTTGAAAAATGGAAAATGAAGTATTCAGAAAAAATCGACTCGTCTCACAACCAGCTCCGATGGGACTCGAACCCACGACCTTTCGCTATCCGGGCGACTGCTCTAACCACTGAGCTACGGAGTCGTTAAACGACTTATAAACTTTTCCAATGCTATCGTATTTAATGACTCAAACGTAAGCACCCAGCCCTGACTAAGTAACTATCGTTTTATCATTACCGGCAATTTCAACACCATTCAATTTACAATTACGAACCGAAGCCGTACCTTCGTTACGGTCAGGCGTGGTCGATCTGCCCACCACTGTCAATGCACATCTTTCGTCGTGGCTCTTACAACGTTGGAATAGAGCTTGAAATTGTGTGACAAATGAAGTTCCCACGTTGTAGTGTTTGCCGAGGAGATGCGAATGAGTCTGAAACAAAAAGGGTTTGTTTAAGATTCGATGAAGTCATTATTTCCCGTCTTATTACATATAGGTAACTAAGGACTTTTTAGCAAATGTAGGGCTTTTGTTTATTTGTTGATTAGCATATTAATTGAGGAGTAAAACATTATTATAAAAAATAAGTAGGTACCGCTATTGTCGGAAAAGTGTTTTTTTTTTAATTGCTTCCCCATGTCTAGTTAATTAACTTGGCATACGTTCTTATTGAAAAATGGAAAATGAAGTAAGTATTTAGAAAAAAATCGACCCGTCTCACAACTAGCTCCGATAAGATCAAGCTTTGTGAGACGGGTCGATTTTTTCTAAATACTTCATGTTCCGTTTTTCAATAATAAAAATTGCATTGTGAATGCAAAAAAGTAAAAATTTAAATACCTTGGCATACTTAGCAAATGAATTCTTAATATTTTTCGTTCCTCATTCTGAGCATGGTTATTATTGAGTTTTCGAAAGTTCCGCCGGAGTCTTGTTTGGAGTTCCTTAAAATTACCTACCTACATTAGAGTTTTCTTTTGTCGGCAATGCTACAATTTAAACCTGTATTACCCAGAACTATCTCTACTTACATTACATCATCAATGCCACTAAATGATAGTTCTATCAGAATCAGAAGTACGGCCTACTGGAATGGAAACAAATAGCCGCAATTTGGCTCATTAGCGATGATGATGGCGTGACCGCGGACAATTAATTATTATTGTAGGAGGCTCCGGGTCACTCTCTGCAAAAACCTGCTAATTACATTCGTTTATCAGAGTACTGGGTCCCCGGGGCACTCCTAGCCAAAGGGATTTTAGGCACTTTAGTTTTATTACAATATTATAGTGACACGATATTTTCTATTAAAAAAATCTATCGACGCCGCCCGGCGCGGTGGCACTGAGGTGTTTGTAATTTTGGATTCAATCAAGCTACGTGTCGTTGGTCGTTATTCTAGTTGGTGGTAATTTCATATTTTTTTAGTACTTACATACATCCTGCTGTCTAATTGCAGATTTACTCAAATCAAAAATCAAATCAAAATATTTATTTATTCACATAGACATAATAAGCATGTACTTATGAATCGTCAATATTTTCCTACCACCCATTCAAGACTTTTTTAACTGACAAGAAGAATGGGCGCAAGAAACTTGCCAGCGCGTATCTCAGGTAACGACATTTACAAAAATACATATCGTTACTTATTACAATATTTGAACAAGCATAGAGCACATATTATACAATATTATTATACTTGATCCAGTACCAGACGCCAGTTACTACAGACGCCTAAAACGGCATCAGTAAGAAGGCAGCCGTTTTACTCTATGCCAGAGCTGACAGGAAAACCAGGAATTTGACAAAAAAAAGAAAAAATCCGGACTGGATTTGAACCGAGGTCTTCTGGCTTCAATGCCGCCCGTTTTCTAACTGAGCTATTACAACTTTGGAAACGGTGGCGTTTGCCTTCGTATTTTAATGACATTGTACAGTTTTTCGATCTCACGTGTCCGTCTTATGAATTTTCGATCTGACGGTCACGTGGCCCGACGCGAGTTTAACTGTTTTTACCCATGACATGACAAAAAGTGCACAACGCCGCTAAAAGTTTTCACTTCAAAAAAGTCTGTCGACAATAATATTTGAACATAATGTTTTTGGTTTGGCTTTAGTGTGTGTGACTAATAGAATCGTCATATTATCTTCCTTGCTCCAATCATTTTGCGAATATTTAATACGAGTACCTAGTACGTGTATGGTACGAGTCACCATCAGAATGACACAATTAGCAACTTCTTTGTGACCAGATAGATAAACTGACACGTGGAACCAACGTGCCAATGCCAAAAGCCAAACATAATTGTCGCTAAATAATTATTTTAGTTACGATGCTGATTTTAGCAGCCTTTTAAAGCTATCACTAAATTTAGCATAGCTTACGCACACGTCAGCTGTCTTACAATTTGTTTAGTCACTGTAACTTACTTACAAAGAAATTAAACAAGATTGACGAATTAAATAAGATGGTACTGCTGGGATCAGGAGGTTTTAGCACAGAATGTCCTTTTCTGAACCGCTTTCCTATACCTAAGGAACCTAATCAAAATTATTTTTATAAAAAAATAAAACTGTCTTCAAAAAAATCACATGAAACACGTGAAACATGTACAATTTTTTGTTGTTTTTGTTAAAACCCGCCCAACTTCAAAGTACTTACGTTATTTATTTAATGAGGAATTATTTCTTACTTTTATGATGTGATTTTTTGAAGGCGGTTTTATTATTTTATAAAAATAATTTTGATTTCACTCTTTTTAGCGCATCGTGAAGTCAATTTACGTGTATTCTGGTAAATAGTTATGTGATCAAACTGAAAACCTCCTTTTTTGAAGACGGTTAAAATACCTTGAGGTATCCCCTTTTTAACAAAACAAGAATCATGTAAATCGGTTTATAAACAAAGGAGTTATGCCTAAAGATACGTGTTAAATTCACATAAAGTGGTAACGAAAACGACAGTATTTTCAAGATTTCCTGAAAACTACAGAACCGATTTCAAAATTTCAAAAAATGGGACCAACTTGGAAACTAACCTGATGTAATAAAGCTTTAATCATTTCATTCATTATGATCAATGGAAAGTTGGCATATCATTTTTGGTAGATAGTTTTGCAGGTAAATTCACTAGAACTATTGCTAAAAACTATCAGGAACTATAGAACTAATCTGCATGCGAAAAGAACACACTTATTTTATGATATATTGGGAAATGATATGCTAAGTTCACAGACATTTCAATCGGTCCATCCGTCTTCGAGTAATCGGTGGAGATACACAAAAAAAAACATACATACAGACGAATAGAGAACCTCCTCCTTTTTGATTTAGAAGTCGGTTAAAAACTAAAAATAGGTTTAGGTTAGGTTAGATTGGCGACTAAGGCTGCATTCGACCAAACTTTTATTCCGAGAATAACGCTTACTTTCGGTATACAAATTGACATTAATACGCATTCGAAATAGTTTGCGTTTGCTTGACATAAAAACTTACACTCGGGGTACATAACCAGCATATAGACAGATTATTTGGGGTACTTATCGATTTGATTAAAAGATAAACAGCAAATGTTTACGTAATGCTATTTATTGGTGTTTGCTTGCAGATTAGTTCGCGAACGTTTGTGTACTACAACTTGCGATAGAGCACGAATGAGCACTAAAACTTGTTTTTATAGCGCCGGCAATAAAATGTAACGTATGTCTGTATGTCACAGTTGCCTACCTGCCATATATAAGCAAATCGGAGATTACATTAACGGTTTTATTACAAACTAGCGGCCACCAGTGGCATCGTCTGCGTGCACTGAAGGTGGCATTTTCCAACAGGACTGTAAAAATCCAGCAATTTGGCATACCGACTCCGTACAGTGATTTATTTTAATAGCTTATAGCGTATCCATATAATTCCATACGTGACAAAATCACGATATAAAAGTCGCTGATCGTGTGTAAAAAGTATTTCACATGTTGTTCTCGGTACTACTAAGTAATTTATTATCATTTCTACCCAATATTTTATTTTTTTGTCAAATGTAGAACCATTTTATTACAAGCTTTTTATTAACTTGCCATCTTAGTTAGTTAGTGGGGGACAAATAGCGGCATATAGCGGCAATAGTGGCACCTTAAAAACCGGTGCGTACACCACTCGGCCACAGAGGTCGTCATGATACATGTGTTCTGTACATAAGTGTTTAATTATAAGTACTTATGTACAGAAGACAATCTTGCTTTGTAAGAAACATTATTAAGTCGGCGCGCCTGCTTTGTGGTGAATGTGTTGGCGTGTCTGCGGCTGAAAGCCCTATAAGCCAGGGCCGGTTAAATTGCTACTACTTATGATGTCTGTTCTCAGTGGAGATATAGTCAGATTTATATAGACTCTGTATGAAATAAAACAGGGAGAAAAGAATAGTCCTTGACGAGTTTCTTGCTGGTTCTTATCGCAAGGTCTCCGCCGTAGGATTAGCAAACCGTAGCGTAGCTTCTTTGACGTTTATAAGCTCTGTACTCTACTCTGTGGAAATATCGTTGGGAAGTGGCAAACTGGAGGACTTGCGTTCGGTCGGGTCGCCGTGGAAGAAACAACTTCGGAACATTGAATCCGTTTGCATCGAAAAAAAAACAAATAGCTAGCAGCTGATTGTAAATTGAAGATAAACAGAACAAGAAATGAGAGCTAGCTGTTGGCGTTATTATTTTACGAATCTCATCCAATTCACGATAGAAAATAATCTTTCCCCGACATCTAATTAAATATTACTTTTATATAATTCATATTTAATAGGTATAAAAATAGGCAATAACGCAATGTTTCATTCTCTTTTCTTGCCAATATTTGGTTAAACTATACTAAGTGATCTAGTGAATACTTTTAAGGCATTGTAGCCACAATCAAGCTCTTCCTATCGGTTTCAAAATAACTTTCATCTTGAGACTGAAACAAAAATTCTTGCCGTATCAGTGCCCCAGTAAACCCCGATAACTCCGATAAGTGTTGCCACACCTGATCAATCACCAACTGGATTGCGATAACCGCGACTTGAGCACCTGTTCGAGTGAGTACTGCTTTACCATCTGGATAGTAGAACATAAATGGAGGGTTACTCGTAACTCGACTTACAACTTCGTAATTTTTTTCTATCGAGAAAATTTTATGCAATCGTGTTTTTAAGTAACATAGTCACTAGTGTTAGTCCTGAAGTTTGCTGGATCTTAATTTGAAATTCAGTTTTTCATTAATATTGATATTACAGGCAATCACGTAAAGCAATCTGATTTTCGTTGGCCTATAGCGAGCCAATAAAGGAAATAAAATTTAAGATAAGTAGTTATTTTCATGGCTTTCGAGAATATCTTATTCTTATACAAAATTATTATCGGTTGTTGATGCAGCTATTCTTTCTTACTTAATTAGTGTTAATTTGCGATCGTTGCTATTATAACTATTTCCCTTACTACCTATAAGAAAACTACAATGCAACGACGAAAAATTTCGGTATCTTTGGAACCGAGATTTTTCACCAAATTAAAGTAAAATAACAATGTTCGCTTTAGTTTCCGCAAGTCATCATAATCACATACATAGGTATACTTACATATACTTCTAAACTAAATTATAAAGAAAAAGATTAGATTTTTTGTTGGTGTCAATGTTTATTTGTTTGTAATTTATAATCTCAATAACTACTGAACCGATTTTAAAAATTCTTTCACCAGGCTATGTTTAATCCCGATATTCCCACGGGATCGAGTACCACGCAAGTAAAACGGCAGGGTAAAAATAGTAACATTTTGCTAAGTATTAAGGTAGGTAAAGAAACACTCCGACTGATAAGTTGCAGACATTCTGTTTGCTCTGATGACGCGTCGTGAATCATAGATGGCCGCAAAGGAAACCGCTGATTAGATACCGTATCAAATAATAATATTGCTAATGTTAAATGGTACCCATGAATAGCTAAACTAACAGGGGAATGCGGCAAAATAAACTAGATATAAAGGCTCATATACTTACCTACCGGAAGTTTTGAACTTCTATCGTTTCTTTCTATTTACCTACCTAGGTAGGTACATGTCACAGAGATAGGTATTATTAGTCCTAAAACATAAACATTTTTGTATTATTTTAATAATTATTGTTAGTAGGTACTTAAGTATAATAATTTAAAACTTTTAAAATTTATAGGAAAATAATGACTAGAATTTAAAACTTATATGCAACGTAGAGTATACTGTGGTAGAGTAGAGCGGTAGAGTAGCTTGCCAGCGGTGCTAGCTACTCTACTCTACCAAATTTCAGTACCTACTCTACTCTACCAATGATGTCTACTGTATAGTTAGTAGGATAGTTAGTACTCTACTCTACCCGTTTACAGCAGGCTCATAGGAAAATAATGACTGATCAATCAAGACGCAAGTTTCATAATTTTATTGGAGCTTGTGTTTTGGTTGTTTTATGTAATATAAGAAAACTATAATGAGCATTATAGCTTCAGCTAGTAGCGAAACAAAACGAAGCTGACCACACTTCGTCCGATTTTCGTAGTTAAGTTTACGGAGTAGGTCCTCTGAGTTACATGTTTAATTTGAAGTAGGTACTTATCAATACTTTAATTTTATTGATTGCACTACGGATAGAGATTGTGAGTGCTAATATTTATAAATACACACCCACCAAAACTAAGCACTCAAAACTAAACACAACGTGATCAAAACCATCACCAAGTATTTTATACTGGTCAAAATTGTGGCAATTGTAACCAGGGTCATAATGACCCACCTCAACGTTAGTGTAACCTTTATCCGCCGCAATGACGCCGGGTTAACATTAAAAATGGTTTTGAATTAATTAATTGTAGAGACGATTGTAAATAAATATGGCATTAACAAAAAAGTGGAACTGAAAAAGAAACATGTTTTTTTAACAAAATTGTTATTTATCCGATAATCTGACATCTCACTTATCTTTCCAAGTAAGGTAGGTTGACAGCCAGATCACTTAATGCCAGTTTATCTCAAGCAGAAGAATCTATCGCCTTCTAAGGCTCTGCAACGATTGCAGATAAAGACATGTTGCACCATATAGTGTGGACAACTGATAAATTGCAACTACCTACATACCTACTACATTACATATGTTGCGTATTGTTTATGTCTTCATGTATGTTATCCGATTCCCTTTTATGTAAAGACAAATTATCTCATGTATTTTTATACATAACTTACCGATGGTTTATTTTGGTCTGGCTTTTATTACTGTCGTTACAAGTCTTCAGTAAAGGTTTAAGAGGAATTAAACGAACATTTCGCACCTCTATTTTTTTGATAAATTGCATTAAGTATAATTATCATCCATCACCTACTAGGGACTGCGGTTTTTAACCAACTTCTAAATCAAAAAGGAGGAGGTTCTCTATTCGTCTGTATGTATGTTTTTTTTGTGTATGTCCACCGATTACTCGAAGACGGATGAACCGATTGAAATGATTGAAACGTTATTACATCAGTTTGGTTTCCAAGTTGGTCCCATTTTTTGAAATTTTGAAATCGGTTCAGTAGTTTTCAGGAAATCTTGAAAATACTGTCGTTTTCGTTACCACTTTATGTGAATTAAATACGTATCTTTTGGCATAACTCCTTTGTTTATAAACCGATTTAGATGATTCTTGTTTTGTTAAAAAGGGGATACCTCTAGATATTTTAACCGACTTCAAAAAAAGGGGGTTTTCAGTTTGATCACATACCTATTTACCAGAATACAAGTAAATTGCCTGCACGATGCACTAAAAAGAGTGAAATAAAAATTATTTTTATAAAAAAATAAAACCGCCTTCAAAAAAATCAGATCAAAAAAGTAAGAATTAATTCCTCACCAAACACGGCGGGTTTTAACAAAAACAACAAAAACTCGTACATGTTTCACGCCCGACTTCAAAGTACGTACTTACGTTATTTATTTGGTGAGGAATTATTTCTTACTTTTTTGATGTGATTTTTTATGCAAAATAATGTAACACATGGAATTATATGTAGGTAATTGCAATAGAAAATAAATCGAAGAAATATGAGCAATAAAAGTCACTTTACGGGTTAGGCAGCTAATAAAAAGTATCAATTGATTGGCGGCGTCAACAATATTATCTAGGCTGAAAAAACAACGTTGTACTCCGAGCGATATACCTATTTCAGCTCCTAATCATAGTGCGGTCAACAAACGGCGTAACCATTCATGGTTTATTGGTGCTAGCACTTTATCGCATCATCACGGCAAATTGGCTGACGCAAACGCAACTGACCGCCCGCCGCACCTCGCGCAGTCAACAGGACTCCGACCTCTAGACTCCTTAGTAAATACACTCTTTTTTTATCCACAACGGGGTAGCACTTAGCCTTCATCACACCTGATGTTAAGTGGTGTTATGGCTGAAGGTGGAAGCTTACTTCTCCCAGAATCCTCAATCACTGTGGAATTGGCCATCTTAAGGGCTTATTACACTTTGGCTAAATTCAGCATCTAATTAAGCATACATTGCTTGTTTTAATTGCATCACTTGCTACAAATGAGCTCAAAGAAAGCAATGTATGCTTAATTAGATGCTGAATTTAGCCAAGTGTAATAAGCCCTTTATTTCTAACTGCTCGAACACAATGCTGATAACATCATTGTTATGGCGTCAGACTTAGATAAGATTTTGGTAGCTAGCCAGGCGGTCTTAGAACAAGTCCTACCACCATGCAACCAAACCGAATACAATACCCCCACTGGGAATCGAACCCGGGTTCTCTGGGACTTATACCTGTGGTGTGGTGTGAACCACTAGACCACAGAGGCGGTAACACTCGTCATCAGGCTAAATGGGTGGTTAATAAGAATGACCATGATCCTGGAATAGCTCGCAATGACTTAATACAATTGGTTGGGATCAACGACAACAGCTGAACTCAAGAGCGTGTCGCCATGGCTCAGGGGGGGGGGGGGGGGGGAGCAAGTCGTCAGGTCATAGGGGGCAATTGAATGCTTTGAATGCTATGGAAGACAAAGTGCTTATATGAAAAACTACGAATTACTACTTATAGTTTTATATTTAATTAATAGTCTCTAGGGGGGGCAGTCCCCCCCCCCCCCACCTTGCTCCCTCTGGCGACCCTCTTAACTGAACATGCTTCCCAAAGCCCGAGTAAGTTCAAGGCAAAAATACATTTTTGTTCACCCATTCTGTGACTTAGACGAACCAGCAAAAGTTACCGATGCAATCCACGATCAGACTTCAATCCAGTTGCGTAAAATTCATACCACCAAAACATTTTCATTTAAAATGCTGCTAAGACGAGACCGTATGGCTCGCACCTCAGATCATATAATACTTAAGTATTAAACTAGCGGCCGCCCGCGGTTTCACCCGCGTGGTTCCCGTTCCCGTGGGAATATCGAGATAAAAAGTACATATAAACCTTCCTCTTGAATCACTCTATCTATAAAAAAAAACGCATCAAAATCCGTTGCGTAGTTTCAAAGATTTAAGCATACAAAGGGACATAGGGACAGAGAAAGCGACTTTGTTTTATACTATGTAGTGATAGTGATGATCTGAGGCTCGCACTGTCAAAAATTTATAAGATCTCATGTAGAGCAAAGCAACTAACACGACCTATTGCTTTGTACTTCACAAAATAAGTGGCTCGGCCTTTTAGTTAGGTACCTACTACAAGAACTATTGTGTAACAGAAAAGAGATGAACAGTGAAAAGTTTTTTCGCATTACGCCGATATGTTATGTGACGGTGTTGTTGTCGGTGTAAAGGGGTTGGGGGTAAAAAATCCAAGCATTAGAATTTTTTTCTTCTTTGTGTATACTAATACTAGAGCACATACCTACTTAATTTCAGCTTTCTAGGAAGTCCTAGTCCTGAAGTCAGGAAGAACCTTAGAATTTTTATGATCATCAGTGAGTGACGAAATCGGGGTTTTTTTATATTAAAAAAAGCTAAAGTTCAATTGATTTTAGACTTATTCGTCAACTCGCGAGTGTGTTTTTAGTTTACTATTTGACTTCACATCCCGAGAGTTTTGTTTATCGGGTATAATCCAAACCCAGGTTATGAGAGTTCAAAAATACGACGAAACACTTTGAGAAAGGTAGGTAGTGTCCTTTGCTTCGCTTGGCTCATCTTGAAGGGGGCACTCCCGTGCCCCGAGATTGCCGAACAATAGAAATATAATATTATAGCTTGAAATAAAAAAAAATGTAAAAGTCAAAGTCAAAAAAATCTTTATTCAAATACATTTACAAAATGATTTAAAAATGAATGAATCTCTGAATCGTCCAACATTTTTTCTGACAAGATGAGAAAAAAAACGGACGACAAACAGCTTCAACAGAAGCAAACAGAAGCAACGTCATTTACAAATAATAAACATGTCATTGCTGAACGCATACCTAATCATACATTACAAAGAAATATATATAGAGGAAAAAAATTGAAGAAAAATGTTCCAAACATGTTGTTCCCCGCTGAAATCCATTTCATGTCGCACCTAGTCAACAAATTAATAAAATCAACGTAAGCATTCCTGCGAATAACAAAAGAGATTACTTACCATTTTATTGTGTGAAGTAATTAAACTAAATTATTAGTTTGGCTACCATCTCCTTGTCTATGGTTCTGATATTTTTCAATCACAATTTTTCTTAAAGGTCAGAGTTTAATAATATTTGATCGGATTAAAGATCCCCGCAGCAAAAATGACAATTACTAAGCCCAAAGAAATAGTAGATTGTATGACAAGGGAGCAAAATAATATATTTACGGCGAGGGCGCTATTTTGAATCCAGAGAGCAGTGAAGGATTCTAGAGTAGAATCTCGAGCGCAGCGAGGGATTCTAAAGTAGGATCCTGAACGCAGCGAGGGATTCAATATACGCCGCCCGAGGTGAAAATAATTTTGCGGCCGAGTAATACACTCTGCTTTTCATCCCCCTCTATAAGAAAAGCAGTAAAGACAACTCAAACTACCTACCTTTCTTTGTCGTTCGGATAGATCATAGCGCTAGTCGGGCAAGAAAAAAAAATTGAGTTTAGAAATAAAAAAAAAATTAATAAAAAAAATTGGTATATGTCCATCAGATTTCTTAAGAGTATCTCCGGGGATGCCGAAGGGGGGTTGAAAATTTTGTTAGATTTTAGCTACGACTCACCGTTTACGATCTATTCTCAATTTTATAAAATTCCGTTTTTGAAAATTTCTCGGTCCCGAAAAAAGTCCCGGCCCCATACAAAATCAGTAGATTTTTTTTTTTAAGTACTGCACACCCTTTGCTACACTCCAACCAATGCTTCTTTAATTATGTTCTAAATTCAAATCTCATCGTTTTGGACCCTGTTATGAAGCTGTTCAAAATTCAAATCTCATTTATACCCTCTTGTTATGACAAGAAGCTATGCAGGCTATGCAGGTAAACAATGAATCGTTTTGGACCCTGTTATTAGATAAACAATCATCCCATTTCGAATCGATGGGATGAAAAAAATATTTCCGTGTTTTGTGGCCCAACCAACTCGTCCCGTACTTTTTTAATGTTTTCAATGTCAACGTTAGGTTAACACATGTGTCACCAGAATCGTCTTTGAATCTGTTATTACTATGGTTAATTGTCACAAAGATAGACCATGTAATTACAACACTTTACTGCACACTTGCACAGGTGGTATTTTGCATGCATGCGTGAAAAAGCAAGTGAAAAAGAACGACTTTTTATACACAATTAAAATTGGGCCGTATCTAAGCAGACATTAGATTCAACTTCCCTTTCCGCAGCTTGTCATATTCACGCTCGTGTGTAATTCTTTAATTACTGTAATGCAAGTATAGTAATTTATTTATGAATTCTTGCCACTTTCACGGACGTTAATGTTATTGAAGTAAATTAGCCTAAAAATATGGTTTTTATCTTTATTGACGTAGTTATTTGGAGGCATGGGAAGTATCTTATTCTGTGCTTATATACAATGAATTCAGTTTCCCACAGACATTATGCGGCAATTTTCTCAGGAAACATAATGGTTGCTTTTAATGTGAACTTATTAATATTGAACAGAAAACAACACATTGATCAATGTTGTTCTTAAACGCGCCGTTATTGTATACTTTCGTTATAAATTTAATTTTAATGGATTGTTAGACATAAAAGAGATTTAGGTACGGTAATATTTTTCTATCACTGATTAGAACAAAACCTAAGCATTATCAATTGCACCGTCTACTTGAACCTACTCGGATAACTCGACCATGAAGTGATCTTTTCATTCATGCGGCAAATAATGTATAAGACGTATTTCTGTTCTATCTACCTATTTCTTTGTTTATTCTTACTCTACGAATGAATAATCTACTAACAGTAGTAGTGTACAATAAAAGACAGATTCAGCACATGTTTCAAATTGTAAGCAATAGGTACTTTAAATCAATTTGTCTAAACTATGCATACGGAAGTATAAGCGCAATTGCCGGATAACTTAGAAATATAAAAAATTTGACGTGTAAATATACGTTTTCATCCCATCGATTCGAAAAGCGATGATTGTTTATCTAATAACAGGGTCCAAAACGATTCATTTTTTACCTGTTATGACAAGAGGGTATAATAGTAGATTGTATTACAAGGGAGCAAAATAATATATTTACGGCGAGGGCGCTATTTTGAATCCAGAGCGCAGTGAAGGATTCTAGAGTAGAATCTCGAGCGCAGCGAAGGATTCTAATGTAGAATCCTGAACACAGCGAGGGATTCAATATACGCCGCCCGAGGTGAAAATAATTTTGCGGCCGAGTAATACACTCTGCTTTTCATCCCCCTCTATAAGAAAAGCAGTAAAGACAACTCAAACTACCTACCTTTCTTTGTCGTTCGGATACATCATAGCGCTAGTCGGGCAAGAAAAAAAATTTGAGTTTTGAAATAAAAAAAAAAATTAATAAAAAAAATATAATTATGTCCATCAGATTGCCGTAGGGGGGTTGAAAATTTTGTTAGATTTTAGCTACGACTCACCGTTTACGAGATACTCTCAATTTTATAAAATTCCCTTTTTGAAAATTTCTCGGTCCCGAAAAAAGTCCCGGCCCCATACAAAAACAGTTGAATTTTTTTTAAGTACTGCACACCCTTTGCTACACTCCAACCAATGCTTCTTTAATTATGTTCTAAATTCAAATCTCATCGTTTTGGACCCTGTTATGAAGCTGTTCAAAATTCAAAATACGTAATATTATTTTGCTCCCTTGTAATACAATCTACTATTTTCTATGGTTTCGTGTCTCAAAGAAAGCGCACAAAAAATGCAGAGATTCCATCTGCGCAAGAGACTGCTGGACGCATGAATGGAGACGAGAGAAAAAACACACATTCAGTTGACGACAAACGGGTAATTATCTGATAATCACTAGTTATTCGATCGTTTATTTCTGCGGATATATTTTGTAGGAGAATATTTCCAGTAGATAGGACAAATAGTTCTCTCGCAGTTTATTTAGGTACCTACTTATTTCCTTTAATGACAATTCACAAAATATCTTACTACCTTGATAAAGGAAAGACAACTGAAGTCTTGAAAAAATTCGCACTGGGTTTTTCGTTACTTATCTGTGACTGTTAACTATGTAGATACGCATTGCACTTGTTTAGAATGTCTATAATGGCGGAAATAGACGGTTCACTTAATTGCCTTTCAATTTGGATGAAGTAACCAAATTGAACAATGTAAACGTAAAAGTGAATCATTCAATGTCAATGTGCGCCTGTATTTCTGCGCCTTTAAAAGCAAAGTGAATCAATTTGGTTGAACCGTGTAATATTAGCATAACTACTCTCTCGGTATAACTTCGTGTTGTTTAAAGCTATTGTCTTGTAGTACAGTACTTTCTCCGAAACAAAGTTACTTAATAGACGCCTACAATTTGAATGTCAATATAAGACATTGTGATTTAAAACGCCTCCTACATCATCACTATTGCACATCATGACAAACGGCATTCCAATATAAAATAAGACAATGCAACTAGCATTTAATTCATCGCGAATCGGATTTCTTGCCGTTCAAAGTACAATAGTTTGTACTGTCGGTAAAATTAGAAAAGAATGTAAGTGCTCTTATTTAATAGGCGCATATTATAATCATCCTACGATCGTGATGGTAGATGCATCGTAATTATTATAGTCATCACGTATCTAACACTTGATACTAGTTGCAATACTGTAGAGGTATACCTCTTCAGTGTAGTTTGGTCGAATGCAGCCTAAGGCTGCATTCCACCAAAGTTTTATTCCAAAAATAACGCTTAATTTCGGATAGTAATGTCAAAACCCCATACTAGTTTGACATTAGTATCCGACAGTAAGCGATATTCTCGGAATAAAAGTTTGGTCGAATGCGGCCTAAGTCATATAATAATAATGCATAACTATAACAGTGCTGAACCGTTGCAATAACGCATTATGTCCCGGCTGTGTCTGCTGCCCTTGGCTTGGTAATTTCTGTGTTTAGTATCAATGTAGGTACCTAACTGTTGTAATAGCGGTGGTCTAGGTTAATGTTTAGTGCATTTCATTTATAAACTCCATCACTCCATCCGCACTATTATACAGCACAGAACACATAAAGATTTTTCTGTTTGTACGTCTTTTTGTAATATTATTCCCAACCGATTTTGTGCTTTCCCAATGTCAATATGAGTTAGGCTAGGTACTGTAATTAAGGCGATGAATCCCGACCAAAATAGGCACGCAAACGCTTGCTCGGCCGCACGCGATACACTTCACGCCGACGCAGCGGCAGCCGGCAGTGAACTGTAAACTCGCGAGCGCCCCGCGAATCGAAAATCACTTAAAATTCAATTAAAAATTAAATAATACAAATTTTACACTTATGACGGCCGGAATCCCTCGGCTAATCAAAGACAATTATTTTCGTATATTTTTTATTAACTAAAACCAAGTATACTGCAAGTAATACGATATTTAGATTACGATTAGACGGATGTTTGGGATTTTATTTGACACAGTAAAATATCACCAATCGGAAAAATACGGCCGGAAGCACTAGATAAATAACTGTAAAATAACATATATTTTTTTCCAAGTTTTAAGTACTTGTGATTTGCGAGTAATCCATAATTTAAAATACCCTATTTTGGGGAATGCCCGCCTTAAGATACATACTTACATAAAGTCAACTTTTTATTTTTCAGCGCAGTGAATGTTGCTCAAGGTTGTAAGGTAATACAATAATATTGTTTGGGTGACAAGATGTAGGTATTAACATTTTATTGAACAAAAACGGTTATTTAAATGTATACTACACCAAAGCTGGTACCAACCTTGGCACTTTTTAACAGTTAGATTACTTTTATGGGTTAATTTCTCAGCAAAATAAAGCCTCTAATTATTATCTTTTCCGGTGAATAGGTAAGTACTTATTTTATTTGGATATTGTTTTTACATGCACTTACTCTTCTTGTTTTTCTCATTTAAAATTTAAGAACGAAGTTAAGCGAACTACGATTATTTTGCTCTGCAAGTTATAATTATTCTCATATTCCGGTGAATTCCCATAAAGGCTCATTGTTTTGGAGATTCTCATAGCGACCTCATTGAAGGTTAGAGGGTGACCTCATGGCAGCCTGTGGCCTGGACTTGACCTCTCAGTGCACGCTGCTTGCTGCCACTTGCTCGCTCAAGTGAGCGGAGACAAGCTGACATGCGTAAACGTTGCAATTGCGACGCTTAAACACCTACGTACCACACATTTTTTAAATAAACGTAACGGATCCCAGCGATAATGTAAGTTATAGCCTTATAGGTATCTACTTTATCTATAAAAGCAATTTTTTCTCTAAATATCTATAACTAGTGGCTCTTCATGGTTTTACCCGCGTAATAACCGTTCCCGTGGGAATATCAGGATAAAATATAGCCTAAGTCACTCGGGAAGAATGTAGCTTTCTACTGGTAAAAGAATTTTCAAAATCGGTCTAGTAGTTTTTGAGTTTTTTTTATTTAATCCACAACGGGGCGGCACTTAGCCTTCTTCACACCTGATGTTAAGTGGTGATAAGGCTGAAGGTGGAAGCGCACTACTCCCGGAATCCTCAAACACTAAGAAACTGGCTACCTTATCTCTGGGAATCGAACCCGGAACCGTGAACCCGTGAACCACTAGACCACAAAGGCGGTAAATTTATTCGTTATAAACAAAAATACAAATATTTTGTCGTCAAAATATTAGTCAGTATGGAAGACAAAATATGCAAACTTATTCCCCCTTATTCCAAAACGTGAACTAAAATAGATCGGTTTAAAACTGGTACTAAACTGGCGATGTCACTTTCATTTTCTAAATGAAAGACAGAATTAGCATCAGTTTTAAACCGGTCTAACTTTTAGTCCACCTTTTGGAATAGGGGGAATTATGTCAAAAATATCGTGACAAAAGGATTGATGAATGTATAGCGAAAGTATGAAAGGGATACACGTATTCACATTTCCGTAATTATGAAAGCAGATTCATAGGTAAACTGATAATAGACGCGCTTTTTGCGTTTTGCCTGAATGTTCTATAAATAAATGCATTGATTTTTATGACCATAATTTCTAACCCTAATAAAATAATCCCCAATATCCTTATTAATAGGGGTTAAAGTATGAAGTTGCCGTTTTTTTCTTTTGTACATATAACTTAACAACTTTTATGATATTAAAAATATATAATTTCTTTAATATTGCGTTACATTAAGACCGTATCGAGCCACTTTTGATAATTTAATAAACACGATATTTGATTATTTACATAGAAAAAACTTATCCCGAAAGTTACGACTATTTTTGTTTCCAGAATTTCGTACTTTATTAGTTGTAACTTAGTGAAAATATTTTTTTTTCTCTTGACGAATATGTCATTTAGTAATTAAAATGTAATTAAAATTTTGTAAAATTACATCATATTAGTCGTTGAATAAATTACAAAAACAATAGTATGGAAAAAATCATAATTACAAAAATCTCCATACAAAACGGCAATTTGATACTTTAACCCCTAATATATAAATGGAAAATAAAATAATAAAAATGTCTGCATGGTGCATGGTGAAACCATAGAGATAGAAACTGTATAATGACTGTATAGGACACCGTACCTACAATAGGTTATTACCGAGAAGTTCCTGGAATAGAACAATAGGGCAAGTTGCAGTTACCACTATGTACTATCACTATAACTATTATGAAAAACGGGATTTTTACCATGTTTTTGTGCGCACACATTAACTTTATTACATTCCTACTTACTCCGTGATCATAGCATGTGAAATATTGGAAACTCGTAAGCAAATTTAAACATGTCAAAAAACCTTTTTTCAGGGCATGGCATGCAACATGGGCAGTTGTTCCATATTTTCAGCCATTTTACCATAAGTTGCAATGCGTAAAGCGCGGTCTTGATAACAATATGACATTGATTATGGTAAAACAGTGGGGCTGGTACGAAAACTTGCAATAAAGTATTCGTATCCTAACATTTAATGTTTTTGAGAATGGAGCAGCCAACGAACGTATACGCGCGAAACTTCATTTTGTTTCAGACACATTTTGTTGATTACGAATAGGTTTCGCAAGTTATTCGTGGTTACTCCTAAGCTCATAAGTGCTCACTATGCTCAATATGGTAAGTGAACACTTTAAATCGTAGATAGATAATAAATAGATAGATTAATTTGCACCAAACACGCACACATTGCAAAAATAATCACAAAAAGAAAAAAAGGATAATAAAATAAAATTATAGGAAGCCAAATAAAATCTTTATCGTAACATAATTTTGTGTCTTTCTTAACCAGTCATTGATTCGGTTGATAACATTGTCAGGGTGTGAGTGAATTGGCCCTCTAGTAGATCATAGTGTGAGTATCAGATAGCTTTGCGCGCGACTGGGGGCATTTTTGGCGTTAGTGACAGTACATTTTTTTGTTCGAAGCATATGGAAAAAATCACCTTTTTGAAAAATTTATACGAAACCAAATAAAATCTTTTCTAACATCATTTTGTGTGCCGTGGCGATGCAAAAAGGCGAAAACTCGGTGGTACAATTACTCCATAGAGAAATTCACTGATTTTCAGTGTCCACCCAAAAGAGTAAATACGCGCTAAGTATAATATGAGCTACTTCAATAGTAGGTAGTAATTTTGTTAGGAGGGCCAATTCACTCACCTGACCCTGACTAGGTAACTAAATATGTTACCTATCTACCGAATCAATGACGGGTTAAGAAAGGGATATCCGTTGTGTCACTCTGATGTCACTCACACAAAAACTGAGCTGGTGACTCAGAACCTTTCTCGGATATTATTGATACAGTTTTATCTAGAACGTTGACCGATTATATTATTGCTAAAGTAAGGCAATTTGTTTTGTACTTAATAAAATTAAAATATTTTAACAACTTCCGACGCAAAAAAACCTACAATTTATCTCTCGGTCGGGGGACTTCTAACATACCTAGGTACCCTTATATACCTCTCATTTTGCGGTGACCGAGAGATCAATTTTATTTTTCTCAATTTTATAACTTTTTTTCTTAATTTTAGAACTATTTTTTTGCTTTTAAATACTTATACTTACACAATAAAATTCTAAGAAAAGTTATGTAAATTTTTACTTTTTTGCATTCACAATGCAATTTTTATGGTTGAAAAGTGGAAAATGAAGTAGGTATTTAGAAAAAATCGACCCGTCTCACAACCAGCTCCGATGGGACTCGAACCCACGACCTTTCGCTATCCGGGCGACTGCTCTAACCACTGAAAAACGACGAACGAAACGACGAACGAACGACGCTCTAACCACTGAAAAATTTACGACTCCGTAGCTCAGTGGTTAGAGCAGTCGCCCGGATAGCGAAAGGTCGTTGGTTCGAGTCCCATCGAAGCTGGTTATGAGACGGGTCGATTTTTTCTAAATACTTCATTTTCCATTTTTCTAAGAAAAGTACTTTAATACCTACTATAGGCAGAAGTGGGTGAAAAGTCAATTAAAATGCACTTAGATAGTTATTTCTTATAATTCAACGTTACAACGTGTGCTATCGTTTAGCAGTCAGACGTAACTAACAATAATCCCGAGCTATAATATCAATCTTAGAATAAATGCTGTCGAGTACAAAACAACACAAAGGGGCCCCGTAAGCCCCGTAACTACAGGACGTTCTTATTACATTTGTATAAACAAACTGTAAGAAATACGAATACAATGGTGGCCCTTATCTAAGCCTAGTCGCAGTCACAGTAATGCGATGCCACGCCGGGACATTACAAAGGCCCGGTATGCGACCATGAACCTAACATTCGGCCATCCTATTCTAAGTGAGTCCCATCACTTGTTATAATTTCTAAACTATTCAAATAAATCACAAACAGTTATTGAATCAGCTGCGTTTACTTATTACAATACAGTAAAAACTTTAAATTTAATACTATTAATTCATGCTAATAATAACAAAATAAAAACAATATTATAAATTCAAACACTGCAATTACTAATAGTATCTAATAATTAATTTCATATTCTAAATCTATACATGGTCTACCACAATCTACGATCATCTGTGCGGTGTTCGCTATCTGCACTGATCGCTCATGGTATTCCATGTCTCATATTCAAATATCTGTTCATCTCTGCAAGGTCCATCATAATCTACGACCATCTGTGCGATATTGATTGCTCAATATCATTCGCAGTCTGCACTGGTCGCTTATGACTTTCCATAGCTCATTATTAAAAAAAATCCATGCGTTTATCATAACAAGACATCATAATCTACGACCATCTGTGCGATACTGATTGCTCAATATCATTCGCTGTCTGCACTGATCGCTTATGACGTCCTATTATTATATTCAACAATCAATGCTTCCGTTACCATGGTTCATCATAATCTACGACCATCTGTGCGATACTGATTGCTCAATATCATTCGCAGTCTGCACTGATCGCTCATGACGATCCATGGGCATGTATTAACACAAATCATAATTTCTCTATTTTCAACTTCTTATTCTAATTTTAAATTTAAACCAATTTAATAATAAAACATCTAATTCTCAATTTCTCCTTGCCACAACCTCGTTAATCGATATTTGGCGCAGGGCTCACGTCACTGTCACTCTCGCTATCCTCACTATTCATGTCGTTTAGATTCACCCATGGGTGTATTTTATCAAGCGCAACAACATTCTCATATTTCTTACCTCCTTTCCTTGTTAGAGGCGTATCCTCAACAAGGAATCTGTCATTGGGCAAAACTTTAGCAATTCTGTAAGGTCCATAAAATTTTGGTGTTAGTTTCTTAGATTTACCTATATGATCTTTATCAGATACATTCCGTTCTATCCTTACTAAGTCTCCTTCTTCATATATTCTACCCCTTTTCCTAAGCTTATCAAATATTTTCTTAGAATATTCCTGTTGTTTTTCTATATTCTTTTTAGCATCAGATCTCAACTGCATCAATTCATTCCCTTCAACGCGTCCTGATGTTTCAATAATCACGTCATTCAACAAGTTTTCTGACTCATTCATCAACTTGCATCCAAATAGCAGTTCTGATGGACTTTTCCCTGTCGTTTTGTTAACGGTTGTATTAATACCCAATTGAACTTCACCTATATATTCATCCCATTCATTCTCATTTTTGTCATGACATCTAGTGCCGAGTGCATCGGATATTGTGCGATTGAACCTTTCAACCTGCCCGTTCGCTCTTGGGGTTGCAACTGCATTCAAAATGTGCTTAATATTCAATCTTTCAGTAAATTGTTTAAATTTTATACTGGTAAAACATGAGCCACGATCTGTTATGAGTCGAGTTGGAACTCCAAAGTAACTAAAATATTCTCTAAATACCTTAATTGCTGAAGTCGTTTTGGTGTCTCTTACAGCTCGAATATTAATGAATTTAGTGAATGCATCAATAACAACAAGAATATGCGTATTGCCTCGCTTAGAACGAACGAACGGGCCTAGATGATCTGCATGTATTGTATGAAACGGCATTTCAATTTTGGGTATAGGATGGAGCATACCTTCTTTGCGACCACCTGGTGCTTTGTGGTGGGCACATTGCAAGCAAGCAGAGACGTATTTCTTCGTAAAGCGACGCATTTTTGGAAACCAAAATGACCCTTTTAAACGCTTTAGTGTCTTCTCATAGCCAAAGTGACCAATCTCGTCGTGGTTCATTCGCAAAACTTGCCATCTGCAACCTCGCGGAACGACCCAACGCAGCCCTTCATTAAGAACCCGATATACATGATTTCCTTTCAACTGATAGTTCTTGCATACATCTGCAATATATTTAGTCTTTTCATCTAGCAAAATTTCACGTATACGCTTTATCTCGTCGTCTCCGATCTGGACAGTAGCAATCCAGTTTTGTACGTCTACATGCAGAACATCAATAATATGCTCATCATCGCTCATGGTGGATTCAGTAAGAGGATTACGACTAAGGGCATCCACGTGTGCCATACGTGAACCTGGTCTATACTCGATCTCACAATCGTATTCCTGAAACTGCACCCACCATCGAGCGATGCGAGGTACCAAATCTCGTTTAGTCATTGTCGTCCTCAGCGCATTACAATCAGTTACAATCTTAAATTTTATACCAAGCAAATAAACACGAAACCTATTCAGCGAAGCAATCACTGCTAGTGTCTCTAATTCAAATGAATGTAATTTTTGTTCATCATCCGTAGTTTTACGACTGTAATACGATATCGGCCTCATCAAATTATCCAACCCGCGTTGTATTAGTATCCCGGCAATCCCGTCTTTTGAAGCGTCTGTATGTAATTCTGTTTCTAGCGTAGGATCGTAAAGAGCTAAAACTGGCCTCTCGGTTAACTTCTGTTTTAATGTATTAAAAGCTTTAACTTGTTCATCGGTCCATTTCCATTCAAATCTCATTTTCAGTAGGTCTGTCAAGGGTCGTGCTATCGACGCGAAGTTTTGTACAAATCTACGAAAATAGCTGGCCAGACCAATAAAACGTCTAACGTCATGAACGTTGCGTGGAGTTTGGAAATTGGTAATTGCTAATGTTTTTCGAGCACCAGGACGTATGCCACTACCACTAACATGGAATCCTAAGAAGTCTAGTTCCGTACAGAAAAAACGACACTTTTTGAGTTTAAGTGTAACCCCAGCTTCTTTCAAAAGTCGTAATATCTCCTCTAAACGACTCATTCCTTCATCAAAACATGTCGCAGGTATTAAAATGTCATCCATGTAAATTATTACATAATTGACTTTACTCCTTGGTAATATTTTATTCATAGCCCTTTGAAATGCGGATGGTGCATTTGCTAGTCCAAAGGGCATCCGTTTGAACTGATATTGCCCATCCGGAGTCACAAAAGCAGTTTTGTCTTGCGAGTCTTTTGCAATAGGTATTTGATAATACCCAGAGGCAAGATCAAGACTAATAAACAAACAATTACCAGCTAATCTATCAAGCTGATCGTCGATCAATGGAAGGGGGTAGTGTTCTTTACGAGTTTTGTTATTTAATGCCCGATAATCGACGCACAGCCTTTTTTCACCAGTCTTTTTCTTTACTAGCAGGATTGGACTGGCGTAAGGTGAGTTTGACTCACTCACTATGTCTGCATCGATCATCTCTCGAACCATTGATCGTACCAGTTCACGTTCTGAATACGAAAGTCTATATGGTCTGTAAACTACCGGATTGTCATCGGTTAGTTCAATCTTCATTTGAACGACATTTGTAAATCCTAATTGTTGCAGATTATCGGAAAAACAGTCTTCGTACGTTTTTAACAAGTCTTTTAATCTAATAATTTCAATTTTATTTAATTGTTTGCCATAGCTTAAGTCGGATATCCCACCTTCGTCATCAAAATTCAAAACATTTACATGCATGCTTTTAGTTGTGCATATGCCTCGTGTAATCAAACTATTGTTAGTCAATATCAGTTTGTTTTCAGTAACATTCAGTGCTAACAAACTACCTACTCCATTATTAAAATCATACTCACCAGGTAATAAATAAATCTCCTTCTGAGGTTCTCCACGTAACGTTCCATTTATGTAAACCGGCCCAGTATAATTACTATTTCTGTCTTGGACAGGTAACACGATCATTTGCTTCGGTGCAATCATAACGTCCTTATCCAGCTTTAATAGTAATTTTCTTGGTTGATGACGTTCAAAAAATAATGAGTCGGCAGTTTTTGTAATTACGATTCCGGGTTTTTCAGTAAAGCTATGACCAATGAGTGCTGAGTATTTAATGACACTATCGTCTACTATGTAAATGTCAACATTTTCGAGTATATTATTTATTTCTAACTCAACGCTCGCTAACCCTAGAGGTAACACAACATTGTTACCTATCCCCCTCATCGTAGGTAAATTCTCAGTGACCCAATTAATTCCCAATTTCACAGCTTCACTATGTCGTAACAAGGTGCACTGACTACCCAAATCTATGTACCCTTGAATTACTGTTCCATTTAATTTAACGTCGATCAAATATTTACTATTAGAATCAGTCTCCGTTTCTATTTTCAATACAGTACGTTCGGTTTCTTTGTTACTATTATCGTCCGGGGTCGAAGTTGACATTAATCTAGCGCAATTAATAGTGAGGTGACCTAACTTATTACATATATTACATTTCAAAATCTTTTTTGGACACCTGAAACTGAAATGTCCAGATTCATTACAGTTGAAGCACGCTGTAGACCCATTTGTCTGTTTCTTAGTTGATTTTTGATCACTATTAAGTAAACGTTTTGTTGTACTACTAGGAGATGCTGTACTAAAATGTTTGTCTACATTTATCCGAGATCTATCCGACTCACGTTGCTTAACGGATTGAAAATATTTAAGAACCTGCTCTGGTTCCTGACAATTTGCTGCTTTGGCTCCTAACCTTACAGAACGATCGTCAATCCCATACAACAAACAATCGACAGCGCGCTTCCCATTTATCTGACAACGGTTTAACAGATTAATCTTTTCATAATAATACAACTCCAAGGAGTCATTGAACCTTACACGTTTCGATAACATTTCAGTCAACATTACAGCATAATCATCACTCGTAGGAAAAGAGTCTGTTAATTTAACTTTCCATTCGGACCACGAGAATGACATTGACGGTAAAGCCTGATACCAGGTTTTAGCTACCCCTGATAATTTGGGCAACGCATAGTGAATTATCTGATCATCATCCCAATCATAAAGTTTGGCACATTCCTCTACCTTATTGAGCCACATATAAACAGTCTGACTCTTGCTCATAGGATCAAATTCTGGTATTACATTACCAAGCATCGGAAACTTATTGCCTCGTGGCTTACTATCGGATAAAGTCTTTACTAATTCTATCAAAAGTCTTTGAGATTCCTCGTATGATAAGTAATCACTTGTACTCACGCGCTCTCGTGGAGAAGACAAGGGTTCACTACTCACAGTACCGCTTGAATTCCTTGCATTAGTTTGATCTCGTTCTCGCTTACTGTCCTTTCCTCTGCTTTTCTTCTCCATGCTACGGCTCCGACGGTTCTCATGATGACGCCTCCGACTTGTTTTCCTGTCCCGAACCTTGCGCCGCTCGCTCCTTTCTCGTGAACGACTCCTACGTTCACCACGTGGTGGCGGCGTTTCAGTAACCGCTCGATGCATTCGACGTTTACTTTGTTTCATGCTATTTGAAACGGTGCTACTCCGGTCCCTACGCCGCTTTGCTTTCGTTCGATTTTGCTCTGAAGATCTGATACGGCTACGTTGCCTCTGCGCTACCGCCTGCATACTCCATCGTAGTAAATCCTCGTTCACAACAGAAATAAACACTGTTTTATTCTTTCACTTTCGTAGTCCAATTAATCACTAAGCAATAACTTTCGTTTTAACAGTTTAATTTTCCACTTATGTGGGTGTAATAGTTCGATCCCCACTTCTGAAATATAGGCAGAAGTGGGTGAAAAGTCAATTAAAATGCACTTAGATAGTTATTTCTTATAATTCAACGTTACAACGTGTGCTATCGTTTAGCAGTCAGACGTAACTAACAATAATCCCGAGCTATAATATCAATCTTAGAATAAATGCTGTCGAGTACAAAACAACACAAAGGGGCCCCGTAAGCCCCGTAACTACAGGACGTTCTTATTACATTTGTATAAACAAACTGTAAGAAATACGAATACAATGGTGGCCCTTATCTAAGCCTAGTCGCAGTCACAGTAATGCGATGCCACGCCGGGACATTACAAAGGCCCGGTATGCGACCATGAACCTAACACTACCTACCTATTTATGCGTCAGACAGATCCCTACAGCAGCTAAAAAAAGAGCTGATGAACTTTAAACGTCTGAACAGATATTCACATCAGCCTATTCGTTCAGGAGCCACGATGCCACAGACAAATAAACAAACACGTCAAACTAACACCCCTCTTTTTCCAGTCGGGGGACTCAGGGGTTAAAAATACGCAAGTCGAAGTGTCCTTCTATCTATTTATCTGAATATTTCCCCTAATATGGTGGGGCACTTAAATAAGATCGTTTTTCAGATTAGGATTTTTGTATTCAAATACCAGTGCAAATAAGCCAACATCTACTCCATATTTACGAAAATACTTACATTACTCCTTTCGGTTTCGGATATCCTCATACGGGTAAACATCTTAATGTAAGTAGTAGTCGCGCAATAACAAGAAAAACAGCTCAATAGATAGATTTTTAAGTAGCTGATATGATACATAAGCATGTAGATAAAGGGTTTTTCAATAGGGACGCTCGAACTTTCAAAGTTGATAGCGGCCATCTTGGAAAAGCGATAGCTGTCAAATTTGGCGGTAATACATATTTATTCATGACATTTCATTATGGAAAATGTGGTTCCATTAGGACGGCGCCACTTGCCATACTGCACGGGAAACATTAAATTTATTGGATGAGAAGTTTGAGGGCTTCGTTATCTCGCGTGGTGGTGACACCAACTGGCCACCGAGATCGTGTGATCTAACACTGCTCAATTACCTATTTTCTGTTGGGCTACGTGAAATCTCGAGTCTATGCTGACAAACAACAGACAATTGCTGCCCTGAAGGCCAACATAACTCGCGTTATTCATGAGATTGACCCCATTTATGCGAAAATGTCCTCTAAAATTGTCTACGAGGATACACCACCTTCAGTGGAATCGCGGTGGTCATTTGGCTGAAATTATATTCCATAAATAATGTCATCAAATGCTCTTTAAAATAAAATAAAAATTGTGGCAATATCACTTAAACGGGTTGTTTTATTCCATTTCAAAGTTCGAGCGCTCCTAATGATAAACCCTTTTCTTACCTAACTTAGCTTTATATGGTATGGCCATATTTCTCAGTTAATGGCGCGTTGGTAAAAGTGCCTGGGAATCCAATTCCTGGGAATTTCCTGGGAACGGAAATGTTCCGCATGGGTGACCGACAACGGCAACGTAACCGGCGCTGGCGCAGCGTCTCACACTGCTCATTGTCGAAGTCACAACCTTTGACCTTTTAACAAGGGCTGTCAGTATTAATAAAAAAAATAACAAGTAGTATTAAAAAAATCCTCAAAAATAGCCTTCAAAAAGAAAACTGCAAACAAAAGCTCACTTTCCAAAAACGCGTAAAAATGAAAAATAAATTGAATCAGTCAATTCAAATGACGAAAGTGCGGGACTTTTTCTAATTAATCTTGGTAGTTACTGATCTGACTGAAGTCGGTGCCAAGCCATATTTATTATGTATTTGATAGGCGAATGAGCTATTGCGTATTATTGTTTCCTTAAGGCGCTACTCGGAAAACTATGGACTTTTTGATTTAAAACTATAGGACGGTTACAGTTGTTACAAATCTGGTAATAAGATATATATTTCTTCATACCTTTATCTAGAATCGTATAGTTTCAAAAACACGATTTTATGATTTTGCCTCGACACTTTTTCTTTTCGAAAAGACCTCTAAAAAATACGAAAAGTGAAGATTATTCTTAAATGGGGTTACTTACACTATTGGAAATTGGTTTAATTAGTGGACACCAATAATATTGCGGATCGTATAGAAGCATTTTTTTTTAAATCGCTCTAGTTTTTTAATACGAAGTGATTTTGTGTTTTTTTTGCCTAATCTGCAAAATCGGTCTCGCTCCCGCGCGCGTCGTTTTCTCATTGCTATCTCGCTTCAGCACATTTTTTCCGAGTATCGCCTTAAGGATTTTACTTGACACCGACTTCAAACAGATTAGTAAGTTCCAGATTAAAAAGAAACAGTCCCGCACTTGTTTAGTGAGTTTTTGTTTGCAGTTTTTTTTAAGGCGGTTGAATTTTTTTGAAAAATTAAATGTTTATTTTTTCATTTTTTGTGTAATAAATCTGCCTTAAGAAACCGCATAATGAGCAAGCGTAGCGCATTGGACAAAACTGTAGCCCATATCTAAATTAGAACACTCAGACAAGTACCATCGTCCTACTCTTAATTGTTATGCTGTTTAACCTTCCTCCATCAGCTGACTATCAAAAATAGTCAGCTGATCAGCTAACCATTAAAAATAAAAGGGGCAGCCCTATAGCCAGCTGCTCCTCCCACGAGCACAATGTTTGCGAGTAATGAAAGCAAATGAAATTAAGATTTTTGCGCAGATTGCCACTCCCCGCCGCGACTGTTTGTTTTAACTTTGTTTTCGTTCATCACGGCACTGCACTAAAGTAATGAGCCTCTAATGAACTGGGAGCGACCGACATTATGGCGCGGTTTAAATTTTTGTTAAGTCATTTAAATGACTGGGCTTGGACTTGGGCGATCTTAATGGTTACGGTCATGAACGAAACGAACGAAGCGACGAGTAAAGTTAATTGTTAACATATGTTTTTATGCATGCATTGCTGTGTGTGAAATAAATTATTTCTATTTCTATTTCTATTTCTATTTAAAGTACGTTAGTATCAAGATTTGAGTGAACAAATAAGGGTTACGTAAAAAGAGAAATATAATGTTGCGCAACAATGTAAACTGCCAACTAAGTGACAAGTACCTACGTAGAACTTATAAAAAGGTCTTTGTTGTAAACACATTGGATTGCTTAAATTCTTAGTTTAATATGACATCCGACACATGCTGAGTGGATACCCTTTTAGTGCCACATTGATTACATGTTTACCACCTTATTGTACCGCCGGCCGAGTGTGTGTCACTAAATAAATAATTTTCTTTCTTTCTTTCTTTCTTTCTCTTTCTTTCTTTCTTTCTTTCTTTCTTAATCCAAAAATGAATTTTTGTTCTTCACCCCATAAGTTTTTGGCACCTTTTCAAGGTCTATCAAACATGAAATCTCATTAAAGCGTTTGAGATTACCTACAACTTGGGACAAACCTTTTTACAGAAGTAAACAATATGACGAAACACATTTTTTACTACCTGAAACTCTATCTACTGATTACATTGTTCTTATTTCCTATTAGCACCAAACTAAAGGGCAGTAACCACAAGTTTTCGATCAACATTGTCTTTAACTAGCTAATTTAAATATTTTAGTCGGTCATGTCGCGACCGCGACGGATCAAGATGAGTTCCGGATTGCCACTTCATCGTCGGCTCATCGGGAAACACATTGACACGGACGAACTACCTTTGACATAGAGTTCCTTTGTATGTCCAAAAAGCCAGAGCAAACAATTAATAAAAAAAATCTGTGAATGTCTTGACTTCGTCTGCTTGACATTCAGTTATACATCACACTTGATAGTAGAAATTATATCACGCTCCTATCACTTACAATTTTCTGTATAAAAGGAAGCCTTCAATGCCCTTCTCGGAGTCCGAGTTCTAATATACCTATCTCTTCTGCCAAATGAAATCAAAATTGGTTCACTCACTGGTTTACAATTACAAGTGAAAAGGTAACAGACAGATTCTTTCGCATTTAAAATAATTTGTATGGATTCACCATTTTATATTTTCAGCAATCATATCTTTTTTCTTCCAACTACGTAGTAATGTTATCATTAGTCACTACAAAACCGATCACAAAGTACGTCTTTTTTGCTTAGAACCAAAACAGCGCTGAATATGATAAATGAAATCTCATTATTGCACTGTTTTTCATTATTGCATTGTTTTTTGTTGGAGTGTAACAAATGGTGTACAGGACTTTGTATGGGGTCAGGACTTTTCAAGAAAAGGAAAATTTGGAAGAATTAATTTTATGAAAAATGAGAATATCTCGATAACGGAGCGTCGGCGTCGTAGCTAAAAATCTAACAAAAATTTTCGACTCCCTATGGAACTCCGAAGATACTTATAGGAGGCATCCGACAGACGTATAAAAAAAATTTTTTTCCTTAAAAAACTACTCTTTGTTTTCTTTCATTAACTTGAGTTTTTATTTTGAGTAGGTATATTTTATCACGGTAAGTAGATTTGTAGTTGAAAGAAAAGTAGATTACGCACCTTGCTAAAGTGAGTAATTAATGCACTCGTGTCAATTTAGTGCCCTCACATGCGTTCGGGCACCAACATAATCACTGTATGCAACAATCTGCTATTTTTGATCAGCTTTTCGGGATGGGCAAAGGTACCTACTAAACATAAAAGTACTGCCAGAAATGTCACAAAAGACAAGTGTCTGGAAGGTCAAGGGCGTTCCGCTTATTTTCCGATGTCGCTGTTGTCTCGACAGGGGGCGCCATAGTCGCACCCTGCAGCCATTGACGCATCATACTTATTTGGGTAGCTTTATCTACACGAAAACCTGAACTATTCACGGGAAAATTCAATGTATATTTCGGTTATCAAACTACCTACTTTTACATTTGGTAAAGTTTGAACTGCCTACTGTTTGTTTTTCTAAGACTTTCATCCACAGTGAGGTATCACAAGCAAACATGCATGCTTAAGAATGCTTGCCCACACAGAACAAAGAAAGATTTTTTTCACTGCCCATTTTCGAAAATTCTAATAAAGATAAAAATGTATGTATGACTTAGGTAATATCGAATGCGAAAGTTTGGATATTGTTACTCAATAACGGCGAAACAGCTGAACGGATTGGGATTGAATTTGGCACATAGATAGATTATGATCTAGAATAGCAAATAATTATGCTACTTTTTACCACGGAGAAATGTCTCATTTCCACGGGAATATATCTGTATAGTTCACGCGGTTAAAGCCGCGATCGGAGAGCAGGTGTCGCATACTTGATCTAACTTCGAGATTATTAACTCTACCATTTTTTAGCCTTCATCACACCTAATGTTAAGTGGTGATAAGGCTGAAGGTGGAAAGCGCACTACTCCCGGAATCCTCAATCACTGAGGAACTGGCTATCTTATCTCTAACTGCCGGAACACAATAATGCTGAAAACATCATTGTTATGGCGTCAGACTTAGATAGCCTAGTGGTAGCTAGCTATAGGTGGTACTTAGTACTTCTGTCTGTCCTATATCAAAAAATGTACGTACCTAGATAAACATGTGAAATGGAAAATGAAGTATTTTAGAAAAAATCGACCCGTCTCACAACCAGCTCCGATGGGACTCCAACCCACGACCTTTCGCTGCCCATCATCAGCGCATCATCATCGCTGCACATTGTGGGTTCAAGTCCCATCGGAGCTGGTTGTGAGACGGGTCGATTTTTTCTAAAATACTTCATTTTCCATTTTTCAACTATAAAAATTGGATTGTGAATGCAAAAAAGTAAAAATTTAAATAACTAAACATGTGAAAGTTTGCCCCAGGTGGGTTTTGAACCCAGGGCCGATTGTACACATAACAAGTGCATCACATTTTAAAGTCAATTTGTAAGTAGGTAATCCTACATAGAATGTAGTAAAGTGAACATTACAAATAGGAAATCATTCACAGTCTACATTACAAAATTGAAGAATTAAGGTGTGTCGTCATATCGCATACCTAAGTCTAGGACAATCAAAAGCAGTGGAAACTAAACGAATCAGTTTACGTTAAAATGATCGTCACGCCTGTGGAACGGCTTGATAACAGGCCTGATAACGTTTATTGCTTGCGGCGGGCCTTAGCCGCGTCCCAGCCGCCCGTGTGACGTGGGCCTTATTCTATCTTATCGGGGATCAAGTATATTGTTTAATTAAAAAGAAAAGCCTGTTCGAGCACTTTTTATGCAATTTTGTATGACATAGGTACCTACGTGATGCTAATTTTACGTGTAAGTAAGTTTGTATGCATTGTTATCGGGATTATGATAAAAGTTAATTTAATAGAAAAAAACGGTACTACCTACTGATAAGGTAACGACCTAAGTCTGTGTGAAATGAAAAGTAAAGTAAGTATAGGAAATAGTGAAATTTTAAGTAAGAGTTAAGAATTTAAGCTGACTTTGCAACTTTTATCTTAGTACTTACAAATAAAAATAAAAATTCAGAAGTTGGTACCGACTACCGATTAAGTTGATGACCTGCTTGTGTAACATTCAGAATTACCGTAACTTGATTTCGTGTTGTTTGCACACCTCAGCATAACCACTCAGCGTTATGAATTGAATGACTCATATCGTGTGTAAAAGTAAGTAAA
The DNA here is from genome assembly GCA_949710035.1 of Crambus lathoniellus. Classification (NCBI taxonomy): domain Eukaryota; kingdom Metazoa; phylum Arthropoda; class Insecta; order Lepidoptera; family Crambidae; genus Crambus; species Crambus lathoniellus. Next base: position 1,094,099 of record OX453301.1, on the reverse strand, counting down.
TGTACTTATGTTATTTATTGAGATTTTATTGTTGTAACCTCATTTTAACGTTTAGTTCTACATATTATTCAATACGCCTTATTTTATAATCACCCTATAGTATTTTAAACTTTATTTTATGTTCAAAGGTGTTTGTTGGAATTATGTAAAGTTTTGGTACATTAGTTACTTACCTTACCCAATAAAATTTATATTAATAATAAACGAAATGTAACGAAACCTTGATTTATTTATTTAATTTTACTGGCAAATAAGACATAGGTACCTACTTCTTTACATTTTTATACATCAAACAAAGTCTTGAGAATTTTTTCTTTGTAAGTACTTACAATATTTGTAAAGCGCTGCAGTGGTTTCTGAGCCTTGTCAAACAATTTAATACTTAATAGGTACCTATTTAATTGGTCGTTTATACGATTACAATGCCAAGCTTCTATTACATCTTTTTTCTTCTTTCGCGTTTCACTTGAATAATTTAACCAGATACAAAAAAGCATCGAAGATTTATTTATTTCCTGAGACCTTATTACTATTAGTATTATATTATCTGTGCTATTACCTATATATTCTGTGCCTTGAGTGAGCATCGTAGTCTCATCTCTTCAAGTACCTAACTCACTTACTTAAGTACCTACTTAAGTACTAAGAGATGAGACTACAACTTACTTACTTACTTACTGTAAGTAACATGTGGTAAGACAATGCAGCTGAATTTCTGTAACCTCATAAGCACGTCTTAGATTTCTGCGCGAACTGTTATTTAAATAAACACTTTTTTATGTTATTTAATTTTTTACTTTTTTTGCATTCACAATGCAATTTTTATTACTTATTGAAAAATGGAAAATGAAGTAAATAAAAAAAAAATCGACCCATCTCACAACGGAGCTGGAGTACTTATCCCATCGGACTTTTTTATGTTTTAAAAACACAAATAACCCAATGTGTAATAAAACGCGTTTTATTCCGTTAAAAAGTGTTTTATTTTCTGTAACCTCTATTTATTTTCGCCCTTCACAAGGTAGGTATAGCCAGGCATTTACTTTCAATATATTTTGTGGATTTGAAAAAACTTGTTAGTAGTTAGGTAAGTTCTTGACTACAGTGAAGAGTATGTCTGAGTTCCGTTAATCCTATCATACCTAGAACAAAAGCTATCTAATAATGAAGCATTTATTTGCTTTGCACTAAAAATCTATACAAATAAATAAAATTGGAGTGTCTGTTGGTAATATTAAAATAACCGCTTTTTACTACATGCATATGATTATATATACGGTACATATACCAAAATAACATTTTTTACAATTTTTGTCTGTCTGTCTGTCTGTCTGTCTCTCTGTCTGTCTGTTTGTTCCGGCTAATCTCTGAAACGGCTGCAAAAAAACTACAAACAATAACAACATAATCCGCCTACGAATGCTCAAAGATAAAGTAAGTAAGTAAGTAACTAAATTAAACACTCACCCGGAAAAATTCACTAGTACTTACTAAGTACTACAAACGAATTGTCACAGAAAAACTTTTTCACTTTCCCAAATCCATAGATAATATTTCCAAATCTTCAAATAGCCAAGCACAAAAATAAATCACTTTAAAAATTATCACCACTTTCGCAACTGTCAAACTTCGCGCCAAAGTTTTCGCGCGCTATTCTTCGCGTGCGCTCAAGAACGACGCTTTCCTTCAACTAATTCACTTTTCCTCCGCTCCGTCCGCGTCACAATCGTAAGCCGAACCGACCATGATAAATGTCTGTTGATTGCGAACAAACCCATACTTAGTTGATGTTTGCTCTTAGATATAGTATAGTAACTATGCGTCTGATTTGTTTGCACGGTTGTTTTGTTTAATTAGAGCAGATATTGCCTAAACAAGCTCCGTTGTGACTGACGGACGCATAATGACGATGAGAAAATTGTTTATCGTATCTCAATTAAGGTAAGTTTGTGTTCGATTGGAATGTAAACTTCCCCATACTAAAGACTGCTGCACACGGGTAGAGTAAACGGTAGAGTAGAGCGGTAGAGTACTAACTATCCTACTACTGTAACGATGTCGATTCGTACCAGTCATTATGGATGGTTAAAAACTCCATGATGGCTGGAAACTCCATCAAGTTCTACATACTGGCCATTAATTTTATCGAATCCTATCCTGTTCTTTCAATTCAAATTCTTCGTTTCACGTGCCCTGTTCATCATTTTTGATTGAGTTCTATCAAAACCACCAAGCCGTACAGAGCTCGCGGAGCATTACCAGTTTTTTATATCAGTTTGAGTTGTTTGATTATAGTATTTAATAAGTGGAACCCTTGACCCTTGGAAAGGGTTCCTATGCTTCCTATTCTTCCTATAGTTTCTTAATTCTACCTTACAATAAAACAAATCAAGCCCCTATAAACATCTTTTTTATTCATATCTATCTAACTAAATACTAGGCGGCGACTTCCGACGTTCCGGCTAGTGTACCACTGGCCGACGAGGACGTCCCGCCCGTCACACTACTTACTAATGTAGACATCATTGGTAGAGTAGAGTAGGTACTATAGGGACTCCTGTATCTATACTATTCTATGGGTGGTTTAATAAAACTGTATCTTCAGGGCACTTGGTTTATATTCACTTTTTTCCATATCACTACGTACATCTATACATCTATATCTATACAAATAAATAAAATTGGAGTGTCTGTTTGTAATATTAAAATAACCGCTTTTTACTACATGCATATGATTATATATACGGTACATATACCAAAATAACATTTTTTACAATTTTTGTCTGTCTGTCTGTTTGTTCCGGCTAATCTCTGAAACGGCTGGACCGATTTTGACGGGACTTTCACTGGCAGGTAGCTGATGTAATAAGGAGTAACTTAGAATACTTTTTATCCCGATATTCTCACGGGAATGAGAATCACGCGGGTGAAACCGCGGGCGGCCGCTAGTTTGCTAATATGATAGCTTACTCGTATTATACGGAACTCTCTATCGCCGTTCACGGCCGAGCGTTCCATGCGTCAAACCAACCTTTTCTTTTTAAAATAAAATTCCCAAGGCTTGGTTTAAGAACACACATCAAAGCAGTCGCCATGCATTTTTAAAAAGCTAACTGCCACAGCCTACAATTCCATCTTTCGTCTGCACACAGTATAAGGACTCTAAAGTACCTACTTACTGAAAGGAGACTTTTCAGTTTTGTATGGAGCCTAGGCTAGGACTTTGTACACTATACCATAGGCAAGCAAAAGATAAATATAATAACTGAAAACTTATTATATCGCAATAAGCTAACGCGTTTGATGGTACAAAAGCATTATCTAGTCTTAATAATAATGCAACCCCGATTCAATATGGCGGTAAAATGACACACTAACATTAAAAAAAAGGCTCACATTGACAGATTATCATCAGTCGTCAATGTCATTGTTTTTCGTACAGAAACATCAAAGTTTCCGAACATGATTTAAATATGGTTGCCAGTGTGACCATGGATGGCAAAGAATTTTTATTTCAAAGTTTATTTTTGTACCATTTATCCAGAAAGACAATGAGAATTTTAATATTTTATTTGACTTTACTATATTTTTTACTATTAGTACGAATAGTGTACAATGTCCTAGCCGAAAATGAAAAATGTCCTTTGGTAGATTAGAGTAGCTAGCACCGCGGGCAAGCTACTCTACCGTTTACTTTACCCGTGTACAGCAGGCTTCAAGGAAGATGTCATTGTTACTTACTTATTACTAAATTAGGCTACTAACAGTAGGTTGTTGCAAATTATATCTTCCACTAGAGCAAAGTGTCAGTGAGAGTTACTTACCGACCGCTTTATCACTAAAGAAAATATATTTTTAGATCAACACCAGGTCGATCCGATAAGCAATCTTAAAGATATTTCTTAGAAATGATGACTCGTATGTTGTGCACAATTTGCACAAACCATAGCCATTGTGTTTGGTAAGAGTAAACACATACAGGTAGGTAAGTATGTATGATATTTATGTATTTATCATAATATTATAATTATCATACTTCTAATAAAGGATACGATATTTTTGGAATACCAATTGCAGTTTCTGTTTTTGAAATGTGGTAATTGTGATAGGTTCTCTAAGCAAAAAACCTAACGACAAACGAAGTTCAATCTACCTAGGACCTAGGTATGTTATACTTATAAAACTCTTGCGTTACTGACTGACAGACAGACAACGCACAGCCAAAATTTGGCATGTATGTATGTATGTTCCTTGGGGAGTGTAGGGGAGCAGTAAGAGAGGGCTTTTGGGGTAAAAAAGGGGGTTCACGTAGACGAAGTCGCGAGCACAGCGCTAGTTCATAAATAAAGTGATAGTACGTGGATACTTATTTCTTTTCATCAGCAACTTTATTCTATACTAGCGGTCGCCCACGGTTTCACCCGCGTGTTTCTCGTTCCCGTGGGAATATCGGGATAAAAAGTAGCCTAAGTTACTCCTTATTATATCAGCTACATGCCAGTGAAAGTCCCGTCAAAATCGGTCCAGCCGTTTCAGAGATTAGCCGGAACAAACAGACAGACAGACAGACAGACCGACAGACAGACCGACAGACAGACCGACAGACAGACAGACAAAAATTGAAAAAAATGATAATTTGGTATATGTACCGTATATATAATCATATGCATATAGTAAAAAGCGGTTATTTTAATATTACAAACAGACACTCCAATTTTATTTATTTGTATAGATGTATAGACTAGCGGCCGCCCGCGATTTCACCCGCGTGTTTCTCGTTCCCGTGGGAATATCGGGATAAAAAGTAGCCTAAACTCCTATTACATCAGCTACCTGCCAGTGAAAGTCCCGTCAAAATCGGTCCAGCCGTTTTAGAGATTAGCCGGAACAAACAGACAGACAAAAATTGTACAACATGTCATTTTGGTATATGTACCGTATATATATATTATAATCATATGCATGTAGTAAGATGCGGTTATTTTAATGTAACAAACAGACACTCCAATTTTATTTATTTGTATATGTGTATTGATTATATGAGTATGGATGGATGTATGGATGTTTGTTACTCTTTCACGCAAAAACTACTAAGCGGATTTGGTTGAAATTTGGCTCACAGATAGTAGATAGCCTGGATTAAATCATAGAATACTTTTCATCCCCATATTCCCACGGGAACGGGAACCACGCGGGTGAAACCGCGGGCGGCCGCTGGCATAGAAAAAAGTTTCTGTGTGTCGCTCGTGCGTGTCGTTGAATACCTGTGTCGGTCGTTACATTGTGTCGCATCGCAACCTGCAAAAACGAGTGATATGAGGGATTGAAGCTGTTTTACATTATCGTGTTTTTATTTATTTTATTTGAAAAAAATCTTCGTAATTCCCATTTTCCCGAAACCTGTAGAGTTTTATTCATTAGTTTGAGATTTTTTTAGAATGGAGCATTTCTGTGATAAATTTAGGGCACTGCTTTATTAAAAATCATATAATTAAAATGTAACAAAAATATGATCTGCGCAGAAAGTCGTTTTTTACCTACTGGGCGACTACACTTGTTTTTTGCTTAGTTACATCTCATTATTCAAATTACGTTTTCTTATCTTGTATCAAATAGCTACAGGAGAAATTACCTAAACTTTCTCTGTAACCCGCTTGTATAGCAAAAATTAATTTTAATAGTCATAAAAAATGATACTTATAAGGGCCTCACAGACGATCAATCCGCTTGCCGTCCTAGATCGAGACCTACATCGGCCACACACTAGACCGATTATTGCCTGTCGGTAATAGTCGAAAACAGGCTTTGAGGCCACACACTAGCAGTTGATAGTTGCCAGTTTTAGCAATAGTCGGTAGTTTCAGTCCGGCCGATAACTGTCGACATTGGTCTACGCCGCCGCCCAGCGACCACACACTATGCCTGCGCATTAGCCGTCAGTTCTAAATCTTAAGCGCCCCACAGATGGTCAGTTCGCCTGTCAGCAACGGCCTGATAGAATCCCTAATATCAGTTGATTTATACTGTCAACGTTAACGAAAACTCGGGTGAACTGCTCATGTCGGTAAATCAGTCAAAGTAGTTTTCGATTACGATACAGTTTGCCAAACTCATACTAGGAGCCCACAGACGGCCGATCCGATCTAGGCCGACAGGCGACCTGACCGTTTTTGGGCTTCTTTGAAGGGAAATGTGTGTGTGGCCAATTGCGGCCAACTGACAAACCGATGCAAACAGGCGGACTGATCGTCTGTGAGGCCCTTTAGGAATGCAATAACCTTTCTATCACAGAAACAGGGAAATCCGCAAAAGTCACAGTTTCCAGTCCTGCCTTGGGCAAAATATACAGCTTTGTTTAATTTCTTAAACGACTCTTAATAATTATAATTATCTCATAGGCGTAGGTGAGTCTTTTAAATAAGATGTTTGCGGTCCGGTATAATGAAAGCACTATAATAGACGACTAGGTAGGTACATATCGTACATATCAAGCGTCGTAAACGATACTTTTTATATTTCTCGTTCCTAACTTTTCATTAAATTAAAATAAATCAATTAAATATTTAATCCTACGAGTATCAAACTCCATTTCAAAGTAGTAAGTAGTGGACCGATTTTAATGAAACGTATCTAGCTGTGAACCGCTGCACTGCTACTACAGGTGACCTGTGCTGTGAACTAAGTACGTAGTACGTAACTACTTACCGTCGGTCGGCGTCGTCATAGCGTTAGTTAGCGGCAGGCCTTTCAAGAAAGAAACCCTGGCTCCCGGATTAATTTTGATGAAGTTTCGTTTATCTAAATCCAAATCTTTTCCTTACCGGACGGTTAGGAAATATTTTTATGAGCGCCAGAAAAACAAAGTTGTTTTATTACTGAAAAATGGAAAAATGAAGTATTTAGAAAAAATCGACCCGTCTCACAACTAGCTCCGATGGGACTCGAACCCATGACCTTTCGCTTTCCGGGCGACTGCTCTAACCACTGAGCTACGGAGTCGTTACGAGAAGCGTCGAATTTATCCAATACTTCTTACGTGCTGTATAGTCAGCGTTAATTTCATCAATGTGGAGATATTACTACCCTCACACTCGAAAGAAACACCTTTCCAGGTATTTGGCAATCGCTAAAGATGAAATTACTATTGCAACTTATTTTAGTTTTTAGTTTTTTGCATTTACAATGCAATTTTTTTCTAAATACTTCATTTTCCATTTTTCAGTAATAAAAATTGCATTGTGAATGCAAAAAACTAAAAATTAAAATAAACTTGTTTTATGCTAAGTTTTGTTTTCAATACATTTTCGTATTTTTATACATATTCGGTTGCCGCACAACGCACAAACTACAACCTCTCGACTGTCGTGAACACCGCGATAATCCGCTACTTTGACGCACGCAATTTCCCCGAACATAAGCGCCTGCGCATTCCATAAATAAGCAATCTAGGCTAGGAGTTGCATTACTTGCTATTATTATACTGAACTAAACTGAGAAATTATGTACCAGTTGGAGTGGAGTCACCAACCAACTCAACGTCGACTCCACAACTGAACGCCGATCCAACACACCGTTCTAACTCCATCGATCGATTCGGTATCAACGTCGACGGCAACTCGTCGGTGGACAACTCGTCGTCAATGAGTTGGAAACGCGTTGTCAACGAGTGGGATCCTCATAAGATCAAACAGTAGTTATTCAAATTTGATCTAGAGCCGTATTTAGGTACCTACCGTGAAACCCGCCAACTTTGCCCTCTTTTTTGTTTATATTTCAAATTTTATAAAAACTAACTGGCTGAACTTAAAAAAAAGGTGTTATACTGTCTAATTCTTTAAATAACAAAGTATTTTATATTTAATAGAATCCAGAATTTAATAGAATCGGAGAAAATCGCTGTTGAAGACCTAGAAGACCAAAATTACCTTCACAAGCGTCCAACATTGCTCATCTTTATTTTCTCTGCAACTATCATCATCATCATCACGTCAGCCGAATGACGCCCACTGCTGGGCATAGCTTCGAGCCCGTTTGTTGCGATTCGTTCTTTGTTGGAGTTGGCCGAGAAGGAGCGCTTGAGATACCCTCGCGCCTCCGCCATTTTGGCCAGTGACGTCTATGTGGATGACATTTGCACGGGCGCCTCATCTGTCTCAGAGGCGATTGTCCTGAGAGACGAACTCACCGCCCTTTTGAAGTCGGGAGGTTACGAGTTGAGGAAATGGATATCCAACTCGCCTGATGTACTGGTAGGTTTGCCCGAAGAGCACCAGCAGGACCCCCACCTATTCGAAAATGTGGATAATCCCCATGTGGTGACCGTCCTTGGCGTACAGTACAAACCGGTCTCTGACACTTTCACTTATTGTGTGGATTTACGACCACCGAAAGTCTGGACCAAGCGTTTAGTATTGTCTACTGTCGCACGTACCTTTGACCCCAATGGGTGGATTTGCCCCGTGCTGTTTATGGCCAAGTGTTTCTTGCAACGGTTATGGGCTTCGGGTGTGTCGTGGGATGAACCCCTCTCGGACGAGTTACTCCGAGATTGGTCGAGCTTCGTTTCATCCCTCCCCGAGATTAATGAAGTGCATTTGCCGAGGCTATTCCTCCCTTCTGAAAATTGTAAAGTTACTCTTCACGGCTTTTCCGATGCCTCCGAACGTGGATTTGCTGCGGCCGTGTACCTCCGCACCGTTACTGTTGACGGAGTTGTTGCTGTGCATCTGGTGATAGCGAAAAGCAAAGTCGCTCCCCTTCGGACTCGTCATACGATCCCGAGGTTGGAATTGTGTGGAGCTGCCCTCCTAATGCGTTTGTTGAACCACGTATGGCTCACATTAGGTCGATCTATTAAGATACAAGAGGTTTATGCTTGGACGGACAGTCAGGTCGTCCTTTGTTGGTTGAAGGCTCCGGCGCACACCTTGGACGTGTTTGTGGCCAATCGAGTGTCGCAGATTTGTAATTCCGACATCGAGTTGATTTGGAGACACGTGCCGGGAACCATGAATCCCGCGGATTGTGCGTCTCGGGGTTGTGTAGCCCCAACCCTAATTAACCACCCCCTCTGGTGGGGCCCACAGTGGTTGATGCGGCCTGAGTCGGAGTGGCCGCCCTCTCCAGCGTTGTCGAACGTAGCCGTTCCTGATATGCGGGCATGCGTCCTGGAGACTAACCCCGCCGGGGAAAAGGATTTGTTGTTGGATCGGTACAGCTCCTTACAGAAGCTGCTTGGTGTTACCGCTTGGATCAGACGTTTTGCGTACAATTGCAGAAACCCACGCGCGAGGCGTGATTCGTCGGTTCTCACTCCGGACGAGCGTAGGGACGCGCTCTTGTTTTGGGTCCGGAGAGTACAAGCTGATAGTTTTGAGTCCGAGATTGAAATTTTGCGTTTAGGCCGTCGCAAGTTGAAGGGCGCGGTATCGCGATTGAATCCCTTCCTGGACGAGAGTGGGCTTTTGCGAGTCGGCGGAAGACTTCGAAATGCGAACCTGCCGTATGGAGCTCGTCACCCCCTTTTGTTACCTAAAGCCGGACATTTGACTCAACTGATAATAACAGATCGCCATGTGAATGCACAACATGCTGGCTGTAATGCTTTGTTGGCCATTTTGCAGCGTGAATTTTGGATTTTGTCTGCTCGTCGAGCCATTCGCACTGTGGTTTTCCGTTGCCTGCCTTGTTATCGATTGAAGGCCGCGACCATGCAGCCCCAGATGGGTGATTTGCCTGCTGATCGCGTCACGGAATGTAGAGCTTTTGCCGGAGTCGCCACCGACTTCGCCGGTCCCTTTACTGTAAAGGCTTCGAGACTGCGTAATGCTAAAACCTATAAAGCGTACTTGTGCGTGTTTGTGTGTTTGTCCACCAAGGCTGTCCATTTGGAAATTGTCTCGGAATTGTCTACCGAAGCCTTTGTCGCCGCCTTGAGCAGATTTGTTTCCCGTAGAGGACTGCCGACATTGATACGTTCCGATTGTGGTACTAATTATAAGGGAACGTGTAATTATCTTAAGGAAGTAGTTAAGTTTTTTGTTGATAATAAAATAGACATTGGAACCACCCTCTCCCGGCGTGGGATAATCTGGAAGTTTAGCCCTCCAGCTTGTCCGACCTGGGGAGGAATTTTTGAAGCTTGTGTACAGGCTGCCAAGACACACTTGCGTCGCGTGATTGGAGAAACTATTCTCACGTTTGAGGAACTTGATACGGTATTTTGTAAAATTGAGGCCGTCCTCAACTCGCGACCCTTGTGCCCGTTGTCTTCGGACCCGAATGACCTGGAAGCGTTGACCCCAGGTCATTTCTTGATCGAACAGCCCCTTTTGGCTTTGCCTGAATATCCGATTCAGGATGTAGGATCCCATCGTTTGTCGCGATACCAACTTTTGAAACAGATGTCCCAAAACTTCTGGGCACGTTGGTCGATGGAGTATTTGCATATCCTACAACAGCGCGTGAAGTGGACAGATAAAACCACCCCACCCCAGACTGGCGACCTCGTGTTGATTAAGGATGCTAACCTGCCGCCCCTATATTGGCGAAGGGGGCGCATTGTTAAACTCTACCCCGGAACTGACGGAGTTCCTCGTTTTGCTGAGGTTTTGGTTCGAGATTCGGTTTTGAAGAGAGCAGTTAGTGGGCTCTCCCGATTACCCGTAGATTGACGTACCGTTCTTAACGGTCCGGGGCGGGGGGATGTTCGGAAAAGATCGACGTTTCTGAACGCATCTCTAATGTCACGTCAAATTGACATTAGCTGTCACTTGAAGTTGACAGCTCTCTTGATTGGAATTCTTGTAAAAAAAAATGTCGGATTAAAATTTTGCTGATTTGGTTAAAAAACGCTCGCGTTGAATATGCCTGGCATATCGAGTTTGAATTGAATCCTGAATTATCCTGTCGATCCCGTTTTGTACGACCAAGATTTAGACGCCATCCTGACGAGTGGCCGGTCGCGGTGCTTTGAAAGATAACTTTCCACCACGCGTTGTTGTCGGGATTAATAAACAAGCCCCGCGTGTGTTGGTGTGTATTGTTGAAGCGCCCAGTGTCTTGGGACCGCTGTGTAGTATTTGTTTTGTGAGTAAGGTGACGAATTGGTAAGGTCTGCAGAAGAAGAAGGAACATCAGATGGGGGCGCGCCCTCATACCACTTCTGCCCCGGAGACTTTCGACACCACAGACCGTATGTAAAATTCACCTTACTTCACATTAAGTCGCTGTGTATCGCAGTTCAATTGTTCAGTTACATCCCGGCTGAAACCAAGTTTTGTCCGGAGTCTATACTAGTGATACCTACGCTTCCACTGCGCTATGCCGGGTCCGCGGGTCTAGGCAGGGGTGTACTGAACAACCATTATATAAATGTTAACTGAATTAGCACGCGTCCGCACCGTACCGTTAACAAATACGAACTGGCGATTGTGTGGATGCGCTTACAATCATGGCCACAAACTTCCTTTGATGTTTGTCCGAAAAACCGACACAGCGGCGATCACGCTCGATCGTGGGCCATCATGGGCGATTACAGACAATTATGCACATATATATTCCACACAATGGTGATCGTCTATGATCGCCCATCATGGCTCATTGTGTGGAGGCGCTATTTTAGACGCCACTCATCGGCAACTGATTGAACTTAGGAACGAGACAAATGATTAATGTTGCCAGGTAATATGTCTAGATTTACCCTAAAAAAATTATATGTTTCTATTTCAATAAACTTCTTTGCAATGGGGGATTTTTCTGACAGCTATAAGGAAAAAGAAAGTTAATTTAAAGTGGCGACAGATGGCGCTTGCAAATAACGAAATGATCAAAAGTAATCTAAAAGAGTAGAAGTTAGGTCAAAAACACGCACGCACGACGTTACCAGGCTATGCTTGTCATGTTATGTCAGTCGAGCGCGGTGATTTACCACACTTTTTGATTGTCTACGCTTCAACTAATAGATTTACGTTGCATTCTCACTCATATTTTTGTTACTTCGTTGTTATTTTACTGTTTTAATATTAGACTGTGCTACCTACTTGCTACCTATTAATTTGAAAACAAATCAAAATGTTTTCAACTCGTCATTTTAGTTTATTTCTGGTCACACCGACTTCGCTATTTGTCAGCGCCATCTCGTTTCATGATTATTACCATTATTAGAACTAATTTTTTTCTCTTTTTTTTCTGTCCCTCAAAAATCTCTCATTTAAAGATATTTTTTTACTTTTGGGCAAAGATATCCGCCAAAGGCAAAGTTGGCCGGTTTCACGGTACCGTACCTACCTACTTGAAAATGTTTCGCTTTACATGTCAAGTACTGGAATAATAGCGACAACAAACAAGATCTTGGGTTCATGCATATATGTTGTGAGAAAGAAAGACGGAAGGGGAATATTATATTGCCCGTTAGCTGTGAGCTCGTTGCCGACTCATCGGCGACTCGCCGGCATCGCGTTAACACCGTCCGTCGCGTAAGTAGGTACTTACCTACTCACTTTTGGTTTAGCGCACGTATACCGTCGGCTAGAAGTAGATAGCAAAACTGCTAAAAGTGGCCATTTTTGACACATTTGCTACCTACTTCTACGAATGACTATGAGGGAATGTAGCGATACCTTCTAAAAATACTAGAATAGGGGCCCTGTTCCCCGTAAAGTTTTATAAAAATCCTTTTCTATTATCAATTTATAAAATAAAACCTCTGAGGGCGCCACTTTCGGTCAGGCAGGGTACCGCATTGCCATTTATTTTAACTTTCGTTAATAACTTGTCTTTAGCAATTTTTTGCGTGCTGAAAAATCCTTCAAATGCTTACATTTTTCTAGACATTATTGCGAATCCAATGAGCTATCGCTCATGGCCGCTCGGCGAGCGTTGAGCGAGAGACATTTTGTATGAGAATCTGTAGTTCTGCTACTGCCCACTAGAGGCGCTGTACAGATTTGCATACAACATGTAACGCTCTCCCTGTATGTATGTCGCAGGCGGATGGCAGGATGTACCCCTCGGAAGTCCAGTAGAACACGTGATAGTTTAGAAATTTAAGGCGATCGCGAAGCGCAGCGAAGCGGTTTTTTTTTTGTGACTCCGTCAACTTATGGGAAGATAAAATGATCGGCCTAGGCGTTTAATTGAATGGTGGATTCAACCAGTTGGCTGCGACATGTACACGCTAGCGCTCGCCAAGCGCCCATCACGTTGTTGAAATATCGCATTATTAAAATTTACTGTTATGTACAGCGCCATCTGTTATCGAATAGCTGGAGTTATATTACAAGGTATTATTTATAATATATATATATATTATAATATCTTAAGCCCCCAGCCGGCCTAGCATGAGCGGCTTATAATGCGCGATATGATATGGTACGGCAAGTTGTCTTGCTTACCCCACTAAGGTGTAAGCAAGACAGAATGCCGTACCATATCATACCGCGCGTTATAAGCCGCTCATGCTAGGCCGGCTGAACAGGTTGGCCGACCATGGTCGGCGACCATGACCAATACATCGTACATTGACGCTTTTGAACGAACAAGTTTAAAAAGGTTCTTTCAAAAGTGTCAATGTACGATGTATTGGTCATGGTCGCCGACCATGGTCGGCCAACCTGTACTGGGGGCTTTTGATTACAAGCTTATTTACAAGATTCGGCGTTTTTTTTAACCGGCCCCGGCTTCTAAAGCTTTTAGCCGAACTTTCAGTTTTTGACTGCTGCAAGTAAAAACCCGTCTGCGGTGCAAAAAACTAAAAAGAAAAAAACAAGCAAAAACAGATCGATTGTGGATTGAATATGTTCTTAGTTCTTACTAGTAAATTGTATGCAGCGTTATATATATTAGGTACTTAATACAAACTTTAAGTAAGAGAATTCTTGGAAGCAAGCGGGATCCATTTGCGTATAAAATCTATAAAAATATCATGGATCCCGCCTGCTTCCAAGAATTCTCTTACTTAAAGTTTGTATTAAGTACCTAATATATATAACGCTGCATACAATTTACTAGTAAGAACTAAGAACATATTCAATCCACAATCGATCTGTTTTTGCTTGTTTTTTTCTTTTTAGTTTTTTGCACCGCAGACGGGTTTTTTAAGTTTTTTAAATTAGTTTTTTTTTATTTTAAGCTTTTTAGTTAAATGTTCTATGTACATGAGCAAGACCTCGCAGACGTGTCAATTCTTGTAGACGAGTTTTGGTCGTTAACTTCACGAAAAACCAAAATTCTAAACAACTCCTATTATCAATCAATCAATCAATTCTATTTATTTCAGGCATAGCCCATAGTAGAGGTTAGTAACAATAAACTTATCAACTAGAGTTAGTAAAAGTACAATGGAAAAATAAATAAAAATACAATAATAACATCCGAACATTTAACATACCGTGTGGAGCTTCACCCACCTTTGTAAAAGTGGCATATCCCACCTATCAACAAACACCCTGAGAATACTGTTGGAGCTGCTCCGCAAGCGGGTCAGCGCCGAGGCACACCTTTTCCTCATCACCGCGGCAAAACCATCTATTCGAGCTTCCATGAACATATTGGAAGCGCTGCACCGCCAAGGCAGCCCCAACATTACTCTCAAGGCATTGTTGTATTGTACTCTAAGGTCGCTGTAAGCCCGCCGCGTGTAACTCACCCACAAGCTGCATGTGTAGAATGTCTGGCAGTAGGCCTTAAATAGCGTTAATTTGACTGCCCTACTACAACGCGAAAACCTGCGAGCTAGCATATTGCAGCGAACTGCCAACGATCTACGCTCTCTCTCGATATCATCATTATCGTGCAAGTTCTCCGTGACCCAGTGGCCCAAGTATTTAAATTTCTGAACACGTTTCAGGGGATTCTTAAAGAGTGTTATTTCAGGTAGATTACTGTAGCCTATTGAACCTGACTTAAAAAGAATCCACTCACTTTTACTCGTGTTATACCTGAGCCCATGGGCAAGTCCATAACACTCACAGATAGAAAGGCGTCTTATCCCACTGACAGATGGGCTCAACAGCACCATATCATCGGCGTAACTGATGTTATTTATACAAACTCCGTCTACGTAACAGCCAACGTTTGCGCTGTTGAGCTCACCTATCAGTTGGTTCACATAAAGATTGAACAAACGAGGAGAGCTCAACCCCCCTTGTCTCACTCCACATCGTAGCCCATACATATCAGAATAAGTTCCTGCCCATTTTACAGTATTCATCTGGTTACTGTACCAGAATTTAAACAAACATAAAACTTCCCCAGGTACCTTAGTCTCACGGTAAAGCTTGTGCCACAATTTATCGTAATTTACGAGGTCGAAAGCCCTAGACAGATCCAAAAAACAAGCAAGTATTGGTGTTTTTCTAGTCGTATAATAATTAACAGTCTGTTTAAGACATAGCACAGCACTTTCGGTTGACAAACCGGGCCTAAAACCAAATTGATTGTCATGCAACTCTATATTATCAGCCAATATATTGTCCAATAGACCGTCCAGAACTTTCGCGATAATCGTAGCAAGGGATATTGGTCTATAATTAGAAATATCCGAAGGATCCCCTGATTTGTTTTTTATGACAGGTACTACAACTGTCCTTATGAGTTCTGCCGGTAAATAACTGTGACTCAAACATAACGTATAAAACATTGCAAGTACACGCGGCAAGTGAGCTCCAGCAAATTTTAGGTGTTCAATGCTCAGACAATCAAAACCGGGCGACTTTCCCCTCGTCATTCCTTTTATTACACTAGCTACTTTCTTGGCGGTAAATGTGATTGGTGCTGATACGGCACACATAGACTGATCGTTGATTGACTGTGATTCATCGATTACGGAAGGCTCAACCCTAAAATGGCTACTGAATGCATTGGCAATGTCCGCTGACCCATGCACACCCGCCACGCTCACTGGTAGACCCGATTTACAGTTAAGTGATTTGGTTGATTTCCAGAATTTATTAAATTTTTTATCTGAGTGGCAGTGAGCTATGTTATCCATTTTTATTTGCTGTTGCTTATCCTGTAAAAGTTTTAATTTATTTTTAAAGTTACTTTTAGACATGTACATTTTGTCATATATATAGCCAGAACGCGGTTTACCGTATAAGACCCAGTTTTTGTAATGTAATCGCGCCTCACAGTGAGCATCGCGAACGTACTTGTTCCAACCTGGGATATCTATATTATTATCGCCTATGCCTAATAAATAAACCAAAGAAAATAAAACTTCTAAACCAAAATTCTAAACAACTATCCTATTATTATTATACTAATAAAACTTCTTGACTAACTTAACTATCAATCAATGAAAACGATTTTGTTTGTTATTGTTAAAATTCGACGAACAATTTTTTTAAATTAAATATCACGTCATAATCCGTCATATAGGTTTCGTATCCATCATTATTGTATCACAATCACAATCACAACAATCAAAGTTATTTCAATTTATTTAAATTTTTAAACTTTTAAATACACTCACTTAACAGTATTTTATGTTTGCCAAACGTTAGCGCGTTCTCATCGACTATCAGCGCCATCTAGCCGTGACCAAAGAAAACAATATCTGTATAAAATTCAAAAATGAATGTTGATAAGCGCAAAACTCGAGAACGGTTATAGCCGCTACACACGCTCCTATCCGACCGCCGATTTGGTCTGCTCCCAGACCAAATCTGCGCTACACACGTTCCGATTTGGTCTGTTCCGACCAAATCTGCGCTACACACGTTCCGATTTGGTCTGGGAGCAGACCAAATCGGCGGTCGGATCGGAGCGTGTGTAGATGCTATTTGGCCAATGGGGGAGTTTCCTGCAGTAATTTTTCGATGCACTAGATGGCGCTGTAACTCTAATACAACCTACTTTTTTCAGCATTTATGGCAAAGGATTAGTTCATTGAGCCTTAAAAAGACTTGTGTGTCGGTCGGTTGTACTGTCAAATTAATCTGTATGGTTTTTGTGATTGAAGTTCAGTTTCTACCTTATCTGTGGGATAATAGTGTACTCTTTGGTCGATGATTGATTATTTTAAAAGCGGCCCATTCACGGCAGGCTGCCCCGCCATCCGTCTCGCCTCACGCAGGATAGTGAATGTTGTTGCAGAAGCCTCCTGCGACAACATTCACCATCCTGCGTAAAAGCCTAGTTTACAATGGTCGAGTAGGCGGCCGAGTTGAGTAGCGAGCGACAAAAAGCAGGCTAACTCGACCAATGTAAACGAAAGGGCGAGTAAACTGGGTAGGGCTAGCACAACTTGAGCGCGACTCGAGTGACAAAGAGTCGCGGGCACTTTCAACCAATCAGATCGCTCGTAGATAGCGCGCGCGACTTAAGGCGAAGTGCTGATTGGTTGAAAGGAGCGCGACTAAGAGTCGCGCTAAGTTGTGCTAGACCTACTGAGCGAGTCGAGTGGTCTCGCGCGGAGCATAGTTGCTCGGCCAAGTTGTTCCCCACCACTTGTAACTCGACTCGTCTGCCTACTCGCCCTGTGTAAACCGTTGACTCGCTCGGAAAACCAACTGGGCCCAGTACTTTTACCAGAGGTTCTGGGCCCAATTACTTTACCAATGTAAACGGTGCAAGGCGAGTCGAGTAGTACCTCAGTTACTGGACCCAGGGGTGCTACCGGCTAAAAAATATGGATATGGGTATGGGTTTCTTCTGTCATTTGAATTCCTTATTTTAATAAATTTCAGCAAAAATCTATCAAGATAAGGAATTCAAATGACAGTTGAAGCCCATACCCATATCCATATTTCTTAGCCGGTAGCCCCCCATAGATTTTTGCTGCTTTGTTCTATTAACCATTGCTAGCTAGTTATCGTCATACCCGACGTCTTAAAACAAGGAACTGATAGCGGCTATTTTCTTTATAAAATAGACTTATAGTTCCCAAAAACAATTGAAGTTCATACCCATAAAGTTACGCGGTAGCCCCCAGGTCGCTAGGCCGCCGAGCTGCTCTTTTAATGTAAACTAGGGCGGGACGGCCTGCCGCTCTGAGTACGTGAATGGGCCGCTTTAGTCTTCCTATTAGGCGCCCATTAGACTGAAGGTTTTGCTGTCAGTTTGCTATCATTCACGATTCTTTTAGCTAATCAAAATGAACCATTCATAAACGCTGCCCGAAGTTCCTCTATACCGATTGGTTAGATAGTCATGAGTGATGGAATTGACTGATTGTTGCATGACCGTCTAATGTACGCCTTACTACAGACATACTATTTTCTTTGCTATTTTCTATTAGGTACTTTTTCGTTTACTTCTTCAGAAAAAGTTAGGTCGCTATAGTGGGGTAGCGCCATCTAGTACAAATTTTTGAACTGCACGATGAAACGTCAAAAGAAACTCTCTCATTCGGCTAATTTTTTTTTCATATGTTCTATAAAGCACGCGGGAAGGTTTTTATGAAGAAACTGCGTGGAAAATAGTAAAACAACACTTTTTATTTTTCCCATAGAAACAATTAGCACTTATTAGTCGAAATTAGTTCAAAACATATCCCATATTTATATTTTCGTCATCGTCTTTGTAACCTCCTCATTTTGATACCCCACTCGATGGGATTAAAAAATATATTTTTTTACAATGCACAGAATATATCGCCTTAAAGCCGCCATTTTGTTTTTTTGTTAATTTTGATGTCCCATTGTCACTCGGCCCGTTAAGACGAATCTGACGACGTATCATTTATTAAAATCGGTTCATCCGTTTAGAAGTTACGAGGGAACATAGAAACGGACACTCATACATACAGGTCAAATACATAACCCTTTTTTGGCTTCGCCGCAGACGGGTAAAAAAAACAAACGTCAGCCATATTAAACACATCTTAGATTTCTGCGCGAGCTGTCCATATAAATAAAACACTTTCACGGTTTTTTTTTTCACGCAATTTGTTCAACAACTTGGTTAAATTTTTAGTTGTTTTTTGAGATTTTTTGGTTTATCCGTGTACAGTTTTCCGTGACCACGGCCCCTGGAAAGGTGCCGAAACGTCGACTAAACCAAAAAAACCCAAAAAACAACTAAAAATTTAACCAAGTTGTTGAAAAATTGCGTGAAAAAAAAACCGTGAAAGTGTTTTATTTAGTCAGCCGTATTGTCATCTTGATGTTTGCAGTCATGAAGCTCGACTTAGGCCCAATTTCACCACTGATATTTAAACGCGATTAACGCTAAACGTATTTAAAACATAGTTCTGTCTCTGTCACATTCAAACAGATGACAGAGAAAGAACTATGTTTTAAACACGTTAAGCTTTAATCGCGTTTAAATCAAAGATATTATAATATAACAAGATTGCGCACTCATGAGTTACAGCCGAGCCGAGCGAGATAGGCCTATTATGGTGTGAGTCCCTCTCTAATGAGAGAGACGTGAGTGACTACACGATTTGGTTTTTTCGAGGACAATTTATAGTTAACCAGACTTGGCTCACGTAGGATTCGAACATCACGCTTCCTAAGGAGCTCTTGTAGCTAAAAGAAACATACATTTAAACATCCGAACTCACTTTCTATTTATAATATTAGTTAAGATGAGGACTCCGCGAGGCAAAGCATTTGCACCACTTATGAGGCAATAATGTGACAATCGACATACATACATACGACGATACATACGACGCATACATATGCTTTATAAGCATACTTACTTTTGAACCGACTTCAAAAAAGGAGGTTGTCAGTTTGACCTGTATGTACTTATATGAAATGTATGTCTGTATTTCTGATAGGCGTATTTTGCTAAAATGAATAGAAATAGAAAGTCCACGTACAGTAATAAAAATCTGTTTATTAGTTAGACTATACATTGCTAAACAAAATTTTCTTGCGGGCTCTTTTGACGCATGGAGGCTTTGTCACAGATGGCTTTGTGTCCAATTAATTTTAAAGATTTGTTTTTTGCGTACCTACTTAACCTTAAATTAAGATACAGATGTTATAATACATTTAATAAGTTTTGTTTCATGCCTATTTTCTGATAAAGTTCTTCTTCTTTTTCTTCTTCCGCTGAGTATTGTGTAATTTTTTCAGATATGAGGTTAAGCCAACCTTTTTTAATTTCTTCATCTTTAGGAAATCTGAAACAATGAAAATTAATGTCTGGGTTAAGTAAGAAAGTAAATTCCAGTCTATAGACTAAAAAGAAATGGACACCCTACTATACGCAAGAATAAAATTTTGGCTAAATACTTACCTATGAAAAGATACACCGCTCCGTTTAAATGATTCGCTTTTGCATCCTTTCACACATCAAGTGAGAACCATTTTTATTGATTTAAACGTAATTTTAAAATGATAATTAAGATCCACACACTAACTTTACACACATAAATTAATTTGCCGTCGCCATATTGATGATGTTTTTATTTTTATTAAAATTGTCCAGACGCAAAGTGTTGCAAATTTATTATAATTAAAACTACCATAACACCGACTCTTACATTAAAAAAATAGTTTTTCAAGGTTTTAAATAATACAAATGATATGGACTTTATTATTATCAGCTTAACATTCCTTTTAATTAATAAATATTTTGAAAATTCTCGAGAACAGGAAATATGAATTTGAATTAAGTTCTACTACAACCAAAAATATTTCATGGTGGCAGCCCAGTAGACAGGGATGCAATCCTATTTAGGAGCCTCTCGCTCGGCTCGTTTTTCCGTTTATCGAAATGTCATACGAAAATAAACCTTATTGCAACTGCATAGAATCGAAATGACATTGCTTTTATTTTCATAGTGCACAATCTTGTTATATTATAATATCTTTGGTTTAAATATCAGTGGTGAAATTGGGCCTTAATACCATCTTATGTAATAGGGTTACCTCAGTATGCGACCGCCCGCGTAGTTACTTTGTGTCAGTATTAAGTCGAGCTTCATGTTTGCAGTTCTATGTTTCTCTGTCTAGTACGTCATCCGTGGTCATGTGGTCATATCCTATTGTAGTCTATGGACTGACATCACCGGCCCTGGCTTTTAGAGCTTTCAGCCGAATGTTGTTTTTGACTGCTGCAAGTAAAAAAAACAAACGTCATCCATATTGTCATCTTGATGTTCATCTCATATGGTTCATCTATATATCTTTAAGCAAAGATATTATATTATAATATCTTTGTCTATATGTTTCTCTGTCTTCGTCATCCTATGGTCATCCTATTTTTTATTTTTTTTTAAATAGATTGTAGTCTATGGACTGACATTTGGACTGCGTTCCGTCGTTTTGTGCGTGGATGTTTGGTTAAAATTTCACCCGTTTGAGTTGCAACCGAGCGACGGAACGATAGAGTTGTTTTCATAACCTCAAAATTTTTGACGACGCTTGTGTTGGAAATTATTTACTTTTGCTCGAGTTTTCTAGCTATTTCTGAAACATTTTGACTTTAATCCTATTGGAAGATGAGATAGACGAAGTAATTACGGCGATAAAGTAAAAATTTTTCGAGACGTCATTCAAACTTTGACACTTTTCATTGTTCAAACGTCAAATAGCTGTCAGAGTGAAAACAACCGGTTGTTTGGTTGCTGCCATGAAGTTCGACTTAATACTGAGGTAACTGGAGAGTGCAGTACGAACAATTTTTTGAATACCACAAATAACACAGTGGCTGTCTTCCGTCTCACCTACACTTTAAAAAAATACGTATGGTCATATGAGACAGCTGACAGCCACTACATACATAAATGTCAAATTTGCTGGCGACACTTTTTTATTGGCTACACTTTTTTATTCAGGGTGAGAGCTCCAGTTACCTCAGAGTATTAAGTCAAACTTCATGGTTGCTGCACTCTGTCTGAGCCACAGAACGGGTGAAACTACACTCTGACAGCTGTCAGAGTAAAATTTCACCGAGCCACGGAACGGCTAGAGCGCGCCCCGGAGTGCGCTCGAGTGCACTCGATCGAAGCGACGGAACGCACGTCTGACATTGACATCATCTGTCCGTCCATACCATAGAGAAAGATAAATATTTTTTTTTAGTAATGTCTGTCATTTGAGTTTATTCGATTGGTCGTCACGGAATTTTACGACGAAATTCATCCTTTTGGGAACGTGTTGGGAACTAGAACATTCGCAATTAATTGACTTTCTACTTCCCCATTTGATATTATTTAATTGTATCAAATTTTCAGTCTTCCAACAAAATAAAAACGTCCTTGACATCAGTGCTGTATTTTACACAATTCAATTCATTTGCAGTTGTAATGGAAACTAATTTCAGTGCGACGACAAGACGAGTAACATCAGCTGTAGAAGGGTACAAATGACAACAATACTGATTAAGGAGTGTGTGTTGTGTTCTAATAGTGGATAGTGCAAGGGGACAAAGTTGGTCGCTGAGCTGATCGACGGGTTTTATGTGCGCGTGACGGTGACATGAGCACAAACAACAAACGGCGTGGAGCAAGCGGTTCCAGTTGTTCTGTGTCTGGAGTGCCAGCTCTCGTGAACGTCCCAACCGCGATGTCCGCCGATCTTGCATCTCTGTTCGAGTGCCCAGTTTGTTTCGACTATGTCTTGCCCCCGATCCTGCAGTGTCAGAGCGGGCACCTCGTGTGCTCCAGCTGCCGGCCCAAGCTGTCCTGTTGCCCCACTTGTCGCGGCCCACTCGGCAATATACGAAATCTTGCTATGGAAAAAGTTGCCAGCAATGTCATGTTCCCTTGTAAACATTCAAACACTGGCTGTACTGTAACTCTTGTACACACTGAAAAAGCTGAACATGAAGAAGCTTGTGAATTTAGACCATATTCGTGCCCCTGTCCAGGTGCATCATGTAAATGGCAAGGTGGTTTAGATCAAGTGATGCCACATCTAATGATGTCCCACAAGAGCATCACAACACTACAAGGCGAAGACATCGTCTTCCTTGCCACTGACATCAACCTGCCGGGTGCAGTAGACTGGGTTATGATGCAGTCGTGTTTTAACCATCATTTCATGTTAGTTCTTGAGAAACAAGAAAAATTTGATGGTCATCAACAATTTTTTGCTATTGTACAACTTATAGGTTCACGTAAAGAGGCAGAGAATTTTGCATATAGATTGGAGTTGAACGGACATCGTCGACGTCTTACTTGGGAAGCAATGCCTCGCTCCATCCATGAAGGTGTGTCATCAGCTATAATGAACTCTGACTGTCTTGTGTTTGACACCTCTCTTGCACAACTGTTTGCTGACAATGGGAATCTCGGAATCAATGTCACAATATCTATTGCCTAATCAACATTGCCATTTGTAAGTAGAGATCAGCGGACATAAAGTTGAAAATTAAATAATAATTTTATTAGGTATCCCATTGTAAAGTCCTATATTAATAATGTGTACTATATAATTACAAATTACAATTTTAAAGTAAATTCATTATTTTGTTCCATTTTGTAATGTTTGCAAATAATTCATCCTGACCTCGACCTTTTATATTTTTAATTAATTAATCAACTTTAAAATATGTAAGCCAAAAATATATTTCTTTTTGATTATTGTTTGTATGTACATGTGTGTTCATCTTTAGAGTTAAGTAGAGAAAGATTAAATTCTTCCAGTGTGTATGATCACTATGGAATGCCTTGTAAAAGTAGTTTATAAAACAAATTATGACCTCTCAGAAGAGTAAGTGATTATTTTATTCCAAACAAAGAACAAATATATGTACTAACATTAAACATTTGTATATAAAAGCATGAGAAATTGCCTAAATTTAAGAATTTTAGGCAATTTTGTGATGTTGTTTGATGAAGAATATTTTGAGTGTGCTGGCACTAGCATCAACAGAATGTACTGTACTGCTAAGTCACAAGGGACAAAAAGCCTAAGTACAATTTTAAGAATAAAATTGTGTCACTTCTACCTACCATTGTATACTGCCTATTGAATAAAGAAGTAATGCAATGTTTTCGAGAATCCTGCATAAACTATAGCAATAATCTACTTTTTATTGTTGCACTGATGCACTTGTAGCAGCTGAAGCGACATTTACCAAAGTAGAAATCCACAAGCGCTGAAGTTTATGCATGAGTTTGATCACTTGATAGACCTGCACTTTAGGCTATCTCAGAAAAACAGTCAATATTGAAAAGCTAGTTATGACTGAAATTAATATATCAAATGTTTTTATACAACAAATAGTTTGTACAAACAGAAAACTACTTCAATTCTGAACAATAGCTCAATGTACATAAGTTAACCAGTTTTCTTTATTGTTTGACTGAATTATTTATTAGTTTTAACATAGGTCCTTATCACAAACAACATTATGTTAGAAAAATGGAAAATGAAGTATTTAGAAAAAATCGACCCGTCTCACAACTAGCTCCGATGGGATGGGTTGTGAGACGGGTTGATTTTTTCTAAATACTTCATTTTCCATTTTTCTATTATAAAAATTGCATTGTGAATGCAAAAAACTAAAAATTAAAATAACATTATGTTACTTAACAAAATGTAGGTTTAATTCCTTTTCTTTTATTCTACTCTTCATTGATACATATTATTATGTTCAATTTGTTTACACTAAACTTGTGGTCACCTGTGTCCATGTTAGTGAACTTATTATTCATTATTCAACCTGTAAAAACCTACCTTAAGAATAAAGCTGGTTAAATTTATGAAAATGCTAGAATTAAATTTTTGTAATGTATCTTTGTGGTTTTATTTGAATAAAATGAAAATGGGCCCTGTTTCGAAACTTACAAGTCTACAATTATGTAAGAAAGTTACTTTGTAAACTTGTAGTACAAGTGCTGTTTACGTTACAAATATGTTATGTAAGAATTTTACAACTAAAAATCTTACATATTTGTAAAGTCTAATGAGCTGTTCTAACCAACGTCTACAATGTAAAAAATCGGCCAAGAGCGAGTTGGACTCGCCCATGAAGGGTTCCGTACCTACCCACTTAACATACCGATTGCCTATACGTGCCTATACTTATCCAAAATTCTACTATTATTTGTCGACAGTAAAAATAACTTTGTTTTTCATAATGTTTGTATGAATGACTAAGTTACATTTGCTGTTTTTCAAAATGTGTTATATCTCAAAAAGTGCTAACTACCTATATCTCGTTCAAACCAATTTTCGTTGATAGTTTTTATTAAGATCTACATTATATATTATTTTTTTAGATTTTTCGCTTTTTTATTTCAGAAGTTGGTTAGAGGGGACACACATTTTACTACTTTGGAAGGCACTATCTTTCAAAATATTGACTTTGAGAAAAAAGGTTTGAGAAACCTGTACCTATGTCATTTTTAATGTAATATACAAGGTATATAAACTTTGTTTTTAAAGACCTATCTATAGACACCTCACACGAATATGTATGATTTAAAAAATATTTTTCAGTTTCAGTTCCATGCATGGGGGGGAGCCCCCCTTAATTTCTTATCGTTTTTTATTTTTATTTTAAAATCGTAAAGTGGTTCACAGAATACTACTTACCTAAGTACCAAATTTCAACTGTTTATTTTTTGTAGTTTTGGAATAAAGTGGCTGTGACATACGGACAGACAGACATAACGAGACGAATCTATAAGGGTTCCGATTTTTGCCATTCGACTACGGAACCCTAAAAACGCCTGTAGATTACTATCACAGATTACTAAATAGTTCCTACGTAGGAATACTATTTACAAATTTGTATCTAGGTAGGTAGGGTAGGTACCTAGGTACCTACTTACTTACATATTTTTAATAGGTAATTGTAAATTACAAGTTGTAAATTTTTGAAGCAGGTAGATTAAAAACAATATAATTTTAATCAGCATCAGCCATTAAAAGTCCCGTAAGTAATATAACGGCCATTCTCCGAATAGCCATTATTTACGTGTCCGGGCTAGTATATCACTACATAGTATAAAACAAAGTCGCTTTCTCTGTCCCTATGTCCCTTTGTATGCTTAAATCTTTGAAACTACGCAACGGATTTTGATGCGTTTTTTTTTAATAGATAGAGTGATTCAAGAGGAAGGTTTATATGTACTTTTTATCCCGATATTACCACGGGAACGGGAACCACGCGGGTGAAACCGCGGGCGGCCGCTAGTCCGTAATATTGTAAAAATTCAAGAGCTTTAAATTTTTTATATATTAGTAAGCGTCCGTATTTAGTTGTAAACAAGAACATATAGGCCTCTGTTAAATAGTTGTCTTGCTAAATTAATCTCATAAACCTCTGTTCTCTAATCACCGTGACGCGTCCGCACACCAACTTAATGTAAAGACAAGCTATTAAGTTTCATAACGGACGGAATTCATTTGCTTCATTCAACATTTTAAACAGTATAGGGTAATGTGTATCACATAACAAAATCTGGATACGCGGAAGCGTATCAGCCAAGTTCAAAAGAAAACAGAACTGGCGAGCAGCACCGTGTGTATCTTAACACGAACCATTTGGAGCCACTTTTGACTCCCTCATAACTCAAAAACTATTACACAGTAACATGTCAAATTTGGCTTATGTATTGAGACTAGCGAGATAAATATGTGCTCCAAATTTTATATACACACCTCAAACAGTTATTTAGATATTTACGTCCAAAAATCGTTATTTTTATCACTGACTCACCTATAATCAAAACTATAACCCACTTCCAGATGACCTAGAAAGCTGAAATTTAGCATGCAGACAGGTAATCTGGTGAATACAAAGGAAAAAATCCGAAACTAGTATTTTTTTAAAATAAAACGTTGACAAACTTATATTTGCGTTCCCTATGCACTTATCCTGTATAAGATCTTGTATTAGATGAAGTACAAATATAAGTTTGTAATAGTTTTTATTCTGTTATATACCAATAATTCGTCATACCTCTTGAAGTTCGGCTAGCGCCAACGGCGTAGTGGCCATTCAATATTGAGGACTCGAGAGAACCAAGTTCGAACCCCAGATTACCCAAATACTTTTTTGTCCTCGCGTTAAATTAATTACAAACTTGCGCCGTCTAGCACGATATCCATATTATTATTTATTAATTATTAATATTAATATAATTATAAAGTTATTGAAATATTTACTTTTTTGCATCCACAATCCAATTTTTATTATTGAAAAATGGAAAATGAAGAATTTAGACAAAATCGATCCTCATCTCACAACCAGCTCCGATGGCACTCGAACCCACGACCTTTCACTTAAATTAATTATTAATATTAATATAAATTATAAAGTTATTTAAATTTTTACTTTTTTGCATTCACAGTCCAATTTTTATTATTGAAATATGGAAAATGAAGTATTTAGAAAAAATCGACCATCATCTCATAACCATCTCCGATGGAACTCGAACCCACGACCTTTCGCTTTTCGGGCGGCTGCTCTAACCACTGAGCTACGGAGTCGTAATGATAAATGTGAAAATGTGTTTGTTTGTTTGTTTGTCCTTCTTTCACGTCATAGCCGCTACACACGCTCCTATCCGACCGCCGATTTGGTGCGGGCGAACTTCACTGCAGATCTGAACCGCGCCTACACACGTTCAAACCAAATCTGCCAGACCAAATCGGTCTGCGCTACACACGTTCCGATTTGGTCTGGCCGACCTCTAGCCGTTGCACAGGCCGTTGTTGCAGTGTTGCCAGCCATTGCTAATCTCCCAATATTATTATTATTTATAAATACTGAAAACATCAATTTGCTTGCAATAAATAAATTAAAAAGAAAAATATTATCGGTTTTTAATGTTTTATTACTACAAAAAAAAAACAATTTCATTATTTATTAATTTTCTGTTATTTTCATTAAAATACTAAACATGCTAAATATTTACTAAAAGCAGCACTTATTGATGAGGTGTTATGCCCTTTTTATATATATTTAGTTTTACGACAAATTGCTAGTTTTTAAACAAAATATTCTAAAAAAACAATTAGATAAATAGAATCTTTTCATAAATGGCCATATTTAAACCTTTCGTTCGTTCAGTCCTACGTAAAACTCATGAACGAGCATTAAATTGAATCCTCTGAAAATCCCTTAAACGTAATTTACCTGCTTTAAATATTTCCGCTTTTACATATTTTCTCCCTAAATCTAGGGGAAGACCTCCAAAATTGTCAACACTGCCAAGTTGGTCCGGTCGGAAGCCTACACACGTTCCGATTTGGTAGGAAGTGAACTTCGTGCGAACCAAATCCGGCCGACCGCGTCAAACACGAATATGGTCGGACGACTAAGCTACACACGTCCAGATTTGGTCTGGAGCAGACCAAATCGGCGGTCGGATCGGAACGTGTGTAGCGGCTATCAAAACGGAGCATAGTACTTTAACCCGACCACCAGGGGGCGCAATCTTCATACATTCAAACGAGAAGCCAAAAAATGCGAAAGTTGCTATGTTCTCCCTGTAGGTGCACACTTTGCACATAAATAGTTCACTAAAGTCAACGATAGATGGCTCCAAGTTAATACACCCACCCACAGTATAGAAAAGAAGAGAAAAATCCCTTTTTTTCTATACTATATTATTGAAAGTTGATGGAAGGGCAGTCTGGCGCAACTTCCATACAAAAAAGTGTTGTATGAAGTTTGTACCAGAAATATCGCTGTCTTGCTTTCACCTATTTGACTCTCACTCACTCTGACTGACAGTCAGCCGCCAGCCGCCAAATTTGACATTCTTGTCTTGTTGACTGTTTGTAAACGAAGCTTGATTTTAGTATTATTGTGTGAATTTGTGCATTTTGTGAATTACTCGCAAAATTTCGCCTTAATTGTACGTTTTCGTGGTCCCGTGTGATCTGTTGACAGATGTATTACAAAACTTGTGAAATATATTATGGGGTTTACGAGCCGGCTGGTCAGAAGGCCAAAAGCGAATATTCATGGCCAAATTTCCATTTAATGAAGAAAGGTAAGCATACATTCACATTTTGTTATAGCCATTACATTAAGGATTACGTGATTTAAAAGTTTTCTATTAAAATTTAAAAAATTGAGAAGATAACCTGATAAATAGTGCTTGACATTTTTTTATCGACAATCGATAATTTTTTAACCGACTTCAAGAATTGAAAAGGAGGAGGTTATCTATTCGTCGCGTTTTTTTTTAAGTATGTACACTAATTACTCGAAGTCGGCTGAACCGATTTAAATGATTCAAACGTTATAACATCAGGTTTTTTCCCAAGTTGGTCCAATTTTGAAGTGCCTATTGCATAATGAAGTAAAGTCCGTTCGGTTAGATAGTATCGGTACACCCGCACGGCATTGTGGCTCTTTTTTAGTGCATTCGTGCATGCAGTCGGGCGGGTCTAAACAAAAACACAAAAAATTGTAAATACATGTTTCACGCCTGACTTCAAAGTACTTACTTAAGTACGTATACTTAAATACGTATTAATTACGTACCTACGTGAATTTTTTAAGGCGGTTTGTATGATTTACATTATTTATTCATTTACATGCTATGCTATATTAACATGTTTCTTGTGAATATTCCAGAACCTTCAACTACAACTGCAAAAATAGCACCTGCAGCCCCTCGGAAAAGAAAACAGGTTTTTTTATAGTATCTTTATTGCCAAATGCATGTATATATATTATAAGTTCGATTAAATTAGACTTTGACTTTAATAATGGAGTTTACTTTTAGCCCCATTTGCGCCAACGTGAAATTCTTGTTAAACTTGGTTTAACTTTTTGAATGAAAATTTTATTGTCACATAACTCTTGTTTAATTTAAACCAAGAATTAACGTTAGCGTAAGTAAGGCATCAATTAGACCCTAAAGTTTGCAAAATGATAGAAATGGAATCCTGATATTTTTTAATATCGCCATCGATAAAAAATCCCACGACTGGTACATCACTATTTCGGTTATTATGTTGGGAACCCTGTACGTCATGTACGTCATAATTTCAGCTATGTGGTTGGTATTCCGTTTTAGTATAACTTCCATACAAAACGATAATTTACTTTTTTTCTATGAAAGACCCGTCTCTTAAACGTAGTGATTACATGCTCTTTGATGGAAGGGTATTAACTTTAAAGAGATTAAAGTGTACTTATGGAAAATAATGTCAAATAATCTAAATTAAACTTTTGTTTGTTAAATTTGTTATTTGCTATGTTCTGTTTCGTAAATATCCGTAATTCCGTTAGCAATTATATAGTTTCGATGCTCGGAGTACCTACCGTTTTTTGAGAAAAAGACTCGTTTGTGTTGAGTGTTGATATAGAGTTCTTTGGTGATGTGCTGTGTTTGAAAAAAGACTTCTTTGAACATTTTTAATGCGTTTAGTGATGCATATTTGTTGTTTTATTGTTAACTAGCGGCCGCCCGCGGTTTCACCCGCGTGGTTCCCGTTCCCGTGGGAATATCGGGATAAAAAGTACATATAAACCTTCCTCTTGAATCACTCTATCTATTAAAAAAAAACGCATCAAAATCCGTTGCGTAGTTTCAGAGATTTAAGCATACAAAGGGACATAGGGACAGAGAAAGCGACTTTGTTTTATACTATGTAGTGATAAAGGGTGCAGTGTTAACCTATGTTTCATTTACACTGAGTTTCCTTATAAATAAATAATATGTATACTATGCCTATGTGTGTGTCTGTGTTTATATGCCTTTGTAATTTGCATATGTGTGTGTTTATACACCAAATGGAGTGTGAACTGTGAGACTATAACTTCGATACAAAACTGCAAAACTGTCATCTCTTCCGTGGCCGCTTCCAAAGAGTATGTAATCACTGACGTCTGCGCGCGGTCAAAATCGAATACTAATCTTTTCCATAAGCTTAGCATAAATAATGTACTGTAACTAGCGCCAAAAATGCACCAGTCAGTCGCGCATGCGCGCAGAGTTATCTGACGCGCACAGCGCGCACTCTACTTTACAGAGTAATTTATATATGTAGGAACTAGAGACCAATCTTGGCCCTTTTATTGGTAGTGTCAAAGCCATCTTCTATCTCACTCGTTGCAGGAGCGCAAGCAGCCGAGAAATAATAGCGGGCCATGGTAGTGTATACCTAACTAGCGCTATCTATCGTCTGGTGTAGGCAACTTTTGGTGTATAAACACACACACTAGACATAGTCTTCTTATTATTTATTCTACTTTAGTCCACTAAAATTTATATGACAAAACAACGTTTACCGGGCAGCTTAAGCTAGTTAGCAAATAAAGAATCAATAAGCAAGATTAGATGTCAACAAAAACGGCTACATCCATAAATTGTCAAGACATGGCGCTAAATGATAAATGTAAAAGACAAACTACTGCTATATACACTGACCTCTATTATTTACACACTGGACTGACATAAATATTGTCGACTGCGGTAATGATTGTGTCAAAATTAGTTCTCGGGACACTCGTAGTGGCGGCGCTTTAAATTGCCACATAAAATTAGCTGTAATTTGTATGGAGACAGATTGTCCAGTGTACAAATAATAGAGGTCAGTGGCTACGTAGTAATAATTATATAGTATTCTTTGATACTGCCAAGGATTTTATATTAGTGCATTGTGCGGCAAAAGATACGAGTTTGTCCGGAAAGCTTTATCGCTTAATGAAACCAGAATCAAAACGCAAATGGAAATGCAATATCTGCTCAGGAACATTAAATACCTACTGCAACTTCGTCGAGCAAAATACCATACACTATTACGACTAGGAAAAAGAAACTGTTGGAAATAAGAAAATCTGTTAAAAATGATATTTCTACGTCCACACCAAACACGAGTATAAAATTAGTTTCATTGTCAGTAGCTGATACACAAGGGCAAAGTAATATAACTGGCCAAATAAAATATACTGAAACATTTGGTATTAATTTATTATGAATAATAATAATAATAAATAAAATCTTTATTGATCCCTTCACAACTCTAAGGTACTTATTGCTAATACAAGTATTCTTGAGAGCCTTGTGTGGGACTGGTGCCTGAGATAGGTATCAGAGAAGACCCTGTACTACAGGTCACCAGGCCCCCACCCTCAGATAGCATTTTGTCAATATCACTATTAGTTACACTATGTTAACACATAGGTTTGTATAAAAAACAAAAATAAAGGAAACAAAAAAAATTTAAACAGTAACACAACAAAGTCTATGTTCTAGCCAGATTATATATCAAGTGTTGATGATTGTGTGTGTGTGAGTGTATGTGTGTGTCAGTGAGTGTGAAATGTATGTATAGGTGCATGGGCGTTTGTTGTGGGTGAGCATGATGATACGTGATGTGAGGTTCGTATGATTTATATGATAATAAAAATAAAATATAATAATACAGAATGCAGACAAATAAATTATCCTTGAGTTGAGATTTGTATATTAAATTATTTTAAAGGAAGGAGCAATTTTTCAGTCGTCTCATAGTCTAATGATTTTAAATACCCTGTAATAACATTTTTACAAGGAGCTTTTGTAAGATGGTATATGTGGAGAATTGAATTTATTTTATTATAAATGAATGGGCCTAGAAACGAAAAGAACCTCTGCGCTAGAGTTGTTTTAAAATGTAGGATGACACAGACTTTGTGATTTCTACGCTTGTCTTTGTGTAACTCGGAGTTGTATGGTAATTGCGAGTGCTTTTTGAGCGCGACTTGGAGGATGAAGGTTTGTCTCACACTTAGAATAAGTAGGTACCTACTAATAATTTCTCTACAAAAAGTAATGATATCTCATCAAAAACATAAAATATGTGAAGTGAGAGCCAACTTCAATATTAGGAAATATGCCTTGGTTGTTGACTTCAACGACAAAAGATGTGAGATCTAAATGGGTGCCAAGTTTAACGGTCAGTCCTGAAAATTTAGTACTTACATAAAATGTTTCATAACAACTTAAAATATAATTTCTTCTTATAACTTAGGATAATATATTGAAGCCTAAGGTCTGACTTGGCTAGTTTTCATATACGAATTATATATATATTATAGCCTTCGCCAGCTCTAAAGCCGAAGTTCTTATTGTATTCTTCCGAAAATTTGGCTTGCTGGTAGACTAGAAACTAGAGATGAACATAGGGCTCTTCCATGACTGTTTCAGTAAGTACCTAATAATAATTAGTATACGAGAACTAGCCAAGTCAGACCTTAGGCTTCAATATATTATCCTAAGTTATAAGAAGAAATTATATTTTAAGTTGTTATGAAACATTTTATGTAAGTACTAAATTTTCAGGACTGACCGTTAAACTTGGCACCCATTTAGATCTCACATCTTTTGTCGTTGAAGTCAACAACCAAGGCATATTTCCTAATATTGAAGTTGGCTCTCACTTCACATATTTTATGTTTTTGATGAGATTCCAATTACTTGAGCAGCTCAGAATGTCATCAGCTTGGGAAACATCTAAAAAAGATAGTTTTTGAATGTCTAGTAGGTACTTATAAAACACTCAAAAACTCTCTTTAGCGTAGAATTTCTTATTTATTGTAGATATTAATAAAAATTCTACGTTTCGGCTGTTTCAATAGTAAAAGAGGTTATATTTAATGTAAAATATCGCAAAAGTACTCTTTGTAATGTAAATGAGATGAATTTTATAAAGCCGAGGTCCGCATTATTTGTTTTCCTTATAAAATAAAAAGGTTAAAAGATTTTTTTTGCTACGCGTAAAATTGGGTTCTATTCATTCGCTTGATTTTATCCAGTCGTATTTATAACAGAGTTTGTATTGTGATTTCAAAAATTCATAACTTTACATCGCGAAGTGGAATAGCGATCCGGTGTGTAGGGCAGGCGTACCGGTTTTGGCCACTTTAAGGATTTTTTCACTTTTAAACGCTTAGTGCTTAATGATCTTAAGTATTTAAGAGAAAATTTATATCTAAAATTATAGAGAATTTATCGAACTTTAAGATTACAACTTTTAAAGTTAAAAAAAATATATAGTTTTTTTTACATAAAACAAAATGTTCAGAGGTGGCCAAATACACCGGTTTTGGCCATTTTGCATTGGTTTTGGTCACCCAGTTTGCATTGGTTTTGGCCACTTTGTTAAAATTACCATATTTATGACTTGAGTTTAAGCCTCATTGCTATCTTATCCGAGTTCTGGACTAAAACACTGCGTGAAATAGTTTTTCAATCCCAGCTAGCTTCTTATCACAACTTTATAAGTATACCTTTATCACTTGATTAGAAGAAAATTAGCGGATTGAGGCTGGTGTAGGCACTAGCCTCAATCCGCTAATTTAGGTAGATAAGGCAATAAAACAATAGTGCCTCCACCTTTGACATCAGAAACACGTCGATGTCATGTTTGGATAAGATAAGTGTCACTTAACTTTAAGGGACACATAACTTTAAGGGACATTTAAACATTATGTAGTCTTCACCTCTAAAATCAACCTATCAAATCAATCTACGACGATCGATTTGGCGCAGGGGTAAGCAGGGGTAGGTCTCGGGTTCGATTCCCGAACAAGACAAATATTTGTGTGCATGAACATGTATATTTGTCATGGTCTGGGTGTTTTCTATGTGTATTAAGTATGTATTTACGAACAAAAAGTACATAAATATATATTTATCCTTTATCAAGTTCACGCAGACACAGTTCCTTAAGAAATTTACTATGTGCGATATTGGTGTGATTGTTAGAAAAATATTTATTTATTCATTTATTTATTTATCAGTCAATGAGGGATGAGGGAACACTTATCCATGACGGCGTCTTCTACCTTTTTAACCGACTTCTAAATCAAAAAGGAGGAGGTTCTCTATTCGTCTGTATGTATGTTTTTTTTTTTTTTTTGTGTATGTCCACCGATTACTCGAAGGCGGCTGAACCGATTGAAATGGTTCAAACGTTATTACATCAGGTTGGTTTCCAAGTTGGTCCCATTTTTTGAAATTTTGAAATCGGTTCAGTAGTTTTCAGGAAATCTTGAAAATACTGTCGTTTTCGTTACCACTTTATGTGAATTTAATCTGGATACGCGGCAGCGTATCAGCCAAGTTCAAAAGCAAACAGAACTGGCGAGCAGCACCGTGTGTATCTTAACACGAACCATTTGGAGTGCAATGTAGGCGGTTCGGACAACAAATGAAACAACTGACTGCGATTATAAAGAGCGTTTTATTAGGTTAAAATGCGCTTATATATTGGAGAAAGATGCGAGTGTGTGCGTATAGCGAGTACACACACTACAGGAGCCACTTTTGACCCCCTCATAACTCAAAAACTATTACACAGAAACATGTCAAATTTGGCTTATGTATTGAGACTAGCGAGATAAAAA
Source organism: Crambus lathoniellus (assembly GCA_949710035.1). Classification (NCBI taxonomy): domain Eukaryota; kingdom Metazoa; phylum Arthropoda; class Insecta; order Lepidoptera; family Crambidae; genus Crambus; species Crambus lathoniellus. The sequence goes on along the minus strand of OX453301.1, from coordinate 1,058,885 downwards.
TGTGCTCCAAATTTTATATACACAGCTCAAACGGTTATTTAGATATTTACGTCCAAAAATCGTTATTTTTATCACTGACTCACCTATAATCAAAACTCCAACCCAATTCCAGATAACCTAGAAAGCTGAAATTTGGCATGCAGACAGGTAATCTGGTGAATACAAAGGAAAAAATCCGAAACTAGTATTTTTTTTAAATAAAACGTTGACAAACTTATATTTGCGTTCCCTATGCACTTATCCTGTATAAGATCTTGTTTATGATGAAGTACAAATATAAGTTTGTAATAGTTTTTATTCTGTTATATACCAATAATTCGTCATACTTCTCGAAGTTCGGCTAGCGCCGACGGCGTAGTGGCCATTCAATATTGAGGACTCGAGAGAACCAAGTTCGAACCCCAGATTACCCGAACACTTTTTTGTCCTCGCGTTAAATTAATTACAATTTTGCGCTATCTAGCACGATATCCATATTATTATTTATTAATTATTAATATTAATATAAATTATAAAGTTATTGAAATTTTTACTTTTTTGCATTCACAATCCAATTTTTATTATTGAAAAATGGAAAACGACGACCTTTCGCTTAAATTAATTATGAATATTAATATAAATTATAAAGTTATTTAAATTTTTACTTTTTTGCATTTAACCGCCTCTGTGGTCTAGTGGTTCACACCACCGATTTCAGACCAAGAGGTCCCGGGTTCGATTCCCAGTGGGGGTACATATTGTATTCGGTTTGGTTGGTGGTAGGACTTGTTCTTAGTCCGCCTGGCTAGCTGCCACCATCTTATCTAAGTCTAACGCCATAACAATGATGTTTCCAGCATTATTGTGTTCCGGCAGTTAGAGATAAGATAGCCAGTTCCTCAGTGATTGAGGATTCCGGGAGTAGTGCGCTTCCATCTTCAGCCTTATCACCACTTAACATCAGGTGTGATGAAGGCTAAGTGCTACCCCGTCGTGGATAAAAAAAAAATCACAATCCGATTTTTATTATTGAAAAATGGAAAATGAAGTATTTAGAAAAAATCGACCATCATCTCACAACCATCTCCGATGGAACTCGAACCCACGACCTTTCGCTTTCCGGGCAACTGCTCTAACCACTGAGCTACGGAGTCGTAATGATAAATGTGAAAGTGTGTTTGTTTGTTTGTTTGTCCTTCTTTCACGTCAAAACGGAGCATAGTACTTATAAACCGACCACCAGGGGGCGCAATCTTCATACATTCAAATGGGAACTAACGAGAAGCCAAAATATGCGAAAGTTGCTATGTTCTCCCTGTAGGTGCACACTTTGCACATAAATAGTTCACTAAAGTCAACGATAGATGGCTCCAAGTTAATACACCCACCCACAGTATAGAAAAGAAGAGAAAAATCCTTTTTTTCTATACTATATTGTTGAAAGTTGATGGAAGAGTACAAACTTTAAAGAGTAGAGTTTTAGAGTGCTCGTCAGATAAGTCTGCGCGCGGTAAAAATCGAATACAAATCATTTCTATAACATAAGAACCAAGCACGTACCCAGGATTTTTTTTCGGGGGGGGGGTCCGTTCTGGGGGGGGGGAGAGGGGGTAGTTTAGATGTTTGTTGCTCAATCATGCCAAAACGGCTGAACGGATTTGGCTGAAATTTGGGACACAGATACTTTGTAGCCTGGAGTGGAACATACGTTTCTTTTTATTCTGGAAAAATATCACATTCCCGCGGGATAACGTCGTGACGTTCACGCCCATCCCGCGGATTAATGGATTTCGGGGGGGGGGGGGGGTCCAGACGCCCTGGACCCCCCCCCCTGGGTACGTCCTTGATAAGAACAAAAAAATGCACTGTAACTAGCGCCAAAAACGCGCCAGTCACGCGCATAGTTATCTGACACCCACTCTAGAGACACTTTACTAGTGTACTTATGGAAAATATTGTCAAATAATCTAAATTATACTTTTGTTTGTTAAATTTGTTATTTGCTATGTTCTGTTTCGTAAAGATCCGTAATTCCGTTAGCAATTACATAGTTTCGTTGCTCGGAGTACCGCTTTTTGAGAAAAAGACTCGTTTGTGTTGAGTGTGATGTTAATTATATAGAATTCTTTGGTGATGTGCTGTGTGTGAAAAAATACTTCTTTGAACATTGTTAATGCCTTTAGTGATGTTTATTTGTTGTTTTATTGTTAATAAAGGGTGCATTGTTAACCTATGTTTCATTTACACTAAGTTTCCTTATAAATAAATAATATGTATACTATGCCTATGTGTGTGTCTGTGTTTATATGCCTTTGTAATTTGCATATGTGTGTGTTTATACACCAAATGGAGTGTGAGACTATAACTTCGATACAAAACTGCAGAACTGTCATCTCTTCCAGGTAATACTTCCATGTCTCTTCCATGGCCGCTTCCAAAGAGTATGTAATCACTGACGTCTGCGCGCGGTCAAAATCGAATACTAATCTTTTCCATAAGCTTAGCATAAATAATGTACTGTAACTAGCGCCAAAAATGCACCAGTCGCGCATGCACATAATTTGTATGGAGACAGCCTGTCCAGTGTATAAATAATAGAGGTCAGTGGCTACGTAGTAATAATTATATAATATTCTTTGCTACTGCCAAGGATCCTATATTAGTGCATTGTGCGGCAAAAGATACGAGTTTGTCCGGAAAGCTTTATCGCTTAATGAAACCAGAATCAAAACGCAAATGGAAATGCAATATCTGCTCAGGAACATAAAATACCTACAGCAACTTCGTCAAGCAAAACACCATACACTATTACGACTAGGAAAAAGAAACTGTTGGAAATAGGAAAATGTGTTAAAAATGATATTTCTACGTCCACACCAAACACGAGCATAAAACTAGTTTCATTGTCAGTAGCTGATACACAAGGGCAAAGTAATATAACTGACCAAATAAAATATACTGAAACATTTGGTATCAATTTTATTATGAATAAGTACCTACTAATAATTTCTCTACAAAAAATAATGATATCTCATCAAAAACATAAAATATGTGAAGTGAGAGCCAACTTCAATATTAGGAAATATGCCTTGGTTGTTGACTTCAACGACAAAAGATGTGAGATCTAAATGGGTGCCAAGTTTAACGGTCAGTCCTGAATATTTAGTACATAAAATGTTTTATAACAACTTAAAATATAATTTCTTCTTATAACTTAGGATAATATATTGAAGCCTAAGGTCTGACTTGGCTAGTTTTCATATACGAATTATATATATATTATAGCCTTCGCAAGCTCTAAAGCCGAAGTTCTTATTGTATTCTTCCTAAATTTTTGGCTTGCTGGTAGACTAGAAACTAGAGATGAACATAGAGCTCTTCCATGACTGTTTCAGTAAGTACCTAATAATAATTCGTATACAAGAACTAGCCAAGTCAGACCTTAGGCTTCAATATATTATCCTAAGTTATAAGAAGAAATTATATTTTAAGTTGTTATAAAACATTTTATGTACTAAATATTCAGGACTGACCGTTAAACTTGGCACCCATTTAGATCTCACATCTTTTGTCGTTGAAGTCAACAACCAAGGCATATTTCCTAATATTGAAGTTGGCTCTCACTTCACATATTTTATGTTTTTGATGAGATATCCATTCAATAGAATTATTCTGTAAATAATTATCAATTAATAACCGCATGTCCGACCTAAAATTATAATTACCGTGACGTTTTCTATTCCTGGACACACATCCCTGAATAACAATATTTGGCACATCACTACTGTACGTGCCGCGAGCCCCTCAGTTCGTGTCGCGGCCCATCAGCAGGTGTACGTCTGTTATGTAGATTAAGTCCGCATGAAAAAATATCCTGAGGTTTTCCAAGAATAGAAAGTAACATTGTCCTTCTCTAGAGTTCAAGTTATCTATAATATGTCGCAGGCGGATGGTTAAGTATGGCAGCATATACCCCTCGGAAGTCCTGTTTAGAACACGTGATAGGTTAGAAATTTAAGGCGATGACTCCGCCAACTTATGGGAAGATAAAATAGCTTACGGAAAAAATATTGGCCTAGGCGTTTAATTGAACGGCGGATTCAACCAGTTGGCTGCTACATATATACCAAATTTCATTAAAATCGGTTTAATGGTTTAGCTGTAACGTCAAACAAATAGAAAACAAACGTTCGATACAATATTAGTAACGATTTCCACATAGTAATATAATAATATCGTAAAATATTATATCATTATTTGATTTATGCTTATTTAGGCAGGTATTTGTTTAAATAAAATTAATTCGTTCCTTTAATTCAAACCTTGCTAGAGATCGATGTTTTCTACTGATTATTGATTTTAATTTGTAGGAGGGGATAACCAAAGAAAACCAAGGAGAAATAAAAGAAATTAGAAAGCTCGCAGCACGAAAACGTCGCCAAAGAAGAAAAATGACCCTGTTTTGTACCAACAATCAGAGGAAAAAGAGAAAGAAAGTTATAATAAAAGAAAAAGAGATAAGAACCTCCTAGGCAGGAGGAAGAAGACTCAAAAAAGGAATAGGGAAAATTTCAGAGATTACTATAAAAGACAAAAGAAAAAGGATAGGGACAAGTGGTCGTAGATCTAGATTCACTTGATGTCCGGGCCGGCGGCTTTACCCGGCGCGGGTTACGCCACCGGGACCGTTTACATATATAATCGTCGCAAAACAACCGTCGTCGGGTAAAGACGGCGGGCCAGCGGGTTTGGTGTGTAGAGCCTTACAAGATCATATTGAAACTTGGTCACCACCACCACCAAGTCGTTTTAGTGATTCGGAATGCTCGCTGCGCTCAAAAAATACACTAAAATAGTATTTTCACAAAATTCTTTTGTCAAAACCACCTTGAAAAAAAAGAAGCCTATCTTTGTCAGTAGTCTGTAAATAAATTTAAAATAAAACGAATTTGTCTGAAAAACTTGGTAGAAAACCATGTTTCTTTTTATTACCAAAGTAAGGCAGTTAAGTACAAAACAAATTTTGTTACTTTTTGGGACTGTGTTTTTAATTTAAATTTTTGTTTAAAATCAATTATATAACCGATTTAACACAAAAGCAATAAAATTACAAGCAAAAATGTTAAGTTATTTTAATTTTTTGTTATTTGCATTCACAATGCAATTTTTATTACTTATAGAAAAATGGAAAATGAAGTATTTAGAAAAAATCGACCCGTCTCACAACCAGTTCCGATGGGACTCGAACCCCACGACCTTTCGCTTTCCGGGCGACTGCTCTAACCACTGAGCTACGGAGTCGTTACGAGAAGCGTCGAATTTATAAAATTCTTCTTACTCGCTGTATAGTCAGCGTTAATTTCATCAATGTCGAGATATTACTACCCTCAGTGTTGTGAGACGGGTCGATTTTTTTCTTAATACTTCAATTTCCAAAATTCAATAACAGGCCAAATTTTTGTACACGGCCCTTAAATATAATTTTAAGATACTATATTTTGGAATCCAACATAATATCGCATTGGAAGGTATAAAAAAAAAGTTATACCCCGAAAATGGTGCAATTCTTTCAGCAAATATGCTATCACCAATTTTATCGTTAACATGTGTTTATGTTCACTATATCTAAGCACCAAAGTCGAAATCCATAAAGATATAAAACGGGAAACTAATACTTTAGGAAGAAGTCAGTTGTTTCTGTTAGCATTTTTAACATAGGTGTAATGCCAATTTGAGTTTACATAGAGAGTTTTTTTTAAAGTTTATTTGTTTTTCATTTACAAATATAGGGGGATTATATACTTTTACGAAAGATAATAATAAATGTATTCAAATGTAAAGTGAATAATACTTATACCATTTTTGCCTATTTTTTATAGATTTTTTAAAGCTTTGTATTTGTTTTTTTTTAATGTCGCTGTCATAAATATTGGTGGATTACTAATGAATTATTTATTAAACTAGATAATCTAATTTTCAATGTTAAGAAATTACTGATATAGAATTATTGTTGAGTCTCCATAGAGCGAATTAGTTTGGCTCTCGGGCTATTACCTCAATAACTTTGAACAGCTGTCTCAGGAACTATCAAGTGTAAGTTGATATTACTAATTGGTCTCATTTTGTTGGGAATTTAATGGACTTTAATAACTAATAATTTATCTTTTGCCATAAACCCACTACTATGGGTCAAAATGTCGAAAACTAAAAAAACTGTAATACTTCCTTTTTTCGAATTTTTGCAAACTTTGAAATAGCCCCATCTTAAAAACTATTTGACTTACAAGAACCAAATTATTCTCTTTTTATTGCAAATTTAGTCTACTTTAAAGCGTGCATAGTAACTTTTGCCGTGACACAGGTCGTTGGTGGTAAAAATTGACAAAAACTGAAAAAAAAACTGAAAATTTATTGGATTTTTTAATATTTAACAATGATCCGGAGGGCTTTCGAGGTGGAAAACTTGGATTTGTCATTACTATCTCATCACTACTAACGTACAAAAAAATCAGAACTACCTCATTTAACGCAAGGCAAAATGTACGATTTCCATGGACTAATTAAGTATTAGACTTATCTAATTACCGTACTCATATTTTTTTTATTTCTCAATACGTAATAACTTGAAAACCGCTTTTAATAATCTAATGCCTCTTTAAATACTGAATTCGTATCTTTAATGTGTTTTATATTTTAATGTGTTTAAGAGAAATTAGCGAAAAATAAAAAAGGGTACGGTAATTATGCGAAGAACACCTAATGCTGAGAATGACCGATAATATAACCGATGGGGCAAAGACCTTCCTTATGGATATGGGTGGGATGGGGATATGGGTGTTGGGGCGAGATCGGTCCGATGGCGGTAAATCGTACCCAGATCAAAGGAGTTGGCCGACTCGCACAAACAGACCCTCCACACATCAGTGTCGTCACTTCACTCAGGCGATTCAGACGTGTGACGCGCAGCGTCCCGATCTTAATTACGATACCGTACTCTTGTTTTTGGAGTTATTTGAAGCAGAACCGGTATTTTGGAATCCAAAGCATCGCCGCCATAAGGATAATAGCATTTAGCATTACACGATACTTGGTTGAGAATTTCGAAGTCTATCGATAAATGATGTAGGTATCATAGGTATTCAGGTATTAATTTGACAGGTGACAAAATGCACCTATGAAATTAATTCTACCTACCTACCCTACTGTATTGGAATAATAATGAATTACGCACCTTCCTTTCATAGATAATTAACCTTTCGCTATTGAAAATTGAAAATAAAGTACATATTTAGAAAAAATCGACCCATCTTCAGGTTTTTTAATTTTACGTCGGTTATGATCTTGCAAAAAATTATTATAAGCACTGAAAAGGTACAGCGCAGAAGCACCTATCACTTCAACGTCCTCCATAGTGAATGAGGTTGGCCGTAGATTGGACGATGTGTGGAGAGTCTGTTTTGATCGATCTCCAAACTATCGTCCAACACTCCAACTGTTAAGGATGTTGGAGTGTTGGAATGTTGGACGATAGTTTGGAGCCGACATAACACCCCTACCTAAATTATAGCCCATACCCCGTTTGCGCGCCCGCTCGCAGGCGCTAGCTGAGCCTCCCCCAAAGGGGTCTCACCCGGCTGGCTGACCGCGCCGAGGGCCGCAAACATCCGGTGGGGCACACCACCCGTCCCGAGGACGGCCGCGCAGAGCGGCTCCAAACACCGTGGGGCAGTAGCCTCACGAGATGAAGCCCGGGGAAGGAGCAGGAAGCTCAAACCCGAACCCGCCTTCGTCGGCGGAAGAAATCTATCAGAATAAGGAATTCAAATAACAGTTGAAGCCCATACCCATATCCAGATTTCTTAGCCGGTAGCCCCCCTGGGGGGCTACGGCGTAACTTTATGGATATGAACTTCATACGTTTTTTGGAACTTTTAGTCCTTTTTATAGAAAAAAATTGCCACTATCAGTTTTTTATTTTATGGCGTCGGGTAGGTATAACGTTAGTTAGTTAACAATGTTTAACAGAACAAAGCATCAAAAATCTATCAAAATAAGGAATTCAAATGACACTTGAAGCCCATACCCATATCCAGATTTTTTAGCCGGTAGCCCCCGTTGTGAGATGGGTCGATCTTTTCTAAAATACTTCGTTTTCAATTTTAAAAATTGCATTTTGAATGCATAAGGCGTCCAACACACTGCCTCCGGTTTCCGCACTACCGGACGGAGATGCGGCGTTATTTATCATACCCTGGGGGTTTTGTATGCACATCAAAATTCTACAGCCATAGTTAAGAAGCGCACTACCACAAACCGGAGCGTCGTGCGGTGCAGTGTGGGATCCGTCTTAGATTCAAAGTTTAAATGTTGTCATTTTCATATATTTTTTGTATATTTTTATCGATCGACATTATCGATATAACGTACTCGAAAGAGAAGAAACAGGCGAGGCGGGAGGATACTATTCATAAACAATATAACAATCAATCAAATCAGATCAGCAAATCGAGCCGCGTTTTTAGCGTGGAAAAACAAATTTCCCGTAAATAACCGTTATTAATGAAAAAAAATCCGTTAAGGCACGGTTGGTAGTGAAATGTGGTTTTTTGAAAGCATAGTACGGGACTTCTAAAAAGATTTCCTTCGTTATATTTTAGTATGTGTAACTTCAGTCCTTTAACTAAATATATACCGAACAGAAACACGATTGGTAATACTTTTCTCGATAGTTTTTTATTTTGAAAATGTGCTTTTTTATATTTTTAAAACCAAATATTTGCAAAACTATGCCGAAACTAAGCAATTAAAATGCTGTATTCGATACTTCTCCGTTAAACTGATTTTATGACCGAATATGACCGAATGAGTAGCCACTGAGTCTGACCAACGACTCCGTAGCTCAGCGGTCAGAGCATTCGCCCGGACAGTGAAAGGTCCCGGTTTCGATTTCCGGCGGAGCTACTTGGAGGATGGGTCGTTTTTTTCTAATATTTCATTTTCAATAATATAAGTACTAATTTTATATTATATCTACTTACTACATATACAGGTTTTTCCATAAAATCAAATTAAATGTTTTCCGGAAATTCTGGATTAATCCGGAACGATAATTATCAGAATAAGGATGGCGTCAGAATAAGGATGCGAGCCGCTAGCCCGCGTCCTTATTCTGGTGTGCGAAGACGCGCGGGGCGCCCCTCGCTTTTTGCGTCTGCTTCACCCCCTCAAATACCAAAACTTTACCTAAAGGAGCGCCTTAATAACGGTTGGTTATTTTCGTTAATAACCGGCTTCGCTTCTATTTATAGGTGTGGTTGTGTCCTTTGTAGTAGTTGTGGTCTGTGGTTGTGACAGTCAAGTCCATGTGTCTGTTCTGTGGTCAAAAAGCATTCAAAAAGTACGTCAAACGTCAGTCAACTCAACTGTCAAAGTCAAAACTCTCTCAGATCGGGACATTACCCAAGCAAATGTTTAGATTTTTTATTTGTAAAGTAATCAATTTATAAACCACAAATGGCACGATTCAAGAGAACCCCGTCAGTGCAGTAATTGCCTCCTTTAGGTACTATGTGTTCGCGATTGTAAGGAGAATAACATAAAGAGCGTAGTTTCGAGAATGCTAAATGTTAAGTCGAGGAGGCAGGTGCAGTAAAATGCCTTGCGAAAGCTGTGCTGTTCAGTTCAGCGTATTCAAACGCAAGCAGGTATGCTGTGAGTGCGAGCGGTACTACTGTAGCGGCTGCCTGCGGCGCGAGGGCGCCTACGTGCTGTGCGCGCCCTGCAAGGTGCTCTCGACGAGGCCTCTGCTTCGCAACAGCATAACCCACCTCAAGGTCCGCGATCTACAATGCTTCCTGCAAAGACAGAATGTTTCCACCCGAGGATGTGTTGGTATGACCTTGGCATTATACTTTAAATTTAAAGTTATTGAAATTCATGAAATTATTTAAGTTACTTATTTAATTTAATGTTTGACCTAATGAAATCAAAAAACCCATTATATTTATATAAAAAACTTCAACACCCAACTTTACACGAACATTATGGTCCGGGTGTTTTTAGGTCAGCACGAGCACCGTTGGCAAACCATAAGCACAGGACTGCAAACTTTACTGGCAGTTTCCGATATCAGGCGACTAAATGCTGGAACGATATACCTCCACCCTTAAGGCTTCTACCTTCCAGACATAGTTTTAAAAAACAATTAAAAGAGTTTATACTGGAATCACAAAAGCTAAGGAATCCCAGCAAATAGTCGCCTAATCGAAAATTATTATATGATTAATTAATAATTCTATTCAATTTAGTGGTATTTGTTTTTATTATTTAATTTTTATTGCAATATTTTAATACATTTAGTGATTTTATCTGATTTTATCTTTATATTATACTATTTTTATTTTAATTCAATTTAATTCAAATATTCCTTTAATTACAACACACAATGTTTTATTTTATTTTTAACATAGTTTTACTCAGTGTCTATTATTATATAATACTAAACTCTATAATTTTGCGCTCTCATGCCTCTGGGGTGGAAACTGAAAATCAGCGCTTTACTCCCAGAGTAAAGGTATCGCTGAGTTTTCACCTGTTTGCATCGCTTCTGCACACAATCAGTCCACTTCCTTTATTTTAATTTTTTTGTATGTAATAGTTTGTGGTTGGCTTTATTTAAAAAAAAAAATTTTTTTATTGTAATGTATATGTGCATGCTGATGCAAATAAACGCCTATCTATCTATCTATCTATCTATCTAATTATGAGCATAGATGTTATGTTATCATTTCTACGATGAATAATATCAAAGGTAAAACGGTACAGCCTGTATGGTGTACTGAACTAATTGCCCACTTTGGATGGCACATATATGTTACCTGCCAAACCCGATCTTAGGACAAACTAGTTTTTCATAGGCCAAACAAGTTCATCACATTTATATTTAAAAAAAATCTAAATATTTATGAGTGTCCAAAATTGTAACTATACAGCTACATAATCAACATTAATAACTATGTTAGACATTATTATTATTATTTATAGGGGGGACGCCAGCGAAGCCGGACGGGTGATCAGTCACCTAGGTCAGGACTATTTCACACAGTTCCCCAAGTCCCCTAAAAAGCTGAAAAGTAGGGGGACGTTAGACATAGGCTGACATAGATTTCAGAGAGCAAGTTTGCCTCGGAAGTCCTGTAAAACATGACATAAAAAGAAACCATGCGATCGCCTTAAAGTTCTAACCTATCACATGTTCTACAGGAACTTCATAATTTAGAATTCATAAACCCTAATGCTAACTTTATAGTATAACTCCTTTAAAAGTAGGATCATCAAACCAGGGAGCAAGAGGAAGTTCCGTTTGTATGATTTTATACCACAAACCCCTTTTATATTGACTTTTTGTCAAAATGCTCCTAAAGAGGTCCTAATCTGGGGCCTGGGGCCTTACTGCGAACCTGTCAAACATTTTTATTGTAATATTGTAAGCGAGATAGCGCTATATGCAGTGTATAGCTCTGTCCTGCAATCAACACTGTATGACAGCTTGCAGGTAGGCCACAGAATAAATAATTGGTAAGTCCCCTGGATGTTACTACCGCCTACAGTGACTAAAAAAAAGGTCAATTATGGGTGTCTAAGTACCTTATCATTTCATTAGCTCACAGCACAGATCATTTAAAATTTTATTTGAATATCTTAAAACACCACTCCCAGAAAGATTAAATATTTCCATAATGACATGCAATTTTATTTAACGACAGCCCTATGAGGCTTTAAATCCCCATGGTTAATCATAATAATCATAATCATAAATTCTTTATTTGCCTTTTATTTGTGTTGGTTGTCCTTTATGGCCCATAATTTTTATGTTATGCCTAGCGGCCCCCCGTGTTTTCACCCGCATGGTTCCTGTTCCTGTGGAAATATTGGGATAAAAGTATAATAATATGTTTTAATCCGGGCTATCTACTATAGAGACATTGCACTTTGTGTGTTACAGTGTCTATTAAAAATTATTGCAAATCAAGTTGTTTTAATTTTATTTACAAGTATACTATTACAATATAATTTACATATACCACAAATTAAGCTTCTATCTTATCTCATCTACAAAACTACAAAATACTAGAGCAATGTTATCAATAACTATTACGACTCACAATAATATGGTAAAAAATAAAATTGTTATTGTGTTTTTTGTCTGATTCATAATTTTGTAACAAAAAAACATTGTAATAAAGACTCACATTGTATTTTCAGAAAAAGAAGAGTTAGTGAATCTGTGTGTGTCACATGTGAACAGCTCGGCGTTCAGGCGGCGGGGGCCTCGCACTCGGCCCTCGCCTTTCAGCTCACTCAAAGGTTTCACAAACAACCTCAATGTCTTCATCAACAATGCCTTTGAGATGCACAATGGTGCGCAACCAGCGCCAGCACCACCTCAACATAGTGAGTATTATCAGAAAATTTGTGTTTGTGATTTAAACACAAATATTTGGTAATATTTTTTTTTCATGTTTCACTTATAGCAGGGGGCCAATTCTGCTAACGTTAAGTCATAATCGTGTCTCAATCGTGTTTCAATTGTAGTTCAATTGTAGTGCTTTTTTACACACTAGTTACAAGAAATGTGTACTTTTTTACCATACTACTGATGGTCACACCACACACTACATTTACATCACATCATATTGTCACAATTCTTGTAACTAGTGTGTAGAACAGCACTTCAATTGAACTACAATTGAAACACGATTGAGACACGATTATGACTTAATGTTAGCAGGCTTGGCCCCCAGATCTGTTGCATGCTTTTCTCAAAGTATTTTGAAGATAAATTATTAAAAATACTGTCTTCTCGTTTTTTGTTGAAGAACAATATTTTCACCAGCAGTTTATTGCTAAAAATAAACAACTATGTAGTTATAGTTGTGGGTTCTAATAATTTGATTCCCAGGCTTATTCACAAGTTACTTGCTTCTTATTTTGGAAGCTTAAATTGTTATTTAAATTTTTACTTTTTTGCATTCACAATGCAATTTTTATGGTTGAAAAATGGAAAATGAAGTATTTAGAAAAAATCGAATTGAAAGATTCAAAGCGAAAGGTCGTGGGTTCGAGTCCCATCGGAGCTTGTTGTGAGACAGGTCGATTTTTTCTAAATACTTAATTTTCCATTTTTCAGCTTAATATGTGCTTGTTGCATCTTCTAGTAAAAGAAATAATCTCCATGTTAGGAATGATATTAATGGCAGCAAGGTTATGTAGAACTAAGAACATCCCATCAAAATAAAATAGCATACCTTGTTTTGGATATTGATTAGGTTTAGTTCAGGTAAGTAGAGTTCTAGTGGTAAATAGAAAAGGCTTAAAAGATTTAACTTATCAGTTAGATGTCTGATAGCATGATTCTAATCTATACACAAGACAGATATTATTACATAACACAAGATTGAATTGCTATCACTAACTTAATGTTCACAGTAAAGCAAATGAAAAACTTATAACTTCAATGTTATCCATACTTCTATACTAATATTATAAAGAGGAAAGATTTGTATGTATTCAGGTATGTAACGAATAAACTCAAAAACCACTGGACCGATTTCAAAAATTCTTTCACTTTTAGTATGCTACAGTATCCCTGATTAACATAGGCTACATTTTATCCCGATATTCCCACGGGAAGGGGTACCACGCGGGTAAAACCGCGAGGATCCGCTAGTAATATTATAAATTTGAAAGTTTGTTTGTTAATTTGTCCGTCTTTCACGTCAAAACCGAGCAACGGATCTACGTGTTTTTTGGTATGGTGATAGTTTGGGTGCTGGGTACTGACATAGGCTACTTCATATACCGGAAAAATATTACATTCCCGCAGGATAACATTGTGTAGTTTATTATAATCCTAATTAAAATACTTATTAGAGATTTAATTGTCTAGGACCTTCTGGCGCCAAATAGGGGATATCTATAAGAGATAGAGATAAAATTTAATAGTATCTTTATTTTATATCCATAGTATACATTAAAGGTACTGTGAGACCCTACGTGGGAATCAGTTAAATAATAAATGTTTTAAAGAGACAAATGTTTATTTCGGCACCATGGCCGATATATTCTATATCTACTACAACACGCGACCGCGGAATCGTCTGGACTAAAACAAACTACTCGCGTTATGACAATGCATTCGATATTTTTGAATACTGATTTAAACATAAATCAATCATAGACAATGCAAGGAGGTCTTAACAATATGATACCACATGCCGCCGCCGCAACAAAAAAACCTTTCTTACTAAAGAAATGTTTTTTTTTCTATATGGATTACCCTAAAGCGAAGGCCCTTCCTACCTTGGAACAATATCACATCAATAAGACTGGTCCTCACTAACGGACAGCCAGGACAATGGTCGATATAATTATTAATTTCCTGTAATCAAAACAAACCAACCATTGCATTGGCTTGACATACCAAAACCAAGGGAAAAGGTCTGCCCAGCCTTCAATCTAACCTTAATACATCATATGTAGTTACAATCAAAGCTAACCCTAGCTCATTTAAGCATTAACTAAGTCGAAATTCCAAGATCAAACATGTCAGACAAGCACCAATAATATATTGACTACGAAATTACCCAAAAATAACCCCTCATCTCAAAAGGAGCCCGACAACAAGCTTGGAACTTCATAAACCTGTGGTAACCTCAAGCAGACTGTCTACTAGGGGCTACCACAGTTTATGTAGCGTGGTGTCGACAACATTGCCAGTCAGGGTTAGAGGGATCCTGCAACAAACAGGATATGACCCTGGTCCTTATTGGACCATCAGGGTTTCCTCCCCCCTCACCAACAAATGTTGACGTCACCTCGTTCCTTAAGTGACATCGAAACAACTTACAAACTAACTAAAACGGAAATAAAATGAAACACAGAAGTGTTACTTTTGTGGTCCAGATCATTAACGAAACGTGATGTCAATATCAACATAAGTTAAGGTCAGGGGATTCTCACTCCTAATTAGATAATAGGTCATCCTCCTGCCTTATCCCATGAAATAAAAGAGACACGACACGATGTCTACTAATTAGTAAAAACACCAAAAAAAATTATTTATTACACAATAAAGACAACAATTTTTTTTTTTTAATTAAACATATTTTATAAGTGGACCACAGGACACTTCGTGGGCTTCAGGTGCAGTATTTCCGTACATGAAAAAGAAACACATATTAATACAAATCACACAATTATACATTTCAACTATCTAACAATCACTATTATAAAACATCCTAAAATCCTATCCTATTTCTATCCCTATTATAAAATGAATCTATAAAAGAAAATTTATTTTTACATTTAATTTTATATGTTACAAATTTCAATCGTTTCTTATTTCGTAACGAACTAGTATTACATAACGAACTCATATTGGATTTCGAAAGCCTATTCATATTTGACTTTTCAAACTTTTTCGCGCCTTTCTTCATTTTACTGTCATTCCTATTTATATTCATAAAAAAACTTTTTAATCTAGGAATGACATGCGAACTTTTTTCTGACATATTACTTTTTCGAAAATTACTTTGACATCCGTCATTCGAGACATCTATCACTTGTGACTGTTGTGACTCATTGTCATCAATGTCAATCGATGTCAACATAAAATTCATGTCAACATTAAATTCAAAATTATGCTATTCCTGCTAAGAAAATCACAACCCAACACCATGTTTGGTACAATGTCCCTTACAACAACGAATCGCTGTGTAAACAACACGTTATCTATCAAGAAACATACATTAGTTTTCCCTACTATTGAAAGTTTTCCACCACTCACATTTCGTAGTTCAGCGTTCACCATGTCCACACTGAGACCTAGACTGTCTACTACCGTCTGTGATATTACCGACACACTCGCACCGGTGTCCACCAAGGCGTCTATTTTCTGACCACGACACTCAATAGATAAAAACAACGTACGCTTACTTGTGTTATGATTGTCCTGCACCAACGTCAGCTGCATACAATCCTCTTCTCTACTTACAACAATATTATTATTACATTGTGGGGAGGTCTCAGTCGTCCTCCAAGATGATGTCGTGATGGGCATCATCGGGGCTTGAGCTCTAAAATCATTCAATTCACTTGCATCATACAAATCATGGGGTTTTTCGTTTGGCGTGCGAGAGGCACATTGATTGGGAGTTGGCACATTCTCTAACTCCGGCACAAAATAAACACATTGATTAGATTTATCACCACTGCTAGAATCACACATATTAGGGGCACATTCCTCGAAGCACTCAAGTGGGTCCGATACAAAACCAAACTCCCTGATAAACTCCTTCTTCATTTCGTCGTAGTCTTTCACCATATCGACGATCTTATCGTAGAAATATCGGGCTGCGCCCGTGCAGAAAGCTCCGACGACGATTTTCTTGGCCTCGCCTTCGTAGCCTTGCAGAGCCGTCATCGCTTCGTAGCTCCGAAAAAAAGCTACAACATCCCCCTGGATGCCGTCGAACAATAAGACCTCCATGGTCTTCCTAGTTTTTCTTGGGAATCTGCAACATACGGAATGTGTAGTTTTGCGTGATTCTAATTTGGCGCCTCAACCATGTGAGACCCTACGTGGGAATCAGTTAAATAATAAATGTTTTAAAGAGACAAATGTTTATTTCGGCACCATGGCCGATATATTCTATATCTACTACAACACGCGACCGCGGAATCGTCTGGACTAAAACAAACTACTCGCGTTATGACAATGCATTCGATATTTTTGAATACTGATTTAAACATAAATCAATCATAGACAATGCAAGGAGGTCTTAACAATATGATACCACAGTACCTATCACGAATCATTTGCATTAATGATAATAGACGTCTGAATGCTTAAATTCCACTGCACTTCCAATATTGTCGTGCAGGTAACTGCTACAACGCGAGCCACGCGCCCACGCAGCCGCTACCCCCTGAAGTGTCACGGGAAAGATTCACCACCACACCAGGTACGTCATTATTTTGGGCTTGTCTGCTTTAACATTTATTCGGTACTAGGTACTATAGGCAACAGCGTCGCTTAACCACTTAGCAACAAAATTCGTGTGAAAGCGTATCGCCCCTGCACGAACTAAACGTATGTTGTGACGGCGCGCAAGCCATTTTAACCTTAAAAGTGGTTAAGCGACGCTGGTGCCCATGGTACATTGGTCTGAATCTTAGATTACTAACAGTGTAATGGAAAGAGTCGGAGGCATGATTGTTTTGATTCAAAATTAATATAAGGTTTTATCTTTAAAATCATGATTATGTAAACAGGAAGACACACATTTCTCAAATTTTAAAAAGCTTAGTATTAGCATTAGCTTTGCTGTATAATCGAGTGATCGTAGAGGATTTTCCTTAATACAGTAGCACAATTCTTAATGTAATGTAAAAGAACAAAAGTTCACAGAATATATATATAATAGTACTACAATGAGTAAGAACTTCGTGACGTGATAAAAGCCTTTAAACTAGGTTCAGTCTATGTCATTTGACGTCCCACTCTTATCTGTCTTCTTACATGGCCTACTGTAGTGAAAGTGAAATAGTTTGAATTTGGGTTGTAAAATAATTATAGTGCCTGTACTGGCCTGTAAAAACGCGATATGCCTCAAATTCGTTAGGATGGTGATGCAAATAGGCAATATTTATTTATTTTATTTATCCATTTATTTCAGGCAACTACAAATATTATTGTTACACTATTTAGACCATATATACCTTACATACTAACCATACATATAAAATATTGTACTATAGTAACTACATACTTAAAAAACACAATTTATTCACATGTTTGTCGGCGGCGACGTGTTGCGCAACGTGGTGTCCGGTAGCCGGCCTCGAAACCGGCGGAACAGGACACCCTTCGGCCAAAAATCTTCTTTCATGAAGGTCGACAGATGATCAGTCGGCCCCCTAACCACAAATGAGTTGAAGTTCACATTGTGACGGGATTCCAACCGCTCGACCCTCAGAGTAAATTTGGTTTTTACTCTCATGTACTCCACAACACATAGCGCGGAGAACCGATGGCCGTTGGGGCGGAAAGGTTCTCGAATGGCGACCGCGAACCGGACGACGTTCCGTGGGCAGGCCCCCAACAAGGTGGACCGACGATCTGGTCAAGGTCGCGGGAAGCCGCTGGATGCGGGCAGCGCAGGACCGATCGTTGTGGAGATCTTTGGGGGAGGCCTATGCCCAGCAGTGGGCGTAGTACGGCTAAAATGATGATGATGATGTACTCCACAATGTCTTCAGCCTTTGTGGAGTAATGCATATTGTATGTAGGCGGCGAGCCCGGCATCACGGTGCCGGTGCCGGCGCCGGCGCGCACGCCGTCGGCCGAGAGCGCGCACGTGGATACCGCCGACTGCTTCGAGATCGAGGACCTCGACGACGCGGGCTGGGAGTTCGTCACGCGACCCGCCGAGCCGCTGCCTAACGGTAATATCATCTTTCAACACCATATTCCATACCCGTCATCATCATTACTCGATTTGTGACATCTCTGACTCCTAGAATAAAAGTAAAGCACAGACAGCAAGATAATAAGCACACCACAGAATTTGGATCGACTACAGTCTGGCCGCTCAGCCGGCCTAGCGGCTTATAACACGCGATATGATATAGCACGTCATGCTGTCTTGCTTACACTTGTCATTGGCGTAAGCAAGACAGCATGACGTGCTATATCATATCGCGTGTTATAAGCCGCTCATGCTAGGCCGGCAGAGAATGCGATCCTTACAGGTCGAGAAACCTAAAATAAATACCGTTTCGGAAAAATGTGATAGTAAAAAACCACGAGCCCTATAAGTAGCTTTCAGGCGGATTTCAGCTACTTATAGGGCTCGTGGTTTTTTACTATCACATTTTTCCTATACTTACAAAAATTGCATTGTGAATGCATCAAAAATAATTTAAAATCTTAAATACCGTTTCATTCAAAATTGAACTTTACTTCAAAGAAATAAGAAAACGTCAGGATCGCATTCTCTGAGCGGCAAGACTTTAATAGCGTTTGATCGAGCTCATCATTGGTATGAAGATGTGAGCGATTTAGAGTCGGCCGTTTAGCCATACGATTGTAATCTCGATTAAACTATCGACCTATTCAAGGTGTGTGGTATGCCGAATTCTCAGGACGGGTAAGAGATTGACACATTCCTACTTCTGATACTTGTGTACGAATTTGCAATTTAACAGTTTAACAATGAAGCAATTGCAATTGTTCGAAGTCAGTCGTAGTTTACCCTTGTCATTTAGGCTCAACACCAACAACGTGGGCGGGGCGCATTTTGTATTGCAATTGAGTAGTCAATTCACACGTACCACATTTTGCAGTCATTATCGGCCGCGTGGGTGATACCGGCCACAATGCAACCACCAGCGACGACGCTGCGAACTAGCGGCTGGCCACATCCACATCACAACTATTAGCGTCAACGACATTTTGTCGCACTACCACAACGCAACTGCAATCAGTTGCACCGACACTTTACACGTACCTCATTTTGTCGCTGCGATGTGGTGTGGTTGTGGTTCGTGTGTACACTAACACTTGATCATAATTAAATACTAATTTGTGTTGTAAAAGACAATGACCATTTTTGTATAGCAGCTGGCGTTTTTTTTTCTTGCGGCCATCAACCAAACATTGAAATATAATTTGTTGGCAGCACTACAGACAATATTTGCAAAGTATACCTACTTGTAAACTCGGGCCGTCGTTTTTCATACTGTTTGTATGAATGACAAAGTTACATTTGCGGTTTTTAAAAATGTTCTATATACGGCCGGATGGTTCTAACTTGGTTCTGACTGAGTTTACAGCTATACTGTCTTGGCAAATATTGTTTGTTATAATAAAGAGTTGGAATTCAAAC
This sequence comes from Crambus lathoniellus, assembly GCA_949710035.1. NCBI lineage: Eukaryota > Metazoa > Arthropoda > Insecta > Lepidoptera > Crambidae > Crambus > Crambus lathoniellus. The sequence goes on along the minus strand of OX453301.1, from coordinate 1,038,957 downwards.
ATTTTGTTGATGACCGTGAGACAAAAAAAAAGACTCCAATTTTAGGCAATGCCTTTTAGTCCAAATCTTAAACCAATTAACTGTCCAATACGATTGCTTTGATTGCACTCAGATTCCGAGGTGCTAATAGCGGAAAGCAGTTCCCCTCCCCTCCGCCCTCCGGCCGAGCGGCCGCCCCCGGGCGGTGGGGGCAGCAGCGCGGGCTCCACGCTCGGCTCTTCGCTTGGCGGGCTCAGCCCCACGCAGCGCGCCGCCTCCGAGCTGGAGCTGCGCCCAAGGGAACGAGAGACGCCGCCGGAGCCCGACTCGCTTAGCTTACACGACGAACCTTTACCAGAAGCTGTGCCTGGTCAGTGAAATAACTATAGCGTAAATAAGTTTTTAGTATAAATTTCATTTTTATGACAAGCTTTTTTGCTGACTGTAAGTTAATATTGTATTGTCATCTAAACCAAACCTGTATCACACCCCTGGTACTCTATACAAGCGCGGCGTTTTAACTACCTTTTACACAGACGCTACTCAGACAGACGTGCAACTGTGTGCGTGACGTCTAAATGTATAAATGAGCTCTGACACACGAACTCGGCGCTCGGGCCCGGGCGCGGTGAGGTAATTGATTGCGGGGCGGGGCGGAGAGTTTCCTTTCTGTACGGTAGTACTTATATCTATTCTGTGTCTGTACTTATACAAAATTTCAGCTCCATCGGAACCTGGGAAGTGGGTCAAATTAAGCTTGCAAGTTTTGTCCCCACTAACTAACTAACATAGCAAGTTAATCAAAAGCTTGTAATATACCATGATTAAAATGACAGTTTAATCGTGCAAAGCAAAAAGTTTTATGCTATTGGAGTAAAGCTCAAGAAAAACAGCTTTTTTTATGTAGTTAACGTTTTGCTTTGCATGAATCAAGTTGTCATTTTAATAATACTATATTTTACGGACTGTAATTGCCTAATTTTGGTACTATTTGCCATGCTCTTTAATAAATTTAAACACGAAATTAGGCGATAAGCTTTTAAAAAAGAGTGGTGTGTTTTACAATAATTTTATTAACGGTTTAATTTTTCAAAATTAGTAATCTAATGTTAAAATGTAAAAAAAAAATATGTAGGTACTTAATGCAAAGTTCGTTTCAAGCTAGACATGTGAATTGTGTGTGTATGCTCGCCTAGAATCGGAGGAGGTGGTGAGCCTTGAGCGCGTGCGGTCCGCGTCGGAGCTGGACGCGCTCAGCGTGCGCCAGCTGAAGCTGCTGCTGGCGCGGAACCGAGTGTGCACGCGCGGGTGCATCGAGCGGGCGGACCTGCTGCAGCGCGCGCGCACGCTGCACCGGGACCACGCGCTCTACCGCGACGGTACGTACCTTGGGGCGAGCCTGTTGGCCAAGGCTGGGCCAACCGCGTGTGCACGCGCGGGTGCATCGAGCGGGCGGACCTGCTGCAGCGCGCGCGCACGCTGCACCGGGACCACGCGCTCTACCGCGACGGTACGTACCTTAGGGCGAGCCTGTTGGCCAAGGCTGGGCCAGTGTGCACGCGCGGGTGCATCGAGCGCGCCGACCTGCTGCAGCGCGCGCGCACGCTGCACCGGGACCACGCGCTCTACCGCGACGGTACGTACCTTGGGGCGAGCCTGTTGGCCAAGGCTGGGCCAGTGTGCACGCGCGGGTGCATCGAGCGGGCCGACCTGCTGCAGCGCGCGCGCACGCTGCACCGGGACCACGCGCTCTACCGCGACGGTACGTACCTTGGGGCGAGCCTGTTGGCCAAGGCTGGGCCAGTGTGCACGCGCGGGTGCATCGAGCGGGCCGACCTGCTGCAGCGCGCGCGCACGCTGCACCGGGACCACGCGCTCTACCGCGACGGTACGTACCTTGGGGCGAGCCTGTTGGCCAAGGCTGGGCCAGTGTGCACGCGCGGGTGCATCGAGCGGGCCGACCTGCTGCAGCGCGCGCGCACGCTGCACCGGGACCACGCGCTCTACCGCGACGGTACGTACCTTGGGGCGAGCCTGTTGGCCAAGGCTGGGCCAACCGAGTGTGCACGCGCGGGTGCATCGAGCGGGCCGACCTGCTGCAGCGCGCGCGCACGCTGCACCGGGACCACGCGCTCTACCGGGACGGTACGTACCTTAGGGCGAGCCTGTTGGCCAAGGCTGGGCCAACCGCGTGTGCACGCGCGGGTGCATCGAGCGGGCGGACCTGCTGCAGCGCGCGCGCACGCTGCACCGGGACCACGCGCTCTACCGCGACGGTACGTACCTTGGGGCGAGCCTGTTGGCCAAGGCTGGGCCAGTGTGCACGCGCGGGTGCATCGAGCGGGCGGACCTGCTGCAGCGCGCGCGCACGCTGCACCGGGACCACGCGCTCTACCGCGACGGTACGTACCTTGGGGCGAGCCTGTTGGCCAAGGCTGGGCCAACCGAGTGTGCACGCGCGGGTGCATCGAGCGGGCCGACCTGCTGCAGCGCGCGCGCACGCTGCACCGGGACCACGCGCTCTACCGGGACGGTACGTACCTTAGGGCGAGCCTGTTGGCCAAGGCTGGGCCAACCGAGTGTGCACGCGCGGGTGCATCGAGCGGGCCGACCTGCTGCAGCGCGCGCGCACGCTGCACCGGGACCACGCGCTCTACCGCGACGATACGTACACTGCAGACTTACTTTACTATAACTGTGAGACTGTGGCGGGACGTTCTAACTGCTACCGAAAACAGCACACTTTTACTGCTGCGTTTTCGCAGCTTACTTACTGCTGCGAAAACAGGTGACTTACTGCTGTGAAAACAGCTTACTTACTGCTGCGAAAACAGCACACTTACAGCTGCGAAAACAGCTGACTTACTGTTGTGAAAACAGCTTACTTACTGCTGCGAAAACAGCACACTTACAGCTGCGAAAACAGCTGACTTACTGTTGTGAAAACAGCTTACTTACTGCTGCGAAAACAGCACACTTACAGCTGCGAAAACAGCTGACTTACTGTTGTGAAAACAGCTTACTTACTGCTGCGGCACGACGCACGATGCACGTATTAGCTGTTAGGACGTGCGTGCTTAAATTTTGCCCACCGTTTTAGCTGTCAAATTATAGCTATTAAAACTACCAATTTTATTTAATCTTTCCATGTTCCCGCTCATTGATTATTCGTTTCTACCTCGACATATTTCTCATTAGTTTGCAAATAACATTTATGCATTATTTTGCAATAAACCTGTCACTTAGCTGTAAAATATGGTTTCTGATAATAATTAAATGCTAAAATAAAGCGTAAAATTTGCGTACTCTACTTAACAAAAGTCGAGCAAAGCTATGTTCAGATGACAGGCGCTTAACGCGCGTTATGTACATGCATTTTGTGCGAGTCGTTCACATGCTAACGCACGTTTTTATATTGTAGTCGTTCAAAACTCGCATTAAGCGCTGATCATGTAGAAGTGGTCTAAACGAAATACAACCGCCATTTGTTTTGCATTTCTTACCACACGTAACTAAAAAGGCTCAAACAAACTGAGCTTATGTGATGCCACGTATGTCATGTTACGACCGTCAGAAGACATCGGTTTTCATAGTAAATGTATGCATTAGAAGCACACTTTATATGTATGACGTGTTATAAGATAAGTGTGGTTTTAGTGCATACATTTACTATGAAAACCGATGTCTTCTGACGGACGTAACATCACATAAGCTCAGTTTGTTTGATCCTTGAATGTTGTCTGCAGAGCTGGACAACCTGCCCCTAGAAGAGTGCTGCAAGATCTGCATGGCGGCGCCGCTGGAGTGCGTTCTGCTAGAGTGCGGCCACATCGCGGCCTGCACGCAGTGCGCGCGCGTGCTCGCCGAGTGTCCTATATGCAGGCAGTACGTGGTCCGAGCGGTGCGATGCTTCCGCTCCTAGTGACCCAACGGCTGGAGGGCGGCCACATCGCGGCCTGGGGCCCGATTCTCAGGCATTCGAACTTTTTCAGTGTGGTAATTCGTATGTCGAACATTTTGTTTGTGGTTTCTATTGAAAAGTTAGAACGTTTCAAACAAACTAAGCTGTCTCACATGTCAACAAATTCATTTTGACAGCTAAGTTCGTATACGAACATCTATTGGTTTTTACCACTCGTAACGTTCGACTGGTTTTCGATCGAACTTTTACGATTGTGAAATTCTGACAATACAAAAAACTGTGTTATATTTGAATTTCGAGCTATAAATGTGAACTTTTCTCGATTGCCTGAGAATCGGCCCCCTGGGGCCCGTTTCTCAAAAGCTTGTAGCTTGCATGGAGCTAGACTTAATACTGAGGTAACTGGAGTTTTCACCCTGAATAAAAAAGTGTACCCCGCAAATTTGACATTTAGTATGTAGTGGCTGTCAGTTGTCTTATATGATGACCATACGTATTTTTTCAAAGTGTAGGTGAGACGGAAGACAGCCACAGTGTTATTTGTAGTCACAAAAAAGTGTTAGTACTGCACTCTCCTGTTACCTCAGTATGTAGTCTAGCTCCATGGTAGCTTGTAATACAAGTGGAAGTCCCTTTCTAACAAAAGCTGTCAAGAGTGTTTAACGCCATTTTGGCGGGTTAGGTTCAGTGGATATTTTAATTAATCGCAATTTGTTTTATATTGGACTTCGTGACTAAAGATAGGTGTGGTTTTGTGCCCCAAGTGTCTATGCAACTGGACGATGTGTGGAATGATTAAAATATGCGCTATCTCGGTAACGTGATGCCGAGTGTTTTATTGTAGTGGTGACTACCTCAGCAACAATTACCGAGAAGACCGACTCGACATACTTGACGCCAAATACTCCAAGAAGCATTGGAATGTAACACACCTACATTCTAATGAAAACATAAGAAACTATAATAATATACATAATACTCAAGAATTGGCAGTATGGCTTAATGTCTTCGCCTGTCCAAAAGGACGACTTTTTTTTACTACTACAAAAGCTGTCAAAATGTGACATCCGCTCGTATTACAAGTTACAAGCTTTTGAGAAACGGGCCCCTGCACGCAGTGCGCGTGCGTGCTGGCCGAGTGTCCTATATGCAGGCAGTACGTGGTGCGAGCGGTGCGATGCTTCCGCTCCTAGTGACCCAACACCTTCAGCTCCTAAGCGAAGTCCATACTGCGCGGCTAAAGCGGGTGCGGGCAATATATCTAAAGTGCCCCGGTAACGATCAATCGTCATTCGTCAATTGTTACGTGATTGACCGTTTCAATTGAAGGAGCGAATGATGGAGCTTCATTCGATGCGTCAATTGCTCGCGCCATGTTTCTCGACTAGCGAGCGAACAAATGACCGAAAAGTCTGTCAATCGCACAACGAGACGTTGAATTGGTAGCGTCATTCGCGATTGTCAATAGCATCATTCGCATCAATCACGTAGTTTCGAATGACAATGGCTTCAATTGCCTCTGTAGACGATCATTTGGTCCTTCAATGACGTAAACATTGTCAATTGCGATTGAGCGTTACCGGGGCACTTAACGTACGGGGAACTGGTGCGGGACCTGCCCTACTGCCTAAGCACCGTCGGCTTGACTACGATTACGACGCATCGTGCCATCCTTGTCATGTCTCAACACATTTGGTATGGCATGACAAGGATGGCACGATGCGTCGTAATCGGCTTCAAGCCGACGATGCTTAGGCGGTAGGGCCCCTGCTCGCTGACGAGCGAGGCTTCCTCGGAGACCTGGCGCCGTACCAACGAACGCTCCGAACTTCGGAAATCTGCCGGGCTTCGATTTAAAACAGATAAATGGAGCCCCAATCAGGCCAAAATGACAAACAACGATTCATGATGTCCCAGGAACATCGTTATCTTCCAAATAACTTCAAATAGGCAAATAGTACAATAAGAAATTACGTACTTTGATATAACTGTTTTAAGTTGAAGTCCGGCAGACTTCCGTAGTTCGGAAAGTTTGCCGGTAGAGCCCCTAAGGGGCTACCGCGTAACTTTATGGATATGAACTTCATACGTTTTTTGGAACTTTAAGTAAATTTTATTAAAAAAGTAGCCCAAATCAGTTCCCTGTTTAGTGACGTCAGGTATAACGATAGCTAGCTAGCAACGTTCAACAGAACATAGCAGCAAAAATCTATCAAATTATGAAATTCAAATGACAGTTGAAGCCCATGTCCATACCCATATTTTTAGCCGGTAGCCCCCTGCATCTCATCATCAGGGTGTTCAAGGGTCGATAGCATACTCGTGCATGATACTAGGGTGAGTGAGTGCCGTATGTTACTGTCTCTAACCTACGGGGAGCTGGTGCGGGACCTGCCCCTGTAGACAAGTGGCTTTCTATTAGCGAATTCGCCAGTCGAATAGAAAGAAAATGTATGGGATTGACAATAGCGGTCACGTGTCATTTCGATTGCTAATGTCAATCTCATACATTTCCTTTCTATTCGACTAGCGAATTTGCTAATAGAAAGCCACTTGTCTAGGGGGGCTGTACCCTTGGTATGAGTTTGGCAAACGGTATTCGTAATCGAAAACTATCGCTCTATCTCTTTCATGTCCTTTGTCTGCTTTACCGACATGAGCAGTTTATCCGATAGTTTTCGTAAACGTTGAGAGTTAAAATCAACTCGTACTAAAAGCACTGCTCGCCGACGAGCGGAGCTTCCTCGGGTGCGCTATTTCAGTGGGTGCGTCACATACACTTGTTTTATTAGACGTCTGTGATGAGCGCGCAATGAATGCGCAAATCGCTCTAAGTCACCGCGCTAGACTCGGCGGTGTGGTTCAGGCCTTAGGGAACGGAGCTGGACTCTGGAACCGACGGTCGATTTTTGGCAGCCGGTAGCCATACGCGTTCAAGTAATTTGATCAAACAGTTTGATCAAATTGGCACGAATATCTGAGGGGCAACTTGATCAAATTGCTTTGAGAAACGAGATCAGTCAAATTGGAACAAAAAAGTAAAAGTGTCGGCCAATTGAAATAATAATGTGCAATTTATTTTCGTTTGCCGACACTTTTACTTTTTTGGTTCGAACATGTCTGATGCGCGACTGCTCTTTTTTAATAAAATATCCCCACAGACATTCATGCCAACTTGATAAAACTGTTTGATCCAGCCTGTTTGATCAAATTACTTGAAAGTGTATGGCTGCCATTACAGATTGATTTACACTTGACATCGTTGCTGCAGTACTGCTGTAAGAATTTCTTCATTATGCCGATAACACACCTTTGCGAAACCGCCGCGAAACTGTAGTAGCAAAGCCGCTGAACGCCTAGCCTGTTCTAACGTGGAGAATTTACTATGGCGCTGTCTCTGTCGCGCGCTGAGGACACCGCGCTCGGTTTCGCTTTGTCAATTTCACGGCACTTGCAAATCAACAGCAATCGTGCAATGGTATGCGTAGGACTTAAAACTCGACTCATAGAGCATCCAAGATCGCGTTCTTACATGTCGATTCATCCGTTACGACGTCTTAAAAAGACAGTTTATAGCAGAAGTATATTGCAGTAGTAATGAACTTCGAGTGTAAATCAAACTGAAAATTATTGTCATAGATGTTAATGTTACACAATAATGAGGGAACGTTTTGATGCGCGTTTTTTACTATACCGTTAATATGACAGATATTGCGGACACGGCTCATACTTAGCGAACAATGTACAGCAAGACGCGTCTCACTCACGCGTAGACATAGACTAGGTTTTAGATTGGTTGTACAGTGCGACAACGTTTTCTGTTCCGGTGGCCAAATTAATAACTGGAACTAACGTGTTCTTTTAATGTCATTTTGCTGTCAAGTTGTTGTCCAACCATAGAGTCCATAGAGTCTGGCCAACGAAAGCTGTCCACGAGAAAAGGCGTCAAATTTAAAAATCCTATTGCAAGTTATTTTAATTTTTAAATTTTTTGCACTCACAATGCAATTTTTAATATAGAAAAATGGAAAATGAAGTATTTAGAAAAAATCGACCCGTCTCACAACTAGCTCCGATGGGACTCGAACCTACGACCTTTCGCTTTCCGGGCGACTGCTCTAACCACTGAGCTACGGAGTCGTTACGAGAAGCGTCGAATTTATCCAATACTTCTTACTCGCTGTATAGTCAGCGTTAATTTCATCAATGTGGAGATATTACTACCCTCACACGCGAAAGAAATACCTTTCCAGGTATTTGGCAATCGCTAAAGATGAAATTACTATTGCAAGTTATTTTACGCTGACTATACAGCGAGTAAGAAGTATTGGGTAAATTCGACGCTTCTCGTAACGACTCCGTAGCTCAGTGGTTAGAGCAGTCGCCCGGAAAGCGAAAGGTCTTGGGTTCGAGTCCCATCGGAGCTAGTTGGGAGACGGGTAGATTTTTTCTAAATACTTCATTTTCCATTTTTCTATATTAAAAATTGCATTGTGAGTGCAAAAAAAAAATAAAAATTAAAATAACTTGCAATAGTAATTTCATCTTTAGCGATTGCCAAATACCTGGAAAGGTATTTCTTTCGCGTGTGAGGGTAGTAATATCTCCACATTGATGAAATTAACGCTGACTATACAGCGAGTAAGAAGTATTGGATAAATTCGACGCTTCTCGTAACGACTCCGTAGCTCAGTGGTTAGAGCAGTCGCCCGGAAAGCGAAAGGTCGTGGGTTCGAGTCCCATCGGAGCTAGTTGTGAGACGGGTCGATTTTTTCTAAATACTTCATTTTCCATTTTTCTATATTAAAAATTGCATTGTGAGTGCAAAAAATTTAAAAATTAAAATAACTTAAAAATCCTTATTTTTTGAATTCTTTATTACCATGTAATTATCTAATTTATTAATCTATTTATTTCTTTATTTTCTAATAACCTAATAAAATAAACATCAAGTATCAAAATAGTTTTTCAGAGTATATTCAGGGCTACCATCTACAGGATTCTTAAAGTTGCCGCCTTTTCTCGTGGACAGCTTTCGTTGGCTAGACTCTAGCGCTGCTGCCGGCTGAAGGTCTTAGAAGTCGGGGTCGGTTAAATTGCTACAAAATGAAGAAAAAAATACATAGCGCCGCTGTCACCGGAACAGAAAAGATTGTCGATCTGTAAAGTGACGAAGAATGTCAGCGCACCAAGCTCGCTGATGCCCCACGCTATACAGTTACCCCCTTACTAATAAGGTGTTCACTTTTATTAGCTAAGCGATGACATGACAAATCCACTTTATATACTAAAGCCCAACGCCTGCCACTAAAAAAACGTAAGTAGCGGAAATGCCTTTTTTTCGCATGTGATAAAATGATTGTTTGTATCAACGGTGAACAAACAATCCCTTAGCAGTTAATAGCTTTCAAATTAATACCCATTGTCCAATATAAATGACAAATAATATCACTTTCACATGTCATTTATATGGTACAGTGGGCAATTTTAGAGAACAAAGTTTTTTTATGTTTGGGCGTTAGGAGGATAGTTGTACTCCAGATGTAACTTTAGACCACGTTTATTAGTAAGGGGGTTATTATGCGACTTGAGTGTCGGACGACTGTCCTAAGAGCGTTTTCTCTGTACTCCGAAGTAACATCCGAAACTTCGTTAGCCCCGCCCCTTTCAGTCGTTTCTGTGGGTACGGGTACAGTCACGAGTGATAATATATTCTAAACAATATGGAACTTTGTCATATTGAAGCGTTTCTAAACAAAACTATCTGTGTGTCGCAAAAGTCATTCAAAAATTGTAATACCTATGAAGTAGTCCTATGACGTCCTCGTGACTGTACAACGAAGTTTCGGATTTAGCGTTCCGGAGTAGACCCTCCCTCTGTATCCGAAACCGAATCTGTAGTACCTACTTTTTGTACAAAAAGTTGCGCACTAGATCCAAGATCCGACATTTGGATTGTCATTTAAAAAATCGGGTACGGATACGGACGTAGAGCGGAAACGTTCTTAGTATACGTGCACGGATTGAAGCTTCAATAGAGCATTTTTTAACTGCTTTAGAATCGAGATCAAGATTCAGAAGGTTTTACTATAACAGTAAAATTGTTTCGTAAATGAATATTGAATGTATAAACCTCAAGGTTCACAAACTTAGTTATAGGATAGACCTTAAACGGAGCGATTGAAATTGCACCACCACACTGCCATTTCAAAATGAGCTAGTAAGTATGTGTTTAGAAAAGGAGAAAAAAAAACATAAAAAAGAAACTGGAGATTTAGTGTCCGTTTCACAGACTACAGTAAAGAACAATTTTTATCAAAGGCAAAAAACTTTTCAATAATAATGTAAGTTACTTCGAACTTACCTGAAACATGTGAAACAGACACTTCATAATCAAATTTGGACTCACGGGAGAATACTATCTCCGTAACAATTCCTTTTAAAATTAAAAAGGAGATTGGTCGTACAGTCAGCACCAGAGCACAATATCGTATCAAATCTGTTGACAAGATTGCTAGCTATTTCAGTTGCTATATGATCGGTACCTCTGAGGGTGACTGTACGGTCCTAATTCACCCCGGAGTTTCTTGTAGCTCCAATTGTTAGTACACTAGAGTCGAGAATAGCGTGCGCAAACACGGCCGTCGGCTTCACGCCTGTAGCGCGTAGGCTGGTTGTACGCGTCGGACTGTCGATCATACACCTTGCCAAAACAACAGAACTGACTATGTAAATAACATTGTTATGTTTTTTACAGTTTTTATAGCGGCATAATTGTATATTTTCGTAATTTTAAATCCTCCCATCCATAACTTTTTTGTATGGCAACTTTATATGGCACCTTTTGTTTTAAGCTTTCGATAATATAATATAATCAATTGAATGCTTAAATTAAATATTGCTTTTTGATCTTGTCAAGTATTACTCGGTATTAATAAGGTTATTGTCCTCCACCGATATCAATTGAAGATCGCCAGACCAGAGACTACTTACTTTTAGCTTCTCTCCACATCTCACCTTCATTTAAGGTGCGCTTCCACGGGCAACTAAAATTGCTCAATTTCTGTCAATACCCGTCAGCTATGACGTCAAGTAATTTAAGGCGATGGCAAAATGTAGCAATGGAGCAACTTTTAAAACTATAAGCAATAAAAATAGGCCCGTTTCTCTCGCGAAAACGATACGTAGTTACTTATACGTTTTAACGACAGAAAAAAAATATCTAAAGATTTTCAGACATTGAGTAATGTGAATTATATGAAGCAATTAAAAGCAATATTCCCGAAACAATGCAATTTGTTGTGATTTCTCGAAATCGCTCCAATTAATTGCTCCGATTGATCCATTACAGTTGCCACGCAATTATTGGCACAAAAATTGCCCATGTAAGCGCAGCAAAATCGTTAAAACAGTCGATGTTTCATTAAAATAAAGTAAAAATTGATGTTCTTGCTATCGTATCGTATGTATCATTGGCGTTCTAAATATGTTAAGCTCCATAATGCCGGGGCGCAGTGGGCGGGTCCAGGCCAACCCACTGCCCACTCGAGGGCGTCGCTTTAAGTAAATGTATCTTAAACTATTATAATATGTAATTATTTTCCTAGTTATGAGCTAGCGACAATACGGGCTGTGTAATTTTAATTTTTAATAAATGTTGCTATTTCTGTTTTCGTAATTTAAGGCATTCATGGGTTGTTCTTTGATTAGAGACTAGATCATCCTACAGGGTATGTTTATACCCATTTTTTTATTTTACAATATTTTCTGAACCTCTCGAAATCTAGAAAGCACTGTTTTTTTCCAATTAGAATTTTTTAGAAAAATATTTAAATATGTAATCTTTTTTTCTAATATCAGAGGCTCAGAAATTCTAGTTCCATCCAATTGCTGCTATTTGCAAATATTTACCGTCAAAATTGTTGAACAAAATTAATTTATTTATGCACTTTGTCAAATATAACATTTCTATATATAGCTAGTGCAATCAAAATGACATTAGACTTTTGTGCCAGCCCTCATGAGGCATAAGTTTTAGTGAAGGATTGTTCCACACAACATATTTAAAAAAAAAAACAGAAAAACTATTCTGAAATAAAGAAAAAATATCAAATCACTTTAGTAATTTTCAATGTCATTATTACGCTTAATATTTTATATTATTACAATGATGGAAATGTCAATGTGCTTTTATTATACAAAATGTATTCGATATGAACTTGTCCATTTGATAAATAATATTTTATTAAGTCATTTTCAAGGGCTACATCATGTTAACGCGCAAATGTAATGAGATGGCCGAAACGCTCATAAGCGATCAAAAATATATTTTTTTCCAATACTAAGATTTTGCCTGTCTCTTAAGCTTTATTTATGTTTGCTATTCTTACTGATATTTAGAATGCTATTTCAAAGTACATTATAAAAGGCCCAATTAGAAAATGTTATTTCGCTAAATTATTCACATAAGCTAACTTTGTCTAAAATTGCGTGTAAAGAGGCATAAAAATAGCAACTGTAAATCAGGCTTTACCATGTGATGTTGATTATATTATGTATAGAACTCCATGTGATAAAGTCACTAGTATTTTTGTACGTACCTTTAGAGAGCGTAGACGCCCCGCCGCGGTCGCGGGCTCGCGGGCGGACGTATCATTGTAATCGAGGCACGTCGTATGGATAACCGAGTGTAAAAAGAGCCATATGATTATTTTTTGTAAATTAAATTTATTTTATTCCATATAAATATTGTATCACGATCAATTAAAAATAAAATCGTTACACAACATTACGATGTTTTTTTGTTGAATTTCAACCCCTGTCTGTCTATCGTAGCAGAATCCTGTTAGGGCAATATTATCATGATAATAAATCCGAAGCGAGATGGCGATCAACTCTACTATAATTCTCATCAGATAATTAGGGTTCTGGTAATGAATAACTGGAAAGATGAAAATTTAGTTTTTATCAAGTTTTTTATTATTAACACAACAAAATAATTATCATTTCAGTCTGATGAATGGCCTAGTCATGACCAAAATCACGAGGGAGGCGGCGAGCACGAAGTAGCCCTCGGAATGGGCTTCTCCTGGGTTTCGATTCTGCTAACGTTTAGTCATAATCGTATTATCAAAATTGTGTTTCAATTGTAGTATTTTTTCGCAATACTACTGATGGTCACACCACAGCTACAAACTACCTACATTCACATCACATCATCCTACTAATATTATAAATGTGAAAGTTTAGATGTTTGGATGTTTAGATGTTTGGATGTTTGTTACTCAATCACGCCAAAACGGCTCAACAGATTTGGCTGAAATTTGGGACACAGATACTTTGTGGCCTGGAGAGGAACATAGGCTACTTTTTACCCCGGAAAAATATCACATTCCCGCGGGATAACGTCGCGTATATCACGCGGGCGAAGCCGCCGGCGGAAAGCTAGTACTGTCATAATTCTTGTAACTATTGTGTAAAAAACACTACAATTGAAACACGATTTTGATACGATTATGACTTTAATGTTAGAAGAATCGACCCCCTGGTGTCGTGTGGTAGTGATAATATGAGTATGCTGTCTTGTCGTGCCCGCTGTTGCCTTGCGAGTAATCTAGTCCCGTCCGAAGTCGTGCGTTTGCTGCGGGCGGTCGACGCGCAGCAGAGAGTTGGCGGGTACAAAGTAGCCTTCGTAATGGGCTTCTGATGTCGTGGTGACGTAGTGGTAGTGATAAAATGAGTATGCTGTCTTGTCGTGCCCGCTGTTGCATAGTAATCTAGTCCCGTCCGAAGTCGTGCGTTTGCTGCGGCCGGTCGACGCGCAGCAGAGAGTTGGCGGGCACGAAGTAACCTTCGTAGTGCGCGTCATCTGGCGTGGTGTCGTAGTGGTAGTGATAATATGAGGATGCTGTCTTGTGTCCGCTGTTGCTTTGTCAGTAATCTAGTCCCGTCCGAAGTCGTGAGTTTGCTGCGGGCGGTCGAAACGCGCAGCAGAGAGTTGGCGGGCACGAAGTAGCCTTCGTAATGGGCTTCTGATGTCGTGGTGACGTAGTGGTAGTGATAATATGAGTATGCTGTCTTGTCGTGCCCGCTGTTGCGTAGTAATCTAGTCCCGTCCGAAGTCGTGAGTTTGCTGCGGGCGGTCGACGCGCAGCAGAGAGTTGGCGGGCACGAAGTAGCCTTCAGAATGGGCTTCTGATGTCGTGGTGACGTAGTGGTAGTGATAATATGAGTTTGCTGTCTTGTCGTGCCCGCTGTTGCCTTGTGAGTAATCTAGTCCCGTCCGAAGTCGTGCGTTTGCTGCGGGCGGTCGACGCGCAGCAGAGAGTTGGCGGGCACAAAGTAGCCTTCGTAATGGGCTTCTGATGTCGTGGTGTCGTAGTGGTAGTGATAATATGAGTTTGCTGTCTTTTTGTCCCCGTTTTTTTTTATGAGTAATCTAGTCCCGTCCGAAGTCGTGCGTTTGCTGCGGGCGGTCGACGCGCAGCAGAGAGTTGGCGGGCACGAAGTAGCCTTCGTAGTGCGCGTCATCTGGCGTGGTGTCGTAGTGATAGTGTCCGCCGTCGCCGTGCGCGCTGAACCCGTGGAAGTGCTGCACGCGCAGGTCCAGACCCTGGGGTGTGACCGGGCGATTAGCGGCCGTTTTTACAAGCTTTTTATTAGCTTGCCATGTTAGTTTGTTAGTTAGTGGGGGAAAAATTTGGCAAGCTTAATTTGACCCACTTCCCAGTGTCAGATGGAGCTGAAATTTGGTATACATAGTTGGTTTAGATGACAATACACTATTAAAGTACAGTCGGCAAAAAAGGTTGACATAAAAATGAAATTTTTACTAAAAACTTTTGTTCGTTGTAAACGAAGTCCTACTAATATTATGAATGCGAAAGTTATGTGAGTATGGATGTTAGTTACACTTTCACGCAAAAACTGCTGAACGCGGATCTAGACAAAATATGGAGTTGGCTCCATAGTAAAAGTTGTTCATATTCACGAGCACCAATCACCACCTAAAAGGTTTTGCGCTTAATAATTGACACCTTATATATAGACTAAACTCACGTGGTCGCCGGTGACGAGCGTGCCCACGTGCGTGATGGGCGCTTTCATCTCGAAGTAGTGCAGCCAATCGTCCACGGCCGCGTCCGAGCACAGCGCAGTGGTAGAGAACTCGGGCATCACGTGGAACTTGACGCGTCCGGCTTGCAGCACGAACGTGCCGCCCAGACCTGAGTTAAAGCAAGGATTGCCGAAAATAGGGTATTTTAAACTATGGATTACTCGCAAATCACATGTTCTCAAAATGAAAAAAATATTATGTTATTTTAGTCTTTTATGTAGTGATGCCGGCCATTCAATACTCTATTAGTGGTACTTTACTGCTTCAAATAAAATTTCAAACATCCGTATAAGTAATCGTAATTCTCCAAAATCAAGTAAGTATAATGCAAATAATTTTAGTATTTAGTTCCATACGGTTATCATGGCACCACTTAACTAGCCTATCTATGTCACTTTAAAGTAATTTGACATCTTCAATAGAATCGCATGTTTTGAGAATATTCAAATCGTCCGCATACATAAAAGGTGCGGAGTGTAGGAAATAACCTGGAATGTCGTTAACAAATGCGTCAAAAAAAAAGCGGACCCAAATGAGAGCCCTGTGGTAACCCTGATGTTATCCTGCATTATAGCATTATACTTGGTTTTAGTTTATGAAAAATATACGATAATAATTTACTGTCTTTGAATAGGCGAGGCATTCCGGCCGTCATAAGTTTAAATGTTTTAAAAGGCATTCTTCATTTTTATAATTTATCCTACCAGCCTAACCTAATTTAATTAAACTTATTTTACCTAATTTAACCTACCACGATTCCGGGAGAAGGTAGTGCGCTTCCACCTTCAGCCTTATTACCACCTAACATCAGGTGTGATAAAGGCTAAGTGCTACATAGTGCTATTAAGGCCCGTGGTATCGCCAACGACCTTGGGCATAGAAAAGTGGCCTAATTTTCCCGCCAGCTACCCGCACCAAAACAGCTTAAACACGCGTTTTGTCAAAACTATGTATTATTTTAAAACGAAAAATGCTCAGTTTTAAGTTAAACAACTTAGCAATCTTTTCCTGAAAGAAACGTGAAAATATCACTTGTAGTTTAGAAGCAGTAGCGTATTTCAAGTTGAAAACAGCTTCATTTCAATGTTTTTTTTAAATAGTATCTTAAAGACTATGTTTTTTTTAAATGCTCAGATTGCAGTTTATATATCAATATTTAATATATATTAATTCTGGATTCATCAGTAGGCTAATTTATGAGTTTTAGGGCCTCAAAAATGATCGTTTCACGACTACATGCACCTTAAATAGTAAAGTGGTAAAGATATCTTTGGTACAATAGGAGGAACGTAAACTTCCACTGCAATATACGGCACTTACCCACTACTTTATCGCCATAATGTTGCTTCAAAGTCTCTCTGATTGCGGTGATGAAATTCGCTTCTCCGATCCGTTTCTTCGCTACAACTTTAATTACCTAAAAAAGGATTTTTATTTTTAACTTTTATATTTCTTTCTGGCATAAACACATCACAGCCCTGGAGCTAGGCGCTGCGCGGTTTCAACGCCACGATATCTTGCAGCACCGACCCTTTTTATATTGGCAATTTTAAATTCAAATTCATTCAGTCAGACTAGCTAGGCTGTTGCAACTAAGTATTAGTGGATGTAAAAAGCTACGCCATCGCACATCAGTTCGCAAAGCTCTACGGCGCGGCAGGCGACCTTGCAACGTTCCTACAGAGACGTTATAAATTGAAAAATTATCATAAAATAATACAGGTAATTTAAGTATGTCGGTATGTTCCCATCAGAATTACACAATAAAGTAGGTATGGTAAATACAATAAGTATGTAAACTAGTGATCAAAGCAAGAAACAATTTTTAATTGGAAACATAGGTAGGTACATCCTTATTATTAAATACACATCCTTATTAACAAAAGTGGAGCAAAGTTACCGACACCCAGTTTTAAACTGATGCTGTCACTTTTATTCGGTAAAAAGAAGCCAAAGACATCAACAGATTTACAGGTGTAACTTTACTTCACGTTTATTAATAAGGGGGATAGTTTTTTTTTATTTATTTAGGACAACAAACAATGGGCGATTTTCTGAAAGCTCAGTCACTAGATGGCGCTGTCCCACCTATGCAGTTAGAAGGAACGGAACGTTATAAATTTTACTTTGACGCGACTGTTTTACGTAAAACGGAACGTCAGACAGATGTTATTTATTTACCTTAATCTTTAAATTTACCTATTTCGTTTCTGTTCCTCACAGTAGTACTTATTTAATATATTATTAGTTTCCTTTGGGTTTTTAAAAAGTAATTAATTTAAATATGTTTCATACCAAAATATACCATAGACATGTTTATACTTCGTTCAACGCCATCTAGTGAAGCAATTGGAAGCTTTTTTTTTAAATGGCCTCTCAGAAAATCGCTCATTGACCAATACATATTTATCTTAAATAAATAAAATATTATATAGTTATTTAAATTTTTACTTTTTTGCATTCACAATGCAATTTTTATGGTTGAAAAATGGAAAATGAAGTATTTAGAGTATTTAGAGCAGTCGCCCGGATAGCGAAAGGTCGTGGGTTTGAGTCCCATCGGAGCTGGTTGCGAGACGGGTCGATATTTTTCTAAATACTTCATTTTCCATTTTTCAATGGGGATAGTGTTTATCCAAAGCATCCATAGGTATTAAGTTATTGGTGATGAAATTACTACTTTACCTACACTGCAAGTTGCGCCATAAAAAGCAAATAACACATTTTAACACTAACACACTTCTTCCTTACCTTCCCGGGCTGGCCATCGCTGAGCAGGTAGTTGCCGAGCAGCGCGGTGCGCGTCTCGGTGCTGGGCAGCTGCTGCTGCAGGTACCCGGAGCGGCCCTTGGCGGCGCCGCGCGGCTCCACCGACACGATGCGCGTGCCCTGCTCCACCGACCCGTTGCGCACGCTCAGGTTTATTATACCCTGCAACGGGAATTGCAAGTGTTCATTAACACTTCGGCGCCAGTGTATCAAAAATGATACACAGTGTCCAAACACTTGTGTATCATTTTTGCACAGACGAACCCTACCTCGTTCTTAACCTCTTACGCGTCCAGCCTCAGAGGCGTCAATAGTCTAAAATGTCCAGAACAAACGAAATTCAAGTGATATCAAGAAAACAAATCTAAATAAACTAAAACTTGGCTTTAACATGAGTAAGTATCGTTAAATAGGCTTGGAATTGAGCGTGTTAAATGGCATTGCAAAGTGTTAGTTTGCGATTAAAAAGAAGCCATGATTCTAAATAGAAAATGGTCGATTAAGAAGTTGATTTTTTTATCAGTCTGTAAATAAATAAGGTCAAACTTTTTGCTGTCAATACATAGCACGACACGAAAGTGAAGCATAGAATAATAGAATTTATGGTGCCAGATAAGTGTACGTACACTTTTAGAGGCATGCGGGCGGAAGGGATGAGCTTGCAAAGTACTCCCCCCGCCCGGGGAGACGAGGGGGATATGTGGAGCTCGAACCCACTAAAACCCCCGGGGTGTTCCCTACACACGCGGACGTAGTTTGCAGGACAGTTGTGTAAAGCGCCGCGCCCTCCAGTCTCCGCCCCGTGTCCGCGTCCGTGATTGACGCTCCTTCTGCACTGGGACGCCATTGCGTTCCACTTCCGGTGTGGCAGCAAAGTACTCCCCCCCTATCCATATAGTGACTTACTTCACGGCTGCTAATAAGATCAGCTGCTAGCAGCGCCGCTTGCGACTATGTCAGCATGCATGCTCTACCCGCATGTTCGCGCGTCATACCTCGCAGTTGACGCCGAGGTAGGGCCAAGGCCCGGCGCCGGCGCCGGCCAGCAGCGCGGGGTCCCGGCGCTGGTGGCGCAGCAGCGCGGCCAGGTCGTACAGCTTGTCGCGCTGCACCAGCGGCAACAGGTACGGCGGCCCGCCGATCTCTACAAGCTTCGGGTTGCCACTCAAACCTGGTAACGTTAATTTTTATTCAAATTTTATAGGTATTAAGCCTTTGTAGCGACATTTAGACGACGCTGCACATAACTATCATACAGCAAGAAGACGACAGATGGCGCTACCTACCGATGACGCAACGTAGGTACTAAAGGTACTGACATGGGCGCTCTACCGCATTCATATGGAGAAACTAGATCGCGCTTACGAAGTTTATCAAGCAACTTGAATACTGTTCCAATACCAAATTATAGTAGCTTGAGCACTTGTGTTATTGAAATTGGAAACACCGCGGGTATTACCTCATACATCCAGACCCGAGGAAATATTGAAAAGTTCGTTTCCAATATTTACCCGACCGGGAATCGAACCCGGGACCTCTAAGATAGTGGCACTGTTCGGGATAGAACTAATTTGATAAAATGATAAAACTTGCTAAGATAAAACTTGTGTATATTTAGATAAAGAACCAATAAACTAATGATGAAGGAATGAGTACGCGTGACTTGATACAATGCTATTTGCGAACTGAATTGTGTAATTATTTAATTGCTATGATTTATGACAAATGTGGGTCAATGGTCAAAATGCTGATGATGCGATGTACGCGCTTGCTCGTACATATTCCCGGGCGGGAAAAAATGGGGTTAGTAGGTGATAAATTAAAGCTAATGCGGCTAACAAGGTGATATCATTGTTTTAAAATATTTTAATAACTAAGTTAGTTTGCTGGATGAATTAACAAGATGAAAGGGCATTTTAATTTTAAAACTAAAATTACAATTCGTCCTTAGGTTTAAATACCGATCGCTGTACGATAGGGGACGACCCTATATCTTGCACTACCACTCGCGCACTAGCACTTTGTACATTGGACGCGGTACACTTATTTTTTAAAGACACTCGCGCACGATTTTTTGTTAACTCACTTATTTCACTATACTGATCACTACATAACGCAATGGGCGGGCTGACCTGCCCGGCTGTGGCCTTCGCCGCTGCCGCTGCGCGCGCACGGGGCGCGGGCGGCGGCGCGGCTCGGCGGCTGCGGGCGCGCGTGCGGCGTGTGCCACCGCTCCCGCCGCTGCTGCCGATGCTCCTCTGTTTTTGATTACGTAAACGGGAGTCTTCAAATGACATAATGTCGTAAAAGGGTTCTTCTCAATGCACAACTTTAAATCTTCGTCTTCCATTCTAATAAAAGAATCTTGTTTGAGATTGACGGCCACATAACTAGAAACTGGTAGAATTGTAACTTCCGTGTTATTTTTAATTAAATGGGGAATGAGGATAAGACGTAAGATTTCATAAGTTTCCTTGGCTATAAGTGGGATCTTGATTTGGAAAATAATGAAGTTTGCGGTAACTCTTGCTTGCACTCGCAACAGATGTACATTTCTGCTAAGCTGTCAGATTTCTTGATAGGTAGTGATAAGTCGTTTGGAATTTGTTCTGTTATCACGCTCAATTCATGTCTAAACTGAACGGGAGTAAGCAGGTGAAAATTAAACTTTCCGTTATAGATGTTAGTGATGGCATCAAGTAACGTAGTCATAAGGTGTTTTAAACTAAAAATAACATTATTTGCTAACATAGAAGTGGTTAAAAAGTCATTCTCTAGTGAAATATTTCCAATTTTAAATCCTTTTTAACTGTATTTATCTTGCGATTAATTAATTTACGCTGTTTACCAATCATGCTTTCCGTGCGTTTTAAAAGATTGAACTCGGCCTCGACCACTGAAGTTTGATTTTTCCAGAGGTAGGCTAAATGGTTTTGATTCTTTCTGATAAGTTCAATATCTCGTTCATACTTCTCGGTGAATTCCTGATCTAAAAGGCCGAAAAAAGTGTTAGCAATCGATCCAACTCCATTTACTAAGCCACGTTTGATACGTTTTGGTAAGTATGAACGATGATGATTAACTAGCAAGTCATTATAGTATTCGAGTTCACTGACTTCGTGTTGCAGTTGTAATATGATATTCTCGCAATGGGATTGTGTTTTTATTTTTGTACATATATTTTCTAGATATGTTAAGTACATATCGACTGTCTTACGGCCCTCTTGATAAGGCTTCGTATCATAATAGACAACCAGGCGCCACTCGTCCCGTATCAAGTTCATGTTCGTAATATGATCGAAATAAATGCTATTATTGTTTGGTAAAGCGTTAGTATGATATTCACATTGTATTAGTGGGATCGAAAATAAAAATAGTAACAAGGTTGTTGCTAAGCTTGATAAATTGCATGTTCTCTTTTTAATTATCTTAGGGGTTGTTTCTTGCTCGGGATTGGGTTCTTTTGTGACTTCTTTACCATCATGGACAGGTAAGACTGATAATTTAGTCACAGGTCGCTTGATGAAACCATTCTTTGTTTTTAACGATACGACCCTTACATAGCCGTCACTACCCGGGTGCAGCTCTGTGACACGGCCTAAGCTCCATTTACCGGGAGGTAAGTTGT
Source organism: Crambus lathoniellus (assembly GCA_949710035.1). Classification (NCBI taxonomy): domain Eukaryota; kingdom Metazoa; phylum Arthropoda; class Insecta; order Lepidoptera; family Crambidae; genus Crambus; species Crambus lathoniellus. Next base: position 1,017,543 of record OX453301.1, on the reverse strand, counting down.
CGTCCTTGATAACTACGATGTCGTTTACCTTCATATTCTCTCGCGGCTGTCTCCATTTGCTCCTTGATGAAAGCTGAGTTAAATATTCATCCCGCCAGCGTCGCCATATATCACCAAAGATCTTTTGGGTGAGGCACCATCTTGTTCTAAGATCCTTTTCAGTGTCGTATATAGTGAGTATGGGACCGCTGGCTAGAAAATGAGAGGGTGTTAAAAAGTTTAGATCGTCGGGGTCTTCCGTTAGTGGACAGAGCGGGCGGGAGTTTAAGCATCCTTCAAGCTGACCGAGGAGCGTAGTAAACTCTTCGAAGGTAAGGTGTTGTTCGCCAATAACTCTCTTTAGATGGTGCTTCAAGCTCTTCACACAAGCCTCCCAGACCCCTCCTGCTGAAGGCCAAGAGGGTGCGTTAAAGTGCCACTCGATTCCCATACTTGTGATTTCTGTCTGGAATGCTGGATCATTGATGTGCTGTAAACATTCTAACTCTTGATATAATATTTTGCGTGCTCCGATAAAATTAGTGCCTTGATCGCTATACATGTGGCCGGGAACTCCTCTCCGGGCTGCCATCCTGCGCAGGGCTGCCAGAAATGCTGAAGATGTTAAATCGGAAACGAGCTCCAGATGTACGGCTTTAGTGGCCATACAAACAAACACCGCCACGTAGCCTTTCGTGGTCTTGATTCCACGGCCCTTGTTGGCCTTTACGCTGACGTGACCAGTGTAATCCACCCCACAGTGATAGAAGGGCCGAGATGGATTAGTTCTAGCGGTTGGTAAGTTACCCATAACTTGCTGTTCATGACCGGGACTATGTCTTTTACATATGACACATAAACGTAGCCGTTTTTTCACAGCGTTGTTACCTCCTATTAGCCAATATTTTCTACGTATAAAGGCACTAGTTAGGCGTGCGCCTCTATGGCTTGTGACGTCATGCGCTTGATCGATGATGAGGTCGGCCAGTCTAGTGTTATTTGGTATGATGATGGGATGGGTCATGTCAGGATCTAGATTTGCGTGTTTTAGTCTGCCACCGACACGTAAGATCCCATTTTCATCTAGTTTAGGAGTAAGATTGCATATTTTACTCTTATTGTTTATAAATTTTCCTTCCTGTAATTGATTTATTTCTTCATAAAAGTATTTTTCTTGAATACATTTCACGATTTTTGTTTTAGCGTAATTTATTTCTTGTAAAGTTAAATAAATTTGATTGGGTGTCTTGTTACATAATCTAATTATTCTTGCTAAAACCCGGATCGCCGTAATAAGAGAACGAGAGTTATTTAATAGTCTCTCAATAACTTCAATTGAATTAATATTAAGTTGTATAAAATTAACTTGCTTTGTCATTTTCATTTCTTGGTTTGTTGTGTAATTAATATTTTGTTCTGTTTCAGGTTTATATTCCGGCAGCCAGTGGGGACCCTTCCACCAGAGGCTGTTTTCTTTAAGCTGTGAGGCCGTGAGTCCGCGGCTTGCACAGTCAGCGGGGTTCTCCTTAGATTTGACATATCTCCAGCATTCTGCGGGCACCGATTCTGTAACTTGATTTACACGGTTTGCGACAAATGCCTTCCAGCGACTAGAGTCCCCGTTCAGCCAACCTAGCACGGCCATTGAGTCGACCCAGGCGAAAACAGTGATTTTATGATTGGCGAGGCATTTTTTTATTTTTGTTATGAGTTTCGCTAGTAATACCGAGCCACAAAGTTCCAAACGCGGGATCGAAGTATTGCCATTGAGCGGGACAACTTTAGTTTTGGCCGCCACTAAGGTCACTGTAGAATAGGTTTCTTTTTGGACCCTAATATATACTACGGCGGCATAGGCTTTTGTACTTGCATCACAAAAGCCATGCAACTGTATTGTATCTTTTTCTTGAGTTTGCAGCCATCTCGGTACTTGATATTCACTGATAACCGCGAGATGTTCTTTTATTCGTTGCCACTCGTCGTAAATGCTTTTTGGTACAGCTTCATCCCATAAAATGTTAGCCCTCCATACATCTTGAAATAATATTTTGAGCTTGATTGTAACGGGAGACAGCCATCCAAGCGGATCATATACTTTTGACAGTTCTGATAATAACTTCCTTTTGGTAAGTTTTTCGGGGGTCAAAGTGGATGTTATTGGACTTGGACAAAAGGTAAAATAGTCATCTTGAGGACACCATCTTAACCCCAAAGCCTTCGTGGTTTCCACTTGCTTAAAATTAAAGCTGTTTTGTTGCTTTTGATCTGCATCGACATTTTGCAATAATTCTGATGAGTTGGCTTTCCATTTCCTGAGGTTAAATCCACCTGATCTTAAAAGATGTATGAGATCGTTTTGCAACTGTATAGCCGCTGGAATTGAGTTCGATCCATGGATGAGATCATCCATATAAAATGATTCTTCCAGGACTGAGGGCGCTAAACTTCCTTGATAGTTATTTTTCTCGTCACTAGCTAATTGTTTCAGTGTCATCATGGCGAGAAAAGGTGCGGCCTTGGTGCCATAGGAAACGGTAGCTAGCCTAAAATCTCTCAATTTTGAATTCTGATTGTCTCTCCAAACAATTAACTGTAAATTTTGATCTTGTTTATTTAACCAAATCTGTCTGAACATTTTTTCCAGATCAGCAGTAAAAGCATAACGGTACTGTCTCCACTTGATTAAGAGATTCTGTAAGTCTTGCTGCAAATTAGGACCTTGATGCATGACGTCATTAAGGCTCAGCCCCGTCGAAGTTTTTTCCGAGGCATTAAAAACAACGCGTAATTTTGTAGTCGTTGATTCAGCGCGTATGACGCCGTGGTGAGGTAAATAACAATTATTTAATTTGTAATCGGAGTCGGCCGGCATCATGTGACCGAGCGAGAGATACTCATTTATAAATAATTTATAATCGTTTTCTAATTGCTTATTTCTATTAAATTTTTGTTCCAACTTATAAAATTGAGCTACGGCCTTGGCTTTAGAATGACCTAATTTTTCTTGATAATTAGGTTTTAATGGTAGCCTGACTTCGTACCGCCCATCATCCCGTCTTTTAGTTGTTGACATATAAAATTTAATGCATTCCTGATTTTCCGTCGATACTTCGGTTTCCTCGGTGATGTTTTCTAGTTCCCAAAATTTTTGCATGTCTTCCATGTTATGAAGAACCACATTGCATTGGAACGTACGGGCATGCCCACTCAATATCCACCCGAGTTCAGTTTGCTGGGCGGTCGGTAAAGATGAGCTTGCTCTAAATACACCATCCAGTAATATAATTGAATATATATCCGCCCCAAGTAACAAGTCGACTGGGCGGCTGTTATAAAATTTAGGGTCAGCCAACTTTATGTGATCTAAATATGACCAATCGGGATTATTGAATGACTGGTTAGGCAGATTCTTAACCAACTGCCTTATGATAACTGCGTCGGTTTCGAATGAAAAGTCGTTTATTGTTGACTTACACCTTATATTAATAATACCTTTTCCGTTAGTTTCTTTATCGCCGATTCCTGAGATGATCCCGTTACATTTTTTCCTTGGCAGTCGTAAGAACTGGGCCGCGTTCTCCGTAATTAAAGATGTTTGTGAGCCTTGATCCAAAAGGGCGCGCATCACATGATATGAGCCATCCACTGCTTGGATCTGGACCATAGCGGTTGGTAAAAGAACCTCGACGGGATCGCTTTGAAGAGATACATTTATGCTATTACGGACTTGTTTTCCGTTGTCTGCATTTTCGCTCCCTCCGCTGCTAGTTCTCGGGCGCGCTGACTGCACAAATGCATCGTGTAGTAAACTATTGTGGTCCTGGCTACATTCGCGACAAACCTTTCCTGATATGCATTCCTTTCCTTGATGGTTAAAAAGACAATTAGGACATAGACTTAACCTTGTTACTGCCTTAAGTTTGTTGTACGGTGACATTTCTAGAAACTTCGGACAAAAATAAATGCCATGTTCATTATTACACAGCGAACATTTATATTTTGCTGATACAATTTTTTTGCTACTAGTCGACGGCGCCAGCGGCGGCGGTGACGAATGTTTCGCAATAATTTTATTGTTTGACGTATATGCGTTTCTATAATAATTAGTTTTCTGATGAGTGTTATTTTTTGCTGCTACTTGATTTTTCACACTTAAATGATCTTGTTTTCGACGAGACGCCTCTAGGGTTGTGAATTTCAATTCTAAAAACTCTAATAATTCTTTTAAAATAGGCAAACCTCTCGGGTTTTTTACAGACTCCATATAATCAGTATAAGATTCCGTATCTAATTTTTGGGTCAGGAGGTAAACTAGTATAGGATCCCATGAGCTAATATCAACCCCTAAGTTTTTAATCGCATTCAGACACTCCTTGGTCGTGTCATGCATTCGCTTTAAAAGAGCAACTGATTGATTTTGCATAGATGGAATATTCATTAAAGTATGCATATGCGATACAAATATCAACCTTTCGTTATTGTACCGTTGATTTAATAAATCCCAGCAGACATCATAATTATCGGCACAGATGTGAAGATGCTGTATTAACTTCTCTGCTTCCCCCTTAACCTTAGATCTTAAGTATTGCATCTTCTGTGCTTTAGACATTGATGGATTACAATGTATGGTTTCACTAAATAAATCTTTAAAAGAAACCCAATAATTATAGTTACCTCCGAACGTAGGTATTTCCATTTTGGGCGTAGACTTCTCCATGTGAGCTACGGACCACATTTTCTTGTTTATGGCCTTTTTAATCGATTCATACTTCTCTTCATACGCTGAAAATGTTTGCTCATATCCTTGATTAGATTCCCCCAGCTCGCTGTCCAGGTCCCAGTGCATGGAGTCGATGGCGCTCCAGCGAGACTGAACCGTACGAAGAAGATCATCAAACTCCCATTTTTCTGATACCCTGTCTAAATTAATAGCTTGAATGGTTCTATTAAAAGCCTTAAAATTGCTCTGTTGCTTCCTTAACATTTCTTCAGTTTTACTTGTTACCTTTACTGTCTTTGTTGTTTGTGGTTGCGGACTGGTTGTCCTTTCAGACCCAGACACCAAAGTTGGAGGTTTCAGGATGGGCGTCTTGGTTTGCTCCGACACAGAAGATTGATAGTTCTGAATATGTGCCCTAATGTTACCATACCTTTCTCTCACTCTCTCCATTTCTTGCTCAACGTGGTCCCTTGTCGAACCATCTAAATCGCTTGCTATTAAACGCTTGTAGTTGCCGTCATACTCCAACCAATAGCTATCAAGAATGTCTAGTCGGCGCTTTAAATACTCCGGCGACTTTCTCTCTGCGCCGTCCTTTTTAAAATTAGTATAAACAGTCTCAATTGCTCCTGATAGCTGTTGTTGGTTAGTTATAACATCACTGACGGACGACATGATAATTTAAAGTAAATGGACAGGTCTTACTTGATTGGACGCTGACGAAATGCTACCAATTTACTAGTTCTTGTGCTGCTCTGCCGAATCCTTGCTGCTCGGCCTCTGTACGTCTTGATAGTACAAAGATTTTTTGATAGTTCACTTTGTAACTTGTTTCACAAAGTGCGATTAGTCCACTCAGTAAATCCACCAAGTATGACACGTTGGTAAGTCTCGTAAAGCGGAAACACTGACACGTATTTAGTTCACTCGCGCTAAGTGATCCCGCTTTTCCGAAAAGCTCGAAGGACCAATGTTCGGGATAGAACTAATTTGATAAAATGATAAAACTTGCTAAGATAAAACTTGTGTATATTTAGATAAAGAACCAATAAACTAATGATGAAGGAATGAGTACGCGTGACTTGATACAATGCTATTTGCGAACTGAATTGTGTAATTATTTAATTGCTATGATTTATGACAAATGTGGGTCAATGGTCAAAATGCTGATGATGCGATGTACGCGCTTGCTCGTACAGGCACCTTGAAAACCGGTGCGTACATCACTCGGCCAAGGAGGTCGTCAAAATAATTTTGAATATTACCTATATAGAACCGATATAGAACCGTTGGACAGTTGTCCCCGGCTAACAACACCTAAGCCAGAAGGAAGACATACCATAAGTCATACCGTTGCGCCAGCCCTACACCTTAAAACAATGTTTTTAAGGTTCCAAAACCTATGATTCTATTTTTTTTTATTCACAACGGGGTAGCACTTAGCCTTTATCATACCTGATAGGTAGGATAAGGCTGAAGGTGGAAGCGTATTACTCCCAGAATCCTCAATCACTGAGGAACTCTATCTTATCTCTAACTGCCGGAACACAATAATGCTGAAAACATTATTGTTATGGCGTCAGACTGGGAATCGAACCCAGGACCTGGGTCTGAAATCGGTGGTATGAACCACTAGGCCACAGAGGCGGTTAAAACTGAATGCAAGAAAAGAGCCTCCTCGTGGCGCGCCTCGGAAGGACGCGTGTTAAGGCGCTACTCGGAAAAAGTATGGACTTTTTGATTTAAAACTATAGGACGGTTACAGTTGTTACAAATCTGGTAATAAGATATATATTTCTTCATACCTTTATCTAGAATCGTATAATTTCAGAAACACGATTTTATGATTTTAGCTCGACACTTTTTATTTTCGAAAATACCTCTAAAAAATAAGAAATATCAAGATTATTCTTAAATGGGGATACATATACTATTGAAAATTGGTTTAATTAGTGGACACCAATAATATTTAGGATTGTAAAGAAGCATTTTTTTAAACTCGCTATAGTTTTTGAATACGAAGTGATTTTGTTTTTTTTTGCGTAATCGGCAAAATCGGTCTCGCTCCCGCGCGCGTCGTTTTCTTATTGCTATCTCGCTTTCGCATATTTTTTCCGAGTATCGCCTTAAGTATTCGACATGCAATAAGGTTTCTATTAGAATAGCGCGCTGCATATTTTTGCGCGGCATCGCAGTTTTGTGTTGTGAGCCGTTATAAGTTGACTAATGCTGCTATCTATTCTCGGCTAATGTCTTTCTTCTCTATACCCTCAAAACAATTTTACTTTAGTAGGTACACTACCTTATTTCTTGCATTTCTACTGTTGTTCGTTTTATGCAGTTTCGACACCTAAAATTAACTTTGTAACAGCTGTTATCATTTGTTTTCATAATTTAAATAATTGTAGAAAGATCTGATACTTATCATCACGGGGCTGGCGTCAATGTTTACACGAATATCACAGCTTATTGGTTCGCGCGTAAGACAAGTTCAAGAACGATAAATAATGAGATTATTGTATCTACCTAGCTGACGGTTAATATTATAATTTAACTTTTGATGCTAGTAAATTGATGAAGAAATGATTTTGACACTAATTTTTGTTGTAGATTCAAGATTCAAATTTGTTTATTCAATTTAGATTGTTATTTACAATACTTGTGAACGTCATAGAAGCTACGCCATCGGTTCGCAAACCCTACAGCGGGAGGCCTTGGAGAAGAACCGGCAAGAAACTCCAAGGGTTGTTTTTTTCTCCCTGTTTTATATGAAGAGTCGTCAAATTGAAAAATGACCTTAACATGGTATGACTAAGGTCAGTTTCCATCACAATTACACAATAGGTTATGATAAAAACAGTTAAGTATAGGCGAACTAATGATCATAGCGGTGAACAATTTTCAATTACTTAGGAACTTAGTACAGAAGCGTACAGAATTGTAAGCTTAGTACAGAAGCGGCATACCTACGTATTTTTTTGTTGGGTGCGTTTTGCTACTTCACAGCAGGAAAACAGTTAACGTCCCTTTCTCATAATGCACTTTTCGCAAAACGCACCCTTCTTATAATGTACCACTCGCAAGAAGACGTACAGTCAGTGTCAAATTGATATAAGCGTCTAGAGTAGTCAAAAAGATCTGAAAAACATAAAACCAATTTGATCTAGGCAGTTCGAATCATCATATTGTTGTAAGCGCACAAGGTGTTCAAAATATCTAGGCACTCATTGTTTCATATTTATAGTGTTCAAAATCATCTAAGCAAACAAAGCTCTCAAAATATCTGTACAATATGGTGTTGTACATTATGCACAGATGTTTTGATTGCTTTGTTTGCTTAGATAAATTTGAACACTCTGACTGCTCAGATAAATATGAAACAATGAGTGCCTAGATATTTTGAACACCTTGCGCGATTACATCAATATGATGATTCGAACTGCTTAGATCAAATTGCGTTTATGTTTTTCAGATCTTTTTGACTACTCTAGACGTTTATATCAATTTGACGCTTACTGTACCTGGCGAGGCGAGTTGGAAGGGCGGCTGCGTGAGGTCCGGGCACTCGACCACGGTCGACTCCACGCTCTCGAAGGTGGCCGGCAGCCCGCGCGACAACACTGCAACACAAATTATGTCCAACTACCAGACAACAATACGTTACTTGACAGCAGGAAACAATACCTACTTAATGTCTTTTCAATACATTTTGAGCACTATAAGGCCTCATTTCCACCTGCAAGTAAGTCTTCTGCGATAAATGTCCGACAGTCTGTCAGATAGCAACTTGCAAGTTGTAGTTTATTTGCAGGTGGAAATGAGGCCTAAGGCATACCCAACAAAAATTTTAGTCGTAAAGTGAAAGTACGTTACTGAAAGTGCTAAAAAGTATTTTTACTATTATGACTAAGGTGTGTTTGTGCTAAAAATTGAAATAAAGTACTTACTTAACTTTTGTTTTAAAAATTACAGATAGCACGTTATAACTCAAAACTATAAAGCCGTGAATTTAATTAAACATCAGCGCAATACGTGTATCAAACTTATTTTTTTGGTATATTACAGCAAGCAGACGTATTACACTGCAATAAAACAATATAACACGATTGTTTATACTGTTTTATTGTAGAAAAAACATAATTAAGTGAAAGCTTGTACTTATAAATATATTGGACCAAACTATAATAATTGTTGATGCTTTTGCAACTCTGTTCAAATTAAGGTCAAATTTATTGTAACATACGAACACATTGTAAGTAATTTGATATGGCAACTTGATTGAATTTGATTACAACATATTGAACTCACCTTCAGCTATTTCTTCGAGTGGCGGCACATAAAGATCTTTTTCCTGTATCGGCACTTTTGAGTAATCTAGCGATTCCATGCTGAAAATATTTCTACTTTTTAGTACTATCGTCGTGGTCATATTTTAAAGCCGATTTAATTTAGAAGAAAGCTAGTTCACCTTTAGGCAAGTTCTTATTTTTTAAATCAACTTATTCCCTAATGATTAATAATATAAAAACATAAGGTAAAGCCTCGAACACTTGTTTTTGTCCCATAAAGCGGCGTGACGGACTCACCTGGCGCCCGCCGTCAAGGCCGCGGCCCGCGCCGCTACTATGTTTACAGTCAATACTAACAATACTTTCATTACTAACATTTTATTTTAATTAACTGAACGCTGAACTGTCTACCAATACAAAGTAGTAGTATGTTCTAATTTATACGTACTTTGGCGAGTTTATCACAATGTCAATGAGACAGCAACCGGTTTGGAGGCTAACGACACAGCTAAAGAGGTGGGATGTCCAAATGTATCACTCCGTTGTCTGGCGTCATGCGCGACCCTCGGTGACCCACTCACTGCGCGCGCGCACGATTTGTTGTTATTACTCCCCCAACACGCCGCGACCGCTTGTGATCCGCGCGCTCAGATTGCGCCGTTATCACTCGAGAGTTCTCACTTTTATCATCGAGAGCTCATTACACAACACTCCGTATCAATCTCACGAGTATTTACTTAAGTGAAATGAAACACAGTAAATAATCAAATGAACACATTTATTGCTATGAAGTTCGAATTATTACAAGTAATTAAAACGAAATCAACGAGAATAAACTACAATAAATAAATAAGTTACGAGGAAAATGAAAAACAACGTCTGCTTAAATATACGAGTCACATTAAAATATACTTTGGCGATAACTAAAACTAATAAAGCAATCAAACTACACGACGGTGAATACCACCACCACCTTAATAAAATATAGTCATTGATGCAATGTTTTACATATAAAAAACTAGTATGGAATTTAATAACATTAATATGCTTGGTTAGTTGCAGCTGCTAGGTCAGTAAAAATATAGAATAATAATAATACAAACTGGGTGTGAAGGATTCACATCGAGCAGAACGCAACAAAATCAAAAACCCGCTAACAAGCGCCTGCGCAGGCACAACTCACAGATCACAGCCTCGGTTTGTTCGTCACCACACGTAAGCATTACGTGCACGCCCACCATACATAAATATAACAGGTCGGGTTATCACTCGTCAGTTTCTCTATTTAGCCAGTTTCTCTAACTGGTCAGTTTACCTCAGTCGTCAGTGTCACGAAATTCGTCAATAGGTCAGTTTCTATAACACGTCACTTTACTTGGCTTGTCAATTTATGCAATTCGTCAGTCCTACAGTCATGTTGATTTTGTCATAGTCCAAACTCACAAGATATTGGTACTTAAAAAACATTTTTCAAGCAGGTTTAAACTTAAAAATTTAATAATTAAATAATAATTATAACAATATTTTGTTAATACATTTACTGAAGTAATTAAACAAAAAAGATGACATTGTCACTGTAAAAAAGTAGATTTGACATTGATACCGCAAAAAGTTTTGTACTAAACAGTCTATAAAAAAAGTCTATAATGTTTGTACATAACTGTAGGTACAAACACTGTTCAATTAACGAAAAATGACGAATTATACTAACAGACCAAATGAGGAAACTGACAAGTTAACGAAACTGGTGAATTAAGGCGATACTCGGAAAAATTATGCTAAAGCGAGATAGCAATGAGAAAACGACGCGCGCGGGAGCGAGACCGATTTTGCCGATTACGCAAAAACACAAAATCACTTCGTATTCAAAAACTATAGCGATTTTTAAAAAAAATGCTTCTATACGATCCTAAATATTATTAGTGCTCATTAATAAAACTAATTTTCAGTAGTATATGTATCCCCATTTAAGAATAATCTTGATATTTCTTATTTTTTAGAGGTATTTTCGAAAATGAAAAGTGTCGAGCCAAAATCATAAAATCGTGTTTCTGAAACTATACGATTCTAGATAAAGGTATGAAGAAATATAATCATAATCATAATCATAATCATAATCATTTATTTGCATGAGACATCATATATATCTTATTACCAGATTTATAACAACTCTAACCATCCTATAGTTTTATATCAAAGAGTCCATACTTTTTCCGAGTAGCGCCTTAAGGAAACTGACGACTTCAAACAATTCATGGAATTAGCGAATATGGAAACTGACGAGTTAATGAAACTAGCTAATTAGGGAAACTGACGAGTGATTACCCGACCCAATATATCATTAGTACATAATATATCATAATAGTCAAAATATACATCTCTAACTTTAAGGACTATCCATCCTTACTTTAACTGCAAACAAACAAATAAGACTAAAAGTATACATACTCCCACCCAAACGGTTTTTTTAATTATCCCGTCGGATAACCAAAAAATAATATTCACATAGGTCGCCAAGAAAGTTATAAACATTGAAACTTTTAAGGGTGTACAGAAACATTACATTCGAATCTCATTGAATAGGTACAGCAATCGATACATCTTTTTATTAATAACTTTGCCATAACCATAATTTGATAATATTTTGGCATCAACATATTATCAAATTATGGTTACCGAGATTATGCAGTCACGGTGCTTCAAAGTAAGTACTAAATGGGACTATTATCATTTCTGCATTTTCACATGTCAGCTTGGTTTTTTTTTGTTTTTTTTACCAGTTATAAATATAATTACTTATGTTTACTTTTTTGCATACACAATGAAATTTTTATTTTTGAAAATGAAGTATCAGGAAATATATAACACTACAAATTATACACTGACAAAATATCTCGATTCTAGAATCAGAAGTGTGCGTTAACAACTTGATATATCAACAACAGCATTAGTCTATTATATACAACAACGAGTCAGAAGTATTTACAGATTACTCAAAAATCTAACACGATTCTTAAATCTGTATCTTGCATTGAAGCAGTTGCAATAGGTTACAAAGAAAGCTCCGAAAGTTCATAAAATCTAGATGTAAAACCCAATATAGAAAGTACTCATGACTGCTAAATTGACCATGTGTCAGCAAATTTCCTTTTGAATATAAGTATTGAAGATTTTGATATATTGAGCTGCTGCCATAAGTACTATAATTAAGTGGGTTTAACAAAATATAAACAAACGCATATCTCGTTTATAGTAGATTTGAGACGTGGCCCTAATAACGTTCGTCTGAAAGAGACAACTGCAGATTTGCTTACGGCCAGTCCCAATTATTTATTCTTAGTAAGAGATAACGTTACTTAGCAACCGTTTTTATTTTGGACTCATTAACAAAAGTATGTAACTAGACTCTAGAATAGCCTTTAGTAATCATGGTTATTCAGCTATATAGATACTATCGTTTTAGTTATAGCCTACAGCCTTATTTTAGGTACGAAAAAATTATTACATTTAACATGTCTTCAACCTTATCAGTCTTAAAAATACATGATATTATGGAATAATTACAAGACAGTCAAGGGATATTTTGTCTTAATTCTATATATTTAAATGTCAGTATTGGCGTTTCATTTCTCATATTATGTATACTGTAGGTATATTAATAAGTATAAGGAGGTAGACCCTGGTGTTCCTTGTTATGTTCCTATTGCTCATAGTCAAAGTCATCTATGTTGTTAGCTATGATGACAGAATTATATTTAATAAAACTAGTTTACAAAACTGTAGCTGTAAATACTATATGTGAAAACTCTAAAACTTTATGACTTTTTAGGGAAGTTCCAGTATTTTGATATTATCTGAAAAGTTTTAATAAAAAATTGTTCATGTGACACCATTTTACATTCCAGTACAGAAGTTCCCAGTATTAATTCCCTAAAAATAGTACAAAAAAGTATATAAACATTAAATCTAGTTATGAATTTCATGATAGATTATTTTTTAAAACTATAGTACAAATTTGATCATAACGTCTAATCTGTCACAGCGTAGGTCGCTCATTCATGTTTCCCAGGAACTATTAAATATGGTATATTTAAACAAATATTCGAAAAAAGTGGATGTATTGTGTAGGTATGGGTATTTATCTCAAACTAGAAAAGTAACAGTAGGTATATCTCTAGAAATATACAATACTTATACAAGATATGGTATAGGACAAGGTTAAGTGCCTTTCGTTATTATTCTTAAATTATTATAAGTACAATTTAAGATATATTTGAATATAATTGTTATAATCGTACATTGGTATAGTCAATTTCAATTCTATTAGCAAGTAGGAGGAAATTTCTTTGTCTTTATCGTGTCATTTCATAAAATAATCAAACGGAAGTCAAATTATCGTAAATGACGGTTTTTACATTGGATGGTAAAATAATAATGAGTGTGACTTAGCTGCCTACGCACGCACGTCACTCCTGCACTCCTTTTTTCTTCAACTCATGCGCCTTGTGTTGTTTTTGCGCTGATTCCCGCATCCCCTTACGTTTACAGTGACTCTGTTATTATAATCATACTGTACTTAAAGTTTTTGAACTATTTTCAAGTGTCTATGTGGATCTGCGTCTTCGAACAGTCTACATCAGGAATAGTCCAAGATTTTTATCTTGACGTCAGTCCTGTTCAGGGTCGGACTGGGCCGAAATGGCCCGGGTGGCTTCCCACAATCTTGGGAAGTAGGATAGTTCGTAAGCCTAATGGGTAGGTTGGCAAGGTAGAGTAGTAACAACTCCTAGTAACAAGGTTCGAGATATGACATTTTTTTTACTTATCAGACAAATCATACTTATCACGTGATTTAATTGGTATGGGAAGAAAAATTTTTGCCGTATTTCGACCCATGTTTCTAGGAGAAAGTTGTTCACTTACTGATTCTGAGTCGAACTTAAAAAAGACTTTGAACTTTTTTTAAGGAGCCTGGCATACCTAAAGTGCAAGTATGAAATATTTGGGTGTACACCTACGAAACATGTGCCAGTCAGCCGAGAAAATAATTACAAACAACAAACACTATTGACAAAATGTCGTAAATGATATACTTTTTGAAATATTTCACTTTGAATGTGTAAAATAAGTTTTACATCTTTGAATTGAAATATTTCAAAAAGTATATCATTTACGACATTTTGTGAATAGTATTTGTTGTTTGCAATTATTTTCTCGGTTGACTGGCGCATGTTTCGTAGGTGTTCACCCAAATATTTCATACTTGCACTTTAGGTATGCCAATAAGGTTCGATGCCTTTGGCCAGTGGTTTCAAAATAATCCTGTATAGTCGAAGTGGCATTTACCAGCCGGGCCCTAGCCTGCGCGTGTCCCTGCCCAACCTAGCCATTAGGCTTACGAACTATCCAACATCAAAAGATTGTGTCCGACCTCGTTCTCGTTAAGGTGTATCGATGAGCTCAGTGGCGCCGCCAATGGAAATAAATCAATTGCATTTTATTAAAGGCTTGGATTAAAAGTTTCGGTTATTTCGCGCAAATAGAAGAACAAAATGCAATTTTTAACTGTTTTTTCATGGCCTCAAATATGAGCACCAAGTTATGGATCTCGGTATTGCCAAATGTGGCCACTTTTGGCACTATTGAGATTCACGACTTATTGCGTAAGTTTGAGTTCTCAAAAGTATATTTATAAAATGCATTCCACTCTTTCACCTGCGCGAAATAACCGAAACTTTTAATCCAAGCCTTTAATAAAATGCAATTGATTTATTTCCATTGGCGGCGCCACTAAGCTCATCGATACACCTTAACAATAAATAATAGTGCTAAGGCACAGAAGACTCACTCTGCAAGCTCATTCAAATAAAAATAAATCTTTCTGCATGGAAATAAAGTCCAATTCCGGTTGATTTGTCATCGCTTGCCTATTGTTATAATAACCTGGCGTGCGTTCCGTCGCTTCGATCGAGAGCACTCGAGCGCACTCCGGGGCGCGCTCTAGCCGTTCCGTGGCTCGGTGAAATTTTACTCTGACAGCTGTCAGAGTGTAGTTTCACTATGGTTTCACCCGTTCTGTGGCTCAGAGTGCAGCAACCAAACAACCGGTTGTTTTTCACCAAAAACGACGGAGCGTAGTCTTAGAGTTCGCGCATGCAAGCAAAACTGTACCCAATATCTACGCGCGAGCGTTTCTATTTCTATGAATGTCTCAAACAGCTCGCTCGCTGGTTAGGGTTGCGAGCGACTTGCGAGTTCGGTTTTGTTGTTTCTTTTGTTATTTCTTTTATTTAGACACCCGTAAATACAACAGTATCTTATATACGGATTATAAGAACGTTTAGTAGTCATTGTTCGGTGCACAAAAATCACAGAAATGATCGATCGTTCTACGCGCGAACGTGGAGCGTACGAGCCGAGCGGCATCCTTCTGCCATACGCCTGCCCGGGAGGCGCGCCGGCCGAACGTACCTAAACTGCGGAGTGACACCCCCCTGCCTTAACCTACCGCCTACGCGACGCGCGGGTGCGGATGCAGCGTGTGCGCGTGCTCGGCGTGCAGGCGGCGCGCGAGCGCGGCGTGCGTGGCCACCCACGCGCACAGCTCGGCGCTGTCGCACTGCACGCGCGGGCGCCGCACGCCCTCCCCGCCCCCGCCGGGCCCCCCGCCCCCCGCGCCCCCGCCCCCGCCCGCCCCGCCCCCGCCGCGCACGCACAGCTCCACGTAGTGCGCGCCGTCGATCGACACCGTAGAGCACGACACTAGGTTGCTAAACAACAAAAAAGATAAATGTTACTAGTTAAAAGAATCGAGATAGATAACATTGTTTCGTCTCTGAAACATGGATAGCTTGGTTCCTATCCTGGGAACCTACCGGCTGAAGGTCAAAGTCCACTTATACCGCACCGCTCCCATCCAACCAATGTATAAGCAGTCAAATATAGACTTAATGTTGTTGAGACGCACTTTAGCTTGCGGCAGGCTCGCATACCGCGCGCTATCCACGCGCTGTCTGCTATTGTATATTGTTAACTAGCTTTCCGCCCGCGGCTTCGCCCGCGTGAACTACACAACGTAATCCCGCGGGAATGTGATACTTTTCCGGGATAAAAGGTAGCCTATGTTCCTCTCCAGACTACAAAGTATCTATGTCCCAAATTTCAGCCAAATCCGTTCAGCCGTTTTGGCGTGATTGAGTAACAAACATCCAAACATCTAAACATCCAAACTTTCACATTTATAATATTAGTAGGATGTAAAGTGCATCTACAATGAACGGTATTAGGTCCATATTTGGCTGATCATACTTTGGTTGAATCGGAGCGGTGCGGTATAAGTGGGCTATGACCTTAACTATCCGAACTTTGGCAAATCTGCCGGGCTTCAACCTTAAACAGATAAATCGAAGTAAAGCAGCCGAAGTTATTTGGAAGATATCAATATTCTTGTGACATAATGAATCAGGGTTCGCCATTTTGGCCTGATTGGGGCTCGATTTCTCTGTATTAATTTGAAGCCCGACAGACTTGCCGAAGTTCCGTACGTTAGCCGGTACTGCCCCTGGTACTTCGATCATATAAACCCTAGATACAGCGTAAACGCACAGAAAGTGAAGCCGCCAACGAATGCCCAATTCGAAATTGGGCATTAGATCGCCTCAGTAGTCATTTGACCGCCCGGCAAAACAATGCCTAAATGTGCTGAGAAGATGCGCAAAAACAATTCGAAAAAAGGAAAAAAAGATATGCCTAATATAATATTTTCAGTCAGTATTGAACGTAAGTAAAATTGCACAATTAATTTAAAGTCAAACATGTACTGAAACTATCACAATTTCATTATTTATACTAAAATATTGCAATATTCCTTGCCGCGCAACCGTTTCTTCTATTTGCGTTAGTAAGACAGAGATGCAAACATGACGAAATACGATTCGCTGTTCTAGCGTCGGTCGACCATCTGAGCTTTCCATGTAATAAGACCGAATTTAAATCCAATTACTGTTGCTTAGGGTTGAATATCAAATATGGTGACGGCAGTATTCGGAATCGAAATATCTATAAGTATAACTACTAATGACAGCGCTGTTGGAATCATTTTTTCAAGCGCATTTAGTATGGAATTGTGTATCTAGGGTTTATATGATCAAAGCCCTGGTATTAACTAACTTACTTTTTGTATTGTATTGTATTTATTTATTGGTTCAGCAACAGTTTAACACACTCAACATTTATACATTTTTATTTCCTATGCGGCCCAGTGTGTAAACTACTTAAAGCTAAACACAGCATTCTCCAAATCACACATAGGTAATAAAATAAATTGATGTTAAAAGAAAAAAAATCTTAAGCTAAGATGTAAATATAAAAGTTAATCAAAAAAATTCATTAATACTCATTAAAAGTAGAAATATCATTTTTGTCAAAGTCATAACTTAATATTGTGTCCTTTCGCCGTTATTCGAAGCCTAGGTAAACATATTTTGAGAAAGCCCTTTCCGTTTCCGTTCGACATCAATTTTCCTATTGGTCAATTATACCAACGTGACGTCACTTCCGTAACGTCATCCTAAGTCACGTGATCCGAGTTCACCTTTTAGCAATGGCGGAAGATTTGTGTCATTGGCGTCCATTTTTCGCAACCGTTCACATCTAATCATAAACGCTGTTAGCGTTCGAAGTTTAAAATTTAAAAATTTGTACGAGTGGTTCTTTTATTTTACTTTCTCGGATAAAGTAATATTATTATTTATGAAAATTGTTCGAATTTTAAAAGAGCGTGCCTGTGAGTGAGCGCGCGAAAACATGGCGGGTCGGGCTCGATGTCCACCTGTTAATTTCAAAGTATCGTGGAATCCAAAGCATTTAGGACGACGAGATGGAGTATGAGCTTTATTGGCACACAGGAATTGAGGTAATTTAACACCTCGCCAGGTCAGTGAAAGTTTTGATTTTTTATTTTCTTACCCACAAGCAAGTAAGAAATTTTATATTTTCTCACCATGAAAAATCTGTTCATGTGATAGTTAGTAGAAAGTTTTTGCGATCGGCGCAGAGAGATTAAATCATAATCTTAATCATTTATTTCAAATAGATTTCCTTTTAATAGTGATACAATGTGATTTAGGGATTTTGAAAGGATCGGGAAGTATACAGTGGGTCTCGGCTCCCGTCGTCGCCCGTGCTTGACCTTGACACACTTTTCTCTTGTTTAGTTTATAAATCCTATTTTACAATTTGTACCGACTTCTTGTGGTGATTTATTGTTTCGAAAGCATTTTGAAGTACCGACATTTTCTTTAATGGTAATCATGGTATCATTGCAGTTCTAAAATAATATGTCGGTAAGTATAGTCGAGTGGTATAGCGCTAATTTTGGTTAGTTGCTTTTGTTTCAACGTTTTGTTTTTGATCATGTATCTACACCGGCACATAGGGGGTGATTACTTTTATACTTTTATTACTCCCATGTCTGTATGTGAGTGCTACCTGCATTATAAATGGGAACAAGCGTCCCTATATATTTATTAGCTAACCGACTAGCGCAAGGCAAATAATATTTTAAAGTGAATAGTGTATTTGCAAAATTAGTGAATTGTATGCAAAAGTTTATTCTTAATACTTTCTACAGTTGACCCTTGCCCCTTTTAGGGAGTGTTAATGTGGGTCGTGTAATGTAACATGGAGCAAATGATTTGATATTGAAAACTTACTTAAATGTTTTTTTTTTTATGTGCGTACTGCGGTACCTATTGAATTTTATATATGTAAACAAGTACTACCGTACCTAACGTAGTGATGACTTGTTTTTGTCACAATTCTAATCTAACGTGATCCACATTGGTGGTCACTTTATGAAGTTTTGTTGTGACGGGGTGCTCGGCCCCCCCCGAACCCCCCTACCATTGGTTCGATAATGTTTTATTAATGGATACGTAATTGGCTTCATTATCCTTGAGATTTTTAATATGATATTGAACGCAGATTTTAAGTTTTGGTAAAAAATATTACTTAAATTAAAATGGAAAAAAAAAAAAAAAAAAAAAAAAAAAAACCATAACCTGCTTACGCAAGTAACGGGGAGCATTTCCTGCTTACGCAAGTATCAGGGTGCAATGTTTTTGACAATAAGCATATGAATCTTTTTATGTTTTTGGATTAAGTACGTGATATTATTAGTGCCGTCAATGCCATAATTATGATTGAAAGTAAAAACTGTATATTCAAATAAATATGCTATATATTTATATTTTATTCCTTCCGGTCGAGGAAGTAAAAAAGGGGGGGGGGGGGGGGATATAGGTATATCGACTACACACACCTTTCATGTTTATATGCGAACAAGCCCCGCTAGTATTAGGCACGGTGGAAGCTGTGCTTGGCACTAATAGTTTATATATTGATTGAAATATCGCGGTGGCTCCCTATGGGCACCAGGCAGTGATAGCAATAATTAAGTATTTTAACGATTAATAAGAGGTACCTACTGACTAGAAGCTTTGCAGTCAAAGTAATTATGCTATAAAGCCAGTTGGGATTGCGATTCTCACTTTTCGTGTATCTGACATTCTGCGATTTCTGATAATGCGTGTCTGGCGTTTTGCGTATCTGAAAGAGCCTGACAGTCTGACATAGCTGTAAGCAACAGCACGAGCTGAGCTGGTCTGCCCTTTCGACTGTTTCATACCTAAATTTAGTTCAGATTAAGAAAATGTTAATGGAGAACAACGAATAAATTAGGTATTACTTTACATTATTCCACAGTAGATTTACGTTTTAGAAAATTTATGTTCGTTAATATAGGCAATAGTTATTTTAGCCGTCTAGAAGAGTAAAGTCATCTGATACAGGCATTGTTTATGCTTACTCATCGTCATGTATAAATATGGCAGGCTGCTCCCTGGCACCGTAGATTTATATCGTGAGACGAATTCTGACGATCACGGTCTTTTAAAATGGCAAAACTAGGTATATACCATATTTTGTTGCCTGTAATACAGATCAACCTGCAACGGGCAATAGTACCTAATTACCGTTACTGATATTATTTTTCCTGTGCTCATGTAACTCATGCACTCATGTAATGTATGTAATGTTGAAAATGAAAAACCTTTTGTTATTATGATATAAACTACCTATTCATGTATTAATCAAAAGTACTTGTTGACTGTCTTAAACAATAGAAAAATTATGCCTTTCCAGGCTAGAATGAATGCAGTTTGGAGATTGACAGGGTCTACAAAGACATCTTTTTATGAACTTTTAATGAATCATTGTCATAAAATGAATAATTGGATAATTTATGAATTTTTTGGGAAGAATAAGTAAAAATGAGTTTCTGAGATTGATTGCGCAAGGACACTGGCCCATACAAATGTAAAATTAGTGGATCTGATCATTGATAATAATTTACGAGTTTTCAGATTGACAGTCGCTCCACAAGAACACTGTCTTGTACAATAGCAAAATTATGCCCTTGCATGCATGCTAGCATTAGGGCAACTCAAAGAAGTTGCTCGTTTTTCTGATGAGGAAAAGATGTCTCTTATGTTTCTGATAAACAATGTCTTTGGTGAGTTTTAATAATTTTTTTTTTTAGTTCATTATGTTAGAATTTATTATATTTATTACCAAGGTATTTTATGTGCCCGGTTAACCCATTTTTACTAAATGGATGGGTATAATGAGCCATAACTCACTGCGTGGGCTCAATGCGCATTTTGTAATTTTGTAAATTTATGTTTCTTTGCTAGAGTGGATATAACATTTAAGGTGTTCCGTGTAGCTAAATTGGCAGTAATTAACGGAGTTTTTTAATTGAGTCGATAGTAATTAATAATAAGAGAAACGCGTCTTTAGAATGGCAGTCTATATAAAAAATTGTGTCCTGCAATGCAACTTGGGACCGTGTCGGTAAAATATATGAAGTGAAACTGTCATTATCGGCCATTACCAGTCATTTTCGTTGTTATTATTATATTTATATGTATAGTTACAGTTAAAAAAGTCTTGAATGGGTGCTAGGAAAATATTGACGATTCAAATTTTTATCCTTAAGGACCTACATGCTTATTATAATAATATGTCTATGTGAATAAATCAATATTTGATTGATTGATAGATATAGTAAAAGTTATGACAAAATTTTGCAAATCTTTTGCAATTTATCTTTTAATTAAAAGAGTTTAATGAGTTACATTAATTCGATTTGTATGCAAATAAGATTTGTTACAAAATAGCAGATGCTTTAAAGAAGTTAATATACGAACTACTTTTGTTTTGATCTTGTAAAATAAGGCATGTGCTTACATTACTTTCAGAACTTTACTTGATTTTTATACATGATCGCGCTTTTTGTCAGACCAGTAAGACAAGCCGGCACAAGTAGTTTAGGATGTTATATGTATCTGTGATCCTATTTATTCGAATAATGTTAACGTTAATTTTTGCAATCAAACTTTAATACATCTTGCACTGCACAAACGTAGCAATAGTTGACATCTTCTCTAGCACAAAGCTTTAAATAATGTGTTTTCTTTAATAGTGTGTGTTGAATTTGGTGTAGTGATTCAACAGTTGAACTGATCGTCGTGGGTTCGATATTTTAAGTATAATATTATGTTTAGTTGATCGAAGTGTTTTGTATGTAACATAACCATGTATTTACAAAATACATGTTTATTTATTTATTTAATTCTTCAGGCACAAATTACAGTACATAGGTGGACTTAATGCTACGCACCCTACAGAACCATAAGAATTACGACTTGGGCATCTTGGCCATAGGACAAGCTTTGCTTAGATTGGGGCTACACAGTAGTATATTAAAATTCCCCAAATTAGTTATTTTAGTAAATTTCCTATGAATAATAATTTCCCTATAGCGGTAAAGGATATACTGAGAAACAGTCGTCAGCTTCATAACAATGCTAGTGCTCGGGAGTTTAGCGTGTCACTAGTATAAAATAATAATTTAAAGCAACATGATTTTACAGTTAGGGAAGATAAGAGTCTTGTGCTTATGGTTCATTGTGCCGAAAGTTTTTACAATTATTAAATTGTATTTATATTTTTCTTGATTATGTGTTTTCAGATCATATCGTATCGATGGTATGTCAGAAGAGACTTAGCCAAAAGATTTTCAGATGTTTTTGCTTCAAAAATATATAAGGGATAGCACAAGTTGTGTTATTGTAATGTTTGTTTCTTTTTAGATTTTGAATATTTCAAGAATATGTAAATGATTTATGTAACATAGTTTACATATTTATGAATAAGGTTTGATAGATTGAGCATAAGCACTTATACATTTTATTTCAATCATATTCAGTCATCCGTGCTCATATTTTCATTATATAGGTACTTACGTACTATTGTATGACATACTTGAATGTTTGATAGTAATAGCATAACGTTTCTGATATCAGTATTAATTTGTGATGTTGAGTTATAAAGTTAAACAATTAATTCGAGTACCTACCCCAAGTACCTGTCGAATTTGTCAAAAGGTATAAGATTAATGTCATAATTGCTGATACATGTCACATTGGCGTCCTCGTTCACCAGGCGATAACAAACAAGGTCTCAAAATATGTTTACCTAGGCTTCGAATAACGGCGAAAGGACACAATAGGAGCGTTTTACCTACCATTAAAACGCATATTGTGTCCGGAGCCTTATTCGAAGCCTAGCTTTAAGACCTGCCTGGTGTAGATTTTATCCTTAATGGTTGTCAAGTGTTTCAGATTTTGAGACTACAATGACACAAATCTTCCGCCATTGCTAAAAGGTGAACTCGGATCACGTGACTTAGGATGACGTTACGGAAGTGACGTCACGTTGGTATAATTGACCAATAGGAAAATTGATGTCGAACGGAAACGGAAAGGGCTTTCTCAAAATATGTTTACCTAGGCTTCGAATAAGGCTCCGGACACAATATGCGTTTTAATGGTAGGTAAAACGCTCCTATTTAATGGCTCTGAACACATCAGGCTCAGTAGGTAAGTTATCTATATAACTTACCTGTCGAGCCTGTACCTGAGAACCACACTCACCTGAGATGCGTCTCCATGACGACCTGCGGCGTGGCGTGTTTGCAGGTGACGATGCGCAGGTAGCAGGCGGTGTGCCATAGGTAACTGTACATAGCACCACACTCACCTGAGATGCGTCTCCATGACGACCTGCGGCGTGGCGTGTTTGCAGGTGACGATGCGCAGGTAGCAGGCGGTGTGCCATAGGTAACTGTACATAGCACCACACTCACCTGAGATGCGTCTCCATGACGACCTGCGGCGTGGCGTGTTTGCAGGTGACGATGCGCAGGTAGCAGGCGGTGTGCCATAGGTAACTGTACATAGCACCACACTCACCTGAGATGCGTCTCCATGACGACCTGCGGCGTGGCGTGTTTGCAGGTGACGATGCGCAGGTAGCAGGCGGTGTGCCATAGGTAACTGTACATAGCACCACACTCACCTGAGATGCGTCTCCATGACGACCTGCGGCGTGGCGTGTTTGCAGGTGACGATGCGCAGGTAGCAGGCGGTGTGCCATAGGTAACTGTACATAGCACCACACTCACCTGAGATGCGTCTCCATGACGACCTGCGGCGTGGCGTGTTTGCAGGTGACGATGCGCAGGTAGCAGGCGGTGTGCCATAGGTAACTGTACATAGCACCACACTCACCTGAGATGCGTCTCCATGACGACCTGCGGCGTGGCGTGTTTGCAGGTGACGATGCGCAGGTAGCAGGCGGTGTGCCATAGGTAACTGTACATAGCACCACACTCACCTGAGATGCGTCTCCATGACGACCTGCGGCGTGGCGTGTTTGCAGGTGACGATGCGCAGGTAGCAGTCGGACAGCAGCGCGCGGATGTCGTGCGGCCGGTCGCGCACCAGCCGGTACGCCAGGAACCGCTCGCCGGTCTTAATTCAAAATTCAAAACCATTTATTCGTTAAAGAAATGTAAAAGTGAACATCAAAGAAGCTACGCCATCGGTTCGCGAATCCTAAGGCGGGAGGCCTTGTAATTATAACAAGAAGAACCGTCAAAAAACTCTCCATAGACAGTTTTTTTCTTTCTATCTTATTTCATACAGAGTCGTCAAATAGAAAAATAAAGTGACTTAACGGAATATAAGTAAGCTCACTTTCAATTACAAATTTATCTTACAGTGCCACAATCTTTCCTGTTACGGTGGCCAAAATGTGAAACTAACGTATTTTTTTTAAATGTCATTTTGCTGTCAAGTTGATCTCCAACCATAGCGCTACTGGCGGCTTTTTATTTTAAAAGTCAAGGCCGGTCAAATTGCTACAAAAAACAAAAAGAATAAAGTAGGTACATAGCGCCGCTATCACCGGAACAGAAAAGATTGTGCAACTGTAAATATAATAAAAACGACATAAAAAACCCAGTACATAATAATAATAATAATCGTTTATTTTTTTTTTCCTTCACAATTTTGTACAAGGCTTTGCTACAATAAAATAAAAACATAAGAAAGGCCCAAAATTGTGAGGAACTGGAGCCTGAAAAAGGTTTCCTAAATGGAAGCCTGCAATCTACAGGTCACCAGACCCCCACCCGCAGACAGATCTGGATTTAACGGGCTGTTTTAAAACTAATCCTAATATTCACTTTAGCAGCAGTAACTATACTTATACGATTATGCTACTAGCGATACAATGCAAGAAACTAACGACATTGACAATGAAGTAAGAAATAAAAAAAAAAAATATATATAAATCTTTATCTTACCTAAAATAAAATAAAAATAAAATAAAAAACACAAAAATAAAAAAATAAAATTAAAATAAAAATAAACCTTAAAATTAACTGGAATACAGAGAGTGAGTATGGGTTTGTGGTGATGTGTGAGTATGTGTGTGTGTATGTACATGTGTGTGTGAGTGTTTGTGTGGTTAGTGGTGGATCTCTGTGAGGTTTAGTTGCTAAAAGGCGTGAAAGGCGTAATGGCAAGAATAAGGCAATGTTGCTACTTAAGAGGAACAAGAAGTTTTTCAGTCGCCTCGTAGTCAAGAGACTTCAAAAACTTCACAACTGTCAGTTTGCAGCTGTATTTCGGAAGTGGGTAGATGTTGAGAAGAGTGTTTGCGCTTTTATAAAGGAAGGGACCAAGGAACCAGAAGAAACCCTGAGCGAAGGCTGTTTTGACTTTGGGCACAGTGCAGACTACATTCTTATAATCATAGCAGTATATAATTTCAATAACTTAGAAACTTCAGACATTTAAAAGGTAGTTTCTATAAAGGTAAAGACACATCTGCTGAACGAACTGCGCTGAAATTTCAGCGACTGACGTTTATTCAAGCGACGTAATTTCGGCTGATGTGTCATAGAGGAATTCAAAAACACTGCGAGCGTATTCAACCGAACGTTCTGCGTGACAATGACATACCTCGTCCCTTGCCAGCGCGTGCAGTAGCGCCGCGCCCGCCGCCGCCACCGGGCAGTACCGGCCCAGCAGCCCGCCCGCGTCCTGCGCCAGCCGGGGCGCGCGCACACGGCTGGGGACCCATTTGTCCGACCTACAGAGAGAAAGATAATGTACCAAGTGCTTTATCAAACGATTGTGGTCGCGAAAAAAGACCAGGGGCCCATTTCTCAAAAGCTAGTAGCTTGTAATACAAGTGGAAGTCCCTTTCTAACAATATCTGTCAAAAAGTGACATCCGCTTGTATTACAAGTCACAAGCTTTTGAGAAATAGGCCCCAGAGGGCCTAGACAAGTGGCTTTCTCATCGTTAACGCCAGTAGAGTAAAAAGACAAATGTATGGGATTGAAATGTCGCGTGACTGCTAATGTCAATCCGATACATTTGTCTTTCTATTCTACTGGGCGTTAACGATAAAAGAAAGCCACTTGTCTAGGCCCTTAGGAATTGCATTAGAATTAATAACGGTCATCTATGTAGCAAAAACTAAAGTCATCAACTTTATATCACACCAAAGAAGAGACGTTATCTCATCGGATAGACCAAACAAGGGAGACGTCGTAACGAGAAGAAACGGCAAAAAACTCGCCAAATGCGTCCACAGCCCACATATGGGCGTTATTGCGAATTAAGAACAAGAATTTAACTTGCACTAAGTACGAATTGGACTAAGTACGAATTGGACTAAGTGCAAATTGGACATTTTTTTGAACATTGGACCAATTGCGAATTGGACCAAATGCGCCTAAAGGCGTTCTACTCGTATCAAGTTCACTTTTGTAAACTCCAAACCTTATTGTGCTTATTCCAAAACGTAGACTAAAGTAAGACCTGGTTAAAAAATGATAATTCTGTCTTTCATTTCGAAAATGAAAGTGACAGCACCAGTTTAGTACTAGTTTTAAACCAAGACTATTTTAGTCCACGAAGTTTTGGAATAAGGGGGTATGAGTCCCACCTCACAAAAAAGCATAGAAAGTGTTTTGGTGAACAGCCTACAAATGGGCTGCGGATAGATAGGCTGTGGATAGTGTAGACAGAAATAAATTTCACAAAAACTTCCTTGCACTTGTGTCTCATATCTTACAATTTGGCTTGGACTGTGAACCAGTGGTGGCTCAGCGCAGACAGACCGGAAAAATCATCGCGGAAATTTTTAAGGTCATTGAAAAATAAAAATTGTATAAAGTCAGCGTCGCCTCGCGCGCATTACTTCTCTGTTGATATTCATACAATTTTGTATTTTAAGCCGGGTCTCCAGCGAAAGATTTTTGAAAACATTCAACAAAAACACATACACAAAACCTTGTTTCTGAAAAATGTTTCTTGACATGCGCCGTCTATACCTCTCTTGGCTTGTGTACACAAAACAATCGTTTTTCTAGCAAACAAAATGAGTTCGGACGAAGAAGACGTAGTTTCAGACAGATCGTATCTTATCTTTACTTGCATTGCTCTAAACCACCGTAGAATCAAACTTGGCGCGAAAACCAAACATTTTTTTTTGTAATGGCTTCTTCCATTTTACCCAGAAATTCGGTCATTGTCTAGCGAGTTATCAAAATTAAAAAAGTTAAAAGTTGTCGAAATGATAGATTATGTACAGTACCCTGCCCCTCGACCCGCGCGGGGGAAGTTTTGTGTACGTGTTTTCCACCGGGCATGGAAAGCAAAAACATTGTTGATGCAAACAAAAATGTGTAGTGAAACAATGTTTTGTGTAGACAGTTTTGTTGAATGTTGAGATGTTTTTGTTGATTGTGTAGGGCAAAACACGCGCTGGAGACCCGGCTTTAGGCTATGGTGATATGGTTCATTTTTCAATGACCTCAAAAATTGCCGCGAGGATTTTTGCTCGCCAAAGTACCTGCGGCTGGTGTCCCGGAGCGCGGACGCGGTCTCGGCGGCGAGGTCGAGCACGCCGATGACGGGCTTGGTGACGGTGCCCACCAGCCCCTTGCCCACGCCCGCCAGGAACCCCGGCAGCCCCTCCGCCGCCGCGCCCTCGTAGCTGTGCTCCACATGCGATGTCATACAGTACCTGCGGCTGGTGTCCCGGAGCGCGGACGCGGTCTCGGCGGCGAGGTCGAGCACGCCGATGACGGGCTTGGTGACGGTGCCCACCAGCCCCTTGCCCACGCCCGCCAGGAACCCCGGCAGCCCCTCCGCCGCCGCGCCCTCGTAGCTGTGCTCCACATGCGATGTCATACAGTACCTGCGGCTGGTGTCCCGGAGCGCGGACGCGGTCTCGGCGGCGAGGTCGAGCACGCCGATGACGGGCTTGGTGACGGTGCCCACCAGCCCCTTGCCCACGCCCGCCAGGAACCCCGGCAGCCCCTCCGCCGCCGCGCCCTCGTAGCTGTGCTCCACATGCGATGTCATACAGTACCTGCGGCTGGTGTCCCGGAGCGCGGACGCGGTCTCGGCGGCGAGGTCGAGCACGCCGATGACGGGCTTGGTGACGGTGCCCACCAGCCCCTTGCCCACGCCCGCCAGGAACCCCGGCAGCCCCTCCGCCGCCGCGCCCTCGTAGCTGTGCTCCACATGCGATGTCATACAGTACCTGCGGCTGGTGTCCCGGAGCGCGGACGCGGTCTCGGCGGCGAGGTCGAGCACGCCGATGACGGGCTTGGTGACGGTGCCCACCAGCCCCTTGCCCACGCCCGCCAGGAACCCCGGCAGCCCCTCCGCCGCCGCGCCCTCGTAGCTGTGCTCCACATGCGATGTCATACAGTACCTGCGGCTGGTGTCCCGGAGCGCGGACGCGGTCTCGGCGGCGAGGTCGAGCACGCCGATGACGGGCTTGGTGACGGTGCCCACCAGCCCCTTGCCCACGCCCGCCAGGAACCCCGGCAGCCCCTCCGCCGCCGCGCCCTCGTAGCTGTGCTTCACTAGCGACGTCATGCCACCTGCAGAATGTTGAGTTTGAATGTAGCCAATGTATGATTTACCTATAACTTATCAATCAATACCCAAGGACGCCGGAGAGACCGAAAAGGGCCAGAGTATTATATAGTAAATGCTGCCTTACTTCCATAACAAATAAGGCAGCATTCTCTACCGTCTCTTCGACGCCCGGGCGGCCGAATGGGGCCGAAAATAATTCGTTGTCTGTAAAGTCGGTTTACGGATTTCCGTTTACGGGTTACGGGTTTACAGATCGGTAATACACAAAATTAATTCGTTGTCTGTAAAGTCGGTTTACGTATTTCCGTTTACGGGTAACGGGTTTACGGATCGGTATTACACAAAAATAATTCGTTGTCTGTAAAGTCGGTTTACGGACGATAATTTTACGTGATAAGAATATGCCGCTGTCTCTCTTCTACTCGGACGCATCGGCCGATGGAGTGGAAGAGAGATAGATGCGTCACAAGCCGAACGCTTAGGCCGATCTATCGCTTGTTCCGCGCTCTCACTTGCACGCGGAACGTGACATTTTTTCGTGCGAGCAGCCAGTGTTTTTTGATTTATAAGACGTTATCACCTCAATAATAATATTTTTTTTAGCAATCTAGAAAACAATAATGCAAATTTTATGGCACACTTTATTGTTTCAAAGTTCTAGTAACTGAAAAGCAATCCTTCCTTAAAAATACAATTAGGTTTACGTATACTGGACTACGAAAGTTAACTCATCACGATCTACTCCATCATACATACAGGTAGTAAAAAAACAGTACAGAGATTTTAGGGCATACATTTCAGTCGAGTCGATGTTGTACTTATGTATGGGACAGCTGATATTTTTTTTTGCGATTCCGTGGTCGGCCTCATAGTAAAAATTGTTCGTATTGATGGACACTATATCATCCCCTAAAATCTCTGTACTGTTTTTTTAACTACCTGTATAAAGAAACTGTACATACCCAGTATGCCCAGGCCCAGCCCGCGGAAGCCGGCGGCGAGGTGCGCGCCGGGCGCTGAGCTGCGGATGCGGCGCCGCGTCTCCTCGTGCGCTTCGTCGCTCACCACGCGCTCCAGACCGTCGCCCAGCGATTCTGAAAGAACGAGGGACTGTCAGTGGGAATCCGGCTCGAAGGACGAAATCACATAAACTTGATTCGTTAGTGGCAACCATTTAATAAATTATTAAATAGAAATATCAGTCTTAAAAACTGTTAATCGATATTTTCAGTTTTTCAAAAATATAAAAGTTTACTTTAACACTTATCTCTAAGTATTTGATTAAATCTGGAGTCACTTGGTGGAAGACCCTGACCATTGTAAAAAACGAAATATATGTATCTTACTTGCGCAAAAATAGAAACATAAAATATGCACCGGCCGTCCGCCCGCAAAAAATTGCTTAAGCCCACCACGAAAATACCAGTGCACTATACCTGTATTTAGCAAGACAGCAATACCCCTTGCACCTTCACCGATTAGACTACTCTACACGTGTTTCGCCCCAACCCGGGGCATCCTCAGGAGAAAGTTGTGAAAACCAACACCAAACACATTTTTGGATTTTTTGTATTTTCAAGGTGCCTTCTACTTTCCCCTGGACGACAAGGCGCTCGATAGACACGATAGACACGACCAAAAAATGTTAGTATACAAGACTGTACAGTGGAGAATAGACGCTGCTTTATGCCGAGTTCCTGGAGTATGGCGACATTTGTACGGAACCCGGTCCATGAAATTCCAAGCATTCTTCTCCAGCACCACATCTCCAGAGCGTCTATCTTCTACCTTTCCACTTCTCGTAAGGTCCACGTTTCGGCAGCATAAAGAAAGATGGGGAAGATAAGAGTGCGCACTAGCCTGGTCTTCGTGGTTTTGGTGATATTCCTATTCCTCCATATTTTCTTCATTTTGTCCATCGCTGTCCTTGTGATAGCCATTCGTCGCTTTATCTCATCTATGCACCCGCCATTGTTCGTGATTAACGCTCCAAAATATATGCAGTGCATCTTGCATGTTGTGGTTTTTGCAGAAGTAAGCTACATATATTTCGTTTTTCACAACACATATCACTAGTTAATGTTTCTGCTTTGAAAAACGAAAGAAAGTTACAATTAATTTGCCTACAACAAGAAAACATTTTATTAACCCACCATAAGAGGGAAAGAACTGATGGCCGTTGGGGCGGAAAGGTTCTCGAATGGCGACCGCGTACCGGACGACGTTCCGTGGGCAGGCCCCCTACAAGGTGGACCGACGATCTGGTCAAGATCGCGGGAAGCCGCTGGATGCGGGCAGCGCAGGACCGATCGTTGTGGAGATCCTTGGGGGAGGCCTATGCCCAGCAGTGGGCGTCGTTCGGCTGACATGATGATGATGATGATGAAGAGGGAAAACATAATGAATGAAGCATTCAGATCCCACCGACCTGTGACCTTGGCAGCGGAGTTGGAGAGGCCGTGCGTGACGTTCTTGAGCAGCGCGGCCACGTTCCCCTCCAGCAGCAGCCCGCTGACGCCCTCCGACACGTCCGCCACGAACCCCAGCGGGTTGCCCAGGAAGTCCACTGAGCCCAGGATCTTCGCCGCTTGCCATTTCAACTCCTGACATAGGAATTATCTCCACGTTGTTATGACATAAAAAAAATATTCAAATAACATCTGTAAGTACATCTGTAGTTAATGAGGCCTCAAAACTGGATGCAAATTGAATTTAAAGAATGATTTCTCACAAAAACGGAATATGCTCTATTTATATACCTGATATACTCTTTAAGATCAAATTAACGAAGACAGTGCAATATAACTCACTTTTTAAGAATGATAGGAGTCCGCGCCACATAACTTGGCGTGTGTCAGAGGAAGCTGATCGAGATAACTCTGCGCGCGGTCAAAATCGAATACTAATTTCACTATATTCTTAAAACAAAAAAATAAATAAATTCAACTAGCGCCAAAAACGCCCCAGTCGCGCGCAGAATTATCTGACACGGACTCTAGTATCAAAATGTTAAAGTCCCAAAGATTAGCTCGACGGCCGTGACTTCGAACTTGATCAGCGTCAGCCCCAGGGCCGCTTCAGACATCACATAGTCCACTCACGTCCTTGCAGTGTCTCAGCAGCTGTGCTCACTCGCACGAACGGCTCCAGATCGACGACCGCGTCCTCGAACTTGATCAGCGTAAGCTCCAGGCCCGCTTCAGGACACACATGGTCTACTCACGTCCTTGAAGTGTCGCAGCAGCTGTGCTCACTCGCACGAACGGCTCCAGCTCGACGGCCGCGTCCTCAAACTTGATCAGCGTCAGCCCCAGGCCCGCTTCAGGACACACATGGTCTACTCACGTCCTTGAAGTGTCGCAGCAGCTGTGCTCACTCGCACGAACGGCTCCAGCTCCACGGCCGCGTCCTCGAACTCGATCAGCGTCAGCCCCAGGCCCGCTTCAGGACACACATGGTCTACTCACGTCCTTGAAGTGTCGCAGCAGCTGTGCTTACTCGCACGAACGGCTCCAGCTCGACGGCCGCGTCCTCGAACTTGATCAGCGTCAGCCCCAAGGGCCCGAATCTCACGCATACGAACTTTTTCAGTGTGGTAATTCGTATACGAACATTTTGTTTGTGGTTTCTTTTGAAAAGTTAGAACGTTTCAAACAAACTAAACTGTCCCACATGTCAAAAAATTCATTTTGACAGCTAAGTTAGTATACGAACTGGTTTTCGATCGAACTTCACGATTATGAAATTCTGACAATACACAAACTGTGTTATATTTGAAGTTCGAGCTTATAAATGTGAACTTTTCTCGATTGCCTGAGAATCGCCCCCAGGGCCGCTCCAGCAACACACATGGTCTACTTACATCGAACTTAATCAGCGTCAGCCCTAGGCCCGCTTCAGGACACACATGGTCTACTCACGTCCTTGAAGTGTCGCAGCAGCTGTGTGGCGAGCTGCGGCGCGGTTTCGAAGGCGTGCGCGCGCACGAACGGCTCCAGCTCGACGGCCGCGTCCTCGAACTTGATCAGCGTCAGCCCCAGCCGCCGTTTCAGCGCCGCCAGTTCAGCTTCCAGCTTACTCGCCGTCGTCATTGACAGTCGCACCTGAATCATAACATGTTAATGGGTTTATGAGTGCTTGCTTCATACCACCGACAACGTAAACCCGACGGCGAGAAATGTTGAAATTAAAGTGGAACCAGCACCGCCTCTCCCACGGTTCATAAAACTTGCCTAGTGGTTGTTCATTGGAGAAACCCAAAAACGAGCGGCACTGTGGAAAAATCTAATGGGATGTCGAATTGTACAATAATGTCGAATAGGTATGAGAGATTCTATGTTTGGAAAAGCACACAAATAGCAACTAAGTTACCTTCTTAAAACACTCTTGTTTTTATTTTACGCATGTTACATCTAGCTTAAACTCTCAAAACGGAAGTCTAACCTTCTAGCGTATCTGTGTCCGAAGGCGTTAAAATAATTGTTAGATTGAAAAGTAGTCTAATACCGTTAAAAACGTATTTGAAATTCATATACGGAAATCGACCTAATAAAGGCCGAGTTAGACAGTAATTTTTGCAATGAATTGTGAATTATGACCGATGCTAGTGAAAACAATCGGGAAACACAAGCTTTCAACGCGAAGGCACACTCCGATGAATGACATTTCATCGATGAGGCATAGAAAATGAAAGCAACAAATTAATCGTCTAGTCATAGTCATAGTCATAAATTTTTTATTCATATAGATTAAATATAATTAATGCTTATGAATCGTCCAACATTTTTTTACCTACCACCTGTTATGGACATCTTTTAACTGACAAGAAAAACAGGCGAAAAAAACTCATCAGCTTTAACAGAAGTCTAATTTCGCTTTAAGGGTGTGACACCTTTAAGGCACGATACTAACCTGCGAGGGCATGATGTTGATGAGCCCGATGTAGTATCTGGTGGCGGCGAGCGCGGTGAGGTCGGTGAGCATGCGGCGGGCGGCGCCCTCCGCCTCCTCCGCGCCCTCCTCCACCACGTCCTCCTCACGTGCCCCGCCCAGAGCCCACGCCCACACCAGCAGGATCAGTCTGCGCAAGAACTCGTGTTACTGCTATACACGTGTGGATTGAGTAGACGGTTGTGTTGTCACGGGACTAGCATTAAAGTTTAAGCAAACTGGGGCGTGGTCATAAATTTGGACGTTAAATAAAAGTTCAAAACTAAATAGACAGTTGTAACACGATTTCCAATGATATTGAGATCGCCCTACGCCTACGACACATGGCCAGTGACTTTGGAACTAATATTATGACGTGGAATAAGGCTTATTTTTCAGCATTAATTGTACGATCGACGACGACGATCAACGTCTCTCTCATCTGCCATGAGTAGTGGCGCGTACTCTAAAGAATTGATCTATTAGTTGTCATAATTGAGATCTTGCGTTTTTACATACATACTCACGCTTGTTTTCAATGGGAGTAGGCAGAGACTGTGGATCGCCAACTGCTACGATCCTTGCACACTTTTTCGCTTCATTCACATCCATCAATCTTTAAAACGTTGCGTTTTTAAAACGCAGAAAACACGTTTATTCGAGCCTTGTTTTGTAAATATTATCCGGTTCAAATGCTATTAGGATACGGCCCTTGTGGAATGGAGCGTCACACATACTTATAGGTGCTTATTGCGTGTGTACAAACGTGGCGCGCGCAGAGTGTGTGTGTACAACTAGGTCAAGTTTACATGACACCTGAATCCCTACTCTAATTCTTTCACCCGATTCTGTCATGATCGGAGAGTGCGAGGGACGGGTATAGCATGTTAACTCGACCGAGGAGTACAAGTGTCATTATCGCGTAACGCAACTCAAAAAGGTCGTATCCTAATAGCATAAATACCTCTCCTCCAGTCTCACGGCCAGCGGGCGCAGCGCTACGACCCAGTGCTTGAAGAACACGGCGTTGTAGCGCCGGTGGCGCGCGCGCTCCACCTCCACGGCCGCGTGCAATGCTAGTAGACTGCCCCAACTGCCGCCACGGTCCGGCTAACAGTACACTAGCAAGGGGGATGGCGTGCCTAGTAGTTAAATACCTCTCCTCCAGTCTCACAGCCAGCGGGCGCAGCGCCACGACCCAGTGCTTGAAGAACACGGCGTTGTAGCGCCGGTGGCGCGCGCGCTCCACCTCCACGGCCGCGTGCAACGCTGGTAAACTCCCACCGCTACGGTCTGGTAGGCAGTACAGCAGTACGGGGGACGGCGTACCCAGAAGCTAAAAACGTCATACACTGTCAATAAGTATACGAAGTAAGATGACCTAAGAGTTCACCAAAGTGGAGGCGAGATACATCGAGGTGCTGTAGGGCTAGCACAACTTCCAACCAATCAGCACGTCACCTTAAGTCACGCGCGCTATATACGAGCGATCTGATTGATCGAAAGTGCCCGCGACTCTTTCTCACTCGAGTCGCACACAAATTGTGTTAGCACTACTAAGGAACTTTATCAAAATGCCACCATGTCAGTCCGATTACAGAACCAGAGCTCTAATCCTATTCAACTACAGCGAGATGTGAGACAGGGAGACGTCATCTCTCCGAAACTGTTCACAGCTGCGTTGGAGGATATTTTTAAGCTTCTGGACTAGAAAGGATGCGGCATTAACATCAATGGCGAGTACCTAACACACGTACGGTTTGCCAATGATGTAGTGCTTATGGCTGAGACCTTGGAAGACCTGAACACAATGCTCGAAGATCTCAATATTGCTTCTCAAAGAGTGGGTCTTAAGATGAACATGGATAAGACGAAAATCATGTCCAATGACCATGTTCCACCTGCTCCAGTTAATGTTGGGAACATTACACTCGAAGTTGTTGACCACTATGTTTACCTGGGACAGACGGTCCAGTTAGGTAAGTCCAACTTCGAGAAAGAGATCTCTCGTCGAATCCAGTTCGGATGGGCAGTGTTCGGTCCGGCATATATTCGCGTCCGAAATACCTCAATGTCTCAATTCGAAAATGTCTCAAAGTCGAAATTCTTTGTCCAGTGTGCGTTGCCAGTAATGACCTATGGAAGAGAGACGTGGTCTATTACGGGTCTCATAAGAAGGCTCAAAGTCACCCAGCGAGCAATGGAGAGAGCGATGCTTGTTATTTCCCTGCTCGATCGAATCAGAAATGAGGAGATCCGCAGAAGTAAAACAACCGACATCGCCTGAATGATTGCATCGTTGAAGTGGCAGTGGGCGGTACACATAGCGCGGAGAACCGATGGCCGTTGGGGCGAAAAGGTTTTAGAATGGCGACCGCATACCGGATGACGTTCCGTGGGCAAAGGTGGACTGACGATCTAGTCAAGGTCGCGGGAAGCCGCTGGATGCGAGCAGCGCAGGACCGATCATTGTGAAGATCATTGGGGGAAGCCTATGCCCAGCAGTGGGCGTCGTTCGGCTGACATGATGAAAAATTCACCGAATGTTTGCGAAATACCCCCTTTTCTTTTATGGTACAAAGACGTAGAAAAAGTTCATTAATATTAGATTCGATGGACCAATAAAACACATTAAATCATAAAAAAAACAATAAAACACAAAATTACTTGAATTATTATTGTGATAAATATCAAACCTAAAAAAATTGCCAACCAAAAATATAAGGAAAAAAGGGCGATTGTGTCAAATAATTAATAATATTACCTGGTTGTCCCACTGCATGTGCGTGACGGAGAGCGCGAGCGCGGCGTGCGTGGCGAGCGCGAGCTCGAGCGTGACGCCGGCGAACACGCAGTACACCAGCTCGGCGGGCGGCGCGCGCGACACCAGCGACACGCCCAGCGCGCCCAGCGACACGCGCACGCCCCACTCGCGACCGCCCAAGCGGTTGCTCTCGGACTCACTGTCCTCTTCTTCCTCTTCTATCCAGTTAGACTCCTGAGGGGGCAATAAATGCCATAGTTTTTTGATAACGGTAGTCATACACCATCCTGCCTATCGTCTAATCGGCATGACCAAATGGGTATTTGACTGAATTTTTTTTATTAACTTAAAATGTTTATTCAGTTAGTAGCAACACAACATAGGTATTTATTTTCAAATATCTTTCATATTTTCAGCGATATAAATCATCAAACTTTCAAATTAGACAAGGAGAGCGCTATAGAAACGTGACGTCACATTTCTATAACGCCATACTCTCGCCATAGAAAATTTCGTTTTCGAAAGAGATAGCTAGAATCACAATTAAGTAGCTCATAATTCGCTTGTTATAATACAGATTGAATTTATTTTTTCACATTTGTTATTCAATAATGTTATATTTCTGAATGTCTTAATTAAATGTCTACATTTCAACAACAGTCAAATACCCAATTGCAGGCTTGATCCAATTAACTGTCCATCCAATCCACGCCTACCCACGGTCAGTTCTACTTGATAGGCACATATAGGACGATAGGCATCTTGGTGTATGGTCAGCTTAAGAAAAATAACTTAGCCTAGCCTTTCGATATACTTGGCAACCGTGTCCTACTATGAAAATATATTATAATGATGTTTATTTTACACATTGTGAAGCTCTTTTTATCTTTATTTAGTATTTTCATAAACTAGAATCGATTTGAATTTCAAAAACACTTTTATATAAGTTCTCTACAAGTGGTGTAGGCTGCACTGGCGTACTTCAGGGATCTCATTTAGGTTCGTACTATTTGATTCGTTTAGTATTTTCATAAACTTGAATCAATTTGAATTTAAAACCGCTTTTATATCAGTTCTCTACAAGTGGTACAGGTACTGGAGTACTTCAGGGATATCATTTAGGTTTATAAGATTTTAAACGTTCGCGTTCCATTATAATTATAAACAATTGTACTACATAATAAAATGTCGCGTTGAGTCCCGTTACTCTTGCTCATTTAGGTTTGTTCTATTTGATATTATCGCACAGCGCGATGCAGTGTAGTATGTAGTCTGGCACTAAGGTATAGCGCGAGGCACACCCCAACACAAGTATTTCGTTACTCTCTGGGGTTGTCTCACCGCAATCCATTTCTGTATTTCTGGGAAATTAAAGGTTTTTTATTTTATTTTATAGTGTGATGCAGTGAGCGTGTACTGACCGGCGCGGCGGCGTCGGTGATGCGCAATACGCGCGTGGGTCCGTGCGCGTGCAGCGCCACGCCCAGCCGG
This sequence comes from Crambus lathoniellus, assembly GCA_949710035.1. Lineage (NCBI taxonomy): Eukaryota > Metazoa > Arthropoda > Insecta > Lepidoptera > Crambidae > Crambus > Crambus lathoniellus. The sequence continues at coordinate 979,995 of OX453301.1, read as the reverse complement.
CCCGAGCCCGGCCGCAGCGTGTGCCACGACACGGACTGTGCGCGTGCGCCGCGCTCGTGCGCTGCCAGCGGCTACACACATAAAGAACTAATTTATAAATCAGCGCTACTACAGTTTGATGAAATCCAGTTTGGTTTTAGTTATCTTAGAAATGAGTTTTTTTTAGTCAACTACTAGTTGGTGGAAGTAATCTAAAAACTCTCAAACATGTTTTAACTACTGTCTACTAAGATGTGGAAATTAATAATGGGAACAAACACAATAAAGGCAAGTTATTTAAATTTTTACTTTTTTGCATTCACATTGCTACGGAGTCGTTTCGGCTCCGTAGCTTAGTGGTTAGAGCAGTCGCCCGGATAGCGAAAGATCCTGGGTTGTGAGACGGGTCGATTTTTTCTAAATACTTCATTGTCCATTTTTCAACAATAAAGGCATTTCAATCAATAAACTTGGCCGCACACGGGCCACCGAAAAAAGCCACGACCGACCTCTTTCCTGTAGTTTTCATACATTTTATACGAACGCCGAGCTGACGCCGAAAGTCGGCACTCGTTTCTTCTCGCGCCTCTATAGTACGACAACGTTTTCTGTTCCGGTGCCAAGAACTGAAAATATCGTGTTTTTTTAATGTAATTTTGTTGTCAAGTTGTTGTCCAACTATAGCGCTTCTGCAGGCTGAAGGTCTTAGAAGTCAGAGCCGGTTAAATTGCTATAAAAAGAAAAAAAAAACATCGCGCCACTGTCGCCGGAATAGAAAAGATTGTCGATCTATAACGAGTACGTACGTACGTAAATATTAGGGGTTAAAGTATCAAATTGCCATTTTGTATGAAGATTTTTGTACATTTTTTTCCCATACTAACGTTTTTGTAATTTATTCAACGACTAATATTATGTAACGTACACACTTATCTAAGGACATTTTAACTACTAAATGGCATAGTCGTTAAGAGCAAAAAAAAAATTTTCACAAAGTTACAACTAATAAAGTACGCAATTTTGGAAACAAAAATAGTCGTAACTTTCGAGATAAGTTTTTTCTATGTAAATAATCAAATACCGTGGTTATTAAATTATCAAAAGCTGCTCGATACGGTCTTAATGTAATGCAATAATAAAGAAATTCTGTATTTCTAATATCATAAAAGTTGTTAAGTTATATGTACAAAAGAAAAAAACGGCAATTTCATTCTTTAACCCCTATTATAAGTACGTACGGTGGCGAGCACGGCGCGGTTGCCGGGCACTCGGCCGGCGGGCGGCGCGGGCCGCACGCACAGGTTGCTGTGCGCGCACGCCATGGCCACGCCCACCGGCCGGTAGTGTACGTACGGTGGCGAGCACGGCGCGGTTGCCGGGCACGAGGCCGGCGGGCGGCGCGGGCCGCACGCACAGGTTGCTGTGCGCGCACGCCATGGCCACGCCCACCGGCCGGTAGTGTACGTACGGTGGCGAGCACGGCGCGGTTGCCGGGCACTCGGCCGGCGGGCGGCGCGGGCCGCACGCACAGGTTGCTGTGCGCGCACGCCATGGCCACGCCCACCGGCCGGTAGTGTACGTACGGTGGCGAGCACGGCGCGGTTGCCGGGCACGAGGCCGGCGGGCGGCGCGGGCCGCACGCACAGGTTGCTGTGCGCGCACGCCATGGCCACGCCCACCGGCCGGTAGTGTACGTACGGTGGCGAGCACGGCGCGGTTGCCGGGCACGAGGCCGGCGGGCGGCGCGGGCCGCACGCACAGGTTGCTGTGCGCGCACGCCATGGCCACGCCCACCGGCCGGTAGTGTACGTACGGTGGCGAGCACGGCGCGGTTGCCGGGCACGAGGCCGGCGGGCGGCGCGGGCCGCACGCACAGGTTGCTGTGCGCGCACGCCATGGCCACGCCCACCGGCCGGTAGTGTACGTACGGTGGCGAGCACGGCGCGGTTGCCGGGCACGAGGCCGGCGGGCGGCGCGGGCCGCACGCACAGGTTGCTGTGCGCGCACGCCATGGCCACGCCCACCGGCCGGTAGTGTACGTACGGTGGCGAGCACGGCGCGGTTGCCGGGCACGAGGCCGGCGGGCGGCGCGGGCCGCACGCACAGGTTGCTGTGCGCGCACGCCATGGCCACGCCCACCAGCCGCCACGCCTGCGTGGACGCCCGTCGCGGGTCGGCACGTCGCACCACCAAGAACGAAGGCACGCCGGGTCGAGGCGCCGCCTCCTCGATATCCAGCACCTAAACAAGACACCGATGCTTTAGCCAAAAAGTCATAATAAATATATCATGTTAAGATGAAACGTACATATTTCACAATGCATTCATATTTTATTTGTCGAGTTAGCGTTTAACTTACTTAGCGCATTTTATTTGAAATTTATATCGATCAGTGCATTGCACGCATTCGTATCATACGTTTGTTTCTTTTATCATTTCAATATCAATTATCATATTTTTACATTTATATCGATTTTATAACATTTATCATCAAGTGTGAGAAAGCACCCCACATAGGGGATTATCCAATCTGTGGATAGCGGTGGGTTGCGCTTTTATAAAACTTTAGTTATAGATAATTTCATTTATTGTAATATTTTTTTAGTGAAATGAAATGTGAAAACTGTTTGTTATCCCAAATAAAGAAATAAATAAAATGGGACACCAATAAGTGCAGAAATTGATTGCTAGAGATACTATGGTAAAAAATATTGGCATAAGTTGGCACCAATACTTCTGTCATAAAGTAATAAGTAGCAGACACACTGACACGCAACAAAGTCACATTTGATCACCGCAATTAAATCATGTTACAGAGACATGAGACACCAATAAGCGCAGAAAAAGATTGCTAGAGATACAATGGCAAGAAATATTGGCATAAGTTGGCACCAATGCTTCTGTCATATAGTGATAAGTAGCAGACAGACTGACACGCAACAAAGTCACATCTCATCACTTCAGCCGTACGACGCCCACTGCTGGGCATAGGCCTCCCCCAAGGATCTCCACAACGATCGGTCCTGCGCTGCCCGCATCCAGCGGTTTCCCGCGACCTTGACCAGATCGTCGGTCCACCTTGTAGGGGGCCTACCCACGGAACGTCGTCCGGTTCGCGGTCGCCATTCGAGAACCTTTCCGCCCCAACGGCCATCGGTTCTCCGCGCTATGTGTCCCGCCCACTGCCACTTCAACTGAGCAATTCTTCGAGCGATGTCGGTCGTTTTAGTTCTCCTGCGGATCTCATCATTTCTGATTCGATCGAGCAGGGAAATACCAAGCATCGCTCTCTCCATTGCTCGCTGGGTGACCTTGAGCCTTCTTATGAGACCCATAGTAAAAGACCACGTCTCGCTTCCATAAGTCATAACTGGCAACACACACTGGTCAACCTTAGTCTTGAGACATTGAGGACTTCTGCCACATCTGATCACCACAAACAAATCATGTTACAAAGATATCAGACACCAAAAAGTGCAGAAAAAGATTGGTAGAAGATACAATGACAACAAATATTGGTTCAAGTTAACACACACACCATGGCGTGCGGCTCTAGCGCGGTGTCGGCGTCGCGCAGCGCGTCGGTGGGCTGCGGCGGCGAGCTGCCCTCGTGCACCAGCTGCTGGCCCGCGCCGCGCCGCCACAGCTGCGACCTGACACATACAATACAGCAGGCTTATTACGTAACTTACAAAAGCCAAACGATAACGAAAATCTCGCAATTATTGCTCTAAATCGCATATTTGTGGTTACCTAATGAAACGCATAACATTTTTCGCCATAAACATGAAACGCATCGTTTTGAAAGGCATAATCATTGAAATGCATTATTCTCAAAGGCATAACTTCATAACGCATACTTGTTTTGCCCGAATTTTGAAAGGCATAATCATCGAAAGGCATAATTTCAATAAGCATAATTATCTAAAGGCATAACTTTTAAATGTCATTCATAATACTTAAAAGGCATAATATTCAAAATGCATAAATTTAACGGGGTATTATCTTGTGTTTATTTATTTTGAAGCTAGGTCTGTGAAATTAAAAAAGTCTTTTCTGGCGCTTCGCCGGCCGCTGCCGCGGCACGATCGCTTCGCTCGCTAGGCTCGCGCGGCGTTTTGATCACTGTTCTAACCTAACCTAACCTAAAACGACTGTAAAGATTTCCTGGGTGGCGGGGGGCATTGCCCCCAGAGCTCCCTTGGTGGGGGGCCGCGCCCTCCCCCGTCCCCCTGCTCCTCTGTTTTCTTCCATTTGAACTAAATTCAGAACTTATAGAGTAAAAAAATGTTTTTTTGAGCCAACAGATCCCAAAAAAAGGTTTTTTTTAACCATTAAATGTCTCTCAAATACCTCCGGGGTTATTACTAGGATATCAAAAATTTCGTCAGATTTTGGCTACGACGCACCGTTTTCGAGATATTGACTTTTTTATAAAATAATGTTTTTAAAAATTAATTATGCTTTATAAAATAAAGTAATGCGTTTTAAAGTATGCTTTACGAAATTATGACAAACGAAAATATGAATTTCGAAGATTATGCTTTTAAATATTATGCCTTTCAACTATTATGCATTGTTATCATTATGCGTTATGAAATTTATGCCAAGGAATAAAATACTTTTCAATATTATGCCTTATGATGTATGCCAAATGAAATTATGACAATCAACTGTATGCGTTTCAATGTGTCACCCATATTTGTACTATGGAGCAGCAAAAACTTGCTGCGATTTGCGATTTCAAAACAATGATTGCGAGATATTCGCTATTGCTTGGTTTTTGCAAGTTAAGTGATAACATTGCCGGATAAATTATTTCACAAGGAAAAATGTCAAAGACAAAAAAAAAACTTGTATTTCAACAGTCCATCTTAATAAAAAAAACGTCAAGACAAAAGAATCCCTGAGTAACGAATCTTACCTGTCACCGTATCTCTTCTTTCCTAGTATAACTTTTGTTGATCCCAGTGGTACTTCGAGTACCAATACATCTTCATCATCAGCAATCAATCCGCTTCCGTCACTAAAAATAAAATCACTTTTAATAATAGCAGAATAATAAACGATGAAAAACCCTTGAACATTTGAAATTGGTACTGTTCAGTTAATTACTACAAGTGTTTATAGTTTTATTATTAATTCAATCAATGCTACGTTTGATGATGCTAATATTACACATCACTTTGGTTGAAAGGCGCAGAAATACAGGCGCACATTGACATTGATTCACTTTTACGTTTACATTTGGTTGCTTCATCCAAATTGAAAGGCAAAAGTGAAACGTGTATTTCCGCTATTACTGCAAACTTGTCACGCGTTAATACCGCCAGAATACTTCTAGTCCGCAGTCACTTCCGAACATACCTGCTGGGCGTGAAGGCCACCAGTATAAAGTTCTGGTAGAGCAGGGTGGTGGGCGGCGCGATGGGCGATGCCACCCAACATACCTGCTGGGCGTGAAGGCCACCAGTATAAAGTTCTGGTAGAGCAGGGTGGTGGGCGGCGCGATGGGCGATGCCACCCAACATACCTGCTGGGCGTGAAGGCCACCAGTATAAAGTTCTGGTAGAGCAGGGTGGTGGGCGGCGCGATGGGCGATGCCACCCAACATACCTGCTGGGCGTGAAGGCCACCAGTATAAAGTTCTGGTAGAGCAGGGTGGTGGGCGGCGCGATGGGCGATGCCACCCAACATACCTGCTGGGCGTGAAGGCCACCAGTATAAAGTTCTGGTAGAGCAGGGTGGTGGGCGGCGCGATGGGCGATGCCACCCAACATACCTGCTGGGCGTGAAGGCCACCAGTATAAAGTTCTGGTAGAGCAGGGTGGTGGGCGGCGCGATGGGCGATGCCACCCAACATACCTGCTGGGCGTGAAGGCCACCAGTATAAAGTTCTGGTAGAGCAGGGTGGTGGGCGGCGCGATGGGCGCGGCCAGCTGCACGGAGGCGCGCGTGCCGCCCGGCGCGCGCAGCACCAGCCCGCCCGCGGCCTCCGGCTCGGGTAGCGCCCAGCGAACTCGAGCGTGGGCGCCTACTACGCTCTCTTCTGAGCACCCGATCTGCGCACACGTACAATCAACTTTTAACTATAACTACAATTTACAAATCTTTTTTAGAAACGTAGAAAATAAAAAGCTAGAAACACACTTGTCTAGCGCAGTGTGTTGACGCGCGGTACGACGCGTATCGGTTTCATATATTTAGTATGGTTAGAAACACACTTATGCAGTGTGGCGCGACTCTCTCTGTCTCTGTCGTGTCCATACTAAAGGCGGCGGTTAGCGCCGCGACCGCGACAGGAGACCGAGACCCGAGACCGAGACAGGAGACCGCGACAGGCACTTGTCATTAGGTTTTGTACGGGCGCCAGTTCGCGCGCGCGACCGAGACATGCGACAGAGACACGAGACCGCAGACACGAAGACGGTCGCCGCCCCGGACCAGTAGTGTCTCGTGTCGCGCGCAGGCGGTGGAATCAAAATGGTTCAAATGTTCTGTTTGAATTAAGTTATTGTGTTTTTGCATTGAAAGTGATAATAACATAGTAGATAATAAAAACACAACTGACTACATCGACTGAGTCTACGGTACTGAATGAAATGAGTAGCTTTGGTTGCTGTCTCGGTCTCGGCCCACAGTGCATGTAAAACAGACCGAGACACTTGTCGCGGTCTCCTGTCTCGGTCTCCTGTCGCGGTCGCGGCGCGAACCGCCGCCTTTAGTGTATGAAACAGACATTCTGGCGTCGCGCCACACCACAAAAGTGTGTTTCCGACTTAAGAGAGCTTTAGTTTAATTGAGAAAAGGAACGAATCAGCAGTATGTTATGAGGAAATAGTTCAGGAATGGCGATCAATCTAAATAAGAAAAAAATTTTACGTCATTCATCAAGATTTTCGAGGTAAACCAATGCAGTGGGGTGGGTATGGGTAACATTCGAATGGTAATTATAAACAAGAGTAACGGGACTCAACGCGACATTTATTATGAAGTACATATTATTATGTACTTACAGCTTGACGTTTCGGCTGTGTTGCAACAACCGTGGTCACAAGCAGACTGGCGGTGCGCGACGACGTCTGTTCGGGCGGGCTTGGAGATCTTCGGCCACCCTCAAATTGTCACTTTTTTTGTTTTTGTCATCGCTAGTGATGGGATTACGGCACACAACACTCACAGTATCGGGGTTTGTTTTGAACGGTAAAACTCGCGGCTTACACTTGTTAATCACTGGATTCCACGCTGATGACAATTTAAACCCGTCCTCCCGATTGAAATTTTTATACTTCTTGATTTCAATCGCTTCTCGTACCATCCTAGTATGGTAATGACGATCGGTGGAGAGGATTTTTGGATCATGTAACTCCATCCAATGATTAACTCCAGCTTCCAGAAGATGTTCAGCTACCGCGGATTTACTCGTCTGTCGATTTTTAACAGCTGCGATATGTTCTTTGACACGTTCTGCGATGGTCCGCTTTGTTTGTCCAATGTATGAACTACCACAACTACAATCGATTTTATATACACCCGGAGTCTGAAAGGGTATTACGTCCTTTGGCGATCGCAGTTGCTTAGATATTTGACATAACGGAGTATATACAGTCTTGATGGAGAATTTTCTGAGCACTGTTCCAACTTTATCCGTTACGCCTTTTATATATGGCAAAAATGCTGCCTGACGACTCACGTCCGGATATTTTACCCTTTTCTTTTGCCTATTGTATCGCTGCGACACCTTGTATCCGTTTCGTTTTAGTACCTCCTGAACATGAGCAAGCTCCGACTGAAGATGTTCAGGGTCAACACAGCCGAAACGTCAAGCTGTAAGTACATAATAATATGTACTTCATAATAAATGTCGCGTTGAGTCCCGTTACTCTTGTTTATAATTATAATGGAACGCGAAAGTTTAAAATCTTATATTCGAATGGTAGCCTAATATATAAAATTTTCTTTTGTTCTAATGTTTTCAGATGCCACCGATATTATGATGGACTGTCAGTCTTTCCCGAAAGAACAACCTGTGAAAGTGATCGTCAAATACGCTAGAATGAAACTACGCTCACTTAGGACGCGAACACGTTAACGTCGTACGATTTGACATACGTATACGTACGACTAATTTGCACTCACTCTGCGTGCACTCAAAGCACTTGTAAGGCTTAGATCATATTTTGTGCGTGTCCACACGAATAAAATTCGGATACAGAACGAACGAATACGCGTTCAGATTAAGCGCATACCTATATTTGACCACATACCTGGTGGAACATGATGGACACGGGCGAGTAGTTGTCGATCCTGAGCGGCGGCGGCGCGGAGTCCGCCCCGGACACCACCACGTACAGCGACGCGCCCGCGCTCACCACCTCCACGCGCAGCAGCACGTAGCCGCCCCCAGAGCCCCCACCGCCCGCCACCTCCCTGTGGGACGCACAAACACAACCAAGTTCATTTTCTTGACGTGATGACGTCCTATAAAGCGATGATCGAGCAGTGGCAGGCTCCTCTGAGAAGACCGCTGAGTGACAATCGGCATCCACTCTTCAATCACAACCCGGTGCCTCGAAGATTGAAAAGCCGCAAAAACTTCAACAACTGAGTGTGTGTTGCCTCTTCATATCGGTGATCGGTCGAAGGAAATGTCAAAGCTGTGTCGAGAAAGTGTCAACCTTCCTGTCCAGTTTGTTTCACCGTCTGAGACCCTCCCGCCTGGACACGAGTTACCATGCCCTGCCTGGAAGTCTCTAAATAGACTCCGGACGATGGTCGGCACAGCCTGTCTAGGTGGGGATTCTTGGTCGACGCGTACTTAGCGTGTAGTGTGGTGCTGTTCCTCAGACGATGGAACATCTGACATCGTGCCCTGCGTGTCCAACCAGCTGCACGCAGGAAGACCTAATGGAGGCTACCAATGCTGCGATCCATGTGGACGAATTTTGGTCCGACACTGTTTAGGTTTTAGGTATGCTATCGACTCGATAAGAAGAAGAAGAAGAATTGATGAACGCCGGCTGCACGCACGAAAAAGTGTCGCGTTCCGCGTGCAAGCGAGAGTACAGAACAAGCGATAGAGAGGCACGATCGGCCTAAGCGTTCGCATCAAACTTATGACGCATCTATCTCTCTTCCACTCCATCGGCCGATGCGTCCGAGTAGAAAAAAGACAGCGTTATAATCAAGTAAAATTATCGTCCGTTAACTGACTTTCCAGACCACCTATTTCCTTTTCAAAAGTGACGAAATACCATCACTCGTCTGTCAAAAATAATTAACGCCATATAGTTACAATCAATTATATGTCAACAACATAGGACTATATCATATTAAGATAATGAATGACTTTTGTAACACAGTCAGTTTTGTTTCGGAACGCTTTAATGTAAAAAAGTTTTATGTTGTTTATATTGCTCGTAACTGTACAATATCTATAATTGATTCGCGATCAGACAGAACATACAAATGATAGTAGAATTAAAAAACAAGAAAGACGTTAAATAAAAGTAGTAAGTGGGCGGAGCAAGCAGGTAAAAAATTCTTGCTCAAAACTGTTACATTTTAACTGTGAACGATTTTGAATATTTCTAGTTGTCATGGCAACTAGCACAATTTGATTCACACTTCACCTTTTCTTTTATTAGATTGAGGAGAATGCGTTCTTTAAGCATACCAAATGGTTATATTCGGCTAGCATTGGCCTTCCACAACCAACTAAACTCCTCAGTTTATCCCTCGTGGACTACCAAGGTCTAGCGGGAACCGGTAGAGACTCGCGCGCTCTGACCATGGGACCCTATGACTCATTAGGGGGGATTAGGCGTCTAAACTCACGCCGTCTGACTCCAAAACGCTTACGTCTGATGGAGCCTCTTCACCTATACAAAATGCTTGAAACATAGGACTAGTAAACCTTCTACCATCATCAGATCAGTGAATGACGATTGTAAAACCAACCTGCACGCGAAGTGCGTGGTCCTGGGCGCGTCGATGCGGCACCCGCCCGACTAGGCGGTGAGCGGCGCGGAAGCGGGCGAGCTAGCCGTATGTGGGTGCGTCCGGCACCAGGAGATAGTACCTACATACGTACCTATGCACGAAAATCTAGACAGCCAAAAATCCGAGCAAGCGTAGCTATACCCATTTGATTAAACAAATCGGTGAAAGTGCAAGGTGTATTGCTGTCTTGCTAAATGCAGGTATTGTGCACTGGTATTTTCGCGGTATACATGTGCAATTTTTTTTAGCATCTTGCATTTGTTTTTTTGCGGAAGTTAGCTACATAATATTTCTATTTTCAGAATGGTTAGGGACTTCCGCCAGGTGACGCGTGATTTAATCAAATAAACAAAGTGATTTTTCCTAAATGTAAAGATCGTAAAACCACAGATGTCTAAATAGTTACTATGTAACAGAAGTTCACTCCGCTAAGTCATTCAAATAAATAGCAACTCTAACTATAACGCAATAAAGTAGAGTTCAGCTTGTACGGCGCAAATTACGAACGGCCAATCGTTGCATCTCTTTCTATCGCATATATTCTAGCTCTTTTGCGGACCTAATTTCTATGGATTTACATCGCCGCCGGCGTTGCCGCCGCGTTTTCGAGCCGACACGGGGAGTGAAATAGGCCTGGTAAAACCAACCTGCACGCGAAGTGGGTGGTCCTCGGCGCGTCGATGCGGCATCCGCCCGACCAGGCGGTGAGCGGCGCGGGCGCGGACGAGCCGGCCGTAGCGGCGGGTGCGTCGGGCGCCAGCAGCCGCGCGCACAGCAGCCGCGGGCGGTCGGGGCGCGGCCAGTGCCACGGCAGGTAGCAGCCCGGCACCGCCGCCACGTGCGTCGCCGTCGCGCCCGGGTCCGACTGCGACAACCAATGATCACTATTACGGCGAGGATTCCCCAAAATAGGGTATTTCAAATTATGGATTACTAGCTTTCCGCCCGCGTGGACTGCACTACGTTTTCCCGCGGGACTGTGAAATTTTTCCGGGATAAAAAGAAGCCTATGTTCCTCTCCAGACTACAAAGTATCTTTGTCTCAAATTTCAGCCAAATCCGATCAGCCGTTTTAGAGTGATTGAGTAACAAACATCCAAACATCTAAACATCTAAACATGGCAATAATGATAATGGCATTTATACTCGTAATATTTAATAAGGATAGCCATCCTGCGATAGACCATTGCGAAAGTCATGCCAAGCAAGCTACCCACTGCTCTATATACCAAATTTCATGAAAGTCAAAGCAGTGATTTAGGCATGAGAAGGTAACGACACCTAGACAAACAGACGGGAACTTCTTTCGCATGAATAATATTCGGATATTCTCCTACTCTAATAGTATTTAGTATCCAGGAAAAAGTAGCAAATACTGACCACTGTGGTGGCGGCGCACTTCTGCGCGAACTGCAGCCGGTAGCCGGTGTTGTTGTGCAGCTGGTAGCGCGGCGCGAAGGTGACGACGTTGGTGTGGCGGCGGCGGGCGCGGCCCGCGCGCACCTCCACGCCCACCCAGTACTCGCGCTCCTCCTCCCCGCCCGCCTCCCCGCCCGCGCCCGCCCCGCGGCACGTCAGCCGCTTCACCGTCACGCCCGGGCCCAGACCGAACGGGGAACACCACTGGGGAATTTACGTACTTTAAATTAAATGTTGCTTATTTGGTTACATTGTAACGAATGCAAAGTGAACTACTCGACAAAACCTATGCAATGAGTCACATCAATGATTTTTGTTATCAGCATATCTAAAAGAATCTGTTTTTATTTTTTTCCTATCTTCAAAAATTACTGAGATATTAAACGTTAAAGTACGGCCTCCGAGGAAAATTCGGGTAAACCAATAGCATTGGCACCGTGTGAAGTCACATCGCGAGTTGGCCCTTCCGTATACTCTCATATTCTCCTTTGGCTATATAGTTGCGCTCTCACGATTTCGCAATAAATTTATTTATTTTTCTTATAGTCGATCAATAAAATGGTTACGAAATTTTTTATTGAGCCCATGTGAAAAAATATCTTCAAATACATACCTACATGTTGAATTTTCGTGAATAATACATTAAATCAGCTTTTGTAATGGCGGGCGGTATTCTGTCAATACATATAATAAACAAGTGTCAAAACAAAATGTACTTACAACCATAACTGACCTGGTGGTCAAATACATAACCAAAAAATTGTCAGCCATTTCGATAATTTTGTACTGCTAGTGGCGCCTTCACCTCTGGGTCAGATAAGTATGTGGGATAAATATCTTTCGGTATCGACAGTAGGTGGCAGTTTCTGCGCGCGGTCGAAATAGAATACTATATAATCATTTACCATAAACGGCTCTCAGATTAAACTAGGCGTACCTCAAGGCTCTATTTTAGGCCCTTTTCTATTTTTGGTTTATATTAATGATTTGCCTTTCTTTGCCAAAAACTTCTGTGATATTGTGTTGTTTGCAGATGATACTTCTTTAATATTTAACATAGACAGAAACAAAACCAATTTTGACGATGTAAACAAAGCACTGTCACAAGTACTCGGTTGGTTTAATTCTAACAATTTGCAGCTTAATGCAAAGAAAACAAAGTGCGTACTTTTTTCTCTGCCAAATGTACAGACGGTACCTGTAGAAATTGTAATCAACAACGAAAAACTGGATTTAGTACAATCAACGATCTTTCTGGGTGTAACTTTAGACTCGAAACTTCAATGGCATGCGCATATCGCAACATTAGCTGGTAAGCTTAGTTCTGCTTCCTACGCTATTAGAAAAGTACGACAGCTAACAGATGTTGATACTGCTAGAACTGTATACTTTAGTTATTTCCATAGCATCATGTCATATGGCATTCTTTTGTGGGGATTAGCGGCTGGCATCAATGCTATATTCATCTTGCAAAAACGAGCAATCAGAGCCATCTATAAACTAGGCTCCAAAACTTCGCTTAGAGACAAGTTCAAGGAAATAGGTATACTGACAGCTGCATCTCAATTTATATTAAATTGCATTCTTTTTGTACGTCGCAATATTAACTTGTATACCAAACATGGTGATTTACACAATCGTAATACTAGAAATAGAAACAAGCTCGTAATGCCTCGGTACCGTTTAGAAAAGGTACACGGATCTTTCGTTGGTCAAGGTATACACATATATAACAAAATCCCAAGTGATATCTTGGATTTACCATATCTAGAGTTTAAGAATCATATAAAGAGTGGCCTCCTCAAAAAAGGCTATTACACTGTAAATGATTATTTGAACGACAAAACACCTTGGTCGTAACACTCGTAACAAATGTTCCTAGTATGATATTGTGAGTCGTGTCCTATATTTTATATTATTACCGTTTATATTAGTTAAGCTTTTAATTCGGTCATTTAAAGTAGGCAGTTTGAGTATGTCATGCTCACTAAAACATTTCTACGGTGGTGGCGTGTGAGGCGGGTCGTTACGTTCCCTAAAATATGGTTGAGCGAAGCGATGGCTGGTTCATGCGTCATGCTCGTGAACGGGTGCTGCCAGTGGGAATGGGTCTGCTCTTATCGGCTTGCCTTAAAATGTGTTTTCTTTTGTTTTTATTCATTTTATTAAGAATTACATTTGAAACATGTATGGCGCAACTTGCAGTATATAGTAGAATTGTCTTTTGTTTTAAACTAATATTAAAGCTTTAAGTAGAGTTCCTAAGTAACTGAAAATTGTTCACCGCTATGATCATTAGTTCGCCTATACTTAACTGTATTTATCATAACCCATTGTGTAATTGTGATGGAAACTGACCTTAGTCATACCATGTTAAGGTCATTTTTCAATTTGACGACTCTGTATGAAATAAGACAGGGAGAAAAAAACAACCCTTGGAGTTTCTTGCCGGTTCTTCTCCAAGGCCTCCCGCTGTAGGGTTTGCGAACCGATGGCGTAGCTTCTATGACGTTCACAAGTATTGTAAATAACAATCTAAATTGAATAAACAAATTTGAATCTTGAATCTTGAATCTACCATAACCTTAGAACGAATAAAATGTACTGTTACTAGTGCCAAAAACGCAACAGTTGCGCGCAGATTGCGCACGGACGGACTCTACGGACGACGCAACAGCCGCAATCGGAGATATCTCTGCGACATGACGTCATCGTTATAGCGCGCAAGGAAAGCAAATTTAAAAAAGCTGGTGAAACTTTACAACGCTGTAACTTTGGAAATCCTGTCCAGATTTTGATGAAACAAAAACTGTTATTACTTGCACGAGTACGCGCATTAAATGCAGGTTAATTTTTATAGTCATATTTTGATGTGTTGGTGTAACTCATTGAAAAACATTTTATAATGTAAGCAACCCTGCTATCGATGAATGATGAGTTCTAGAAACAAATTTTAAGGAGTTAACTTTACAAAACAGTTCACCAAATAAAGAAAGAAATCTTAGTCTTATACGTTGCCACACAGTGAAATGTAACTACATAAATAAATGTCGCAACATGTATATTGACAATAAGGTGACGTATAGGAAAAAAAAAATATAGCAAAAATACCACAAGTCCTTTAAATAGATAAGATGACGTCCCAACGCTACCCAAAAAAGAACAGCAACAATCAAAGACGCACGAATGTTTCTCTGTATAGTACGAGCATACCTGCGGGTTGCCCGCGCGAGCGGCGCCGAGCCGCACCGCCAGCGTGGGCGCCGCATCGGCGCCGGCGAACGAGAACAGCAGCGGCGCCACGACCCTGGCCGCCTCGTGCTCGGCGCCCTGGCCCGCCGCCTCGCCCGCCCCCTCCGCGCGCACCACCAGCGGCAGGCCCGACCGGTTCACCAGCCAGTACGCCGCCGACACCGACACCTGACAACACAAGCTCAATTAATTAATTCATTATCATCATGTTATACCACGTACAGACCGGCCCAACGAACGCCAACTGACGATATCAGACGTTGCCTGCTGCACGTTCCTGGCCTTCGAAGATCAATCTAAAGCTAATTAAAGGATCATTGGGAGTGATTCAAGTACACATTCGAGTTTTTCAGATCATCCGATTGAGATAGAGGGAAAACCAGAAACCCTTGGCTGGCGTTCGTTGGCCTTCGTTGGTCTGGTGTGTACGCAGCATCAGCCGAACGACGACGCCCACTGCTAGGCATAGGCCTCCCCCAAGGATCTCCACAACGTTCGGTCCTGCGCTGCCCACATCCAGCGGCCTCCCACGACCTTGACCAGATCGTCGGTCCACCTTGTAGGGGGCCTGCCCACGGAGCGTCGACGGATTAATTAATTAATAAAAACGAATCAAATCACACGGTAGCATCGATTTAGGATCAATAGACTATTGTAACAAAACATGTCGAAATAAAACCAAAATCTTTGAAACTCGAGAGAGGGCAACTAAGCGTACATTTAAATCTTTGATTGTTCAATACAACTATAAATTTTTTCCAGCAAAACATTTGAATTGATTATGCGCAAAGACATCGATTAAGGCTTCTATACCATGAGCGCTTCAGTGATCGACGTAGAGACGCGCGCAGTGAGATACAGTCGGCGCGCGCGCGTGTCCCTCAGCTTGAGCCGGGCGGTGAAGGCGCCCGCGCCGCCGCCCGCCCCAGCGCCGCCCACTAGCAGCGGCGACGACCACCCGAATCCCTCCAGACGTACTGACAGCTCTACGCCTTCTTCTACGTTCACCTATATGAAAACAACAGTTGCAAACTAATAATTTTTCACTGTATGTAAGTATAATAACTTGGCACTTACAATAATTCTTGCTCTAAATGAGAAACAAAAGTCTCCGACATATTTTTGGTCCTTCGAGTTTTCGATCAGTAAGCTCTGTCAAAAGGGTTTAACGGTCGATTTCAATAACCTATCATCAGTAAGAGATAGGCTTAGGTAAGTACTAAAGATTTGTTGCCTAAATATTTCTGTTAAACGACGGGAATTAACAACAGTAGTAGCAGATCCTTTCTCTTACTGAAGATAGATTATTGAAATAATAAAATAATAAACAAAAGCCTCTGCCATATTTTGGTCCTTCTAGTTTTGGTGCAGCAAACTATAATAAAAACACAAAAATGTAACAATTACGTAACAGTTTCTTACTGCTTACGAATCGTATTCAAGATTCCTCGTTATTTTTTCAAGTAGGTATTTATAAATACTGGTAGCAAGCCGAACAGTTCACTGTCACCTCATGGAACGGCTTGATGTGTCCCGCGGCGAGCGTGCCGGCGGCGGCGGGCTCGGCGGCGGCGGGCGCGGGCCCGCAGCGGTAGTGCAGCTCGACGGGCAGCAGGTTCTCCAGCCGCAGCGCCGGCACCAGCGTCAGCGAGCTGAACAGTTCATTGTCACCTCATGGAACGGCTTGATGTGTCCCGCGGCGAGCGTGCCGGCGGCGGCGGGCTCGGCGGCGGCGGGCGCGGGCCCGCAGCGGTAGTGCAGCTCGACGGGCAGCAGGTTCTCCAGCCGCAGCGCCGGCACCAGCGTCAGCGAGCTGAACAGTTCATTGTCACCTCATGGAACGGCTTGATGTGTCCCGCGGCGAGCGTGCCGGCGGCGGCGGGCTCGGCGGCGGCGGGCGCGGGCCCGCAGCGGTAGTGCAGCTCGACGGGCAGCAGGTTCTCCAGCCGCAGCGCCGGCACCAGCGTCAGCGAGCTGAACAGTTCATTGTCACCTCATGGAACGGCTTGATGTGTCCCGCGGCGAGCGTGCCGGCGGCGGCGGGCTCGGCGGCGGCGGGCGCGGGCCCGCAGCGGTAGTGCAGCTCGACGGGCAGCAGGTTCTCCAGCCGCAGCGCCGGGACCAGCGTCAGCGTGTGCCCCGCCAGCGGCGCGCCGCGGTCGGGGGGGAAACGCTCGCGCACGATCGAGCAGCAGAATCTAAATGAGAGATATAGCCTCTAGAGTTCACATGTCCTCAGATGAGTACATAGACTCCCTGAGTAGATGGACTCCAAAAAAAAACTT
The DNA here is from genome assembly GCA_949710035.1 of Crambus lathoniellus. Lineage (NCBI taxonomy): Eukaryota > Metazoa > Arthropoda > Insecta > Lepidoptera > Crambidae > Crambus > Crambus lathoniellus. The sequence goes on along the minus strand of OX453301.1, from coordinate 963,058 downwards.
ATTATTATAATTATTTAGAATTATTTATTTCTCTAAACAAATTAGAGCAGTAACAACATATCAGTGATTAGTGTGGCAAACAGTTATATTTTTTTTTAAAAGACTGCCTCTAGACTAGAGGATAGATATGAGATGAGAGATAGATACATTTCTTTTGCTGGCATTGGCATTTCGATCAACCGATGTTATTGACGGTCGATTATCGCTTGAGTCGAAAAGGATTTCTTTATTTCTTCTTTAATTCTTCTTTCCTAAATGGTCAAACAACACCTTAAACTCTTTAATGTAACAAATTATGGAATGAGGGATTTTCTGACAGATGATTAAAAGAGAAAAAAGTTAGTTCCAAAAAACTCAACAGATGGCGTTCATCAGACATGGGATTGCTTTTTTTAAATTTGCTGGCAAGGGCCCTGTTTAACCATTTTTACAAGTCTACAATTATGTAAGAAAGCTACAAATTTGTAGACTTGTAATACAAGTGCTGTTTAACCAACATTACAAATATGTAAGAAATCTACAACTAAAAATCTTACATATTTGTAAAGTCTAATTTGTAAATGCTGTTTAACCAACGTCTACAATGAGTCACACCAACACATCAAAATGTGACTATAAAAATTACTGCATTTAATGCGCGTACTCGTGCAAGTACTAATAGTTTTTGTTTCATCGAAATCTGGCCAGGATTTCCAAAGATACAGCGTTGTAAAGTTTCACCAGCTTTTGAAAATTTGCTTTCCTTGCGCGCTATTGCGATGACGTCATGTCGCACTGACATCTCCGTTTGCGGCTGTTGCGGGTGATTTCCGTCTAAGTGTACCTACATAGAGTTCGTCTGTGCGCAATCTTCGCGCAACTCGTGCGTTTTTGACGCTAGTTACAGTACATTTTCTTCGTTCTAAGGTTATGGTAAATGATTAGTATTCAATTTCGACCGCGCGCAGGCGCACTCTAAAACTGTCACCTACTGTCGATAGCGAAAGACATTTATCCCACAAACTTATCTGACCCAGTGTTGGAGGCGCCACTAGCAATATAAGATTATCGAAATGGCTGTCAGTTTTTAGGGTGCATATTTAACTACCAAGTCAGTTAAGGTTGTAAGTACATTTTGTTTTGACGGTTGCTATATTTGTTGACAGAATCCCGCCCGCCATTACGAAAGTTGATTTAATTTATTATTCACGAAAATAAAACATTATTTGAAGGTGTTTTTTCACATGGGCTCGATACAAAATTTCTTAAACATTACATTGATCGACTTTAAGAAAAATATATAAATTTATTACGAAACCGTGAGAGCGCAACTAACTTTAAAGCCAAAGGATTCTATGTAGGTATACGGAAGTGCGACGTGACGTCACACGTTAATGCCATTGGTTCACCCAAATTTTCCTCGGAGGCCGTACTTTAACGTTTAATATCTCAGTCATTTTTGAAGATAGGAAAAAAATAAAAACAGATTCTTTTTTCTCGAGTTACATATTTTTTAGATATGCTGATAACAAAAATCATTGGTGTGACTCATTGTAGAAAACGCCTGTAGATTACAATTTACATATTTGTATTTACATATTTTTAGTTGTAAAATATATTTGAGGTGAAAATAATTTTTCACCACTCCAGCTCGAAAAGGGCGCTTTTGGCGCCTAAAAACTCGCAGCAAAATCGATTTTTGCTGCGAGCGTGAGGCAAAGTGTTTTTTTAATTTCTTACACCAACTTTTGAAATAATTAAGAAAAAAGAAATAGAGTGACAAGGATGAAACTTTAAAAATTAATATGAGCAAAAAGGATAGATAGATAGCTTTATGTCGATGGACATGAGATATAAAGCTTAAAAAAGAAATACACGGATACCAAAGGTTCGAAATAAAGAGTATGGACGAAATGAGGTCGCATGCATGGTATAAATATAAAATAAGAAAAATTAATGAATTCTAATAACAAATTATATAAATACGATTGTACTACTATTGCTTTTTATTAAACACGCAATATTTAAAATAAATAATATGAAGTGAACATTATATCGCTTACTAATATCATGTTTGGTTTTCATAATAAGTACATGCAGTGCAGTTTTTGAACGCAATGCAAACAGCTACCTTTAACTTGCATAATTGCACCAATCTTAGACTTAATTATTAATTTTGATGTTTTCTTTATTGTTAAACGTTGCCTTCAATGTTGTTTTTCTGACCTGTAACACTTTTCTCGCTGGTAGAGGTGAAAAGTTGTATGTTTAACACGAGAGCAAAATTTTCTGATGTCTCGTGCCTTTAAATCACTCACTGTGCTCAGTAGTCTATATTTGAATCACTCGCTACGCTCGTGATTCAATTTTAGACTACTTCGCTAGTTCGTGATTTAAATTCAGCACTCGCAGCAAAAAATGATTTTGCTCTCTTGTATAACAAATAACTATTGCGGCCGAGTAATACCCTCTACTTTCATTTCGAATTTATGGAAAGTAAATACACTTTGCTTTTTATCCCCCTATACAACGTGTTAATGAATTAACCCAAAACCTGATACACCCCAATTAAACAAAAATGCAATGATATAATTAAAATATAAACTGAGTCAAAAATATTTATATTTTAAAAGTTATTCAACGATAGTTTGGTGGTGCCCAATCTATGAAATTTTAAAGTCTACGTCCGGCCGCCCCACCGCCCCCGCCGCGTCCCCCGCAGCGCTCCGCGTCCGCGTCGAGTGCTCATGCATTATAAATAATTTAGACATGGGCCAATAAAAATGAAAAAATATAACCTATATTGAAATATAGTGCGATCGATTCGCAATACGATTCTGAGCAAACTACTTTCTGGTTTTGGGTTAATCCATTAACACGTTGTATAAGAAAAGCAACAAAAACAACTAAAATTACCTAGAAAAATAAAATAATGGTGGCGGGGGGCATCGCCTTCTCTATTTTTTCTATTATATTTAAAAAATTTGAAGTTCAATTAAACAAAAAATAAAAAAAATTATATGTCCATCGGATGCCTCCTATGTTTCTCCATGGTACCATAGGGGGTAGAAAATTTTGTTAGATTTTAGCTTCGACGCACCGTTTTTGAGATATTCTCATTTTTATAAAATTCATTTTTGAAACAGTTCCGGCCCCCCCACCCCATACAATATCAGTAGAAAACTTTTTCATTGCCGATGAGGTAACTCTATGGTTGACTGTAACCAAATTCAGTTCTATTTTTAAAAATACTTTTACACCCTAGGGTGCAACGCAGAGTTTTGAACCCGCTGCTCAGTTTAAAGGACTGATCAGACGAGGGACTGTCCGCCGAGTACTTTTTTGTCCATCGATATAGATCTCTTATAAATTGTATCGAATAACGCACACAAGGAACTAAAAGTACCGAGGACAAAATGTCCCCGAAAGTACGGCGGACACCGAGAGACTGGACTGGACAAAAGTTCGCGGTAGTCCCCGAAAAAAATAGAACAAACGTAAATAGGCGTAACAACGCACACAACGAACTTTAGTCTGCATTGAGCGCCCGATAGTGAAGTACGTCTTCGGGCAACAAATGACAGCACACTATATGCGTTGAGTCCGCGACAAGTATCCGGAGGAAATATTTTGGACGTACAGGGACTTTTTGTCCCACGGGGACAAAAGTCCTTCGTCTGATTAGGCCTTAAATATACATCACTTTTCGAATATGAGAGATGAAAAATATTTATCAGCCAATGCATTTATATGGCATTAGGTATTCCAATGACACTCATTTTTGTTACCGTAAAAAACACTTGTTATTTACTTTGTGAACAGAATTTACAAGTCCATGTTACATTTCGAAGCTTGTGAACTTGTAAACTTGTATCTTTCGAGAAATTGGTAACTCACTCTTGGTATTTTATCAATTAAGACTTGAACTTCACGTGGCGCCCTTACCTGTAAACGTGGTCCGGTGGCGCCCTGCACTCGTAATGCAGCAGGGCGGTGTCGGTGGGCGCGTCCCGCCAGTCGATGGCGGTGGGCGCGGGCGCGGGCGCGGGCGCCGGCGCGGGGCTGCGCGGCAGCGGGCGCGTCCACAGCGCGTGCGGCCGCTCGGCCAGCGGCGCCGCCCAAGTCTCTCCCGCCGCCACTTGCGCCACGCGCACTCCGCTGCCGCTCCATTGACCTGCAGAACACGCAACTAATACTAAACAAGGGTAGCGAAGATCTAGCTTGCTTTATTCGTATTTTAAATAAGCCTAAAATTAAACTTCATTTTAGGGAAATGTCGAAGGATTTTCGTTTAAAATTCTACGATTTGATTACTTGGGGTCTTCTTTAAGCCTGGGACCGTACTCTGAAACGCAAATCCGAAACTTCGGTTAGCCCCGCCCCTATCACTCGATGCCGTCATGACTCGAGAGTGAGAGGGACGGGGCTAACCGAAGTTTCGGATTTACGTTTCAGAGTAGGCGCTCTGGTTTTAACCGAATTCAGCCAGGTTTTTAAGCAATAGCACGATATTTATATAAATATTTATTTATTTAACAACAATAGCGAATTGTGAATCAGATAAAAATATGTTACCTCGTTCAACATTCACCCACTTGCAAGAAGCTTCACTTTAAAGCAGCTTTAGTTAATGCCACTTTATCGCTAATGAAATCATTAAAATAATGATTTCATTAGTTTATTGCATCAAACTACTTTAGGCTAAAAACTCGATCCTTTAACTAATGAAAGCATTAGACATTGTTGCCAATAACAAATTTAAAAAATAATGGAAGAAACGAATAGTTGCGTTTTGTTTTCAAAAGTATTGAAAGGAAACTAGCCGCATCTGACACATTAGTACCTATGGTTTGACAACAAAACGGAGTGATTAATATACTCTTTATATTAATATAAGTACTCTTTGTTGACAACTTTGACATTTTTCTTTCAAATCCTTTGGTCGTGAAAATCGCGTGAAACTTTTATTATTTTGTTAGTGAAAATGTACGAAAACCGAAATAAAAAATGAGAACGAGGTACAAACTATACTTCTGAAGAAAAACCACTAAGTATTATCTGATCTCATAAAACAGTAAGTAGTTATCTTAATTGTTCTGTCCCTATGTTCCCTGTCGTAGAGTTGCTGTTGTATTTTCTATTATAAATAAATATTTTCTTACAATCACACCAATTATCTAAGCCCGTAGTAATTTTAATTTCGTAGTAATTTCTTAAGAAACTGTGTCTACGTGAACTTGATAACGGATAATTATATTTCGTCGTTTCATTCTTTGATATAATATTTACAGAGTAGCCTTACCTTTAACCTACAGGCAACTTCGCACGTCTTTAGAGATTTAAAAAAAGTTCACTGATCTGTCATTTACTGTTCTGTGGTCAGTTTGACGCCATTTTTCTCATTCCTTTTTCGTGCGAGGCAACGAGCGCACGCGTCTATTTTAAATGCCGAAACGCAGCGCACAGGAAAATGTTGAACGAGTCCAACGTTTATATTCTTCAGAGAATGACACAGGTACGTTTATAGTGCTTTATCAATTCCTATTCGAATATTTGTGCATACAAGTTATTTACAAGCTACACAATAGTTAACTAAATTTATCAGATATTCAGATACAATGAATACTATTGTGAAAAATAAATATATGTAGCTTTCTTCCGCAAATAATCGCAAAACTTGCACCTTCACCGATCACACTACTCTACACGTGTTTCGCCCCAACCCGGGGCATCCTCAGGAGATGTATGTCCGTATGCAATCCAGCACCGAATGACTGGAAAACGCCCGCTGCGACCGTATTTATAGCTGTCCGCTCCCCACCCCCCGCGCTCCGCGCCGAGTAACCGTTAGAGACCGTTGAAAACTGTTGACCGTTGAAAGAGCGAGAGAGAGCGAAGAAAAAAACGGAGGTTGGCGGGAAATCGGGGATATATAAGTTAACATGTAACCAATGTAATTCAGTATACGTTGGTCAAACTGGCCGTAGTTTTGATATACGTTATAAAGAACATATTTCTGCCTATAGGAATGGCCGACCGGAACGATCTCATTTCGCGGAACATTTACTAAATACCGGACATCAACTATCTGATAGGCATTCCTATGAGGTATTACATACTTGTAGTAAAGGTTTACGACTGAGCGTGTTGGAAAATTTAGAAATCATCAAGCACAATGTTGATGGAGCCATACTTAACGATCAAGTTAATGTTTCTTCCTCTCCGCTATTGCGTATTTTTTCAAATAATAATAACTCTTAAAAATAAGCGTTTAATTAAAAACATTATATTGATTTTTTGTCCTTTAAAAATAACTTTTTTCGTTGAACGGTTTTACAACGGTTGGCAATCAAGGGCGCGAGTAGGAAGCAATAACTTTCTCCACTCCTTCGCTCTCTCTCGCTCTTTCAACGGTCAACAGTTTTCAACGGTCTCTAACGGTTACTCGGCGCGGAGCGCGGGGGGTGGGGAGCGGACAGCTATAAATACGGTCGCAGCGGGCGTTTTCCAGTCATTCGGTGCTGGATTGCATACGGACATACATCTCCTGAGGATGCCCCGGGTTGGGGCGAAACACGTGTAGAGTAGTGTGATCGGTGAAGGTGCAAGTTTTGCGATTATTTGCGGAAGAAAGCTACATATATTTATTTTTCACAATGGTTAGGGACTTCCGCCAAGTGACGCCTGATTCAATCAAATACTTACAATGAATACTTTTTTGTTTCTTGTTGTTCACTGGTGAACATGAACAAGTGATTTCACTAGATGAGTTTAGTTAGGTACATAAAATCAAACTAAATCGAGATTGACTGCGAGTCAATCGCGATGTCAGCTAATTATGGGTCATATTTATGACATGAAGTAGAATCTACCCGCGTTCTAGGATAGACGCATGTTATCTACACTTTATTTAGTTACATAAAATCAAACTTAATCGAGATTGACTGCGAGTCAATTGCGATATCGTAATTAGCTGCGAGCTAATTATGGGTCATATTTATGACATGAAGTAGAATCTACCCGCGTTCTAGGATAGACGCATGTTATCTACACTTTATTTAGTTACATAAAATCAAACTTAATCGAGATTGACTGCGAGTCAATTGCGATATCGTAATTAGCTGCGAGCTAATTATGGGTCATATATCATGACATGAAGTAGAATCTACCCGCGTTCTAAGATAGACGCATATTATCAGTCTTCGCAGAGTTGTTTTGTGGACAGACGTGTGTCACCTTGCTCGCGTATTTTTCCGAATCGCTTCATTGTGATATCGATCTTTTAACAGTAAGAATACGGTTAATTTTCTATATCCACCATCTCGGCATTTTACTGCACTCGTTTTGTGTTGTCTCGTTTTTATAGTGACTCGTTAGCTTTCGTTGAACCTCGGTTGTGCCTCGGTAATCTTGATGAGTGAGACGGGTTGCCGAGTGTGACAGGGAAAGATATAGAACGTTGCATTAAGCGTCATCCCACCTGACCTACGCTGCGCAGGTATTACAATTAATTATCTGTCACCTACGTTTTAGACAAAAATACAAACTATCATCCTTGGCAACTATGAGTGTGAAAAGAAGCCCAACTAAAAACACCGGATCACATTCTAACCAGGCCGCCCATCGTGAAGATTCGTCGTCATCAAATGTCACCCAAAGGAAAAGAAAAACACCTGACTGCCATTGCGATATGCAGGAAATATTAAAAGAATTCCACAGCCAAATAACATCGTCATTAAAAGCTACCTTCGAGTCTCAACATGAAGACATAAAGAGTACCTTAAATTCACTGCGTGAAGATATTGGAAACTTTAAACTACAAATGAATGATGTCAAAACTTCTATCCAGGATCTTTCTTCGGAACAATCTATAATCAAGAGTGAAGTTTGTTCGTTGCAGTCCCATAATGAACAATCGGAACAGAAAATACAATCTTTAATGAAGGAAAACGTCGACTTACAATCTAAACTTGATCATCTGTCCGAAAACTACAAGTTAAAAGAACAACAGGGAAGGTGTAATAATATTGAAATTACAGGAATACCAATGCTTAAAAGTGAGAATTTACTGAATATTATTCATAATATCGCTAAAAAGATCGCTTTTCCTTTGTCAGCCACAGATATCGACTATGTTCATCGAGTCCGCCGGTTTAATTCAAAACAAGAAAAAGATGACTTTACCACTTCCCGGGAAACTTCGTCGATTCCTAATATTATAGTGAAATTTACGCAAAGACAGCGAAAAAATGAAATTATTGCGGCTGTACGTGCGCGACGAGGATTAACCACCGTGGATGCAGGCCTGGACGGGCCGTCTAGGCCTATTTACATCAGCGATCATCTGACACCTGAAAATAAATTATTATACAAGAAAACACGTTCGCGGGCGAAAGAACTTAACTTCAAATATGTATGGTTATCTGAGTGCAAGATCTTTGTGCGTAAAAGTGATACCTCTAAGGTTTGGCTCGTATCCCGTGAAAGTGACCTTGATAAAATAAAATGACTCGTATTAGCCTTTATTTATCTTTATTCATTGTCTTCTTTTGTAAATTGCATGGTGTTATCGAGACAAGAAAATGTTCCCGAATTTTATAATAATAAATGTATAATATTTTTTATTGTGTTTTTTAAAATACCGCCATGCTTTTGTAGTTATCGCTGCGCAACCCAATTATGCTTATGCTTTTTTCTATGTTCATCCCTATTCATGGAAACTGTTCTGTTTTACATAGTTTTGTTCAATGGTGAATGTCTAGTGTTGTGGTGTATATTTATATGTAACATACATGTTGGTGGAACTTTACTACTTAAAAAAATTATAATTTTATTCTTTTTTATATTAAATCATAAAATACGATACTAAAAAAATAAGTATTTATTATCAAAACGTGAGGGGTCTTAGAACAAAGTCACACGAATTCCTTAGGGGTGTTTTGAGCTGGGACTACGATATTATTTGTGTAACAGAATCTTGGTTGAATAGTGATTTTTATGATCGAGAATACTTTGACGACCGTTACGAGGTGTTTCGGTATGACCGCGACTCAAAGGTAAGTAGTTTACAACGCGGGGGCGGTGTCGTAGTAGCCATTAAACGAGAACTTTGTCCTTATAGTCGGAGGGATATGTGTCTGTCTATTAATGCCGAAGTCATATGGACTACCGTGCCCTTGGCGACTTCCTCTACCTCCTCACGTGGCCCAAACTCAAAGAATCTTCATATAATTATAACGTATATACCACACGGCAGTAGCCACGAATCTCTTTTACAATCATTCTATGAGATGGTGAGTGAGTTTTCGGTTTCCAATCCCAACGATTTTTATTTAATCCTCGGTGATTTTAACATCAGCCACGCACAATGGATATATAATGCAGATGCAGATTGTATGGATATACAAACTAATAATAATTTGTTAGCTTCTCTTACCGCTGACTTTATGAACGAGTCATTACTATTACAATATAACAAACACTTTAATAACAAAAATAGACTCCTTGATCTCGTATTCTGTAATGTGCATTGTACCACAAATCACTGTAAAAGTCCGTTGGTACCTGAAGACTCACATCATAAGTCCTTAGTAATAGACCTTTGTTTAAGTTTTCAATCCCAAATTCAAGTTGCTAATTCTACAAAAAAACTTTTTCATAAAGCTGATTACGTACCTATAAAGGAGGAATTGAAATCCATTCAGTGGCATGATATTTTCAGTATAGCAACAGATGTTGAATCAATGACCAGAAAATTATATGACATTCTCAACAATTTAATTGATAAATATGTACCCGTGTGCAAGTTACAGCCTAATCATAATTATCCTCCATGGTATAATCGTTCTACAATAAAGTTAGCAAAAGAGAAAAATAAATATCATAAAAAATGGAAAGTTTACGGTAACTCGAGTGATTATCACACATACTCTATCTTAAGAAAACGACTTAAAAAATTAGAACGACAAAATTATAATACATTTATTGAAAAATCGGAAGAAAAGATTAAATCAAATCCTAAGTATTTCTGGTCATTTGTTAAATCAAAGCAGGACTCAAATAGCATCCCTGAAAGAATGACATACAATGGTCAAATATTGTCTTCTGGAAATGAAATATGTGATGCCTTCAATAAATACTTTCATTCCACCTTTGTTCCAAAGAATAATCAAACAGTAATGATTGACTTAGCACCTATTTCTGCTCCTATTGTTGATATGAGTTCCGTAAATATTGATGAAGATTTAGTACTCAAAGAATTATTAAAGGTCAATCCACATAAGGGTTCTGGCTCAGACGATATTCATCCGATTTTTATCTCAGAGTGTGCTAAAGAACTTGCACTACCACTAACCATTATCTACCGTGCCTCAATTAGTTCTGGTGTTTTTCCTAGTGTTTGGAAAAAGTCATTGATAACTCCTGTTCCTAAGAATAGACTTAAGGATCATATAAATGGATCCAGACCTATTTCCAAATTGTGCATTATGGGCAAAGTTCTGGAGAAACTGGTAACGTTGCAAATGGCTCTTGCGACTCGTGCCCTTATATCAGAGAACCAACATGGGTTTATGAAACAACGAAGTGTTGACACAAACATGTTGACATTTACCGACTACTTAACGCGTGCATTGGAGGAAAACCTGCAGGTGGATGTCGTGTACACTGACTTTTCTAAGGCGTTTGATAAAATTAATCACGATTTACTCATAAGCAAACTTTCGAGAGCTGGTGTACACGGCAGCCTCCTCAGATGGATCCAATCCTACATTACAAATAGGAGTCAAGCGGTCTGCCTTAAAGGATACAAATCACAGTTCTTGCCTGTCCCTTCAGGCGTACCTCAAGGTTCGCATATTGGACCTCTCCTCTTCAACATCTATATTAACGACATAGGACTTGCATTCAGGCATAGTAGTCATCTGCTGTACGCCGACGACACAAAATTTTTTAGGATCATCAGCAGCGTTTCAGATTGTGAAACATTGCAAGATGACCTTCTCTCTCTTAACCAGTACTGTGCTCACAATCAGTTATTTCTCAATATCGATAAATGTAAGGTTATATCGTACACTCGAAAAAGAAATCCCATCACCTATATGTACCAGCTAAACAGCAGAACACTTGCCAGAGTAAACAGCATACGTGATCTGGGTATAATTATGGACTCAAAATTAAATTTCAATGAACATATTGATCACATATTGGCTTTGGCATTCAGAAGATTAGGCTTCATCTTTCGTATAAGTAAACCGTTTAAACATGTCCATACACTAAAAATTCTTTATTACGCCTTTGTTAGGTCATATTTAGACTTCTGTAGTACTGTCTGGAGTCCTAATTATAAAATTCACATCGACAGACTAGAAAAAGTACAAAAAAAATTCGTTAAAACTATTCAATACCGTAGTAATATCAAAGAATCTTATGATGAGTCCCTTAAGGCTCTCAATTTACTTTCTCTCTTTAATAGGCGTAATAAGTTCGATATAGTTTTTCTTTATAAAATTTTGAACAATATTGTAGATTCCCCAACTCTGCTCTCCAAGGTATCCTTCCTTAGTCGTGTGCGACTTCCTTTGCGCTCCTCTCGCACTGTTTCTCTTTTCGTACCCCCAAGACTGCGTAAAAACTACACAAGAAACACCTTCATTTTTCGTTCCACCAACACGTATAACAAGCAATTTAATGTTATCGATTTAGATTTATTTAATGTATCTCTAAACACTTTGAAACGAAATTTAACTAAAATGCTATTGTTGTAGAATTGTAACATCTACACATCAGTTTTACTTAATGATAACGTCTGTTCCAAATTTAACAACGATACAGTCTATACTTTTTGTATTGTGTGCATAATACTTCTGTTCTTTATTGGCACTTTATGGTCTTTTCTAATTTATATTTACTTTGTAAACTGTTTGTAATGTATATACGACTGTTTGTTGCCAGAATAAATGGAAAAAAAAAATATCTACAGTTTATCCATATCCATACTAATATTATAATTGTGAAAGTGTGTTTGTTTGTTTGTTTATTTGTTTGTTTGTTTGTTTGTTTGTCCTTCTTTCACGCCAAAACGGAGCAACGGATCGAAGTGATATTTGGTATGGGGATAGTTTGGGAGCTGGAGGTTAACATAGGCTACTTATTATTCCGGAAAATTAAGTAAAAATTGTAATTTTCTATGAAAAATCGGTTAACTGTCGTACCTTCGATACAAAACTGTCATTTCTTCCATTGCCGTTTCCAAAGAGTATGTAATCACTGACGTCTGCGCGGTCAAAATCGAATACTAATCTTTTCTATAAGCTTAGAATAAAAAAATGTACTGTAACTAGCGCCAAAAATGCCCCAGTCGCGCAGAGTTATCTGACACTCACTCTACTTCACAGAGTAATTTTTTATATGTAGGAAATAGAGACCAAGCTTGGGCCCCTTTATTGGTATTGTGTAACTAGCGCTATCTGTTGTCTGGTGTAGGCAACTTTTGGTGTATAAACACACACACAAGATGTTGGTGACCGGGTCCACTATTATATGGTAAAACAACGTTTGCCGGGTCAGCTTGTTTAGTTACATAAAATCAAACTAAATCGAGATTGACTGCGAGTCAATCGCGATATATCGTAATTAGCTGCGAGTTAATTATAAGTCATATATTATGACATGAAGTAGAATCTACCTGTGTCCTAGGATAGACGCACGTTATCTTCAGTTTAGGTACTTAGTCAAAATCAAACTAAATCGATATTGACTGCGGGTCAATCGCGATATCGTTATTAGCTGCGGGCTAATTATGGGACATACATTATGACATGAAGTAGAATCTACCTGCGTTCTAGGATAGGCGCACGTTATCTACAGTTCATTAAGTTACATAAAATCAAACTAAGTCGCAATTGACTGGGGGTCAACCGCGATATCGTAATTAGCTGCGGGCTAATAATGGGTCACATAATATTATGACATAAAGTAGAATCTACCTGCATTCTAGGATAGATGCACGTTATCTATAGTTAATTGTTTGCGGGACAACAAAAATTATTAAGCCATAATAACTTATTAAATTATTCTTTGAATTTTATTTTTTACATTCTACCCTCATGTTGTTTTTTTTTGGCAAAAAAGAGTAAGTTTGTTTTGGATACAATAAATATCATACAAAACGATGCGGGACTTTATCGAACAATCTTTGGAAATATCCATCCAACAAACCTTGGATGCCGCAGTATCGCAAACGGCTCACTCAAGAAATTACATCGATAACTTTCGATCCACAATGATATTGTCAGCGTTGAGGGCGTCTACGTCCGATACGCCTGATTTTGGAGATGCCATTCAGCTTAGCTAATTTATGGACACCTTTATGAAAAATAGGTCTACCAAAAGATCAGAAAGAGAACTTGACAAAGGTACTTGATACCAAATAATTGTTGAATGTTGCATGAACCTAAATTAAACGCAGCGATTGCTGCCGCAGTTTCTGACGTCGTCGTCGTGAGGGGACGCTACAAAATGTTTCTTGGTTTTCAACAACAACTTGATATGGGTACCTCGGCAATAGGTAAATAGAGCAATGGACACACTGCTCTCCTCAGACGATAAGATACAATCTCTTTAGTATCTAAGCGACGACTGTCGCATTTTGGTATTGATTTACACCATTTCCTAACGAAAGATAGGATTAAACTTATTACATCTAGTTTAGAAAATAATTTCCTGCACGTCCTACAAGACTCCGTCCGATAGATATGACTCTTTTTTGGGTAATACATCATCCGAAAATATAAAAGCCAGTAAGGCAATCGAACGACAAGGTTCACAGATTTGGAAAACATTCACAACTCAGAAACCTTCTGCAGTCCAGTCCACAGTCATTCGTCCTGCCCATCAGGGAAACCGGTCAGGACCTCCTCAGTACCCGTGAAACAGGGGGGCGGCGGGGAGGTCAAACCACAGGACAGGACAGAGGCTAGCGCCGCCACCGCGACGAACCTACCCTCAGCCTGCTTCGTCTCATGCGAAGAACTACAATCAACCCAGGCCCCGTGCACGGCCACAATAACAAAGGTACACGCTGGCAGAATTCAATACTTTTATGATTGTTGGTTTCATATAACATACAACAAAACTGTACTATCATGGATCCAAAACGGATACTATATACCCTTTTGTACGGAAGTGACAGTCTGTCGTGCTTTAATCTAAATTTACCCCCGAAGAAAGTCACGAGATGGTCCAAGCTATAAATAAATTAATTGAATTGGAGCAATTTCACAATGTTCCCCGGTAATTGACCAGTTCATATCAAGAACTTTCCTTGCACCCAAGTCTAATGGTGGTGTTCAGTACAACCCTGCCTAGACCGCGGAATGGCTAGCGCAGTGGAAGCTGGTATTACTAGTATAGACTCCGGACAAAAAACTAGGTTTCAGCCGGGATGTAACTGAACAATTGGACTGCGATACACAGTGGAGAGAATGTTAAGTAAGGTGATTTCACATACGGTTCTGTGGTGTCGAAAATCTCCTCGGCTGCGGAGAGACGGGGCGCGCGCCCCAGGTACCTTCTTCTTCTGCAGACCTTACCAATTAGTGACCTCACTCACAACACAAATAACAGCGTTCACAAGACACTGGGCGTTTCAACAATAGATACACAAAGACACACACGTGGGAGCTTTTTTTATTACGATATATTGTCCCGACAACAAGCGCGTGTGGTAGAAAAGGTTGTCTTTCAAAGCATCCGCGACCGGCCACTCCAGAGATGGCATCAAAACCTTGGTCGTACAAAACGGGATCACATAGATAATTTAAGATGTATTCAAACTCGATATGCCAGGCACATTCAACGCGAGCGATTTTTAACAAATTCAGCAAAATTATTCCGACATTTTTTTTTTCCAAGAAGAATTCCAATCAAGTGTCACTGTCAACTTCAAGTGACAGCTAATGTCAATTTGACGTGACATTAGGGATGCGTTCAGAAGTGTCGATCTTTTCCGAACATCCCCCCGCCCCGGACCGTTAAGAACGGTACGTCAATCTACGGGTAATCGGGAGAGCCCACTAACTGCTCTCTTCAAAGCCGAATCTCGAACCAAAACCTCAGCAAAACGAGGAACTCCGTCAGTTCCGGGGTAGAGTTTAACAATGCGCCCCCTTCGCCAACATAGGGGCGGCAGGTTGGCATCCTTAATCAACACGAGGTCGCCAGTCTGGGGTGGGGTGGTTTTATCTGTCCACTTCACGCGCTGTTGTAGGATATGCAAATACTCCATCGACCAACGTGCCCAGAAGTTTTGGGACATCTGTTTCAAAAGTTGGTATCGCGACAAACGATGGGATCCTACATCCTGAATCGGATATTCAGGCAAAGCCAAAAGGGGCTGTCCGATCAAGAAATGACCTGGGGTCAACGCTTCCAGGTCATTCGGGTCCGAAGACAACGGGCACAAGGGTCGCGAGTTGAGGACGGCCTCAATTTTACAAAATACCGTATCAAGTTCCTCAAACGTGAGAATAGTTTCTCCAATCACGCGACGCAAGTGTGTCTTGGCAGCCTTTACACAAGCTTCAAAAATTCCTCCCCAGGTCGGACAAGCTGGAGGGCTAAACTTCCAGATTATCCCACGCCGGGAGAGGGTGGTTCCAATGTCTATTTTATTATCAACAAAAAACTTAACTACTTCCTTAAGATAATTACACGTTCCCTTATAATTAGTACCACAATCGGAACGTATCAATGTCGGCAGTCCTCTACGGGAAACAAATCTGCTCAAGGCGGCGACAAAGGCTTCGGTAGACAATTCCGAGACAATTTCCAAATGGACAGCCTTGGTGGACAAACACACAAACACGCACAAGTACGCCTTATAGGTTTTAGCATTACGCAGTCTCGAAGCCTTTACAGTAAAGGGACCGGCGAAGTCGGTGGCGACTCCGGCAAAAGCTCTACATTCCGTGACGCGATCAGCAGGCAAATCACCCATCTGGGGCTGCATGGTCGCGGCCTTCAATCGATAACAAGGCAGGCAACGGAAAACCACAGTGCGAATGGCTCGACGAGCAGACAAAATCCAAAATTCACGCTGCAAAATGGCCAACAAAGCATTACAGCCAGCATGTTGTGCATTCACATGGCGATCTGTTATTATCAGTTGAGTCAAATGTCCGGCTTTAGATAACAAAAGGGGGTGACGAGCTCCATACGGCAGGTTCGCATTTCGAAGTCTTCCGCCGACTCGCAAAAGCCCACTCTCGTCCAGGAAGGGATTCAATCGCGATACCGCGCCCTTCAACTTGCGACGGCCTAAACGCAAAATTTCAATCTCGGACTCAAAACTATCAGCTTGTACTCTCCGGACCCAAAACAAGAGCGCGTCCCTACGCTCGTCCGGAGTGAGAACCGACGAATCACGCCTCGCGCGTGGGTTTCTGCAATTGTACGCAAAACGTCTGATCCAAGCGGTGACACCAAGCAGCTTCTGTAAGGAGCTGTACCGATCCAACAACAAATCCTTTTCCCCGGCGGGGTTAGTCTCCAGGACGCATGCCCGCATATCAGGAACGGCTACGTTCGACAACGCTGGAGAGGGCGGCCACTCCGACTCAGGCCGCATCAACCACTGTGGGCCCCACCAGAGGGGGTGGTTAATTAGGGTTGGGGCTACACAACCCCGAGACGCACAATCCGCGGGATTCATGGTTCCCGGCACGTGTCTCCAAATCAACTCGATGTCGGAATTACAAATCTGCGACACTCGATTGGCCACAAACACGTCCAAGGTGTGCGCCGGAGCCTTCAACCAACAAAGGACGACCTGACTGTCCGTCCAAGCATAAACCTCTTGTATCTTAATAGATCGACCTAATGTGAGCCATACGTGGTTCAACAAACGCATTAGGAGGGCAGCTCCACACAATTTCAACCTCGGGATCGTATGACGAGTCCGAAGGGGAGCGACTTTGCTTTTCGCTATCACCAGATGCACAGCAACAACTCCGTCAACAGTAACGGTGCGGAGGTACACGGCCGCAGCAAATCCACGTTCGGAGGCATCGGAAAAGCCGTGAAGAGTAACTTTACAATTTTCAGAAGGGAGGAATAGCCTCGGCAAATGCACTTCATTAATCTCGGGGAGGGATGAAACGAAGCTCGACCAATCTCGGAGTAACTCGTCCGAGAGGGGTTCATCCCACGACACACCCGAAGCCCATAACCGTTGCAAGAAACACTTGGCCATAAACAGCACGGGGCAAATCCACCCATTGGGGTCAAAGGTACGTGCGACAGTAGACAATACTAAACGCTTGGTCCAGACTTTCGGTGGTCGTAAATCCACACAATACGTGAAAGTGTCAGAGACCGGTTTGTACTGTACGCCAAGGACGGTCACCACATGGGGATTATCAACATTTTCGAATAGGTGGGGGTCCTGCTGGTGCTCTTCGGGCAAACCTACCAGTACATCAGGCGAGTTGGATATCCATTTCCTCAACTCGTAACCTCCCGACTTCAAAAGGGCGGTGAGTTCGTCTCTCAGGACAATCGCCTCTGAGACAGATGAGGCGCCCGTGCAAATGTCATCCACATAGACGTCACTGGCCAAAATGGCGGAGGCGCGAGGGTATCTCAAGCGCTCCTTCTCGGCCAACTCCAACAAAGAACGAATCGCAACAAACGGGCTCGAAGCCAAACCGTACGTATTCGTATTCAATTCATAAATCAACAAGGGGTCCCTAGGACTCTCTCTCCACAAAATCAATTGGTACCTCCTATCCTCTGGATGGATGACCGTTTGTCTGAACATCATCCGGATGTCAGTCATAAATACAATTTGGTGCCGCCGGAAGTTGGTCAAAATGTCTGAGATCTCCGTGTGCAGCTTGGGACCTACATGCAGACACTGGTTCAAGGACGCTCCAGTAGAGGTGGGAGCCGAACCGTCAAAGACCACCCGAATCTTTCCGGATTTCAAAACGGCGTGGTGCGGCAAAAAGAAGTGCTCAACGGAGCGCCAATCCAAATCGCTCACGGACATGTGCCCTAACTCCTTATACTCCCGCATGAATTCAACATACTTCTGGCGGAAGACCGGATCCTTGCTCATGCGACGCTCCATCGCCACTAGCCTACGTTCCGCTAGCGGTCGGGATTCGCCCAGAGGAGGTCGGCCGGCACGAAAGGGGAGACGGGTGATCAAACGACCAGAGCGGAGGCGACCAGTGTTATTCTGGTAATACAACTCGCATTCATCCGCTACTGGGTCGACCCGCGGGGCTGGTGGAGGCTCCTCAACCTCCCAAAACTTCTGCACCACTTCGGAGAGAGACACATTAAAAACAAGACCGCGATCCTCATCAAGGGAATCCAAAACGCGGCGAGCAGGGCCCATCACAACTGTACCGAGTGTCGTCTGCAGAGCTACCAAGCCATCTGGCTGCAAAACTCGCTTCCCCGTCAACAAAACTCGCCCCAGGACATCGGCTCCAAGGAGAGCATCAATCGGGCCTGGGCGGAAGAAATTTGGATCGGCGAGTGGGGAATCAGACACCAAAACAACATACTCGGTCCCAAGTCAACTGAAGGTTGACGGCCAACAACTGTGTCCAACACAATCGCCGAGGTCTTAATGCCTGGCGTGGACTTATTACGTGATGTAAATGTGAAGTCAACATGCCCTAACAACCCGGGGACTTTCACATCGCCAACACCTCTCACGCCTTCCGTGTGGGGGTGCACCTTGAGGCCCAACCGCCTAACTAACCAAGATGACACAACACACCCCTGAGCACCGGAATCCAACAAGGCGCGAACTTCCACAAGGTCGCCATTCAATCCCCTGACAAGCACAGAGGCCGTGGGCAACAAAACGGTCTCTGGAGGGGTGGCTACAATCGACCGTAAACACGTTGATTGCTAGTATGTGGGGTCCCCAGACGCCCCCCCATGGTAAGGAGGTCGCTCATAGCGATCCAGTGGGTCCCAATCTCCCACATACTGCCTACGTCCAATTCGCCCGGTATCAGGCGGGTTATATCTCCCGGCCCCTTGAAGACGGGGCGGGCGCCGCTACAAACGCGGGTATTCGGCGAGCGGCGGCGAGAATCGGTGCCTATCATCCACCGTGTACGTCGCCCCATAGTCGCGGGGGCACGGTGACCGATTTTCAGAGGGGGGGTCCCGGGGACCCCCGGCTGTGCGAGGCTCAACACGTTGCGGGGGGCTTCTACGACCTCCCGCAACGCTCGCAAAATCGAACCCCCTAGTTGGGGACCGATTTCCCATGGGGGGGTCCGTGGGACCCCCGCCCGTGCGAGGCTCAAAACGTCGCGGGGGGCCTCTACGACCTCCGGCAACGCCCGCATAACTCATCCCCATCCTTGGGGATCGGTTTCCCATGGGGGGGTCCGTGGGACCCCCGCCCGTGCGAGGCTCAAAACGTCGCGGGGGGCCTCTACGACCTCCGGCAACGCTCGCGTAACTCATCCCCATCCTTGGGGATCGGTTTCCCATGGGGGGGTCCCTGGGACCCCCGCCCGTTTGAGGGTCCAAACGTGGCGGAGAGCGTCTGGGGCCACTCTGGTGGCCACTAGAACTGCTGCGGGATGCAAACACCGCGGGGGGTCCGAGCCCCCCACCCATACGAGGTGATCCTGCAGCGACGCGCTGCGGCGCTCCGCCGCCCTCTGGGCTGTTCATGCAGAGGAGGGGATGGTGGTTGCCCTTACAAAAGCGGCATGGGTGCGCTTGGGTACATTCGCGCTGCATGTGCAGGCCCAAGCACGAGTAGCACCATGTCCGTTGTCGCGCGATCGCTCGACGGCCTTGGACGCGCTGGTCGAGGAACTTATCACAACGGGTCGTGCTGTGACCCGGTTCCCGACAGTACAAGCAGCGGGCGGTCTCCTGGACGGCGGCATAGCGGCCGGGCGCGCGAGGGGCCATACGCCCCCTACGGGGGGGTCCGGTGGGGGATCCACTCTGTGGCACAGGTCGTTCGGGTCCCATAGGACCGGCCAGAGAGGAATTATCTGCCAGTCTACTTTCTCCTTCCAGGAACGTCAAGAGGTCCGAGAAGGGTGGCAGATAAGTCGCACTATCCCCACCATACTGCTGCTCAAAACGGACCTTAACAGAGTCCGGCAACTTTCCCAGGACAATGTGCAGTAACAAAAACGACCACTGCTCCACTGGGAGTTTTAAGTTTTTTAATGCGTTGTATGCCACCAACAGCGGATTTAACAAAGCCACTCTCAAGTGCATCACGCTGGCAACGCGGGGTAAATTCAAAATGGCGGCAACATGGTTGTCCGCCAGACGTCGTACGTTCTGGTACCGACGGGCAATCAAATCCCTAGCAATAGGGTAGTTTTCATCCGAGGGGGCCAAATGTTGAACCGATTCAAGGGCCTCCCCTTCCAACACGGATAATAAATAAGCTAACTTCTGGCCCTGGGTCAAATCATCCCGGGCATGTACCAGACTATCAAAAATATTAATAAAGCCCTCCCAGTCCTCTAGACGACCAGCAAAACGCCTTAAGTCTAAGGGGGCCAATCTAGCAAAGAGAGGGGGCATACTTTTAGATGTGACCGGGGACGGGCTCGGTTCATTCTCTCTTGCCACTTGCAAAGGTCGAGCCACCTGGGTAATTCTGTCCGCAAAATCATAACACTGGTCCACATCCAAATCGACTTCTTGTCGCATTTCCACCTCGGCCTCAACAGTCCTTTCCAAAAATAAGGCATACTGCTCATCAACAACAGCCAAACGTATGGGCAGATCTACGTATCTGTTCAACAAGGCCTCCGTCCTATCCGGTCGATCCAACAACGCGACCGCAGAAGCTAACCACCGTAACTCAGAACGTATTTTGGCTTTAGCAGAGGAGGCCGTCATTGTAACGTCACAAACTTATCAACAAAAACAACAAATTCAAAATATTCACTATAACACAAAATCTCCAATATTTGGAGGTTATTACTAACCACAAAATTCCAATATTACAACAACAAAGTATTTATAATGACACAAACTCTTAAATATCTGGAGGTTATCAGAAAACAACCAAACTCACTGACTATTGAAATTCACTCAAAATCACTGACTATTGAAATTCACTTGGATATCAACACAACATACTGTTACACAACAACAAGTTAATTTTAATTATTTCAAAGCACAAGTTTCAATGAGTTTCAATGTGTAAACAATGTCCCAAATCATTTAAGTTTCACTAAGTATTGAGTGCAAACTTATTAGCTAACCTTTTATTAGCTATTATTTTAGCAACAAACTTGTCAATATTCACAACTCAAATTTGCTGACAAAACTAAATAATAATTATTATGAACAAAGAAAGGCATCTGTTTACATTTTGGAACCTCAATACATGACAATTAATTACAAGACATGGAACCAATAACAAAGGAATGCCCTTTACTTTTCAAATGCAAGTTAATTACCATTTACAAGTACAAATTAATCTAGTCCGGACCAGATGGTCATCAAAGCGGCACTGATTAATAGACAAAATTTTGGCGTGGGCCTCTCAGGCCTTCAAGCTACGCTCTTGCTACCAAGAAATGTTCAGTACACCCCTGCCTAGACCGCGGAATGGCTAGCGCAGTGGAAGCTGGTATTACTAGTATAGACTCCGGACAAAAAACTAGGTTTCAGCCGGGATGTAACTGAACAATTGGACTGCGATACACAGTGGAGAGAATGTTAAGTAAGGTGATTTCACATACGGTTCTGTGGTGTCGAAAATCTCCTCGGCTGCGGAGAGACGGGGCGCGCGCCCCAGGTACCTTCTTCTTCTGCAGACCTTACCAATTAGTGACCTCACTCACAACACAAATAACAGCGTTCACAAGACACTGGGCGTTTCAACAATAGATACACAAAGACACACACGTGGGAGCTTTTTTTATTACGATATATTGTCCCGACAACAAGCGCGTGTGGTAGAAAAGGTTGTCTTTCAAAGCATCCGCGACCGGCCACTCCAGAGATGGCATCAAAACCTTGGTCGTACAAAACGGGATCACATAGATAATTTAAGATGTATTCAAACTCGATATGCCAGGCACATTCAACGCGAGCGATTTTTAACAAATTCAGCAAAATTATTCCGACATTTTTTTTTTCCAAGAAGAATTCCAATCAAGTGTCACTGTCAACTTCAAGTGACAGCTAATGTCAATTTGACGTGACATTAGGGATGCGTTCAGAAGTGTCGATCTTTTCCGAACAGGTGGTAAACGCTTTGTCTTAAATCTTAAATCATTAAATAAATTTATTGAGAAGAAAAACTATTTTAGAATGGAAGACTATAGAAATCTCCTTAACTTATACCACAAGGTAGTTTTGTAGCACCGATTGACCTCAAAGAGGCGTATTTATGACTTCCAATATGTAAGGAAGACCGAATAATATTTAAGATTTCATTTTCAAGCTCCAAATTCAAACTTAGCTATCGACGAATTTACTGACTTGCCTTACGGCCTATCCGTAGCATCAGCATCCAGGGTTTTTACCAAAATTATGAGAGAGGTTATATGTCCTATCGTAGAAGCCAAGGTCATAAATCAGTAAATTTATTTCGACGATGCTTAATAAATAAATTCTTTATTTATCAGACAACACTGTGGCCCATAGAAGGTTAGTAAAAAGAATCTTAACATAAGGCATCGGGGACACTTCCGTTCGACTACGTACGGTACGACTCTTAAATTGTTACAATGTTTAGGTTTTGTTGTAAACCGCGAAAAAAGTGTGTTAACGCCTTCTCAAGTCTGTACTTTCCAAGGCTTTTTATAATTATGATACGCAACATTTCTCGCTGTAAAACGCAGAAACATTTCACAAATGATCAGAAATTATTTAAAATTACCGAAACGTACAATAAGAATCTTTGCTAATTTTATTGGTGTTCTAATTTCGGTCTGTCTAGCAGCTAAATACGGATTTAGCTTTAAGAACGCCAGAAGTTTTTGGCATTGCAGCGCCATAACGGTAAATGCAAAGCAAAAGTTTAATTTTAAGAAGACCAAAACAACATTCTGTCCTATGAAAGCTTTTACAAAGGAAGACGATAATTGTGCAATATTACTGCGCATGGATAATACTACAGTAGTATGCTACATTAACCGTCAAGGTAGATGGAATAAAATTTCCACGCTTAAAGAAGTTGACACGATGTAGGTAGATTCATCGCCATTTGACTACACGCGTCATAAGTAAACACAAAGAATAACGGCTCAGATATCGAGTCAAGTAAAAGCAACCCCGATACTGAATGGGAGCTATCTGACGAAGCTTACGTTGATATTAAATCACCGTCCCGCGCCGTACCGTTTCACTGTTCTTAAACCATTAAACAGTAACATCGGCTCACATGAGTGTTTTTAACGAGTTCAAAAGGCGCTTACAAACTTAAACCAAGTCGCCCTAAATATACCTCTACTTGGGACCCACAACTTGTTCTCAACCACATACCTATTTGAGACCCAAATTTAGTACTGAGAGACAAGAACACTTTGTACAATGCACAGGGTACAAACTTTCACGCTTATAAAACTAGAAAATGTATAGCCATAACCGACATTATTAAAACTTCGGTCCCGGGCCGCGAACAACCCATGCTGTACTTGCCATTCTTTCACGAGAAAATAAATATATTCCCTGCTCCAGTCCTCGTCGATCATATATATTTTTCAAAAAATATGAGGACTTCGAACGCAGACAAACTGTTGTTAAAATACAAAAAACTCCACAAGCGCACCAGCTCGCAGTCTATAAGCCGCTGGGTTAAAGAAGCTGTTGGGAGCTTGGGAGAGAGTGGCGATAGCACACGATACGCCTCCATCTCGACCGTGCTTGCTCACGACTCAGTGTTTGTAGACGAGATAAGAAAAACTGCTGGTTGGACAAGTACCTACATCTACACAGCCTTTGCTCAGTTCTATAACCGGCCTATCGAAACCGAAGATGTCTTCGCGAGAACCGTAACGTTCCCTACTAATGATTAGTTACTTTTTTTTGTTGCTGATTTATGATTAGGTATTTAATTTGTACGGAGAAAACTTAATATTATTTAAGGGTTGATTGTTTACATTCTGCTTATGAACAAATACATAATATGTCTAATTGAGATGGTTATTTATTCTTATAAAAACAACCCATCAACACTTCTTCTAGAACAAAACTTAAATCTCTAAACATCTACTCTGTAAATATTATATCAAAGAATGAAACGACGAAATATAATAGATGATCAAACGAACTACTGTGAAGTTCGATCGCTATTATATGAGTCGTTTCATTCGAAGATATAGCAACCCGCCCAGCCCAGTAAACCTCAGCTGCAGTCGGAGGTTTACAAACCCACTAGTTAAGCTTTCTTCTAGAACACCGCTATTACTCTGAACTTGCTCTAAACGAAATGAGAAAAATGGCGTCAAACTGACCACAGAACAGTAAATGACAGATCAGTGAACTTTTTTTTAAATCTCTAAAGACGTGCGAAGTTGCCTGTAGGTTAAAGGGACTACTACTCTGTAAATATTATATCTTCGAATGAAACGACTCATATAATAGCGATCGAACTTCACAGTAGTTCGTTTGATCATCTAATATATACTTAAATACTTTTGGTTTGTAAATACATACTTAATATACATCGAAAACACCCAGACCAAGACAAATAGACATGTTCATGCACACAAATATTTGTCTTGTTCGGGAATCGAACCCGAGACCTCTGGCGCAGAAGGCGGGTAGTTTACCCCTGCGCCAAATCGGTCGTCAAATTTATTAATTTCAATCCAGGCCTCTTTCTTTTTGTTGATAAATACAATCCCCATTCTTTTATTTTCAGGATTTTTATGCAGGATATGCAGGATATTTTGCATTCAAAACTACAGCACCAAAGGCAGCAACAGCAATGTAATATGAAAGTATAAATTTAAAGAAGAAATTGGATGAACAGGGATTAGATATCTATGGGTTATTTTAAGTTGTTAAATTAGTCACTGATTGTAATTTGGTATGCCAAAGATTGTTCCAAAAACTCTCCTAAATGCAGTAAATGTACCTATTTACTTACCTAAACTTTAAATAAAAATTAAATACTTAAAACTGTATGATTTTATTTATTTCTTAATTTACATTTAAAAGAAAAATCACCAACTAACATTCTAGGAGAATGTAGTGTTTACAAGGGCTGATCGCACAGATGTTAAATTTTTACGTGATGCCAGATCAGCTAGTACCATCTGGTAGGACCCCGTCGCGAAGAATCGCAAACCGATCAGGAGGTCTACCAACTAAAAAATATGGATATGGAAATTGGCTTCATTTGATATTTTAAAATGAAGCCCATGTTCATATCCTTATTTTTTAGCCGGTAGACCCCCTGAAGCTGGGTAAGCGCGGTATCGAAGCCGCAGCGCTGTCTCCTTTGAAATTCGGTACCGCAGCCGGAATAAGTCTCCGTCATGTTTTTCGACTAAATTTATTCCGTCCGGGATCTGGCGGCGGCGGCGGCGAGGAACATATTCTGGTTCCGACAACGACGATAGGCTGGTCAACGACATTTTCAACGAAAATACAAATTAAACACGACGTGAAATTGGTTTAATGACCCGTCGTCGACCCATTAAAAATTATAACCTCAAAACCTTAATTTAATGAGTTCTGATGCGCTAAAGCCGCCTCGTGCAATACAAAATACCGATAATAAGTGGTTTGACACTTCATTAGATAAGTTTGACACTTCATTAGATAAGTTTGACACTTCCTTATTCAAATTTTAAAGGAGCTTTAAAATGCATCTTATTTTCTTTCTTGCAATGCTTTAATGAAGCATTAGGGTTTAAAGTGGCATTAAAAAGATAAAAATCTTTCTTGCAAGTGAGTGTTCAATGTTTTAATGTTTTAATAAAACCATCAACACGATACACTCAATACAGGTTTCTATCTCATACGGATCCTATCACAACTCCTAATGTACTTTGCAAATGTATTTGGATTATCTACATATAACAAGCAGTAAGTTAATACAGTAAATTGATATGCATTTCTAAGATAGTAATGACAAAGTTTATAATGCCATTAAGTAATATATCCAGAAGGAAATAACAACACCAAAGTTACAACCACACTAGTAATCTACGTAAAATTTTACAAGAAATTATTATTAGTGTTACAAGTTACAAACTTCCAAGTTACAAGCTACATTAGGGTGTTTATTGTATTCCTTATTACACACTATTAATCTGTGATTATTATAAGATGTAAGCTATAAACAGCGAACATTATATCATCCAATATGCAGAGCGCTGAGTGAGAGTAAAATATTGGTTTAAAGGCAGCAATAGTCAGATCGCTGACGGCACAAAGATTCTTAAAACATGGTATTGTCGTAGTGCATAACCCAACATATTGCTCACAATGCCAATGACAAAATTTACGACTCCGCGATGCGACGGACAACAGACAGTCAACAGTAAGCAGCTCTGCAAATAAGGTAACACAACGCCCCCTTTACAGTGCCACAATCTTTTCTGTTCCGGTGACAGCGGCGCTTTGTACTTTTTCTTCTTTTTGTAGCTATTTACCCGGCCCAGACTTCTAAGACCTTCAGCCAAAAGCCGCGCTATGATTGGACATGAACTAGACAGCAAAATGACCTTAAAAAAAACACGTTAGTTACACATTTTGACCACCGGAACAGAAAAGATTGTGGCACTGTACTGCGACATCATTAGCGGTCATAGTGTTGGCGTTACCGCGATTGACGACCACGGGGTGCAGCCTCCGCAGTAGCGGAGCGCGCGCGCCACCCGCCGCCCACGCGGCGCCCGCCCACTCTGCGCCAACTAGCGTATACCATACCATGCACATTGCACAACCCAAACTAGTATTGCCTAAATTGACTTGCTGCATAACATTCTTAATTATGAAAAACGTCTAAAAGTGCATCCAGGCTTGTGACATTTTACCGAACATTATCCCGTGTCCGTATCAGAAACACGTATTAGAGACCGTACTCTGTCAAGCTAATCCGAAACTTCGGTTAGCCCCGCTCCTTTCACTCGATTCTGTCCCGGCTAGAGAATGAGAGGGACGGGTATACCGAAGTTTCGGGTTTTGCGTTTCAGAGTAGGCCCTAGTACCGATAATGTGGACGTCTTTTATTACGCGAACAATTGTTACACCCGAAGAAACTAAAGCTGGAAGAACTAACACTGGAAGAAACTGCTAGACACAGATAAACGGCAGGATAATGTACGGAGTTACGATCTACTAGAATTGAATTTAAATTAACTAGCTGCAAGTGTGTATAAAGTATTCGAAATCGGGAAAATGCAATGTTATGCAGCAAAAAACATGAACAATAAGTAAATAATAGTGTAGATAATCACAAACATACCTACGATATGGTTTTATACAGGATAGTTTTTTATCACACCGGATAATTTTAGGGATTCTACTCATGAAAACAAACAACTTTTATTAAAGGACCAAAACTGAAACGCGGAAAATAATATCTACTGTTCCCGTTATATCTGGGATGATAGAAAATAACCCTGTATTATTTCTGTGAGACAATAATAGCGCATAGTTGCACCACGTTGCACTACGTAAAAATAAGACATTTCAGTAGTTCAGTCGTGGCAAAATACGTAGTGGGCGTACCATAATTTAGGGTGTAGTGGAGCCCCCATATTCTGGTCAGCCCACCTCGAGTGGGTAACCTTACGGGGAGATCGGAAGGAGGCTCTTTCCCTCTTCTGGGGAGAGGTTGGAACCCTCCGGCTCCCCCGCCGAGCTTACTATTCAGGCTCGACGGGGGTGCTGGGAGCGGCGAGAGAAATCTCAAGAGTTCCGGGATAACCAGGACATACGGCTTCATGTGCGCTGACCGAGCCTAGCGTGCCAGATACACTGGTATACGTAAAGATTGTATGCCTTCACTCTAATAAAAAAAGGGTGAAGTGGAGTGGGCGCGGTGTAGTGCACTGACCTTGCGCGGGCTTGTGGTGTTGGCGCACCTCCACGGCGTGCGGCAGGCGGTTGGCCAGCCGCCCCGTCACCAGCT
The DNA here is from genome assembly GCA_949710035.1 of Crambus lathoniellus. Taxonomy (NCBI): domain Eukaryota; kingdom Metazoa; phylum Arthropoda; class Insecta; order Lepidoptera; family Crambidae; genus Crambus; species Crambus lathoniellus. The sequence continues at coordinate 934,962 of OX453301.1, read as the reverse complement.
GGCGTGCGATAATGGTACCTCGCTACATTGTAGTGGAGTGGGCGCGGTGTAGTGCACTGACCTTGCGCGGGCTTGTGGTGTTGGCGCACCTCCACGGCGTGCGGCAGGCGGTTGGCCAGCCGCCCCGTCACCAGCTGGCGTGCGATAATGGTACCTCGCTACATTGTAGTGGAGTGGGCGCGGTGTAGTGCACTGACCTTGCGCGGGCTTGTGGTGTTGGCGCACCTCCACGGCGTGCGGCAGGCGGTTGGCCAGCCGCCCCGTCACCAGCTGGCGTGCGATAATGGTACCTCGCTACATTGTAGTGGAGTGGGCGCGGTGTAGTGCACTGACCTTGCGCGGGCTTGTGGTGTTGGCGCACCTCCACGGCGTGCGGCAGGCGGTTGGCCAGCCGCAGCGCTGAGCGGACCGTCACCAGCTTGCGCGCCGAGCCCTCCAGCGACACTTCCAGCACTATGCGCGCGATGTTGCCGGTTTTCTATTACCCCAGAAAAATCAAAACTTTAAAGATCAGTCAAATAAGACCAAAAAAGTAAAAGTGGCGGCCAACGAAAGTGAGCAGTAATTCAAGTTTGAAAATGTATTTCTTTTAATTTTCAAACTTGAATAATTGCTTGGCGACTAATCGTCCACTGTTGATGTCAAAGCAAAAAATGCTCGTAACACTGTTAACAATAATAATGTGCAATTTATTTTCGTTGGCCGACACTTTTTAATTTTTTTGGTCTAAACATGTATGAAGCGTGACTGATCGCTTTTGCAAGATTCTCAATATTACTAAGCACGATGCGAGTACATTTTGTTTCACAAAACTACATAAATTAAAAGTGTTGGTGATATATTTTCAACATAATTTGGGCCAGATGTAATAACGAATATTGTATTTGCGGTATTTGGTAAAATCTCACTGTTAATTAACAGGGTATTGCACGAAATTGCGAAAATTTCAGTGTTTCTAAAGAACATGTACTATGCGCTGAATTAATTGAATACATAAAAATAATGAACATGAAAATACTTCATTTTTAGCACAAACGTTTTATGGTTTTGCATAAAAACAATGCTCTAAATGACGAGGCGCACTTACTTGTATCATCATCATCATCGTCATTTCAGCCATACGACGCCCACTGCTGGGCATAGGATTCCCCCAAGGATCTTGTATATAGTGTGATATTTCAAGCACAGATTTATCAAGTCAGCCGATCATTCCCGATGTCCCCCATAATCGAAGTCAGCTGTGTTATAAATTTGGTCTTTTTGTACAGAACCCTCTTAGGCATTTTTTATTTTTATTTATAAACGTACCGTGTGCGTGACGAGCCGGAAGTAGACGCCGACGCGGTCGACGCACACGGGGTCGGGCGGCGCCCAGCCGTCCAGGCGCAGCGCCAGCAGGTGCAGCGCGTGCGGGCGGCGCCTGTAGCGTGCGGACGTACCGTGTGCGTGACGAGCCGGAAGTAGACGCCGACGCGGTCGACGCACACGGGGTCGGGCGGCGCCCAGCCGTCCAGGCGCAGCGCCAGCAGGTGCAGCGCGTGCGCGCGCGCCGCCCGCCGCCGCCCGCCGAACGAGAACGGCTCCGTGCCGCCCGCGCGCACGCCCACCCACGAGTCGTCCGGGCCCGCGCCCAAGCGCCGCCGGTCCGACCACGCCCTGCCACACACGGATTTTGCAGATCAATAGCTAGAGCTACAGGGCTTATTACACCTTGGCTAAATTCAGCATCTAATTAAGCTCTTTAAACAGACGACCCGCGATTCAGGATCGAAAATTATAGTTCGTGAATCAAATTTTCTCATTTGGATCACGCGAGGCACGTCTACACCGATCGTTTCAATAACGCTCGAATGGATCGTGAGTAACTTGCCGCGCGCGATCGAAGCGCGTTGGATCGTTCGGTGTTCGGGAATTTAGTCCGAGTAACTTAACTGAGATGTTACTGCGTTATCATGGCGCATGTAACTGTACCAGAATATTCGGTAACAAAACAAAACATGGTAAAGATGTCGTTCATCGTAATAATTACAAAAAATACAAAATGCTTTATTTCGGTATCAAACAAGGTGATTACAGTGTTGAGATGACATTGCTGGTAAGCAAAAATTTATGCCTGTATAAGGTCATCGCTCTTCCATTGGAATTAACAAACATTGAATAAGACTTAAAACAAAAGCGAAACAAAGCAATAGACAAAAGTGTCCAAAAAACATTTCATCATGTCAGCCGAACGACGCCCACTGCTGGGCATAGGCCTCCCCCAAGGATCTCCACAACGATCTGTCCTGCGCTGCCCGCGTCCAGCGGCTTCCCGCAACTTTGACCAGATCGTCAGTCCACCTTGTAGGGGGCCTGCCCACGGAACGTCGTCCGGTACACGTATACATAAAAACATTTAAACATAGTAAATAACCACAGAATTTAAATGTATGTGTTTCCTTATTACAATGTTATATACTCACTCGTCGGCGGTGGTGAGCAGCGTGGTGAACCAGAGCCGGTGCCCGGTGTGGTTGCGCAGCGCGTACGGCACAAAGGGCGAGCGCCGCCGGTGGCCCGCCGGGCTGCCCTTGGGCGACTGGCCCGCCTCCTGCGCGCCCCACTGCCCAACGACACATTATTTATAGTAGATTGTACAACAAGTGCATAAAAGGTACCATTTTACCCGAGACGTATATATCCATCCGAGCCGTAGGCGAGGGTAGTCAATTCAATAGTCAAGGATAGTCGATTCGAGGGTAAAATGGGTTTTATGTACGAGTTATACACTCTGCTTTTCACTTCGAGTGTGAGGAAAATAAATAACAATATTGCAAAAAAGAAAAAATAAAGACTTCGCCATATTGGCGGGAAGACTTTCTTTTTCTTTTTTTTTATACGGGCATTGGCAGCAACAGTGCCTTTAGCATAGATCGCAGTCCATAATACTCTTGAAATACTTATTCCTTAGAAAACTCATTAATTTTGCCTAGTTTTATTAATTTAATAATTTAACATGGATTATGTACAAAATTTAAGAAACAGAATGAAATACGTTAGGTATTAATAAAGTTTATTTAACGAAATTTAATTGCGTGTGTGACTGTTTACCTGACGACCTTTGTCTTAAAGTCTGAGACTTAGACGAAGATTTTACTTTATGCACTAGAGCATAAAAAGCGATTTTATGCCGCCTATACCCAACATAAACACGAACTTTACGAGCATGAGAAGTGAAAAATAAATTTTTCACTTCTCATGCTCGTAAATTTCAAGAGTATTATGGAAGTCACTGTGCTGCCAATGCCCGTATAAAAAAAAGAAAAAGAAAGTCTTCCCGCCAATATGGCGAAGTCTTTATTTTTTCTTTTTTGCAATATTGTTATTTATTTTCCTCACACTCGAAGTGAAAAGCAGAGTGTATAACTCGTACATAAAACCCATTTTACCCTCGAATTGACTATCCACCCTCGCCTACGGCTCGGATGGATATATACGTCTCGGGTAAAATGATACCTTTTATGCACTTGTTGTACAATCTACTATAAGTATAATGGGGCCTCCAGACTCACGCGAGAAGTCTCGCCTTGACTTGACCTGAGAAACGAGAAGGTGCGGCCTGACATCGAGCGCAAGCGCGAGCGGAGAACATGCGAGCCCGAGAACGAGAAGGCGAGAAACTAATCACATTCACGCTTGGGTGCTCTTGGGGGTTTTCGGTGCCCATAAGAAGAAAGAAAGAAAAATTTGTTTGCGCCTAAACGCGCGACGGACTCCCTCTGTCATTAATGCTCTTTCTCGCTCGCGAGCCGACCGCGAGCGGAAACCACAGGCGACTCGCGCAGCGCTAGTCGCGAACGCAGACAAGAGTACTGCTTTGACCCACGCGCGCGACGGAGTCAATTACGTTCAACCACATTATGCTAGATTGTAGGAACTTTCTCAGCTCTCAACAGTGCCGACCCGGGCTTGAGTGCATTTAACTCAGACATTCAGACATTACAGTGCATGTATGACATTCCTCAGTGCGCGTCTTCGTCAGCTCGTCATAGTTCATCTGAAGAATCATCAGCTCACTTCCTTCCACAACCATAGCATCGCTGGCTCTACTATCAGCGCGCCTATCCAGTCATCACACCAGTAAGTCCTAAGACCCAATCCTCATACTTTCCTCATCCACAAATCTCATAGACGCGTGTGGCTGCAACTCGCAGCCATAAAATTATTTATTGATACACCGAATACACATCAATATTAAAACAGGGCAAAAAAGGACATACATACACCGACAACGAGAATAATATAAAAGAAGGAATACTAGGTAAGGAGATGTGTGCAGCCAATGAAAGACCACAGGGTCTTAGCTAATAGCTTCCAAATATTTACACTCCACGTTCCTGCAATAATTATTTCACCAAACGGACACTTTTGCGAATTTATAGCGTTCAACATAAAACATAGTGGTTAGCTGTATAACGACTTTAATAATGTTCATGCGGCAAACTTGTAAACGGGCGGTGCGACCGTCCCAACACCAACACTTCAATATCGTCTGGCGGCGCTTTTACTCGAGTTTTGCGTATTACCCTCGACACTTTACAGAAGTAACGTAAAGATTATACAGTCTACTATTTCAGTTAGTTCAATATACATGGTCCTTCGAGTCAAATCAACTGCTGGCCGTATCACTCCGAATATTTCTTATATTTAGGTATATAGTCGATATTCAAGCGACAACCGATTGGCTACAAACTTCCATTATTGTACAGCATCGCACATCTCCACGAGCGCCGACGTCACGTTGACGCCAGCGTGTCGGGGCGCCACGTCCACCTGACTCACCTGTTTGTGCGGCGCGTAGTAGTCGGCGGCCCAGTTGGCGCGCACGAGGGCGCACAACTCCACGAGCGTCGACGTCACGTTGACGTTCAGCGTGTCGGGGCGGCACGTCCACCTGACTCACCTGTTCGTGCGGCGCGTAGTAGTCGGCGGCCCAGTTGGCGCGCACGAGGGCGCACAGCTCCACCAGCGTCGACGTCACGTTGACGCCAGCGTGACGGGGCGGTACGTCCACCTGACTCACCTGTTCGTGCGGCGCGTAGTAGTCGGCGGCCCAGTTGGCGCGCACGAGGGCGCACAGCTCCACGAGCGTCGACGTCACGTTGACGTTCAGCGTGTCGGGGCGGCACGTCCACCTGACTCACCTGTTCGTGCGGCGCGTAGTAGTCGGCGGCCCAGTTGGCGCGCACGAGGGCGCACAGCTCCACCAGCGTCGACGTCACGTTGACGCCAGCGTGACGGGGCGGTACGTCCACCTGACTCACCTGTTCGTGCGGCGCGTAGTAGTCGGCGGCCCAGTTGGCGCGCACGAGGGCGCACAGCTCCACGAGCGTCGACGTCACGTTGACGTTCAGCGTGTCGGGGCGGCACGTCCACCTGACTCACCTGTTCGTGCGGCGCGTAGTAGTCGGCGGCCCAGTTGGCGCGCACGAGGGCGCACAGCTCCACCAGCGTCGACGTCACGTTGACGCCAGCGTGACGGGGCGGTACGTCCACCTGACTCACCTGTTCGTGCGGCGCGTAGTAGTCGGCGGCCCAGTTGGCGCGCACGAGGGCGCACAGCTCCACGAGCGTCGACGTCACGTTGACGTTCAGCGTGTCGGCGGCGCGAACCTCGACCTGCACTCGCCCCGGGCACAATTCGCGCGTCAAGCTTGTCTCCCATGTCGTCTCAAACCTGAAATATGACTCTGATACAATCGACAAGATAGGCTTACCCGAGCCACAGATTACTAAATAGTTACTATGTAACAGATAGTTCACTCCGCTAAGTCATTTAAATAAATAGCAACTCTAACTATAACGCAATAAAGTAGAATTCAGCTTGTACGGCGCAAGCAAATTACGAACGGCCACTCGTTGTCGTTGCATCTCTTTCTATCGCATATATTCTAGCTCTTTTGCGGACCTAATTTCTATGGATTAACAACGCCGGCGTTGCCGCCGCGTATTCGAGCCGACACGGGGAGTGAAATAGGCCTGCCCGAGCTTAGTTGCATATATATTTTTTAGTCCGATCAACGGGGCATATGTAACCCAATAAATTCCCCCGTCGTTCAAATTTGGCACGATTGTAGAGTAAGTAATGCTGATTAAGGATCTGCAAGAATCCAAGAATATTTCCCACGCCAAGTTAGTCATTTTTGACGTGCAGTGAGCGCGTGAAAATCGCTTCCAATTTCTTGGAGAATGGTTCCTTAGCCTCATTACTTTCTGTATGCGTACCTTTTACTAGGTAGAATAAGGTAATAAAGTTAGAAAATAACATTTCTTGCTAGAAGTTGAGATTTTGACCTAAATGTGAAAACATAAAATTGCTTTTAATTTCTCCGATAATGTTTTCTTGGCCTGAAGTACCATCTGCATACGTACGTATTACGAGCTAGAATGAGTATATGCAGGAATCCAATAACATTTCTTACCAGAACTTGAGATTTTTACCTAAACGTGAAAACGTTAAATCGCTTCTAATTTCTCAGTTAATGGTTCCTTAGTCTCATTACTCCCTGTATGCGTTCCTATTACTAGATAAAATCACTTTATAAAGGAATTAAAAATCATTTCTTGCTAGAAGTTGAGATTTTAACTCAAACGTGAAAACATAAAATTTCTTCTAATTTCTCCGTTATTGTTTCCCTAGCCTCAAATACTTTCTGCATAACGTATTACGAGTTGGAATGAGTATATGAAGGAATCGAAAAACATTTCTTACTAGAACTTGATATTTTTAACTAAACGTGAAAACGTTAAACCGCTTCTAAAATCTCTGTTAATGTTTCCTCAGCCTCAAATACGTATGTATACGTATATACGTATGTATTTATAATAAGAATGATTACATGAAGGAATTCAGAAACATTTCATAATAGAAGTTGAGAGTTTTACCTAAACGTGAAACCGTAAAAACGCTTATAATTTATCTGTAAATGTTTCCTGAGCCGCAATTACTTTCTGTATACGAACGTATTTCTAGTTAAAATAAGTAAGTATGTAAAGAAATTTAAAAACACTTCTCACTTGAAGTTGGATTTTTACCTAAACGTAAAAATGTAAAATCGCTTCTTGTTTCTATGTGAATGTTTGTATTATTATGTTGTATAACAAAAGTAGTTTTTAAAAGTTGAGATTTTTACCTTCCCGTGAAAACATAAAATTGCCTCAAAACTCTATGGAAATGTTTTCTTAGACTGCCAGGTCCAAAAAGCTTAGACTAAGTACTGAGGTAACTGGAGAGTGCAGTACTAACACTATTTTGTGGCAATGTGGCTGTCTTCCGTCTCACCTACACTTTGAAAAAATACGTATGGTCATATGAGACAACTGACAGCCACTACGTACTAAATGACAAATTTGCTGAACATACTTTTTTATTCAGGATGAAAACTCCAGTCACCTCAGTATTTAGTCTAAGCTCTTTGGTCAGGTCTCACCAATATGAGACAGATGAAAATAAATAATCACGAAGAAGTTTTATAGGTACGTGACGTGACAGATAAGTCTGCGCGCATGCGCGACTGGGACATTTTTGACGCTAATACAGTACATGGTTTTTTACTAATCTTACGGAAAAGATTAGTATTCGATTTTGACCGCGCGCAGAGGCGAAAGCGGCCATGGAAGAAATTACAGTTTTGTATCGTAGGTACGACAGTTAAAACTATTTTCCATACAAAATTCCCGATTTTATTTTACAATTTTCCGTAATAAAAAGTAGCTTAAGTTACTCTCCAGCTTTCAAACTATCCCCATACCAAAAATCACGTTGATCAGTTGCTCCGTTTTGACGTAAAAGATGGACAAACAAACACACTTTCACATTTATAATATTAGTATGGATTGCACTACATATTGAAACCTACTCAATGCAAGCAAAACATGCGTAAAATAGATTATAATAATGTAAAATAGATTATAATAATGAAAATAGATTATAATAATAAACACTGACTATTTCCGGCTTGGGAAGTACGTTACAGCTATAACTAAAACAATTATAAAATTACCTTACTAACTAAACATTATACTATAAAATAAAAGTAAAAGTTTTATGAGAAAATATTTTTAAGGCTTTCTTTGCTTAGGCCACAGAACCGTTAAAGACATCAAAATTGAATCTGATGGAGTTATGTATGACACATACGAACGATATAGTGGCGAGTGATGACCGAGTCTTGACTTACACAAAGGGAGGGTGAATGTATTGAGAATTTGCGATTGTGCAACCTACTTCCGCATCGAGGAAGTGTGAATTTTGTGTGTTCAAGTATTTCTGGAGAATCAATATGATCTTGGATCAACTTGAACAGGTACTTAATAACAGAAATCTTTATTCGCGCATTCCATACAGAAAGACCGTAGTTTTTGGCACAACGTGAAAATAAATCAAAACAAGTGACAAATAATAAAGGTTTGTTATTGCTACCCTAGCTCAACATAACACAAAGGTTTTTATTGTTTTAAGGTCAATACCATTTGACATCCATTGCAACACGTGGCACACTTCTAAAACACCGAACACTAAAATTGCCATCCCGTTTCTCTTTTTTTAACTGCCCTATTTTTTGATGGATACCAAGTAATTTTTTTGCGGTAACTCCTAAGTTATTCATTTGAATGATAATTACACAAAATCTTTATAAATTGTAGTAGGCTATGTGTTATTCAGATGTATCAGCTATATTAGTGTTGCTAAGTATATTTTGCGGGACAGAGAGACTAACAAACAGACAGGCACATACATACATCATTATCATCAAATTGTACCTACTGATATCAATATAAAAAAATACGTTACACATCGTAAGCTGATTTCTTTACCATTTACTGATCACTTCCTTACATCATTATCTTACATTATTACCTACACTTAACCAAAATAACACTCATTTTTTGCCAGCAAAAAATTTAAGTGTTAATATGAATGACAAAGTAACATTTGCGGTTTCTGAAAATGTATTATATCTCAAAAAGTGCTTAATCTCGTTCAAACACAGGCAGACTTGACGAATCTATAAGGGTTCCGTTTTTTGCCATTCGGCTACGGAACCCTAAAATGAAGTAACAGCTTTGGTGCCATAATAATAAATGTTAAGGAACGCAAGATCTATCAGAATCACACCTTTTTAGGGTTCCGTAGGCGAATGGCAAAAAGCGGAACCAACCATCATTTTTCACCATACTACATTCACCACACACTACATTCACATTACATCATATGGTCATAATTCTTGTAACTAGTGTGTAAAAGAGCACTACAATTGAACTACAATTGAAACACGATTGAGACACGATTATGATTTAACGTTAGCAGAATTGGCCCCCTGGAGCGAATCCAAATCATCCTGCAATCGCAGACAGTCCTCTACACAATCGATGACTCTGTATATTTTCGTGTCGTCTGCATATTGAAGGTAACTACTATAGCATAGGGTCTTGATGATAAAATATCTTTTTTAACACCCTTGCTAGTAAAGCTGATGTAATTCCACCGGTTTTAAATATGAAAAGCGGGTCATAAAAAATGCGTGTGTTACCAAAGCATAACTATTTGCTTTGGTAACACACGCATTTTTTTATTTTCATTCACGCAGTTCATACAAATTCCATAACAGTATTATTTGCCATTTCAAATATGGAACTGATCGCCGCCGCACGACTCCAGCTAGTGAGCAGCGCGCTGTTGCTATTCAAATTTCGAACTGATCGCCGCGCGGCGCCAGTCAGTAGACAGTGTGCATTCACAGATTGAGTTTATTTAAAAAAAAAAAAAAAAAAAAATTCGGTAATTTAAAAACTTGGCTGCATGCTCTAGCGTCTTTGCCAACATTTTCACGCAGCCACAGCAGAAAATAATCCTTGCTCCATTTTTCTCAAATTTTATTTTCTTTGTACTTGTATTGTGAATATCTGAAAATGACAACTTTCAATAATGAAGATGAGCAATATATTACTTCAACTCCACCGGATATACTAACAGAAGCGCGAACCGCATGCGACAGCTTGCTGCCGTCAATATCCAAGGACAGATACATAACCACGTATGAAAATTTCTTGAAGTGGAAAAACATGAAAAATGCCAAGTCATTTTCCGAAAATGTAGTTTTGGCGTATTTTAATGAACTAGCTAGTAAATATAAGCCTAGCTCGTTTTGGACAACATATTCTATGCTGAAAAGTACCCTCAAGATGAAAAATGGTGTCGATATTAATTTATATACAAATCTCATTGCATTTTTAAAGAGACTAAAAATTAACAAAATATTAAATGTTTTTTTTCTGTTTCCTCGCAAATGTGTTTAAAAACGTCGTACGATATACTTGCGTATTGACATGCTCGGCTCAATTACGCCCTCGCCTTCGGCTCGGGCTGAAATTCCGCCTCGCATGTTATAACCATCTTAACGCACTAATATCGTAATGTACTATTATATACTTATTCTAACTAGTAATATTTACAAGTAATTGAGGCTAAGGAAACATTTACAGATAAATAATAAGCGATTGAGTCTAAAGAAACATTCACAGAGAAATAATTGTGTATTTACGATTTCGTGTATAGGTAAAAATCTCAACTGCTAGTCAGAAATGTTTTTGATTTCTTTATATACTTATTCTGACTAATAATACGTACGAACACTAAAAGGAATTATGACTAAGGACACATTCACAGAGACACTAAGCGATTTAACGTATTCACGTTTAGGTAAAACTCTACTTCTTTTATGAAATGTTTTTGAATTTCCTTCATATTCTCATTCTTAATACGTACGTATACACACAGTATTTGAGGCTGAGGAAACATTAACAGAGATTTTAGAAGCGATTTAACTTTTTCACGTTTAGGTAAAATATCAAGTTCGAGTAAGAAATGTTTTTCGATTGCTTTATATACTCATTCTAACTCGTAATACGTTATGCAGAAAGTATTTGAGGGTAATGAAATATTATCAGAGAAATTAGAAGCAATTTTATGTTTTCGCGTGTAGGTAAAAATCTCAACTTCTAGCAAAAAATGTTTTTTAATTCCTTTATAAACTTATTCTACCTAGTAATAGTTACGCATACAGAAAGTAATGAGGCTAAGGAACCACTAACAGAGAAATTAGAAGCGATTTAACGTTTTAAAGTTTAGGTAAAAATCTCAAGTTCTAGTAAGAAATGTTATTGGATTCCTGCATATACTCATTCTAGCTCGTAATACGTACGTATGCAGATGGTATTTCAGGCCAAGAAAACATTATCGGAGAAATTAGAAGCAATTTTATGTTTTCACATTTAGGTCAAAATCTCAACTTCTAGCAAGAAATGTTATTTTCTAACTTTATTAACTTATTCCAACTAGTAATAGGTACGCATACAGAAAAAAAATGAGGCTAAGGATCCATTTTCAAAGAAATTAGAAGCGATTTTCACGCGCTCACGGCACGTCAAAAATGACTAACTTGGCGTTGGAAATATTCTTGGATTCTTGCAGATCCTTAATCAGCATTACTTACTCTACAATCGTGCCAAATTTGAGCGACGAGGGAATTTTCCGGACGTCTCCATACAACGAATATCCTCGTTGATCGGACTATTTGTTAATTAGAGTCAAATAACAATGGTTGCTTAGTAACAGAACCAGGATAAGCTTACTTATACCGGGAGATAGGTTATTGAAACCGGCTGTAAAAGGATGAATACACGTACACATCTGTACGACAAATCACCTATGTGCAAGCAAGCCAGCTACATAGATGCCGTATGAAAATATTGTGTTCTAATGCAATGTCACAATTTTTGAAGGTGGGAAGAGGGGCAAGAGACGTCGACGACAAGAGTACGTGATTAGCTTCTTCATTGCCAATGACAATAACTTTTACGACATACTTCATTGGTCAGCACTGAAACGAAGACTTGTCAGTGATAAATGCGGTATCTGTTGGTGGTTATCTATGCATTTGCACCCTCTTATCTGTAAGAAAAACAAAGTTAACCCACTCACTTCCAAGGCTCGACGACGGGCTCCCAGCCGGACAGCGTCCGGTTGTAGTAGTCGGCGGAGAGCAGCGCGCTGAGCCGGCCGCCGCCCGCGGACGGCGCGCCCGCCGCCGGGGACCCGGCCAGCGCCGGCGCCGGGCCCGCCGGCGTGCACACCAACAGGGGGTCTTCGAGACCTTCCTCTTCTTTGCGGAGATCCTGGTGGAATGACGTTGATTCAATAATTTCAAACGAAACAACAAGTGAAAACCTTGTCTGGCTTTTTGGATTTTTCTTGTTACAATTAAGGTCTAAGCCCACTTATACCGCACTGCTCCCACCCAACCAAAGTATGACCAGCCAAATATGGACTTAATCTCGTGCACTGCAGATGCACTTTAGCTTGCGGCTAGCTCGCTTACCGCGATTTCTAAAGTGCACGATATTAAGTCCATATTTGGCTGCTCATACTTTGGTAGGGTGGGAGCAGTGCGGTATAAGTGGGTTAAGACTTTAGCCTTTCATTTCTACAGAGAATCTTACAGCACTGATTTAATTTTGTAACCAAGTTTCATATCTATGTATAAAAATAAAGAGCGTGTTCTAAAAGAAACTGTGGCGACATTTAGACCAAGCGCACATAATCACTTTGCGCGCCGCCGAATAGTACCTACGGAGAACCTACATCGCGCCCGCGAAGTTCATTCACCAAGTTCGCATATACAGGGTGTTTTTCTATAAGTGCAATACCTCTTAGGTGGTGATTGTGCTCATGAATATGAACAACTTTTACTACTTATTTTAATTTTTAGTTTTTTGCATTCACAATGCAATTTTTATTACTGTAAAATGGAAAATGAAGTATTTAGAAAAAATCGACCCGTCTCACAACTAGCTCAATTCATACAATTTGTTACCTACCTGACCAGAATGTATGGAACAGCTGTTTTTTTTGTGAAGTTGCAGAGTTGGCCTCATAGTAAAAGTTGTTCATATTCATGAATACAATCACCACCTAAGAGGTATTGCACTTATAGAAAAACACCCTGTATATAAAAAAAAATCCGACTAACATCTATCGGACAGTTGTCCCCGGGCTAACAACACCTAGCCCGGAAGGAAGACACAACATCAGTCTTCCTTTACCAAGTTGCATCATCCTACAGAAACCATATAGTGATCATAGTAGAATAACCTAAGTGAAGTTGTTACCTGTTCTACACGCAGTTCTCCGAGAGAAACTTCCAGCAGTGGTACGTCCGAGTCGAGGCAGTCGTCGATCACGCACAGCGTGATGCAGTCTGCGCTCACCTGGGTAACACGCAAACAATCAAACAAATTATGCAGTGTTTTCGAATGGTCAGATTCAAATGGACGGATATAAAATAGTTCGGTCAATAGCAGCTGAATCGTGTTGTACACAATATGTTTTACAAATTTTAGCTAAGTAATGGACAAATTTTTGCAGGAAAATTTATTTCAGACATATAAATAAAACAGATATCATATGCTACGTGTCGCTATTTATCTAAACTTTTCCATTACTGACTGACTGACAGACAACGTACAGCCGAAACTACTGGGCGCAACAAGTTGAAATTTGACATTTATATTCCCTAGGGAGTGTAAGGGAGCACTATGGGTGACTGATCACCCGTCCGGCTTCGCTGGCGTCCCCCCTATAAATAAAAGGGAGCACTAAGAGTATTTTTGGAAATTGCCCCTCTAAGGGGGATTTAGTACTTGTCATTGATACGTTGAGGAAGGGAGTAAAAAGGAGGTCCACGCAGATGAAGTCCCGCGCGGAGCGCTAGTAATACACAAATCAACAATGCTCTTCATGAAACTTACCTGAACAGCCTTCAGCGGCCATATGGAAGACTTAGCCGGCGGCGGCGGCGGCGCGGGCGGCGGCTGCGCCCTCAGCCAGTACATGCCCCAGCCGCCCGCGCCCCCCGCCGGGGCCACGGCGCCCGCGCCCGGGGGGCCCACGGGCCCCGCGCGGGGGACCAGCTCCGTGCGAGCCGCGTCACTCGGTTTGTCTTCGAACTCGAGATCTATCGAGGTGGTTAGCCCGCTGGAGCGCATGTGTACGCTATTCGCGGGTACGTCCTCTTCGGTCGAGCTCGGTAGTAATTTTCCTGGTATTTACAATAGATTTTTGTTACAGTCCGTGCGCTGTAGCATGGTGCGCGTGACAGCTCATTCGTGCAAAGCAAAATGAAGCTTCTGCGCAAGGAATAGGGTCTATTTTTTAGCATAAGCTGCACTAAAAATGTCTAATACTGCTTTTCTTGAGTTTTATTTCAATAGCTGGAACTTTTTGCTTTGCACGAATGAGCTGTCACACGCACCATGCTACAGCGCACGGACTATAGTAGTAGATATAATTTAAGAATACGAGGCGGGAGTAAAATGTAGATGTAAGTTGGTACTTGATAAACGGAGAAAATGTAACGATTTTTGTGTATTCTCTCATTGATAGGACTAATTGAAAACAAAATGAAATAGCATATTGAACTTAAACATCTTTTTGGATATTCTTACAAGAAAACACTCGACTAAAATCAGAGTTAGTACTAGGAAACGGTGTAAAGTAAGGCAGCGTTACACGTACGTGAGAGCGCGGCGCGCACCTGCGCGGGCAGCGAGCGCAGCATGGACGCGAACATGCGCATGTCGTGGTACGACAGCCGCAGCGATAGCGCACCCACCGACACCTGCACAACATGGTTGTCATTGAAATGCTATAAGAAGACGTCACAGAACTTTGATGAATGTTATTGAAAACGAAGTATTAGAAAAAAAAACGACCCGTCTCCTTCGATCAACAATAACACCTAGTTCAAGATACATACTTGGAGTGACAGAAATGTCCAAGCCTCATAAGCCCACTTGAGAGTATAATTATAAGTAGATTCTTTTGACAGTGTTAATAATACCCTTCCTGCCGGCCTAGCATGAGCGGCTCATGCTAGGCCGGCAGATCAGAAGGTCTAAGTAGCTAAATGTCCAACAGCGCGAAACGTCTAATGAGCAGTAAGTCTCATTAGCAAAATGTCTATGTAGCAAAACGTCCAAATATCAGATGGTCTGTATAGCAGAACATCTATTTAGCAAATCGTCACATTATCAAAATGTCTGGATACTCAGGCACAAAATTCAACACACAAATTACATCGGGAGGGAAACGGACACGGAATTATATTATGTACGTACGCATGTTATTTGAAGGAAATAAAAGAAGGAAGATCGATTGAATGTTTAATGCCAAACACAAAAGTGTTGCAAAAGTTTGAGGGCCAAAAAGATAGCCCCTTTAAATTTTTGATAAACCTTGGTCATATCAAAAGAATAAGTAAATAAATGCAGGGGAATTTGTGCGCCTAATATCCTAATAATATTTATGGCGCTACTAGCTTTTTAATCCAGATTTTGTTTTATCAAATAAATGTAATGTAATTTACAAATGACTTTTCCTTTTTATCATGAGTGTACACATTTAAAAAATGACTTTTTGCTAAATAGATGTTCTGCTATACAGACCATTTGATAGTTGGATGTTTTGCTAAATGGACATTCTGCTAATTAGACTTACTGCTCATCAGACGTTTCGCGCTGTTGGACATTTAGCTACTTAGACCTTCTGATCAGGAAGGAATAATACGAAGGTATTTCAAACATGGAACGCTTCTTGTCATTTATAATGTAAGATCGTAACATTCGTAACCTTTTTTCTCCATTAAAAAAAAAGTCACTCTGGCCATATAAAGTTTTCATTTAGTTCGTGAGCCTTCATCTAGTACTATTGTTGATCGAAGCCCGTCTCACAACTAGCCCCAAATTCCGATGGGAATTACAATAATAAAAATTGAATTGTGAATGCAAAAAAGTTAAATACCCCAAGAACTATCCGATATTTTTGTAAAAAATTCAATAACAGGCCAAATTTTTGTAAACGGTCATTAAATATAATTTTAAGAGACTATATTTTGGAATCCAACAAAATCTCGCATTGGAAGGTATCAAAAAAAAGTTATACTCCGAAAACGGTGCAATTTTACAGCAAATATGCTATCACCAATTTTATCGTTTACATGTGTTTATGTTCACCATATCTAAGCACCAAAGTCGAAATCCATAAAGATATAAAACGGGAAACTAATACTTTAGGAAGAAGTCGGTTGTTTCACTAACTGCACAATGTACTCTAAGAAAATAATAATAGCAGATTTTTTTAGGTTATATTCTACATCAAATAATGTTTCAATCAACTTTTTTTCAAAATCCAACATTATTTTTATTTGGGTAGTAGGTAATTTTTATTTATCTTTTTACACAGGCAGCAAAAAACGAACAGTTATGAATTTAGGTAGACTTTAAATATTGAGCTTAGATAACACCATGATAATTAAAATCCACCGAAAATTAATGATATTTGTAAATTTCTAAAAGTACATAAACTGATTTGGACTTTAGCGTTTTACAGTAAGTATCATTTTAGAACGCTCGCCACACCGCGCCCCGCCACCGCGTCGCGCGCCTGCCGCGGGCGCATTGGCACCTACGTACGTACGAGGAGTAAACATACAGGGCCGGATTCTGTATTTAAGGGCACGATCTTCGAAATGATCGAAATCAACCTATTTTTGATTCAAAAGTAAACAAACAAATGAGTGAATTTCTCAGGCGAACATTTTACGCGCCTAGGCTGAAAACGCATTACTGCTTTACAGATGTAATACCATGATTTTTTCTAGACATTAAAGATAGGTAAGTTCACGTATCTCAATGAGGACTCTTGAATTAAATTTATAAAGCAATTAATTTTTATGGGAAAAATCAATAAGTGGCGAATTTTTAGTTCTGTGGCTTGTCCACAATCACTTTGACACACTATAATAATTATTCACCTCACAGAAAAAAAATCCTCAACAAATACATAAAAAAGATTTTTATTTATGTTCAGTATTAGGTAACATACAAGAAAATAAGAAAATTTTACTTTTTAACCCATATTTTTATTAAGACATGTCAAGTAAGCTTTGTCCGAGCGAAAGTAGCAATTTCTATGCTCATTTTGTTTCGTCGTTCTTACGTTCCATTTATAGGTAGGTATATGTATATACCTACAATAAGTCCTTGCGCGGTTTGAATTTGAATAAGTACATGATTTTAGTTTACTCGGAATAAAAAATTGCAATTTCTGTGTGATTAGATTTAGACAGTTCTTTTTTAAATAAAAATATAGTTTTTATTTATGATAATAAGCCTTTGTCACATGTTTAAGATAACAGAAAAAAAGTCATGAACTTCATATCTATACTATCTATACTAATATTATCTATACTAATATCTATAGGTACTAATATTATAAAGAGGAAAGATTTGATTGTTTGTTTGTTTGTTTGCATCGAATAGGCTCCGAAACTACTGGTCCGATTTAGAAAATTCTTTCACCATTAGAAAGCTACATTCTTCCCGAGTGACAGAGGCTATATTTTATCCCAATATTCCCACGGGAACGGGTACCACGCGGGTGCAACCGCAAGGATCCGCTAGTTAAAAAAAAAATACACCTCGTTTCTAATTTCCTTGTACAAATTTCTGTGGTTTCCGTGGCTTCTAGGTGTCCACGGAAATTGCACGGTTCCACAGAAATTGTACCGATTAATAAGTTATATAAAAAGAACATTACGAAGACGGAACGAAAAAGGCCCGATGCTGGCAGACTTCCTGGAGAGGGAGAACATCTATATGATGAACTCCTTCAAAAAGACCTGGATCAGTCCGTCAGGTAAAGTAAAAAACGAGATCGATTTTATCATGTCGACGAAGAACCACATATTCAAAGTGATCACCGCATGGTCAGAAGCACATTGAATATCGACGTCAAGCTTGAAAGTTCGCGACTGATAAAACCCACGCTCCTACCAATACCAGCCCAAATTCAAAACCCCAAGTGCTTTCAGCTTGAGTTCCAAAACCGCTTCAAAGCCCTTGAGAATACCATGTGGAGAATCTACTCAAACACAGTGGTGGATACTGTCAGCACGGTAGGGTCCAAGTACTTTAAAACCCGCCGTCTAAAATTAAATAAACTCTCCAGCCAGGCTCTCCCACTCATAGATCAGAAACACGAAATGAAACTACAGAGCTCAGCGCATGCCCATCGTTATTGGCAGTTCAATAGACAGATATCAAAGTCCTTGACGAGGGGAGGGACCTTCGCCAATTTGATACCAAAGCATATTAAACAGGCCATTGAGCGAAACAAAGGCTCTAAAGTGATCGCGAGAGATTTGTCTATCGGAGAAAGTCAATTAACGTGGTGAAAACTGAGGAAAGCATCATTTCACCTGAAATCCTGAGGGAGATTGGGAGTTTCTATGGACAGTTATATTCCACGCAAACACCTGTTGAAAGCAAGGCTAAAGACCCTGGAGCCAAGCTTATCCGCCCATATATATATGAATATATTGAAGATATCCCGGACGTCAGCCTGTACGAGATTAGAATGGCTCTCAAGAAGCTTGAATACATCAAGGCGGCGGGTGATGACAGATTAAAAACAGAGCTTCTGAGAGCGGGTGGAAAGCCGATAACTCAAGTCCATCAGAAACTTTCCAACTCTGTCATCCTTGAGGGCAAACCCCCCAAGGGATGAGGCAGAAGCGATGTGATGCTGTTTTTCAAGAAGGGTGATAAGACTCAAGAAGGGTGATGAGACCCATCTCGCTCCTGTAATTTGTTTTCAAGGGTCATTACGAATCTTCTCACTCGTAGTTTCGACGACTTTCAACCTCCAGAACAATCTGGATTCCGGTGAGGCTATAGTACCATAGACCACAATCATACGCTGCAGCAAGTTATACAGAAGACCGAAGAGTACAACATGCCACTTTGATTCGATTGAGACCTCGGCACTGCTGCAGTCTCTCCAGAGGTGCCAAATATACTACAGGTACATCGAGATGCTAAGGTACTTTTACAAAAATTCACCATATCAGTCCGGTTACAGAACCAGAGCTCTAACCCGATCCAACTACAGCGAGGTGTGAGACAGGGAGACGTCGTCTCTCCGAAACTGTTCACAGCTGCGTTGGAGGATATTTTTAAGTTTCTGGGCTCGAAAGGATACGGTATCAACATCAATAGCGAGTACCTAACACACCTGCGATTTGCCGATGATTTAGTTCTTATGGCTGAAACCTTGGAGGACCTGAAAATAATGCTCGAAAATCTCACCAGTGCTTGCCAAAGAGTGGGTCTTAAGATTAACATGGATAAGACAAAAGTCATGTCCTGTCCAATGCCGCCCCATGTTGCATTCACTCCAGTTAATGTTGGGAACATTACAATCAAAGTTGTTGACCATTATGTTTACCTGGGATATATAGTCCAATTAGGTAAATCCAATTTGAGAGAGAGAGCTCTCGTCGAATCCAGCTCGAATGGGCAGCGTTCGGGAAGCTCCAGCATATATCCGAAATACCTCAATGTCTCAAGACGAAAGTCTTTGACCAGTATGTGTTGCCAGTAATGGCCTATGGGAGTGAGACGTGGTCTTTTACTATGGGTCTCATAAGAAGACTCAAGGTGACTCAGCAAGCAAAGGAAAGAACAATGCTAGGCATTTCCCTGCTCGATCGAATCAGAAATGAAGTGATCCGCAGGAGGACTAAAACAACCGACATCGCTCGAAAGGGCCTATTTGTTAGAATTTAAGTATAAACTTAAACGCTGTTAGTTTTTAAAATAAAATAAAAAAAATAAATGAAAGATTGCTCAGCTGAAGTGCCAGTGGGTGAGACAGATAGCGCGAAGAACCGATGGTCGTTGGGGAGGAAAGGTTCTCTAATGGCGACCGCGTACCAGACGACATTCCACCGTGGGCAGGACCGGTCGTTGTGGAGATCCTTGGGGGAGGCCTATGCCCAGCAGTGGGCGTCGTATGGCTGATGATGATGATGATTAAAAACGTTAGATATAATTGTATAAAAACATTATTTTTAATAACATGACAATTTTAGTGGACATAGCACAATTTCTGTGGCATGTTAACTTTTAGTAATATAAATTATGTATTACCCCTTTTGAAAATGTATAATTATGTAATATGGGTATAGATTATGATATGTATGGCACTACAATATCAAAGTTTGTGTAAAAACCTTGTTCAGTACACCCCTGCCTAGACCGCGGAGTCAGCATTGGCGCAGTGGAAGGCTATCATGAGTATAGACTCCGGACAAATCTTGGTTTCAGCCGGGATGTAACTGAACAATAGGACTGCGATACACAGCGGAGAGACTTTTAAGTAAGGTAAGGTTACATACGGGTCTGTGGGTCGACCGTCTCCAAGGCAGAAGTGGTGTAAGGGGGCGCGCGCGCCCCTGGGGTCCTTTCTTCGTCTTCTTCTGCAGACCTTACCCATTAGTCACATTACTCATAACACAAATAACAGCGTTCACAAGACACTGGGCGTTTCAACAATAGATACACAAAGACACACACGTGGGAGCTTTTTTTATTACGATATAGTGTCCCGACACCAAGCGCGTGTGGTAGAAAAGGTTATCTTTCAAAGCATCCGCGACCGGCCACTCCAGAGATGGCATCAAAACCTTGGTCGTACAAAACGGGATCACATAGATAATTTAAGATGTATTCAAACTCGATATGCCAGGCACATTCAACGCGAGCGATTTTTAACAAATTCAGCAAAATTATTCCGACATTTTTCCAAGAAGAATTCCAATCAAGTGTCACTGTCAACTTCAAGTGACAGCTAATGTCAATTTGACGTGACATTAGGGATGCGTTCAGAAGTGTCGATCTTTTCCGAACATCCCCCCGCCCCGGACCGTTAAGAACGGTACGTCAATCTACGGGTAATCGGGAGAGCCCACTAACTGCTCTCTTCAAAACCGAATCTCGAACCAAAACCTCAGCAAAACGAGGAACTCCGTCAGTTCCGGGGTAGAGTTTAACAATGCGCCCCCTTCGCCAACATAGGGGCGGCAGGTTAGCATCCTTAATCAACACGAGGTCGCCAGTCTGGGGTGGGGTGGTTTTATCTGTCCACTTCACGCGCTGTTGTAGGATATGCAAATACTCCATCGACCAACGTGCCCAGAAGTTTTGGGACATCTGTTTCAAAAGTTGGTATCGCGACAAACGATGGGATCCTACATCCTGAATCGGATATTCAGGCAACGCCAAAAGGGGCTGTCCGATCAAGAAATGACCTGGGGTCAACGCTTCCAGGTCATTCGGGTCCGAAGACAACGGGCACAAGGGTCGCGAGTTGAGGACGGCCTCAATTTTACAAAATACCGTATCAAGTTCCTCAAACGTGAGAATAGTTTCTCCAATCACGCGACGCAAGTGTGTCTTGGCAGCCTTTACACAAGCTTCAAAAATTCCTCCCCAGGTCGGACAAGCTGGAGGGCTAAACTTCCAGATTATCCCACGCCGGGAGAGGGTGGTTCCAATGTCTATTTTATTATCAACAAAAAACTTAACTACTTCCTTAAGATAATTACACGTTCCCTTATAATTAGTACCACAATCGGAACGTATCAATGACGGCAGTCCTCTACGGGAAACAAATCTGCTCAAGGCGGCGACAAAGGCTTCGGTAGACAATTCCGAGACAATTTCCAAGTGGACAGCCTTGGTGGACAAACACACAAACACGCACAAGTACGCCTTATAGGTTTTAGCATTACGCAGTCTCGAAGCCTTTACAGTAAAGGGACCGGCGAAGTCGGTGGCGACTCCGGCAAAAGCTCTACATTCCGTGACGCGATCAGCAGGCAAATCACCCATCTGGGGCTGCATGGTCGCGGCCTTCAATCGATAACAAGGCAGGCAACGGAAAACCACAGTGCGAATGGCTCGACGAGCAGACAAAATCCAAAATTCACGCTGCAAAATGGCCAACAAAGCATTACAGCCAGCATGTTGTGCATTCACATGGCGATCTGTTATTATCAGTTGAGTCAAATGTCCGGCTTTAGGTAACAAAAGGGGGTGACGAGCTCCATACGGCAGGTTCGCATTTCGAAGTCTTCCGCCGACTCGCAAAAGCCCACTCTCGTCCAGGAAGGGATTCAATCGCGATACCGCGCCCTTCAACTTGCGACGGCCTAAACGCAAAATTTCAATCTCGGACTCAAAACTATCAGCTTGTACTCTCCGGACCCAAAACAAGAGCGCGTCCCTACGCTCGTCCGGAGTGAGAACCGACGAATCACGCCTCGCGCGTGGGTTTCTGCAATTGTACACAAAACGTCTGATCCAAGCGGTAACACCAAGCAGCTTCTGTAAGGAGCTGTACCGATCCAACAACAAATCCTTTTCCCCGGCGGGGTTAGTCTCCAGGACGCATGCCCGCATATCAGGAACGGCTACGTTCGACAACGCTGGAGAGGGCGGCCACTCCGACTCAGGCCGCATCAACCACTGTGGGCCCCACCAGAGGGGGTGGTTAAGTAGGGTTGGGGCTACACAACCCCGAGACGCACAATCCGCGGGATTCATGGTTCCCGGCACGTGTCTCCAAATCAACTCGATGTCGGAATTACAAATCTGCGACACTCGATTGGCCACAAACACGTCCAAGGTGTGCGCCGGAGCCTTCAACCAACAAAGGACGACCTGACTGTCCGTCCAAGCATAAACCTCTTGTATCTTAATAGATCGACCTAATGTGAGCCATACGTGGTTCAACAAACGCATTAGGAGGGCAGCTCCACACAATTCCAACCTCGGGATCGTATGACGAGTCCGAAGGGGAGCGACTTTGCTTTTCGCTATCACCAGATGCACAGCAACAACTCCGTCAACAGTAACGGTGCGGAGGTACACGGCCGCAGCAAATCCACGTTCGGAGGCATCGGAAAAGCCGTGAAGAGTAACTTTACAATTTTCAGAAGGGAGGAATAGCCTCGGCAAATGCACTTCATTAATCTCGGGGAGGGATGAAACGAAGCTCGACCAATCTCGGAGTAACTCGTCCGAGAGGGGTTCATCCCACGACACACCCGAAGCCCATAACCGTTGCAAGAAACACTTGGCCATAAACAGCACGGGGCAAATCCACCCATTGGGGTCAAAGGTACGTGCGACAGTAGACAATACTAAACGCTTGGTCCAGACTTTCGGTGGTCGTAAATCCACACAATACGTGAAAGTGTCAGAGACCGGTTTGTACTGTACGCCAAGGACGGTCACCACATGGGGATTATCAACATTTTCGAATAGGTGGGGGTCCTGCTGGTGCTCTTCGGGCAAACCTACCAGTACATCAGGCGAGTTGGATATCCATTTCCTCAACTCGTAACCTCCCGACTTCAAAAGGGCGGTGAGTTCGTCTCTCAGGACAATCGCCTCTGAGACAGATGAGGCGCCCGTGCAAATGTCATCCACATAGACGTCACTGGCCAAAATGGCGGAGGCGCGAGGGTATCTCAAGCGCTCCTTCTCGGCCAACTCCAACAAAGAACGAATCGCAACAAACGGGCTCGAAGCCAAACCGTACGTATTCGTATTCAATTCATAAATCAACAAGGGGTCCCTAGGACTCTCTCTCCACAAAATCAATTGGTACCTCCTATCCTCTGGATGGATGACCGTTTGTCTGAACATCATCCGGATGTCAGTCATAAATACAATTTGGTGCCGCCGGAAGTTGGTCAAAATGTCTGAGATCTCCGTGTGCAGCTTGGGACCTACATGCAGACACTGGTTCAAGGACGCTCCAGTAGAGGTGGGAGCCGAACCGTCAAAGACCACCCGAATCTTTCCGGATTTCAAAACGGCGTGGTGCGGCAAAAAGAAGTGCTCAACGGAGCGCCAATCCAAATCGCTCACGGACATGTGCCCTAACTCCTCATACTCCCGCATGAATTCAACATACTTCTGGCGGAAGACCGGATCCTTGCTCATGCGACGCTCCATCGCCACTAGCCTACGTTCCGCTAGCGGTCGGGATTCGCCCAGAGGAGGTCGGCCGGCACGAAAGGGGAGACGGGTGATCAAACGACCAGAGCGGAGGCGACCAGTGTTATTCTGGTAATACAACTCGCATTCATCCGCTACTGGGTCAACCCGCGGGGCTGGTGGAGGTTCCTCAACCTCCCAAAACTTCTGCACCACTTCGGAGAGAGACACATTAAAAACAAGACCGCGATCCTCATCAAGGGAATCCAAAACGCGGCGAGCAGGGCCCATCACAACTGTACCGAGTGTCGTCTGCAGAGCTACCAAGCCATCTGGCTGCAAAACTCGCTTCCCCGTCAACAAAACTCGCCCCAGGACATCGGCTCCAAGGAGAGCATCAATCGGGCCTGGGCGGAAGAAATTTGGATCGGCGAGTGGGGAATCAGACACCAAAGACAACATACTCGGTCCCAAGTCAACTGAAGGTTGACGGCCAACAACTGTGTCCAACACAATCGCCGAGGTCTTAATGCCTGGCGTGGACTTATTACGTGATGTAAATGTGAAGTCAACATGCCCTAACAACCCGGGGACTTTCACATCGCCAACACCTCTCACGCCTTCCGTGTGGGGGTGCACCTTGAGGCCCAACCGCCTAACTAACCAAGATGACACAACACACCCCTGAGCACCGGAATCCAACAAGGCGCGAACTTCCACAAGGTCGCCATTCAATCCCCTGACAAGCACAGAGGCCGTGGGCAACAAAACGGTCTCTGGAGGGGTGGCTACAATCGACCGTAAACACGTTGATTGCTAGTATGTGGGGTCCCCAGACGTCCCCCCATGGTAAGGGGGTCGCTCATAGCGATCCAGTGGGTCCCAATCTCCCACATACTGCCTACGTCCAATTCGCCCGGCATCAGGCGGGTTATATCTCCCGGCCCCTTGAAGACGGGGCGGGCGCCGCTCCAAACGCGGGTATTCGGCGAGCGGCGGCGAGAATCGGTGCCTATCATCCACCGTGTACGTCGCCCCATAGTCGCGGGGGCACGGTGACCGATTTTCAGAAGGGGGGTCCCGGGGACCCCCGCCCGTGCGAGGCTCAAAACGTCGCGGGGGGCTTCTACGACCTCCCGCATCGCTCGCAAAATCGAACCCCCTAGTTGGGGACCGATTTCCCATGGGGGGGTCCGTGGGACCCCCGCCCGTGCGAGGCTCAAAACGTCGCGGGGGGCCTCTACGACCTCCGGCAACGCTCGCATTACTCATCCCCATCCTTGGGGATCGGTTTCCCAGGGGGGGGTCCGTGGGACCCCCGCCCGTGCGAGGCTCAAAACGTCGCGGGGGGCCTCTACGACCTCCGGCAACGCTCGCGTAACTCATCCCCATCCTTGGGGATCGGTTTCCCATGGGGGGGTCCCTGGGACCCCCACCCGTTTGAGGGTCCAAACGTGGCGGAGAGCGTCTGGGGCCACTCTGGTGGCCACTAGAACTGCTGCGGGATGCAAACACCGCGGGGGGTCCGAGACCCCCACCCATACGCGGTGATCCTGCAGCGACGCGCTGCGGCGCTCCGCCGCCCTCTGGGCTGTTCATGCAGAGGAGGGGATGGTGGTTGCCCTTACAAAATCGGCATGGGTGCGCTTGGGTACATTCGCGCTGCATGTGCAGGCCCAAGCACGAGTAGCACCATGTCCGTTGTCGCGCGATCGCTCGACGGCCTTGGACGCGCTGGTCGAGGAACTTATCACAACGGGTCGTGCTGTGACCCGGTTCCCGACCGTACAAGCAGCGGGCGGTCTCCTGGACGGCGGCATAGCGGCCGGGCGCGCGAGGGGCCATACACCCCCTACGGGGGGGTCCGGTGGGGGATCTACTCTGTGGCACAGGTCGTTCGGGTCCCATAGGACCGGCCAGAGAGGAATTATCTGCCAGTCTACTTTCTCCTTCCAGGAACGTCAAGAGGTCCGAGAAGGGTGGCAGATAAGTCGCACTATCCCCACCATACTGCTGCTCAAAACGGACCTTAACAGAGTCCGGCAACTTTCCCAGGACAATGTGCAGTAACAAAAACGACCACTGCTCCACTGGGAGTTTTAAGTTTTTTAATGCGTTGTATGCCACCAACAGCGGATTCAACAAAGCCACTCTCAAGTGCATCACGCTGGCAACGCGGGGTAAATTCAAAATGGCGGCAACATGGTTGTCCGCCAGACGTCGTACGTTCTGGTACCGACGGGCAATCAAATCCCTAGCAATAGGGTAGTTTTCATCCGAGGGGGCCAAATGTTGAACCGATTCAAGGGCCTCCCCTTCCAACACGGATAATAAATAAGCTAACTTCTGGCCCTGGGTCAAATCATCCCGGGCATGTACCAGACTATCAAAAATATTAATAAAGCCCTCCCAGTCCTCTAGACGACCAGCAAAACGCCTTAAGTCTAAGGGGGCCAATCTAGCAAAGAGAGGGGGCATACTTTTAGATGTGACCGGGGACGGGCTCGGTTCATTCTCTCTTGCCACTTGCAAAGGCCGAGCCACCTGGGTAATTCTGTCCGCAAAATCATAACACTGGTCCACATCCAAATCGACTTCTTGTCGCATTTCCACCTCGGCCTCAACAGTCCTTTCCAAAAATAAGGCATACTGCTCATCAACAACAGCCAAACGTACGGGCAGATCTACGTATCTGTTCAACAAGGCCTCCGTCCTATCCGGTCGATCCAATAATGCGACCGCAGAAGCTAACCACCGTAACTCAGAACGTATTTTGGCTTTAGCAGAGGAGGCCGACATTGTAACGTCACAAATTTATCAACAAAAACAACAAATTCAAAATATTCACTATAACACAAAATCTCCAATATTTGGAGGTTATTACTAACCACAAAATTCCAATATTACAACAACAAAGTATTTATAATGACACAAACTCTTAAATATCTGGAGGTTATCAGAAAACAACAAAACTCACTGACTATTGAAATTCACTTGGATATCAACACAACATACTGTTACACAACAACAAGTTAATTTCAATTATTTCAAAGCACAAGTTTCAATGAGTTTCAATGTGTAAACAATGTCCCAAATCATTTAAGTTTCACTAAGTATTGAGTGCAAACTTATTAGCTGACCTTTTATTAGCTATTATTTTAGCAACAAACTTGTCAATATTCACAACTCAAGTTTGCTGACAAAACTAAATAATAATTATTATGAACAAAGAAAGGTATCTGTTTACATTTTGGAACTTCAATACATGACAATTAATTACAAGACATGGAACCAATAACAAAGGAATGCCCTTTACTTTTCAAATGCAAGTTAATTACCATTTACAAGTACAAATTAATCTAGTCCGGACCAGACTGGGTCATCAAACGGCACTGATTAATACAAAGTTTTGGCGTGGGCCTCTCAGGCCTTCAAACTACGCTCTTGCTACCAAGAAATGTTCAGTACACCCCTGCCTAGACCGCGGAGTCAGCATTGGCGCAGTGGAAGGCTATCATGAGTATAGACTCCGGACAAATCTTGGTTTCAGCCGGGATGTAACTGAACAATAGGACTGCGATACACAGCGGAGAGACTTTTAAGTAAGGTAAGGTTACATACGGGTCTGTGGGTCGACCGTCTCCAAGGCAGAAGTGGTGTAAGGGGGCGCGCGCGCCCCTGGGGTCCTTTCTTCGTCTTCTTCTGCAGACCTTACCCATTAGTCACATTACTCATAACACAAATAACAGCGTTCACAAGACACTGGGCGTTTCAACAATAGATACACAAAGACACACACGTGGGAGCTTTTTTTATTACGATATAGTGTCCCGACACCAAGCGCGTGTGGTAGAAAAGGTTATCTTTCAAAGCATCCGCGACCGGCCACTCCAGAGATGGCATCAAAACCTTGGTCGTACAAAACGGGATCACATAGATAATTTAAGATGTATTCAAACTCGATATGCCAGGCACATTCAACGCGAGCGATTTTTAACAAATTCAGCAAAATTATTCCGACATTTTTCCAAGAAGAATTCCAATCAAGTGTCACTGTCAACTTCAAGTGACAGCTAATGTCAATTTGACGTGACATTAGGGATGCGTTCAGAAGTGTCGATCTTTTCCGAACAAACCTGAAAATGAAAATTTCCATGGAAATTAGAGAAAAAAATCAGTTGTTGAAATTGACTCAATATTCTTTATTTTGAGCAGATAAAAATATATGTTGAAGTTTCATTAACGATCTTGATTATTTT
Organism: Crambus lathoniellus; assembly: GCA_949710035.1. Lineage (NCBI taxonomy): Eukaryota > Metazoa > Arthropoda > Insecta > Lepidoptera > Crambidae > Crambus > Crambus lathoniellus. Next base: position 906,757 of record OX453301.1, on the reverse strand, counting down.
GTGGCTAGAAACACGATACTCGTATCTTCACTCGACTATAAAAAATTTCAAAAAAAAAGATTTTTTTATTACTTTTATATGTTATTTAAATTTTTACTTTTTTGCATTCACAATGCAATTTTTATGGTTGAAAAAATTAAAAATGAAGTATTTAGAAAAAGTCGACCCGTACTTCATTTTCCATTTTACTTTTATATTTTTTTGGTTTTATTCCTAGATTATTATTACTTATTTACGAATAATATATAGAAAATAGGTAATGACTTATAGTGTATTATTCTCAGGCTACTTTTCCAAAAAATGAATTGATGCTTAAAATAACAATAAAAACATTGAAAAAATTATAAAGTGAGGTTATTTTCATTACTCTTCACACGTAAAGAATAAGACAAAGACAGAGTTTTTAGAAGATCCTGCCCTTTATACAATTTGATACGGTATTCTTGAAACGAGGTATACCTTGTAGACTGAATGTTTTTTAACCGACTTCCAAGAAAGGAGGAGTTTTTTGTAGTGGAAAGAAAATGGTTTCAGTTTGGTCCTCATTCTTTATAATGGGCTTAGTACTTTGATTGTAAAATCAATAAATGAGAAAGAAACATCAATATAAGCAAATATATCTTACATGCATCAATGATTTCTTTCGTTTTCAAAGAAAATCATTTCTTGTAGATACTAGAATAACATTATAGGTATTTGCAATCACATCATCCGTGACTGTTGTCGGCTTTCCACGAAGAAGGCATTTATTATTATAATATTTACTTTTAAAATAAACAAGGGGAAGGTACTTTGTGGGGTCTATTTTTTAATTTTGCCACTACTCGTGTCGAGCGCTCGCTTACTCTTTGTCATATTTTACCACATTTTACTCATATTTGACATGAAAAAGAGTATGAGAAATCGAGCGCTCGATGCGAGTGGCGAAATTAAAACAAAAGTCCCAAGGTCACTGAACGGTCAGTGCAAATTTTAAATGATATTTTTTTATCTATAGACACTAATTAAAGCAATAAATAAAAACCTTTTTTACAAACAAATAAAAACCGAATTCCAAAACCAAAACTCAAAATGAAAAAATTTAATAGTTTCTTTGAATGGTCCTATTCTTACCCTAAAATGAAAGATTGGAAGTAACAAGGGCAACAAACGAAAATAAAAACCGACTTCAAAATGATTTATACAGGAAAATTTTTTGACCAGTGCACAAATTTTTAGGATCAACTAGGAATCGGTAAGCGAACAACTTTCTCCTAGAAACATGGCTCGAAATACGACAAAAAATTTTGGACTCCCCATACTAAGTTGATCACGTGATCAGTCCGATTTGTATGAAGAGTCAAAAAAATTTTGTCATATTTCGACCTATGTTTCTAGGAGAAAGTTGTTCGCTTACCGATTCTGAGTCGATCTTAAAAATTTGTGCACTGATTAAAAATTTACCCTGTATTATAAACCATTTTGAAGTCCACCCCTGGTAGTTGAGTAGGTAGGTAGGTAGTAGGTACAACATTTTTACAGTAGAAGTTTCGAAAAGTACCTAGTCGATTTAGCATAAAACCAAGCACTAAATCAGTTCTTCCTAAAAACCAAACAAAATAGTGACAATATTAATAAAACTACAAAATACAAATACCTTCACTATATGGTTAACTAATATTAAAGTATAAGTTTCAAATGATTTTTTCTCGAGTTTATTACCTATTTGCACTAATGTCGAATTACGTAAATTAAAGTAAACAGTGCGCTCGCGACTCCGTAATCCAACAAAACAAGTACACGCCCCGCGCCCCGTCCGTTTTGCCTTGCCCTTCCCCGCGAACGCGCTCTCTACCCCGCGCAACCCTTTGTTTTGACAATTCGATTTGTACATTGTTTCCTAATGTTTTTTCGGTGGATTTTAATTTTGAATGCTTTAATATGACCTATAAGAAAAGTCTACTTAGTTTTTCTTCTGCTATATTTTTTTCACTAGTATTTTTTCACCACTAAAGTCATTTTCCATTATCATTATATATTTAAAGTGGATTTAGTACAATACGTGTTAATGGAAGCAAATGAAAGAAAAGTAATTAAAAACTGATCTGATAGCATTTTTAACATAGGTGTAATGCCAATTTAAGTTTACGTAGAGAGTTTTTTTTAAGTTTATTTGTTTTTCATTTACATATATAGGAGGATTATATACTTTTACGTAAGATAATTAATAAATGTATTCAAATGTAAAGTGAATAATACTTATACCATTTTCGCCCATTTTTTATAGATTTTTTATAGCTTTGTATTTGGTTTTTTTTAATGACGCTGTCATAAATAGTGGTGGACTACTAATGAATTATTTATTAAAGTAGATAATCTAATTTTCTATGTTAAGAAATTACTGAAATAGAATTATTGTTGAGTCTCCATAGAGCGAATTAGTTTGGCTCTCGGGCTAAAAGTAATTTGATGAATGATGTTCATTGAATGAGAATTAAGTACTCACGTGCAGCACGCCGTCGGCCCGCAGCTGCGCGTGCAGCGCGGCGGGCTCCACGATAGCCAGCGCTGTCTCATCCTCCAACCCCAGCACGCACGAGAACACTTCCAGTTCGTTCAGTTCGCAGGACCACGGCTTTAAAGGGTCCGATAGCCGGTATGTGATCACCGTCGTGCTCTGGAACGACGCGCACGGTCAATGATCGGACGTAATATAATATCAGACTCAAACAATAACGGGTTATATTTCAAAGTGGGTGAAATATAAAATAAGAAAATATAAGCAAAGTGAAGAATATTGGGCGTAAAGGAAACACTTTGCGTTTGGTCATTATTTTTTTATGAATGACTGTATACCATTATGGATCTTGTTATCTGAAATAAATGAATTATTATTATTATTATTATTGATCATGCTATAAACGATAATGGGCATCTCGACTGCAGTTCACAAATGATTTTCGTACCAACATATTGTAAAAAACAAGATAACACAGGTAGAAGTCGACCACCTCTCGTGTCGCTTAGCGAAAAGCGAGTTTCTTTTTGATCGCTGACGCTAATGGGGATATCCATTTCTATTCACCGCCTGTATACGAACATACGTACTGTTATACGAAGCCTTGAAACTCGATTTATAAAAAAAGATTTAATTCGCACAAAAACAATTTTATTTTGTTTTAAGATAAAAGTTATTCCAATGGTGGCTCTGACGCGAATGACTAGCCAACGCAGGTCGCTCACGGAATGCAGGCTCAGATTGCTTACACAGCACGTCTAGCAGTCTTTCAGTAATAACCCTTACAAATACCAGGTATAACAGTATGTACGCGCACGTAAAGTGTACGTTCGTACCCTGAGTATGACGGCGTTGGTGTCCCACACGGAGGCGTCCTCCACCAGCACCAGCTGCGAGTCCGTCACGTTCAGCTTCAGCTCCGTCGTCTCTTCGGCCTCCATCCCTGCGGCGGCGCTACCCGGAGAGTGCTCCTCACTGCACCGTAATAGATTAAACTATTCAACATGATATTTGATAGAATCAGGAGTCATCTGGTGGAAGTCCCTAACCATTGTGGAAACCACCTACCATCTTCAGGAGTTAGATCGTGCGAAACCCAGCACCAAACGTTCGGTGCTGTTTTTTTGAAAATGCCCCAGACTGGGGCAAAACACGTGTAGAGTAACTAACCGCCTCTGTGGTCTAGTGGTTCATACCACCGATTTCAGACCCAGAGGTCCCGGGTTCGATTCCCAGTGGGGGTACATATTGTATTCGGTTTGGTTGGTGGTAGGACTTGTTCTTAGTCCGCCTTGCTAGCTATCACCATCTTATCTAAGTCTGACGCCATAACAATGATGTTTTCAGCATTATTGTGTTCCGGCAGTTAGAGATAAGATAGCCAGTTCCTCAGTTATTGAGGATTCCGGGAGTAGTGCGCTTCCACCTTCAGCCTTATCACCGCTTATCATCAGTTGTGATGAAGGCTAAGTGCTACCCCGTTGTGAATAAATAAGTAGTTTAATTGGTAAGTTGCAAGATGTTTTGCTGTCTTGCTAAATGCAGGTATTGTGCACTGATATGTTCGTGGTGTGCATGTGTGTACCTTTCACAATATTCAACATGACTTTTAATCTTTTCAATTCTCTGACACAACTATACATCGTGCACCGCGTGATATTTCCATAACTCATTGAAAACGCAAGGCAAAAAGAGTTAAAACAAATTAGTGTCGAAGAAATATAATAATCTTAACTAAAAACACCATTGTTGCATTTTGAAACAATAACAAGAACAGATCATCAGTCAAGTAGCATTAGAACACAAAAAAAAAAGTTTTTTATTAGCCATTTAAAGTACAAATTACGAAGAGTTATCATTTTGCGAATATATCATTTAAAAGTCGACTTTATGAGAAGTTGACCAAATGCGAAGTTGTCATTGTGAGAAGTGGACATTTTGCGAAGTTGACGTTATAAGAAATGTGCATTTTTTGTCCGGTTGACATTATGAGAAGTTGACATTATGAGCTGAAAGGAATTTCCTCACAGAAAACGGCAATTTCATAGTATTAGCACTACTCACGGGAGGGGCGGCGGCGCGGGCAGCGGCCCCTGCGAGATGAACTGGCTGGCGGCCTCCCACCAGTCCAGCACGGCCATCAGCCGCATGTTGTTCACCAGCACCGTGTACGCCGACGCCGAGCCGCGCTTCCTGAACAAGTGTTGAAAGAGGATTCGTATTGTTTTGGCTCGACCGACTTATTCGACCATTTTCAACGAGTCGAGACGAGGTGGTGATTTAAGTGATGGGTATGACAAAAGCACGAACACACGCGTGATTTTTTTTTCTCAAAATAAAAGTGCAGTAGGTTGTGGAGATAAGGGCGAATTTGCTATGTGTAATTTCAGATTGACGCTTCGACTCTGCGCCAGTGTGAGTTGAGTCTTACATTTCGGGTCAGAGATGTGGGGCATTCTCTTTTAATAACAACAAGGAGAGGGAGTACTGTGTGCATTTAAACATAACCCAATTAGATATGGATGAAATGTCGCTTGCAGCGCTAGAGGCATTAGAGTGTGTACCTGGAACAGATAACCACCAATAGATACCGTATTTAGGGCATCCGACCTTCGCCAAGTATCTATGATTTATCACTGATAAGTGACAATTCTTGTCAACGTCGTTTTAGTGCTGAAAGACCCTATGAAGTATGTGGTAAAAGTTATTGTCATGGAAGTAGCCAATCACGTGTCCAGTGTTATAGTGCGACAACGTTTTCTGTTCCGGTGGCCAAAACTGGAACTAACGTGTTTTTTAACGTCAATTTGCTGTCAAGTTGTTGTCCATCGTCATCATCCATCATCCATTGTCCAAATATTTTGACTTTTATGTTTGGTAAAACCGCATTATTAACGTTGACGACAACGTACGTAGTACAAATGATAAGTTAAAAAAATATAAACTTCGTCATTTTTTTATTTTCAAGGGGGGGGGGGGGTGTAGTGTGTGTACTTGCTATACGCACACACTCGCATCTTCCAATATATAAGCGCATTTTAACCTAATAAAACGCTCTTTATAATCGCAGTCAGTTGTTTCATTTGTTGTCCGAACCGTCTACATTGCACTATACTTTTCTCGCCCCCCTTTTCGCCGTCAAAAATAGTGACATTGTCGGTCCACCTTGTGTGACAAAATATTTGTCATACAAGGTGGACTGACGATCTGGTCAAGGTCGCGGGAAGCCGCTGGATGCGGGCAGTGCAGGACCGATCGTTGTGGAGATCCTTGAGGGAAGCCTATGCCCAGCAGTGGGCGTGTTCGGCTGACATGATGATGATGTTTTTTTTTCTTCAATTTAAGATTAATTTGTGATGGAAAGTGACTTTAAATATTATATTATGTTAAAGTCACTTTTCAATTTGACGACTCTGTATGAAATATGACAGGGAGAAAAAAATAGCCCCTGGCGAGTTTCTTGCCGGTTCTTCTCGTTACAAGGCCTCCCGCCGTAGGATTTGCGAACCGATAGCGTAGCTTCATTGACGTTCACAAGTGCTGTATCAGCTTAAAATGAATAAATTATTTTGAATTTTGAATTTTATCATACGGCATCTATGTAGCTTGCTACAGACAGGTGATCTGTGTTACCTGGCGTGCACCTCTGCCTGCACGGCGTGTCTCGCGTCGGGCAGCGGCTGCACGATGTTGCTGAACACGTTCCCGCGCCGGTTGGCCGGCGCGCCCGCGAACCGCAGGTCCGTCACCAGGATCTCCTGCCACACAACAATTAAGCATGCCTACAGTACGATCGCGGAGCACGAAGAATCTCGAACAAATAAATATTCTCCTGTCTGTAACAGAGATTTTCGAAAAAATGGCGCATCGTTCATGGCCAAATTTGCAAAAAAACAACCGTTAAAGTGTTTGGTTGAATCTTTGAATTGCATCAGTATTATATCTACAGATTATACAAAGCACACCACAGGTTAGAGTATCGAAATCGAGCTAAAATAAACAAAGTAATACGCTGATAAACAAATATCAGGTTGAGTCCATTTTCTGATCTTGACAGATGCGACATTTTGCAAAACGCCACAAAATGGCCTCGGGACAGACAAGGGGAGGTTGCATCACGCTCGCACAGATGCGATGACCGCCGTATCAAGGGATAGATGCGAGCGTGACGCACTATATTTAAGCGGGAGCGACAGGGCCAGGTAATAATAGGTCATTAGTACGGGATTCTTCGTGCTCCGCGAACGTACTTTAGCATTCCCAACAATATTACTCTTAATCATTAAGTGGACGAACGAACCTTGTTTGCAAAATTTATCAAATGTAAACGTCTTCATTATAGTTGTCATTAGAAATCATATGAGAGAATATACCTACACGGTAATTTTTTTATCACCCCGGATAATTTTTGGGATTATTCTACTCATAAATACAAACAACTTTTATTATGGAACCAAAACTGAAATCGCGAAGAAAAATCAACTGTTCCATACTTGATTAAACATTTTTGCACATTTCTAAAAAAAATACCGTGTATATCTCGCTTATAAACTTTAAAGATGTCCAAAACAAAACAATAATTTGATCGAGAAATAATCATCCAGAAACTGACCTGCGAGACGAGGTCGATGTCCTGGCTGAGGTCGGAGTAGATGTCCAGCAGCAGGCGGGACTTGATGAAGTTGACGCAGGCCAGCTCGGGCGCGGCGCCGCCGGGCCGCAGCCGCACCGACACGTCTTGCAGCTGCAGCTGCAGCGAGCTCGTGCGCCATACTTGCTGAGGAACAAAGTTCTATCTTTTGGATATTTAAATTGCAAAAAGCATCCTGTCCTACTTATTAAACACCCTAAAAATTTACAATAGTGTCTAATTTAAGGTAAGGGTTGTGACTATACTCACAATGCCTTAGTAGCAAAATATGAAGTACTTACTAGCTTTTTGTTTTCTAGAACTTTAGAGTGACGTATTTACGTACTTGCACTTGTTTGAAATATAACAAAGCCGCGATTTGTAAATTGAGTTTATTTTGTAGAAAGCTTTACTTAACTCCATTACTGCTGCTTCTCAAGTTATAAACGTAAAGGAATTAGCTTACTTATACCGCACTGCTCTAACCCAACCAATGTAAAAGCAGTGAAATATGGTCTTAATGTCGTTCTCTGTAGATACACTTTAGCTTGCGGCAGGCTCGCTTACCGCGCGCTGTCTGCTATTGTATATTGTTGCTGTAAAGTGCATCTACAGTGATCGATATTAAGTCCATATTTGGCTGCTCATAATTTGGTTGGGTGGGAGCGGTGCGGTATAAGTGGTCTATGACCTTTACACTGCTGTTGATTGGTCCTTCGAGCCAGATGGCTCACTAACAAATTAATATCATAATAATATAGTAGGTACCTGGTGCGGCGCGGGCGGCGGCTCGGGCGGCACCAGGTCGCTGACGCACTCGCCCAGGTTGTGCGTTAGCACGCCGCGAACTAGGCGGTACTGCGACGCGTCCAATGCGCACTGTAGAGTTGCTAGCGTGCCGTGAACTTTGAGGTCGGGAACTGCGAATAGACAAAACAAAAATTAGTATAATTTCTTGCCACACACGCATACATCCATACTAATATTATAAATGTGAAAGTGTGTTTGTTTGTTTGTTTATTTGTTTGTTTGTTTGTTTGTCCTTCTTTCACGTCAAAACGGAGCAACGGATCGACGTGGTATTTGGTATGGGGATAGTTTGGGAGCTGGAGAGTAACATAGGCTACTTCTTATTCCGGAAAATTGAGTAAAAGTTGTAATTTTCTATGAAAAATCGTTTAACTGTCGTACCTTTCGATACAAAACTGTCATTTCTTCCATTACCGTTTCCAAAGAGTATGTTATCACTGACGTCTGCGCGGTCAAAATCGAATACTAATCTTTTCCATAAGCTTAGAATAAAAAATGTACTGTAGCTAGCGCCTAAACTTCCCCAGTCGCAAATGCGCGCAGTGTTATCTGACACTCGCTCTACTTCACAGAGTAATTTTTAATATGTAAGAAATAGAGACCAAGCTTGGGCCGCTTTATTGGTAATGTGTAACTAGCGCTATCTGTTGTCTGGTGTAGGCAACTTTTGGTGTATAAACATACACACAAGATGTTTGTGACCGGGTCCACTATTATATGGCAAAACAAGGTTTGCCGGGTCAGCTAGTAATAATATAAGTACGTATTATGAAGGCTAAAATGGTTTCTTCGATAGACTCGGAGAATTAAATACAAATACAAATAATTTAAGTTTAAAATTTAGTAGTTAATAATAGAATTAGGTAGTCTACATTTTCGAATTGTTAGTAATTTGCATGCTGTGCTTACTTCGAGTAGGGTAAATCCTAGTAAGTTAGTTTTTAATCAATTATTGTTAGCATAGATTAAGTGGATTATACCCAGTTTAGTAAGCCAATAAAAAAAAATATTATTGAATAAAAAGAAAGCAATACAAACTGCATACCCAATTTCATAAACATATTAACACAATGGACGGTTAAAACGTATTTTATAGTTATTAGTCTAAGGTTAAAACGAGAATTAGAAAGCAAAAGAAAACTGGGCATGGGCAGCTGACTTTTTTAATGGCAACAACTGATTGGAAAACAATGCAAACCGTTAATAGACAAAAATACTAAAAATCATATAAAACCTCAACAAAGGCTGTGCATAATTATCAGCGTTGCATGCGATATTCATGCTGCAAATTGATAAAAAAAAAATTGTCAAATACCCAATTAACCCAGTAAAAGAACCCAGAGACTAATTAAAGGGGGTTCTCTTACAAGTGGTCCGGTAGTTCTGAATTTTTTATATGTTGTATAGGATAGTTAGTGAGTTTTAAAAATGCAAAATGCACAATTCCTCGCCCTCCGCCCCCACCGTATTATTGAAAAAAAAACGGCAGTTTTTTTAGATTTTCGCTTAATTCTTCGTTTAAGGGCATTTGAGCCAGAAACTATTGTTGATAATGTTGTAGAGAATTAAATTTTCTATAATCAACGGTTTACATTTTATTTCTAGGACAGATAGTTCCGCAGATATTCACTTTTTTAAAAATGATTTACAGAAATTTGTCAAACTTCTAAAGAAAAGGGTGCAAAATGGGCCCAGAGTCGTAGCACTCTGAAACTTTATTTAATATAGAGTAATAAATAATTACAACATTTTATTATGTGGCGACGAAGTTCAATTGTGAAAAATAAAAAAGTTACAGTAGTTCAAAAAGTCTTGAAAAAAGCAAAAAATTTTCACTTATATTTTCGTTTAGGTGCATTTTAGCCAGAAACAATTTTTCACAATATTGTAGAGAATTAAATTTTCTATTATTAATGTGTTTCTGTGACAGATAGATGTGATGTTTCTAGGACAGATAGTTTCGAAGATATTATGCACTTTTAAAAAAATGAAAAAAAAAAACTAATTTTTCGGAAAATTTATGGTGCCCGCGCAGTTTTAAAAAGTGCATATCTTCGAAACTATCTCGTACTAGCTGACCCAGCGCGACTTCGTTCCCGTGGCCCTACCCCCTACTCCATCCTACTCTACCCCTACCCCTACCCTACCCCTACCCTACCCCTACCCTACCCTACCCTTCCCCTACCCTACCCCTACCCTACCCTACCCTACCCCTACCCCTACCCCTACCCTACCCTACCCTACCCTACCCTACCCTACCCTACCCCTACCCTACCCTACCCCTATCCCTACCCTACCCTACCATACCGTTACCCTACCTTTACCCTACCCTACTTCTACTCTACCCCCACTTACCCCCTCTTCCCCTATTTTCTCACCGTTAGAACCTTCCTTGGACTTCCATGAACATTTCAAGACCAAAATTAGCCAAATCGGTCCAGCCGTTCACGCGTGATGTCGTGACCAAGGGAAATAGGGATTCATTTTTATATATATAGATGTGTTATGGTACTAATGTGGTATGGTATACCACAGGTCAGTAAACGGATCCATTATGCCTCTCACTCGCTCAAGCGACTACAATATTTTCTTCCTTTCAGAACTAAAATCATGCTGGCGCAATCCCTCCTCCTCCCACTTCTCGACTACGCCGATGTTTGCTATCTGGATGTGACTGAAGAACAGCTGAACAAGTTGGAACGCCTACAAAATCTTGCAATTAGATTTATCTTTGGCTTACGCAAGTATGACCACGTATCATCTTATCGTTCTCAGCTTAATTGGCTCCCCATTCGTCTTCGCCGTGATATGCACATCCTTTCCACCTTATTCAATATTCTCAAAAACCCTAACTCTCCCGAATACCTTGTCTCCCGCTTCCATATGCTCCCTCCTCCCTCTCGCTCTAGGCGGCCCTGTGTCACTAAGACGCTTGAGCTGCCTAGAAGCAACACCAACTTCCTTCTCAATTCCTTCACTGTTAGAGCTGCGCAGCTTTGGAATAGACTTCCGTCGGACATCCAGGACAGTCGGAATGTTCAGTCGTTTAAAACGAAACTGAAAGCGCACTTTCTTGCACAAATTGATCCAATCCAATGAAATTTGATATTGTAAAGTTACCCACTATATAGTATATAATTTATGTATTGTATTTATATATGTATATAATATTTATTTTAAATATTTATTATATATTGTGTTTGGTATTTATTTATTAGGTATTATCTTGTATTTATTAACTGGGTAACAAGACTTTGGGAATATTCCTTGACCTTGCAAAAGCATTTGACACCGTTTCTATACCCATCCTATTGCAAAAGCTTGAGTCACTAGGTATAAGGGGTACTCAGCTTAAACTATTCACAAATTATCTAGACGAGCGGTCACAATGTGTAAAAATAGGCAATGTTGTCAGCTGTGATCTGTCAAATACCCCCTATGGAGTTCCCCAGGGGAGCATATTAGGCCCCACGCTATTTTTGGTCTACATTAATGACCTTTGTAACCTAAAAATGCATTGTGGAACAATCATCTCATATGCCGATGACACTGCTCTACTTTTTTCCGCAAACTCGATAGATGAAGTATATAAATATGCACGACAAGGCTTCAATGTAGTAAATAATTGGTTAAATCAGCATCTACTCACGCTAAACCCTGACAAAACTAAGTATATATATTTTTCAATGCGTAAAACTAAGACAACCTTAATTAACACTAAGTTGTATGCCCACCATTGTAATGACCCTACTAATCACAGTTGCATTTGCCCAGAAATAGGTGTTACTAACAATTTGAAATATTTGGGTATTATCATTGACGAAACACTCTCATTTAAGCCTCATATTGAAGCTTTGTGTGGAAGAATACGTAAATTAATATACATATTCAAAAAACTACGCACTTTGACTGATTACGCACTGATACGGCAGGTTTATTTCGCCTTGTGTCAATCAATATTAAGTTACTGTATTACGACATGGGGTGGCACTTCTAAAACTTTATTGTTATCAATTGAAAGAGCTCAAAGAGCGGTTCTAAAAGTTGCTACCTTTCGTCCCTTCCTCTACCCAACAGAGCTTCTTTATAAGGCATGTAATATATTAACCGTTAGACAATTGTTTATACTTAACACAGTCCTCAAACAGCACACTGCACTTCCCTATAGCACTGACATTACTAACAAAAGACGAAAAGATATAGTTTGCCCGCAAAACACGGGAATGAAACATGCGTTTTCTTCTAGCTTCTACATGTTTCTTGGGCCTATGTTATATAATAGATTAAATGCCAAATATGGTATTTATGCAATCAACTATCATGGCACGAAAAGTATTCTACAAGAAGCCCTCCAAAAAATGTCCTACGAGGACACAGAGAAATTACTGTTGGTGACAAAATAAATGTTTAGAATTAAATTAAATTTATAAAGTTTACTCACGTTGTTATTACCGTTATTTTTTTTAAATTTTACTCATTGATACTTATACAGATTGTTTAATGATTAAAGTATTTATGTAAGTTCTTTTTTGCCTGAAACACAGGGAATCCTAGTTCAGGCTCATTATTATTATTGATTTGATGTGTACCTAGTTTTAGCCTTTACTTTTATATTTTGTATTGTATGTTTTGTTGAATAAATTTTTATTATTACTAGCGGCCGCCCGCGGTTTCACCCGCGTGGTTCCCGTTCCCGTGGGAATATCGGGATAAAAAGTACATATAAACCTTCCTCTTGAATCACTCTATCTATTAAAAAAAACCGCATCAAAATCCGTTGCGTAGTTTCAAAGATTTAAGCATACAAAGGGACATAGGGAAAGAGAAAGCGACTTTGTTTTATACTATGTAGTGATTATTTATTTCATATAGGTAGTTTTGCACTTTACGTCACCTGCTTATTTATCTATCTCTTACACTTTCTGGGTTGACTGGAAGAGATCTCTTTTAGAGATAAGTTCACCTTTGCTCACTTGTTTTAATTATATTTGTTTATATGTGTTTTTTTTTAATGTGCAATAAAGAGTATAATAATATAATATACTGACTGTCATGAGTGCGCTGCGTGGCGTTGAGCTCCAGCGTGAAGGTGATGGTGGCGGGCGCGTGCAGTATGGGCGCGCCCACGCGGCGCGGGCGGCCGGCGCCGGCGCGCGCGCACCACAGCGACCCGCCCTCCAGCCGCACGGAGCGGACGTCTAGCAGCTCCGGCTCGCCTACGCACGCAAACAATACTACATTACAGACGAGTACGGCAAGCTAGCACTGCAAATAAAATAAATAATAGTAGATTTCATTACAAGTGCGGAAAGTCTGTCATTGCAAAGAGTTCCGACAAATGTCTACCCGAGCCGAGGCGCAGCCGAAGGTGAGGGTTGACAGTCGGAACAAGTTGCAATGACGGTTCCGCACGTGTACTGAACAACTATTTTTAATACAGTTGCGAAAAAATTAAGCAATTTAATAAAATAATAAAACACAATAAACTCAACTAACTAATCGTAAAAGAATATAAGCAGAGACTTTTTTTTTGTTTTCTTCACCCATTCTGGGTTGGCAAAGGAAACTATGATCATACAGCCAAGGCTTCAGTAGAATTTTTTTATTGATATGAAATGAAAATTAAATTAAATGAGATGAAATGAAATGAAACCTAACAAAAGCAATCCGAATCCTACAGGAGCGCCTTTCCTTATTTCTCTCTTTTACCACATCGTTTTCCATTAAAGCACTAATTCCACCATACTAAGTACCTACCACAATAAAAACCAGAAAAAACGAATTTAGATAATTAAGAAATAAGGTCCCTCATTTTCTTTTCATTTACTTGCGCAAACTCCTATAAGCAGATACTATGGTAAATAGTGCACGTCATACCATATTTAGTAATCTGTGGTCATACAGCCAATTTTATGTATTTTTTATATTCATAAATTTAATTTGGCCGATACTAATATTAATTTAATGTATAATTAAAATTACTTTTAAATCTGATATTGAAACAAATTAGTAGCTTCTTTTATTTTAGTAGCTTTTTCTATTTCTAATATTTGCATGAATCATAAAAACTTCTATGTTTTTTTTTTAGTAAAAACTTCGTGGTTGGTTTTTTCTTTTTAATAGACAATATTTTGACAGTTGGGAAAGAAAACGCACGAGTTCGGGAAAGGTAAAGAAAAAGTTCGAGTGTGTAATAGCCCGCATCCCGAACGCTATACGTCCCTGCAATACGCCACTTTTTGAGCAACTGTATTAAAAAAATCTTTATTTACTTTTGAAGAATAAACTATTACACAATTTATCAGGAATCCCCTTTTAAACATAAAAATGTCTGTAATAAGGGACACCGCTCCTCCTTTCTTAAAAACAGTTTATCTAGGCAAATAGCTTCCAGAACAAGACTTGTATAAAACTTTTCACACAAAATGCGACAAAATACAATTTTTTGTTAACATGGGATGTTAACATTTCAGAGCATGAGTGAGAAAATAAAATGTATTACCTAAAATCACTTAAGCCATGCCGCACACGGACCACTGCCCACAACCACAAAACGCTAGCAGCTACCTATTTTCTGTAGTTTTCATACATATTACATGAAATGTTGACGCCGATAGTCACCACTTGTTTCTTCTTCTGGCTTCAAGTGGCGCCGTTTGTGGCTATCGCGTGTGGCTCGTGTGCGGCGACGGTAAGTCTAACTATAGCATTATTTCACAAGTTTACAAGTAAGTCTTATTAGCCAAACGTTTCATGTTACAATTAAAATGTTATCCCAACATCGTAAACTACGAAATCCAGTATCTGTTCAATATACTCTTTAAACGCTGGAAAAATAGGTTCCGCACACACCGGGAACACAATGACGGGCGCGGCGCAGCTCACTTCCAGCCGCTAATGTTATAGATATAGAGCATCTATTGCACCGACTGACCTCCGTCGCTGACGGGCGCGTGCGTGAACGTGTTGGTCAGATGCAGCCGCTGCAGGTGCAGTGCGAGCGCGGGCCGAGCCCGAGCAGACACCGGGAACACAATGACGGGCGCGGCGCAGCTCACTTCCAGCCGCTAATGTTATAGATATAGAGCATCTATTGCACCGACTGACCTCCGTCGCTGACGGGCGCTTGTGTGAACGTGTTGGTCAGATGCAGCCGCTGCAGGTGCAGTGCGAGCGCGGGCCGAGCCCGAGCAGACACCGGGAACACAATAACAGGCGCGGCGCAGCTCACTTCCAGCCGCCGCCGCGGCGCGCGCCCGCCGTCGCCGGCGCCCGTGCCCAGCGACACCTACGGCAAAACATTACTTAAAAGCTTCCAGAAGCTCCTGGGTATTTTGTTATAAAAAAAGTGTCGTTACAGACTCAAGATAAGTTGGTTTCGTTTCAATATTTATTTATTTAAGAACAGCTAGCAAGTACATACACCAAAGACAAGGTAAAAATACATTTGAAAACTAAAAATCTCAGCGTTGTTAAGGTTATAGGTTAATCCAAGATAAAACAATTAAAAACGGGAGTAATAATCGGTATTTTTAGCAGTAGCATACCTTGCGGCGCGCCTGCAGGATGCCGCGGCGCAGCATGCTGAAGTCCCGCGAGAATGCGTACAGCTCGTGAAGGAACCACTTGGTGTGCACGTACGTGGCCACCTACGTCTCGCACCCGCCCGACTGCTCCCTATTGCTACATTTACATTCAGCCCCTGCCGCTGCCCCTCGCGTTGCCGGCAATAATTCTCTATTTACTGCCGCAGCAGCATCGAGAGAAGTGTGTGTTTACATACTGCCCTGCCACTCACTTCGCTATCGACTATCGGCAATGGCAGACGTCGAAATGGTTACCGCGTCCGCAGTGTGACTTTTTGTTACTGACTTCCCAAATTACTCTTTCCATTTCTAGCAATTGTAAAAATGTTATAGTACTTTCATTTACTCCAGTTGAACGGCATTATAATAATCGTCGATCTCAACCTTAAGCAATGAACAGACGTCTTTCTCCTCCAACCGCTTGGCAAGACCTAAGCGACCCGAGGGCAGTATGTAAACACGTCCTGCCCGTCGCGCTGCCGGTCCTTTGACTTCTGCACAAAAAACCGCTCTGATGACTGACGCATGAAGCCCGGTTCCCACGGCCTGTCTTTTCACAGGCCAGACCGCGCCAGGGCAGGCCGACAGGCCGTGGGAACGGTCGCATCCGATGAGGCCTGTGGTCGCCTGTCGTCGCCCGCCCGATCCGTCGGGAGTCGGTAAGTTCAAAGGCGTGGCGCGGCGCGGCGCGGCGGTGCCTGTCGCGCCTGTAGGGGCGTGTCTGCGTCGGTTCATTTCACCTGAGATAGCGCGCGCGCGTACACGCACACGTCATTATGGAGTGGACGAACAATCTTATATTCGAGTTTTTAAATCTCTACGAAAATTAACCAGTGATTGGAATAGTTCGTCACCACAGCATAAAAACAAGAACGATGTCCATAATGCGTGGTTACGGATAAACACTAATTTAAAAGGTGGAACTATACCAACCACGGAGTTATAAAAGGAAAGAGAAAATTTATCAAATGTTGACCACTTAATAAAAGCGGCTGCACACGCAGCCATGCGCTCCGTTATATCACACATGTTGGACTGGCGGTGACGACAGGCGGGTACAGGCCGACACAGGCCGTGGGAATGGCTCGGCACTAGACGCACAGGCCTGCACAGGCATCCACAGGCGTGGCGCGATCCGGCCTGGCCTGTGATAACACGGGCCGTGGGAACCCACCTTGAGAAGTATCGTGTTCACATACTCGTCCTGCCCACTTCGGCTGAATGTAAATGTGGTATATAGCATACCTTGCGGCGCGCCTGCAGGATGACGCGGCGCAGCATGCTAAAGTCGCGCGAGAAGGCGTACAGCTCGTGAAGGAACCGCTTGGTGTGCACGTAAGTGGCCGCGCCAACCTCGGCTCGCACCCACGTCTCCCAGCCCATACGAGCTGCTTCCTCAGGGCTCAATCTGTCCGCATGACCATTTATGTAGAACAAAAGTGAACAAAAATAATTTGAAACGTTGTCTAAACTTTCTTAGGTTAAAATTTAAAAATCTTAATTTACATGTAATACGTTTGAACGTAACAATTAAACGGGATTTTTTATTTTAAGTCAATTCGAATTCATATTTTATTTTGGTGATAAAATACATAGTATCAAAACATTATGTCAGCATACTCTAGATAACCGATGATGAAATAAAGAATAGAGTATACTTTGTACAATAGCATATCCTCTGACAGCTCATTCGTGCAATGTAAGTTATTAGAGTGTGTTCACGCTACCAATGATTTGCAACTTTTTATTGCTAAAGCTACTAAAGTTGCAAAGAAGAAAAGAAGAACAAATGACGATGATCTGTCAATATTTTTCACAACGAAATTGTAATTCAAAATAATTTAGAGTAATAAAGCGAACCAGTTATTTACTTAAGGCTGATTTACATTTGCATAAGTACAGTAGCGAACTAACTTACGGTCTTGGCGAGTTAAGTTCTTATCATCGTTTGGACAGTGATTTGCCAGTTAAGTAATAACTTAACGATTAAGTACAGAGAATAGGATGAGGTTTATTTTTTCGGTAAGTCAAGTGCAAGTCCACCCCGCCCGTGCGTCTTCCGCACCCTGCCAACTAAACTCGCCGCGCGTGTAGACGGGCGAGTTTAGTACAGTTCATAAGTTTTCAGGTTGCAACGTGTTTTGTTTTAATAATTTTCTTTCTTGAAGTTGATTTGTTTTGAGTTTGAGTTTTAAATAACAGCACGATGAAGTGGTCGGAGGAGACAACATTAAAGTTTGTCAAGGAATGTTTAGGACATGATTGCATAAATATAACACTAAAAGCGATGAGTATAAGAACAAATTAGCTCGAGATGCTGCATAAGAAAAAGAACAATGGGCACTACTGCCCATACGACATAAGAAAAGCTGTAAAATAAAAAACGAAATCAAACAATACTTATACATTTTATTTTTTATCGGTTTTCTATGTTAGATCTTTGAATGACAAGTCCCACTTATCTGTAGAAACAAAAATGAATCTTTGGACATTCGCGAAGATAATTTATAGATATTCTTTAAGGTCCCCATCTGCCAGTACCATAAGACGTTGATTGCTTGCGCCCCGTGTTTCTCTTCTTGCTATCCACTTTCTTTCCCATATACGTTTAGGTCTATTCCTTTCTATTACAATTTCATCTTCATTATCTTCCACAAGAAAAAGCACTATTAATTCTTCGATTATCACACGTAAATTGATGATGATGATGATTCTCCGATTATGACACCTAATAATTCTTCGTCCATTTATCTGAATCCGAGTAGATACCAATGTAAAATAACCAACAAGTCCAACAACTGTTGTCTTTGTCGCGGAGCGGATACTTCTTCTCGGAATGGCAACTTATGACTACTTACTCGCCTATACGTTTGGACGCTACTTACAACTTACTACTTGTTACTTAACTGACTGATTTTTTAACTCGCTACTGTACTTAAACAAATGTAAATCAGCCTTTAGTTCAAACTGCAGTTTTATTTACGGTTTCACCAATTTATTAGTACAAAACTGATACTGAAGGTATTGTACAGAGTGGCTGTTTAGTGTAAGTGCTGACCTGGTGTATCGCAGCGTGAGCGCGTTGTTGTTAGCGTGCGTACGCAGTCGGTCGCGCCACAGGCGGTGCGCGGGCGCGGCGTGCGTGACGCGCAACGCGGCCAGTGTAGCGCGCACAGTGCGCGGCGCGTGCGCGCCCGCCTGTGCCGACACGCGCACGCGCCAAACGCGCGCGCGCAACCACGCCGCACCATCGCGCACGCCCACCACGCCCAGCGACCGCACCACCACCTCCGTGCGCGTGCACCACGGAGCCACTGCAGTCAGCGACGACTCTGCGAGACACACGCACACGATATCATCACCCCTAAAGTGCCCGGTAACGATCATTCGCAATAGGGTATTTTACTGTTGTTGAAATGTAGATATTTAATGATGACGTTAAAAAATATTGCAATTAAGAATACCAAATGTGAAAGAATAATTTGAATCTGTTTTATAATAAAAGAATTATAGTCTGTTTGATTTTGACTATAGCTGTCTCTTTCTAAAACGAAATCTTCTATGGCGTGACTATGAAGCTACTAACCCACTGACGTCACTGAGATAGCGTCCTGTCCTTGTCTAATTATAAAGTTTGAAGTCCTATATCTTTAAAAATATTCAAGATAATTCAAAATGAAAACTTGTTTTGTGTAGCTAATATTTCGAAAAACATTTTAAAGAAATAAAAAAAAGTCAGTAAAATACCGTATTGACAATGTTTACGTCATTGACGGACCAAATGATCATCTACAGAGGCAATTGAAGCCATTGTCATTCGAAATACGTGATTGACGGCGAATGATGGAAAGCCCATTGACAATCGCGAATGACGCTATCAATTGATCGTCTCGTTGTGCGATTGACAGATTTTTCGGTCATTTGTTCGCTCGCTAGTATAAAAACATGGCGGACACCGCGGAACAAATGTGGGCGAGCAATTGACGCATCGAATGAAGCTCCATCATTCGCACCTTCAATTGAAACGGTCAATCACGTAACAATTGACGAATGACGATTGATCGTTACCGGGGCACTTAACATTAACTGTAACCAGGCCTATTTCACTCCCCGTGTCGGCTCGAAAACGCGGCGGCAACGCTGGCGTTGTAAATCCCTAGAAATCAGGTCCGCAAAAGAGCTAGAATATATGCGATAGAAAGATATGCAACGACTGGCCGTTCGTAATTTGCGCCGTACGAGCTGAATTGTACTTTATTTCGTTTTAGTTGGAGTTGCTATTTTTTTTAAATGACTTAGCGGAGTGAACTATCTGTTACATAGTAACTATTTAGTAATCTGTGCTGTAACTTCAAAGCTCTCGAAAAACAAGATTATTTTCATAACACGTTCTATGCCCTTCGATGCGGTTCTGGTACACTCAGTGTCAAATCGGTTGCGTCTAGAGTAAATGATCTGAGAAACATAAAGCAATTTGATTTACGTAGTTCGAATCATCATATTGATGTAAGCACTCCAGGTGTTCGGTATTAATGTTGGCGTACATTATGCACAGATAACTTTGAGAGCTTTGTTTGCTACGATATTTTGAACACCTTGTGTGATGTTTCGAACTGCGTATATCAAGTAGGTACCGACCTGCGGGCGGCGGCTTGGGCTCGTCGTCGGCCGGCAGCTCGTCGCCCGTCACGCCGAAGAAGTCCAGCACCGCCACCCAGCTGTCCACGCTCACCACCAGGTCCAGGCAGTTGAACTCCACCTTCGTCAGCTTCGTGATCTGAACCGACAACGAGGATCGATAAAAGATTGCGATTGCAATTGCAATCCATTCTTTCTAGAGCATTTCAGAAAATATTAAAACATATCAAAGGTTTTCTTAAATGCCCTAGAAAACTAGGTGTTCCCAAATTGGCACGGCGGGCAAGAATGGGTTACTTATATTATGACATTTTGAGAACGAGGTCAAAACGGACGGGATTTATGTAGTCAATTTTTAAGTCAAGCGCTTTTTTTTTATCCACAACGGGATAGCACTTAGCCTTCATCACACCTGATGATAAGTGGTGATAAGGCTGAAGGTGGAAGCGCACTACTCCCGGAATCCTCAATCACTGAGGAACTGGCTATCTTATCTTTAACTGCCGGAACACAATAATGCTGAAAACATCATTGTTATGGCGTCAGACTTAGATAAGATGGTGGTAGCTAGCCAGGCGGACTAAGAACAAGTCCTACCACCAACCAAACCGAATACAATATGTACCGCCACTGGGAATCGAACCCGGACCTCTGGGTCTGAAATCCGTGGTATGAACCACTAGACCACAGAAGCGGTTAAAAAGGTTAAAATCAAATAGTTGATTTGATACTCATTATATTATGTATATCGAGTTTTATTTTTAGAATGGAGTGATTTTGTCATTAAGATTTTTTGTGTTAGTTTAACTTTAAATAAAACAAAGGATTTAGGAACAGGATAATCATAATTAAGTACAGAATAAAAAAGGAAGTACCCGAGCAATGAAACCCAACACGACCTACCTTATTGTATTTCTCCTCAAAGAGCGGGTGCGCAGGGTCGCGCGTGTGCACGGACACCCACACGAGGTTGTCGTCGGGTGGCAACTCCGCCTCCTCCGCGTCCGAGTCCGCATCCGCTTCGGCGTCCGGTTTCGCCTCGTCCGGGTCCGCGTCCGGCACGCATTCTGGCGAACAGGGCGGCGTTATGCCACACTTGCTGACGCGTTTGTTGCGGCGCAGCTGGGAATGTTTGTTACAAATAAAGTTTTATCTACGTCTGTGACAAATACTTAAATTAAAATTGATAAGTAATATCTTTTCACCTTGTAAATTACGTTATAACGTTATGAGTTACCAAAAACCATAAGCTCGTCACATATAGATACACAACTAAAGCTGAGAAATCGGAGATGCTCCGAGAGCGTTTTGTCGCAAAGATGAACACACATCTACCATCCGTCCCCAACTTCAACGATATGCCCCCCTAGCATGACCAACAAAATTCGATATGATATGATAAGTTATCCGGTTTAACTGTCAAAAGACTATGGGTTTTGACGTTTGAATGTCGATAAGTCGCTTTATCATTCGATACATATCGCGTTTTAGGTGGTCATGCTAGGCTTACTGGACGCAACTAATTTGGACAAATACGTTGACGAGTTCACCTCTGCCATCCAAAACATCTGTGACAAATTGCTCTCGAGACCATCCCGTCCGCCACAGCGCGCACCCTGGTGGAACGACGAACTGGAGGAGCTCAAAAAAGGCGTCATCCGCAAACATCTTAAATTCTCCAAAGCTTTCCGGCGCAATCACTCCTATGAACTCCTGGTGGCATATTGTTGTAAATTACGTTTACAACTAAATATTTACTTAGAGATGTGAAATCGCGGAACTTAAGCCAGTTTTTGCCTGAAATATCGACAGCTGAAACCAGCACTATGTCGTATCTCACCTCGTCGAGCACATCGAGCCGGGCCGACAGCGAGTTAACACACCGCCATACCGGAGCAACATTGATTGTGGTCGTATGCGGCGAACGCGTCCGCAATTCGGGGCAGCTACAGGGGGCGCCGGTGCGGCTGCGATACCAGCTGCGACACGAGCGGCAACACTACGTCATGCGTTACCTCGTCGAGCACATTGAGCTGCGTGGACAGAGAGCCGGAGCGTCGCCTAACCCGACAAGCTGGTATGCAAATAAGATCTGTGAACGCACTATAGAATTACACCAACAGAATTGGAGCTCGCTGGATTCGTGCAGCCAGGCGAAACTCGTACTGCCGCGCGTGGACGCGCGTCTATTCAGGGCCCTGATACAACTGCGCAAACCGCAACTTCGCCTGGTAACAGGTGCTATTACTGGTCATGGACAATTTAACAGACATCTTTTTATTTTGGTGTCACCGACAGTCCCCTATGCAGAGGGTGCATGGAGGAAAAAGAAACAGCTGCCCACGTACTGCTGGAATGCAGGGGGGTGGCACCCTACCGGGCGAGGTACCTCGGCTCGCCGGGCAGCGTCCAGGAAGCGATCACGAATGTGAAAGCTCTTAGAGTGTTCCTGGCTGAGCTGGGCTGGCTAGAGTGATCTGGCCGCGCACCCTCCGGACGCAAAAAAGGCGCAATAGACGTCGAGTTGCGGAAACCGCTTGTAATGTTAAGAAGAAGAAGGAGCGGCGACGGGAGCGGGCGGGCGGGCCAGCGCGGGGCAGGAGCGGGAGAGCGCGGGCGGGCGCGCGCGCGGCCCGTCGCCCGCCAGCTGCGACCGAGCGGCGACACTGCGGCATGCGTTACCTCGTCCGGCACATTGAGCTGCGCGGGCAGAGAGCCGGAGCGTCGCATAGGGGCGGCGACGGGAGCGGGCGGGCGGGCCAGCGCGGGGCAGGAGCGGGAGAGCGCGGGCGGGCGCGCGCGCGGCCCGTCGCCCGCCAGCTGCGACCGAGCGGCGACACTGCGGCATGCGTTACCTCGTCCGGCACATTGAGCTGCGCGGGCAGAGAGCCGGAGCGTCGCATAGGGGCGGCGACGGGAGCGGGCGGGCGGGCCAGCGCGGGGCAGGAGCGGGAGAGCGCGGGCGGGCGCGCGCGCGGCCCGTCGCCCGCCAGCTGCGACCGAGCGGCGACACTGCGGCATGCGTTACCTCGTCCGGCACATTGAGCTGCGCGGGCAGAGAGCCGGAGCGTCGCATAGGGGCGGCGACGGGAGCGGGCGGGCGGGCCAGCGCGGGGCAGGAGCGGGAGAGCGCGGGCGGGCGCGCGCGCGGCCCGTCGCCCGCCAGCTGCGACCGAGCGGCGACACTGCGGCATGCGTTACCTCGTCCGGCACATTGAGCTGCGCGGGCAGAGAGCCGGAGCGTCGCATAGGGGCGGCGACGGGAGCGGGCGGGCGGGCCAGCGCGGGGCAGGAGCGGGAGAGCGCGGGCGGGCGCGCGCGCGGCCCGTCGCCCGCCAGCTGCGACACCAGCAGCAGGCGGTGCCGCGACCCCGGCGCCTGCGTCAGGTCCTCCATCGTGATCGACCGCAGCGACACCTGCACACAAACCAAAACGAATTGAGATACTTTATCCTTTACACCCATAGGTAAACGAATCAGTAGATGGATGGAAACGCGTCAAGTCCACTTAATGTTGCGTTTAATAATGGATCCATATGCAAGTAACAAAAACATATATATTAGGTGAGGTGTACACACTACAAAATACAATATTCATTTGCATTTAACTTTTAAATTAACTTATAAATTTGCATCCTCTAAGTTGCGAAAGTTTAAAAAGTTGGTCTCTCGAGCCGGATAACACCCAAATGTTATCAATGACAGATAAAGTCCTAGTTAAGTCGGTACCTGCAGCCTGGTCTCGTGCGGCTCGAGCGCGCGCTGGCGCAGCAGGAACTCGCGGAAGGTAAACTGCACCAGGTCCGCTATTACACCAGCTCCACGCTCAGCGAGCACACAAGACAACTGGGGGCCAAGCCTGCTAACGTTAAGTCATAATCGTGTCTCAATCGTGTTTCAATTGTAGTGCTTTTTTACACACTAGTTACAAGAAATGTGTACTTTTTCACAATACTTCTGATGGTCACACCACACACTACATCCACATCACATCATACTGTCATAATTCTTATAACTAGTGTGTAAAAAAGCACTGCAATTGAACTACAATTGAAACACGATTGAGACACGATTATGACTTAACGTTAGCAGACTTGGCCCCCAGGACTTTATCAACAATAAACGCAGCGTTTGTAGTACCTGCAGCCTGGTCTCGTGCGGCTCCAGCGCGCGCTGGCGCAGCAGGAACTCGCGGAAGGTGAGCTGCACCAGGTCCGACACCAGCTCCACGCTCAGCGAGCACACAGACAACTGGACTGTATCAACAATAAACGCAGCATTTGTAGATTACCTGCAGCCTGGTCTCGTGCGGCTCGAGCGCGCGCTGACGCAGCAGGAACTCGCGGAAGGTGAGCTGCACTAGGACCGCTATTACACCAGCTCCACGCTCAGCGAGCATACAGCCAACTGGACTGTATCAACAATAGACGCAGCGTTTGTAGGGTACCTGCAGTCTGGTCTCGTGCGGCTCGAGCACACATACAACTGGACTGTATCAACAGTAAACGCGGCGTTTATAGGGTACCTGCAGCCTGGTCTCGTGCGGCTCGAGCGCGCGCTGACGCAGCAGGAACTCGCGGAAGGTGAGCTGCACTAGGACCGCTATTACACCAGCTCCACGCTCAGCGAGCATACAGCCAACTGGACTGTATCAACAATAGACGCAGCGTTTGTAGGGTACCTGCAGTCTGGTCTCGTGCGGCTCGAGCACACATACAACTGGACTGTATCAACAGTAAACGCGGCGTTTATAGGGTACCTGCAGCCTGGTCTCGTGCGGCTCGAGCGCGCGCTGACGCAGCAGGAACTCGCGGAAGGTGAGCTGCACTAGGACCGCTATTACACCAGCTCCACGCTCAGCGAGCATACAGCCAACTGGACTGTATCAACAATAGACGCAGCGTTTGTAGGGTACCTGCAGTCTGGTCTCGTGCGGCTCGAGCACACATACAACTGGACTGTATCAACAGTAAACGCGGCGTTTATAGGGTACCTGCAGCCTGGTCTCGTGCGGCTCGAGCGCGCGCTGACGCAGCAGGAACTCGCGGAAGGTGAGCTGCACTAGGACCGCTATTACACCAGCTCCACGCTCAGCGAGCATACAGCCAACTGGACTGTATCAACAATAGACGCAGCGTTTGTAGGGTACCTGCAGTCTGGTCTCGTGCGGCTCGAGCACACATACAACTGGACTGTATCAACAGTAAACGCGGCGTTTATAGGGTACCTGCAGCCTGGTCTCGTGCGGCTCGAGCGCGCGCTGACGCAGCAGGAACTCGCGGAAGGTGAGCTGCACTAGGACCGCTATTACACCAGCTCCACGCTCAGCGAGCATACAGCCAACTGGACTGTATCAACAATAGACGCAGCGTTTGTAGGGTACCTGCAGTCTGGTCTCGTGCGGCTCGAGCACACATACAACTGGACTGTATCAACAGTAAACGCGGCGTTTATAGGGTACCTGCAGCCTGGTCTCGTGCGGCTCGAGCGCGCGCTGGCGCAGCAGGAACTCGCGGAAGGTGAGCTGCACTAAGCTGCGCGCGCCCGCGCCTAAATCAGCCACCAGCTCCACGCTCAACGAGCACACAGAGAATTGCACTGTATTAACAACAAACAAAGGACTTTATATTATTTTTATGCATTCACAATGCAATTTTTGTAAGTACTTATAGGAAAAATGTGATAGTAAAAAACCACGAGCCCTATAAGTAGCTTTCAACTTTGATGAGGCAACGCTGGCCTACAGCGTAACAGGTGATAGCAAGATTCGACGAGTCGTGTAGGCCTTTCGGTAGCTTAGTTGGTCAGAGCATCGGGCCGGATTCCCGGAGGCGCGGGTTCGAATCCCGCCTGAAAGCTACTTATAGGGCTCGTGATTTTTTACTATCAAATTTTTCCTATACTTACAAAAATTGCATTGTGAATGCATAAAAATAATATAAAGTCTCATTATGGCTGTTTCATCATAATCGATTGTTAAACATTTGTAAAAATGTTTCTTTCGGATGCGAGGGTTTCCTCACATTGATGAGGCAACGCTGGCCTACAGCGTAACAGGTGATAGCAAGATTCGACGAGCCGTGTAGGCCTTTCGGTAGCTTAGTTGGTCAGAGCATCGGGCCGGATTCCCGGAGGCGCGGGTTCGAATCCCGCCTGAAAGCTACTTATAGGGCTCGTGGTTTTTTACTATCACATTTTTCCTATACTAACAAACAAAGGGTTAATTTGGCATACAAAAAGTTGCTTCCCAGGGCACTCATTGAATCGTTTGCAAATGTTTATAAAATTCATATATTATCATTATAGTTTTTAAAATTCAGCGAATAATATAAAATTCACTCAATGGTTGCTTAATTTTATACTTCTAATGCTGTTTTTGTTTTTTATATCAACAATACTGTTAATTGGTAATTTTAGGAAAACCTGTTATTGGCCATAAGTTTGGAAACAAAATGAAATGTAATTTGATATTTATACGCTGTTGGTTTTCTAAGAAAATAAATAAAAATAAATAAATAAGACGCAAAGGATTTGAAATATTAACGTTCACTACTGCAACAAGTCACTGATCGGAGAACGCTATACGTCCCTGCAATACGCCACTTTTTGAGCAACTGTAATAAAAAAGTACGTTGACATAGCTAAGCTAGACTTTAATTTGGAACGGGTAATGAAGTCACCTCGACTCTCATCGAATCCAGCTCGGATTGGCAGCGTTTGGGAAGCTCCGGCATATATTTGCGTCCAAAATTCCTCAATGTCTCAAGACTAAGGTCTTTGACCAATGTGTGTTGCCAGTTATGACTTATGGAAGCGAGACGTGGTCTTTTACTATGGGTCTCATAAGAAGGCTCAAGGTTACCCAGCGAGCAATGGAGAGAGCGATGCTTGGTATTTCCCTGCTCGATCGAATCAGAAATGATGAGATCCGCAGGAGAACTAAAACGACCGACATCGCTCGAAGGATTGCTCAGTTGAAGCGGCAGTGGGCGGGACACATAGCGCGGGGAACCGATGGCCGTTGGGGCGGAAAGGTTAACGAATGGCGACCGCGAACCGGACGACGTTCCGTGGGCAGGCCCCCTACAAGGTGGACCGACGCGTCGGATCTGGTCAAGGTCGCGGTGCGCCGCTGGATGCGGGCAGCGCAGGACCGATCGTTGTGAAGATCCTTAGCGGAGGCCTATGCTCAGCAGTGGGCGTCGTACGGCTGACATGATGTATGTAGTCACCGGTAAGTAGCGGCGGGTGCGGCGCGGGGGCGGGGGGCGCGGGCGCGGGCGGCGGCGCGGCCAGCGCGGCGGCCCTCAGCGCGGGGTCCAGCTGCAGCGTGGGCACCGCCGGCTCCAGCAGCACGCTGCCGGTGCCGCTGTCTGTCACGTCCTACGCATCATACCACGGGAAATAAGCACATTGGAATAAACATCAATCAAGTTCACAATGCCATGTCAATTTATTTTAAAAAATCTTGACTTTTTACACAAAGAAAGAGTAGAATAGAGAAGAAATATCGCGATTTGAAATCTTGATTAACACAGAGAAAGAAAAGAATAAAAAAAAATAACGCGTTAAGAAATCTTGATTAACACAGAAAAAGAAAAGAAATATCGCGATTAGAGATGATATTCGTTCTCGATTACCCCATATTTCGACTATATTAGATACCAAATAAACTCACAGATCATGAACCCGATTCTCACGCATTCGAATATTTTCAGTGTGGTAATTCGTAAACAAACATTTTGTTTGTGGTTTCTATTGAAAAGTTAGAACGTTTCAAACAAACTAAACAGTCCCACATGTCAACTAATTCATTTTGACAGCTAAGTTCGTATCGGAACATCGATTAGTCCGTACCACTCGTTGCGTTCGACTGGTTTTCGATCGAACTTTTTCGATTGTGAAATTCTGACCGTACACAAACTCTTGGAAAAATATTTGAATTTCGAGCTTATAAATGTGAACTTTTCTCGATTACGTGAGAATCGGCCCCCATGTCATCGAAATATTAGATTATATGATGTGATCTGTATAAAACGGGGATTGCATAGGTAAAGACCTATTATATAAGCTTAAGGGCACGTACTTCCAAATTATCGAAATCAACCTATTTTTGATTCAAAAGTAAACAATCAAATAGTCTTTATTATGAGCAGATAAAAATATAATGTTGAAGTTTCATAAACGATCTTGATTATTTTGTGGCTAGAAACACGATATTCGTATCCTAACTCGACAATAAAAAAATTCAAAAAAAAAAAGAAAATTTTCATTATTTTTATATTTTTTTGGTTTTATACTTAGATTATTATTCTCTAATTCACGAATAATATATAGGAAAATAGGTAATGACATATTGTAGACTATTCTCAGGCTACTTTTGAAAAAAAGTGAATTTATGCTCAAAATAACAACAAAAACATTGAAAAAATGAAAAAGTGAGGTTATTTTCATTACTCTTCACACGTAAGGAAAAAGACAAAGAGTTTTTGGAAGATCCTGCCCTCTAGTTTTCCGTGGGAGCCCCCTGACCTGTGCGGGCGCGGGGTCGTGCGGCGGCGCGCGGTGCGGCGCGGTGACCCAGCGCACCGTCTCCAGCACCTGCTCGTACTGCTCGCGCCGCGCCGTCACGTGCAGCCCGCCCACGATGTTGCCCGACAGATCGTACTGCACACACATGAGCATACGTTAAATTACGTTAATTTTAATTTTGTGCTTGTTTTTGATGTGTCTTTAAATCAACTCAACTATCGCGTTCCTAACCCAAATAGTCGGAACATTTCTAATAAACTCTTTGCACTTGATTCGTGCAGAACAAACTTGGGTAGACACGCAACGGTTCAGCGTATCTGTAATACGTATATGTACAACAATGTTGCTGTTGCATTGGACATATTTGCTACAAAATTACCACTTTACCCTTACTCTTCCCCTACCCTACCCCTCCTTCCCCTATTTTCTCACCTTTTAAACCCTGGACTTAAGAACATTTCAAGACCAAAATTAGCCAAATCGGTTCAGCCGTTCTCGAGTTTTAGCGACCTTAACGAACAGCGATTATACTAGCCTTCCGCGTGGACTACACAACGTTATCCCGCGGGAATGTGATATTTTTCCGGGATAAAAAGTAGCCTATGTTCCTCTCCAGGCTACAAAGTATCTGTGTTCCAAATTTCAGCCAAATCCGTTCAGCCGTTTTGGCATGATTGATTAACAAACATTCAAACATCCAAACATCTAAACTTTATAATATTATATAGTAGGATAGATCCCACCTGCGGCAGGGTATGTCCGTGGCGCTGCGCGGCGCCGCACGTGAGCGCGAGCTGCAGCGCGGTGTTGTGCAGCACGGGCTGGCCGCAGCTCACGTCGTAGATCTCCTCCAGGTTCTCCGCCGTCAGCTGGTGGTTCTTCAGCTTCTCGCCCACGTCCAGCTGAGTAACGATCATCTTTGGTTAGTTTGGTTAGTTGCACGGGAGCGGGATGTTAAGTAAAGCGACCGTCACCATAAATATCGTTCTTCTTCTTCTTATCGAGTCGATAGCAAACCAAAACTTAAACGGTGTCAGACCGAAATTCGGCTACGCGAATCGCAGCATTGGTAGACTCCATTAGTTTGTTGAACTGGTTATAAAATATAATATAATAAATTTTATTAACAATGGAGTAAAATGTCACGTCAGGAAAAACAATTTCGAGCGTGCTTGTAAAAGTTTGCAATCTATAATTGAGGCTAGAATATTTTGTTTCGCGCTTTAAATCTCTGCGTTTTTTTAATTGAGTAATTTACAAAATTTTAGCGTGGTTCTAATTTTGTTTTGTAATATTTGAATCTTGAAATTGAGTAGTTTATTAAGATCTTAAGTTTTCATAGTGGTTGATCAACTTGAGTTCACGTTCGATGGTTGGTTACGAGCGATAATATGTAGACAACATAAAACTTTGTCACATTGAAGCGTTCCGAAACCAAACGATCTGTGACATAAAAGTAGTTCAATATTGTAATAATTATGTTGTTTACATACAGGAAGACTTTTTAGTCATCGGCATCCTTTATAAATATAATCTGTGATGAAAATTATGAAACACGTATTTTTTCTTTTACCGTCTTTCTGTACTAAAATATTGAAATATCGCCACGCAAAGTTGTTCCAAAAAAACAAGAGAGTTGGATAGCGCGCGCGCACCGCACGACGCCCCACCGCCCGCCCGACCGTGATGACCAAGATAGAAAATTCTTAGGGGGAAAAAAAATAATGTTTTGTGAAAATTTTACGTACGCTTTTTCCAGAAATGGAGTCTGTATCAGATTCTGATACTTACCTAATGTGTACAAATGTTGCCGGTGACCAAAAATTTTTCCTGTTTATAGTCGCGAGCATTACTATTTTTGAATGTAAGGGGCTATGCATCTCCCGGTAGGAGATGTAGTCACTGCGACCTAAAAGATCTATTGTGACTCGCCACCTGGTTGAAGTAACTCTTTTACCCTGGAGGCTTCCAAGAAGTCTAGAATACTCCTAGCTTTTAGAGTATTAATCTCCTCCGGGCGCATAATGTGTCGCCAGCCGGCCTAGCATGAGCGGCTTTTATCGCGCGATATGATATGGTACGGCAAGTTGTCTTGTTTACCCCACTAAGGTGTGAGCAAGACGGCATGCCGTACTATATCATATCGCGTGTTATAAGCCGCTCATGCTAGGCCGGCTGGTCTATTCCACTCCCCGTGTCGTCGACTCGAAAACGCGGCGGCAACGCCGGCGTTGTAAATCCATAGAAATTAGGTCCGCAAAAGAGCTAGAATATATGCGATAGAAAGATATGCAACGACAACGAGTGGCCGTTCGTAATTTGCCTGCGACGTACAAGCTGAATTCTACTTTATTGCTTTATAGTTAAAGTTGCTATTTATTTAAATGACTTAGCGGAGTGTACTATCTGTTACATAGTAACTATTTAGTAATCTGTGCTGTCGCTAGCATACGCACCGTGGCCAGCGAGATGACGCGCACGCGGTAGGCCGGCCGAGTCGTGCGGGCTCATGCGGTGTTGTTACATATGATTGGTGGGAGCGTACGCACCGTGGCCAGCGAGATGGTGCGCAGCGGTAGGCCGGCCGAGTCGTGCGGGCTCATGCGGTGTTGTTACATATGATTGGTGGGAGCGTACGCACCGTGGCCAGCGAGATGGTGCGCAGCGGTAGGCCGGCCGAGTCGTGCGGGCTCATGCGGTGTTGTTACATATGATTGGTGGGAGCGTACGCACCGTGGCCAGCGAGATGGTGCGCAGCGGTAGGCCGGCCGAGTCGTGCGGGCTCATGCGGTGTTGTTACATATGATTGGTGGGAGCGTACGCACCGTGGCCAGCGAGATGGTGCGCAGCGGTAGGCCGGCCGAGTCGTGCGGGCTCATGCGGTGTTGTTACATATGATTGGTGGGAGCGTACGCACCGTGGCCAGCGAGATGGTGCGCAGCGGTAGGCCGGCCGAGTCGTGCGGGCTCATGCGGTGTTGTTACATATGATTGGTGGGAGCGTACGCACCGTGGCCAGCGAGATGGTGCGCAGCGGTAGGCCGGCCGAGTCGTGCGGGCTCATGCGGTGTTGTTACATATGATTGGTGGGAGCGTACGCACCGTGGCCAGCGAGATGGTGCGCAGCGGTAGGCCGGCCGAGTCGTGCGGGCTCATGCGGTGTTGTTACATATGATTGGTGGGAGCGTACGCACCGTGGCCAGCGAGATGGTGCGCAGCGGTAGGCCGGCCGAGTCGTGCGGGCTCATGCGGTGTTGTTACATATGATTGGTGGGAGCGTACGCACCGTGGCCAGCGAGATGGTGCGCAGCGGTAGGCCGGCCGAGTCGTGCGGGCTCATGCGGTGTTGTTACATATGATTGGTGGGAGCGTACGCACCGTGGCCAGCGAGATGGTGCGCAGCGGTAGGCCGGCCGAGTCGTGCGGGCTCATGCGGTGTTGTTACATATGATTGGTGGGAGCGTACGCACCGTGGCCAGCGAGATGGTGCGCAGCGGTAGGCCGGCCGAGTCGTGCGGGCTCATGCGGTGTTGTTACATATGATTGGTGGGAGCGTACGCACCGTGGCCAGCGAGATGGTGCGCAGCGGTAGGCCGGCCGAGTCGTGCGGGCTCATGCGGTGTTGTTACATATGATTGGTGGGAGCGTACGCACCGTGGCCAGCGAGATGGTGCGCAGCGGTAGGCCGGCCGAGTCGTGCGGGCTCATGCGGTGTTGTTACATATGATTGGTGGGAGCGTACGCACCGTGGCCAGCGAGATGGTGCGCAGCGGTAGGCCGGCCGAGTCGTGCGGGCTCATGCGGTGTTGTTACATATGATTGGTGGGAGCGTACGCACCGTGGCCAGCGAGATGGTGCGCAGCGGTAGGCCGGCCGAGTCGTGCGGGCTCATGCGGTGTTGTTACATATGATTGGTGGGAGCGTACGCACCGTGGCCAGCGAGATGGTGCGCAGCGGTAGGCCGGCCGAGTCGTGCGGGCTCATGCGGTGTTGTTACATATGATTGGTGGGAGCGTACGCACCGTGGCCAGCGAGATGGTGCGCAGCGGTAGGCCGGCCGAGTCGTGCGGGCTCATGCGGTGTTGTTACATATGATTGGTGGGAGCGTACGCACCGTGGCCAGCGAGATGGTGCGCAGCGGTAGGCCGGCCGAGTCGTGCGGGCTCATGCGGTGTTGTTACATATGATTGGTGGGAGCGTACGCACCGTGGCCAGCGAGATGGTGCGCAGCGGTAGGCCGGCCGAGTCGTGCGGGCTCATGCGGTGTTGTTACATATGATTGGTGGGAGCGTACGCACCGTGGCCAGCGAGATGGTGCGCAGCGGTAGGCCGGCCGAGTCGTGCGGGCTCATGCGGTGTTGTTACATATGATTGGTGGGAGCGTACGCACCGTGGCCAGCGAGATGGTGCGCAGCGGCGGGCCGGCCGAGTCGTGCGGGCTCATGCGGTGTTGTTACATATGATTGGTGGGAGCGTACGCACCGTGGCCAGCGAGATGGTGCGCAGCGGCGGGCCGGCCGAGTCGTGCGGGCTCATGCGGTGTTGTTACATATGATTGGTGGGAGCGTACGCACCGTGGCCAGCGAGATGGTGCGCAGCGGCGGGCCGGCCGAGTCGTGCGGGCTCATGCGGTGTTGTTACATATGATTGGTGGGAGCGTACGCACCGTGGCCAGCGAGATGGTGCGCAGCGGCGGGCCGGCCGAGTCGTGCGGGCTCATGCGGTGTTGTTACATATGATTGGTGGGAGCGTACGCACCGTGGCCAGCGAGATGGTGCGCAGCGGCGGGCCGGCCGAGTCGTGCGGGCTCATGCGGTGTTGTTACATATGATTGGTGGGAGCGTACGCACCGTGGCCAGCGAGATGGTGCGCAGCGGCGGGCCGGCCGAGTCGTGCGGGCTCATGCGGTGTTGTTACATATGATTGGTGGGAGCGTACGCACCGTGGCCAGCGAGATGGTGCGCAGCGGCGGGCCGGCCGAGTCGTGCGGGCTCATGCGGTGTTGTTACATATGATTGGTGGGAGCGTACGCACCGTGGCCAGCGAGATGGTGCGCAGCGGCGGGCCGGCCGAGTCGTGCGGGCTCATGCGGTGTTGTTACATAATATGATTGGTGGGAGCGTACGCACCGTGGCCAGCGAGATGTCGCGCACGCGCACGCGGTAGGCGGTGCGCAGCGGAGGGCCGGCCGAATTGTGCGGGCTCATGCGATGTTGTTACATAATAATGTGGGATGTGAAGCAACTAGTAAAGGAAGACTGATGTTATGTCTTCCTTCCGGGCTAGGTGTTGTTAGCCCGGGGACAACTGTCCGATGCGATGGTTGTATGTCGGAGTTCGTATATATGCGAACTTAGTGGATGAACTTAGTAAGCGCGATGTAGGTTCTCCGTACTATTCGCCGGCGCCGTCAGTGGTTATGTGCGCGTCGTCTAGATGTCGCCACAATATGATTGGTGGGGAGCGTACGCACCGTGGCCAGCGATATGTCGCGCACGCGCACGCGGTAGGCGGTGCGCAGCGGAGGGCCGGCCGAGTTGTGCAGGCTCATGCGGCCCAGGTGGGCCACCACCACCTGCGAGCTGGTCGCCAGCCGCGGGATCACCACCACCGGCGACTCCAGCTCTACGCTCACGCTGCGAACAACATTTATTTTAAGATTTTACATTATTTTTATGCATTCACAATGCAACTTTGTAAGTATAGGAAAAATGTGATAGTAAAAAACCACGAGCCCTATAAGTTATCCGACTGAAAGCTTCTTATAGGGCTCGCGGTTTTTTACTATCACATTTTTCCAAGATTTATTTTTTAAAGAATTGGTTATTATGTGTGACGGAATTAATAGCTCAACCAGAATATAGTAGATAGGGATCATCAAACTGAGCAACTTTTACTATGGTACCAACTCTGAAATCGCGAAAAGATCAGCTATTTCATACAAAAATTAATAACAATAATATGAAATGTATGAAACAGCTGATTATGTTTTCGAAATTTCGGAGTTGGTCCCATAGTAAAAGTTGTTCATATTGATGGTTCCTATTGAAGTATGATTGCAACATATTACACAAACAAGATGTTTGCATTATCGCGCATTTACAGAAAATTGGAACACACGCGTAGCATTCTCAGCAATCTAGAATAAGATCGCTTACTAAGATAATGTATCTTTAATTGTACTCAATATTATTATCTCAATATACATCTTGACACCGAACAAGTCACATCTCTTTTATTACCTTAGCCTCGGTAAAGCGTCATACCTCTTCATGGCGACCCTTTGCCAACCGAACTTATAAATTTTTGCGGGAAAATCATTACTACATGGAGCAGCAAAGCAAAATTTTCAACACCATACTAGCAGCAGTCTTCGTTGCGGTGCTATTTGGCTCTACACTTCTGTTCATCGCATTACTTGGGAAGACAAAACAATAATATGGGAGCACCACAAAGTAAAGAAGAAGTTATCATCGCACAAACCGCCAGCGGCGACGCCCAAGCAACGCAGAAAACTTCAAGCCAGCTCACTACAACAGAAATTTTACTATCCGTCATACTGCTTCTCATCGTTATACTCATCATTTACGCCTGCATCCGGAAAATTTGGGACCGAATTGTCAACCGACTCCGTAGAGAATTCAACAGCGCAGTTCTAAGAAACACAATATCTTCCGTGGAACTGGCAACGACGTCGACTCAACCATCAACGTAGACCAGGAGGTGTCCAGGGTAGAAACCCGGCCCATTGTACGAGGGGCAAGGGAAATCCCAGCCCGATCTTCAGTTAGCTGTTTCAAGCGGTCCAGGAACCCATCTTAGAAGTCTGAAGATCCTACACACTCAAGGAGCATGAGAAAACCCCCAGCCCGCAGCCCCAGCCCCCACACGCCACGCCGGTCACCACATACCTACTCATCGTGCAGAGACGTAATTATTTTATTCGCGCGCTATAATGCCACCGTAAGTCGTAAGTTATTTTATACTTAAACGTTTTAAATAATATGTAGGATTACATTTTTTTTCTTATTAGATAATGTCATTTATTATTTCCGATTTAAATGAATTGCATAAGAAACTATTGTATATTAAAGATAATTTAGTAAAACTAGGACCAGACAGACGTCAAAAAGAGTTAGGTTTTACGAAATTTAATGAAGCGAAACTTGAATACGCGAAATTAGAGTATATTTTAGCTCAAGTACATAATTTAGTTGAAAAATCGGAGGTATCAACTAAAGATATAACTTTAATTAATAAAATAGCAAATGACATTCAGATCATTTATGACAAAATTATTTCTTTAGAGACTTTAAGTGTTAGTAGTATTTCAAAAATGGCAGAAAAAGATAAATTTGACTTGAAGACAGCCATTGCACTTTTACCAACGATGACAGGTCAAGAACACGTCACTAAATCTCTAATTGATGGTATACAATTATATAGTTCAATGATCAGCGATGCTACTCATGGGTTACTTATTGATTTTGTGATTAAAACTAGGCTCTCTCCTAGCGCAAAATTACGTTTAAAAAGTAGTTATCCAACTATTAAAGATTTAATTAGAGATATGAATACGCATTTGATTCAGAAAAAATCTGCTGTTGCTATCCAACACAAATTACAAAACTGTCGTCAAGGTCATAGGTCGATCGAGTCATTCGGCTCGGAACTAGAACAACTTTTTGTGAATTTAACCATAGCACAAGCGGATGACGACGCTACTAAGTTTGAAGTATTGCGTCCCATTAATGAAAAGGTTGCAATCAAGCGCTTTTCAGATGGATTAGTGAATCAAAAGCTTAGTACTATCATAGCATCACGTCACTTTGATTCTTTACCAGAGGCTATAAGAACTGCCCTAGACGAGCAGTCAATGTCTACCAGACACGAGGAAGTTATGAACATTAAAAAGTTTCATACTCGTAATTTCTCACGCACACCTACTAATTATCCGCGTCAGCCAAGTAATTATTCTAATAAATATAGTTACTATAATAGATTTAGCGCAAACAATAGGTACGCTGCCGGAAACACGAGACCACAACAAGGTAAGTACATGTCGCGAGACTCCCGCGCCGCGCAAGGAACACAATCACGTTCACGTGACCGCGGTCGGCCGAGCCCGCGCCCGCCGCGCTCAGCTGTGCCTTTTCAACGTGTGCAGTACGCTAGCCACGAGCAATCGACCAATAGTGAGTCACAAGCGCGTTCTGAGCCCCAGAACGATAATAATTTAGATTTTTTTCGTTCCTACTGAAAATTATGTTTTAAACTACAATAATAGTAGTACCGTAACTTTTAACGTAAGTAATAGCAATATCGATCTTTTAGTCGATAGCGGAGCAAGCCTTTGTGTTTTAAAATACGAATGGTTATGCGATTATCCGAAGTTATTGAATTTAATTACATTTGAGAAGTTAGTTATAAAAGGTGTTAGCGGTAAACTAGTATCTGAAGGATATATTTACTTAGATTTGTCTTATAATGGGTTAGTTTTTAGAGAAAAAATGTATGTGTTTAAAAATATGTCTTGTTCTGCAAATGGTATTTTAGGTGATAATTTTTTGAAACGCTATCAAGCTATAATTAACTATAAAGAAAATACTTTGCTTTTAACTAAAGATAGTAATTATGTGTCTATACCTATATTGAGTCACTATAGACATTTGATACCGCCACGATGTGAGGTAATAAAATATATACCTACATCGTTAGGCGACGATTGTGTTTGTTTATCTAAAGAGATACAGAAAGGAGTTTTTATAGGAAGTATAATAGCGAAACCTTGTAATGGTCGCATGCCAGTAAGGATATTAAACACCACTGAGAAAGAAGTTGATCTAGATCTTACCGATTTAAAGACTTTTTCATTGAATGATTTTGAAGTCTGTAATTTTGAAAAAGAGGAGGTTTCTGTCGATCGTGTAAAAACATTATTAGGATTATTAAATTTACCTGAACTGAATTTAGAAGAAAAACGAAGTATTGAGAGTATTTGCGCTAAGTACGCAGATGTTTTTCATCTGCCAGGCGACAAACTCTCTTGTACAAACCTAATGACCCATAATATAACTTTAAAACCTAATGTCTCGCCAGTTTATGTCAAGCCACATAGATTACCGTTCGCACTAAGGAAGGAAGTTCAGAAACAGATAGATATTATGCTCGAAAATGATATTATAGAAGAGGCTACGTCAGAGTGGTCTAGTCCCGTCTTGCTTGTACCGAAAAAAACAGATAGGTCAAACGAGAAACAATGGCGATTAGTTATAGATTACAGGCAGTTAAATAATCGTATTGAGGACGACAAATTCCCTTTGCCTAATATAACTGATATCTTAGATTCGCTTGCAAATAACATTTATTTTTCAAAATTAGACCTTTCGCAAAGCTATTATCAGTTATCTTTAAGCGAAGATTCACGAAAGTACACAGCTTTCACTGCTGGTGATAAAATTTTTCAGATGAAACGCTGTCCCATGGGTCTCCGGACATCTGCGAGTGTATTTTCACGTCTTATGACTATTGCAATGTCAGGCTTAAATTATAAAAAGGCTTTTATTTATTTAGATGATTGCGTAATTTTCGGGAAATCTATAGAAAACCACAATAAAAACTTAATTAGTATACTAGAGAGATTTAGAAAAGTTAACTTAAAATTAAATCCTATGAAGTGTGAATTTTTGCGAAACGAAATAATATATCTAGGACACAAAATAACTTCTGATGGAATTTTACCAGATGAAAGTAAAATTGCAACCATGCAAAACTATCCAGTGCCGATGAACTGCGACGATGTCAATCGTTTTGTCGCGTTTGCAAATTACTACAGACGATTCATACCGAACTTTGCAAACATTGTTTATCCTTTAAATCAATTAAGAAAAAAGAATGTACAGTTTCTATGGTCATCAGAGTGTCAAACGGCATTTGAAAAATTAAAATCAGCATTAATTCAACCCCCTATTTTATCTTATCCAGATTTTTCAGAAAGTAACATCTTTCGGCTACAAACAGATGCTTGTAAGACAGGTTTAGGATCTGTTTTATCTAACATGAACGGTCAAGTAGTCGCGTATGCGAGTAGAAACCTGAAACCCGCCGAGACGAGATATCCCATCATAGAATTAGAACTTTTAGCAATTGTTTGGTCTGTAAGACATTTTCGCCCTTATTTATATGGACGTAAATTTAAAATTATAACAGACCACAAACCGTTAATTTATTTATTTAACTTGAAAGACCCAACAAGCAGACTTACTAAATTCCGATTATTCCTAGAGGAGTATGATTTTGAAATAGAGTATGTTCCAGGACGAAACAATGCAGCTGCAGACGCATTGAGTCGCATACCTATTACATCTTCTACTTTAAAATCATTACATCAAAACACAGTATCAGTTTTAACTAGAGCACAAAGTAAAAAATTAAAAACCCCCACTGATTCTTCTTCAGAGAGCTCCACCAGCACTAGGCCTGATCAACCTATTGCGGTAGAACTTCTCAAGAAACCCGATGACGTAACTGAATTAAGTTTTAATCAATTAAAGTTTGACAATTATTCAAAGTCTAAAGATAGCATTATTTCTAATGCAAGTTGTTACGTTTACGTACCTTCGCAATCAGCGATATATCTGAGTACCCGATCGTCATCTACCCCAGAGGTGTTAGCGAGGGACTTAGAGTCATTATGTCAAAAAATAGGCATACATGAGGTACTTATTATTAAAGAAAAATGTAACGAGAGTAAAATCAAAAGTCTTGTACAAGCAACAAAAAGAATTAACTCTGTTACCCCGCGCTTTCTCATAACAAAAAATATATTAAGAATATATGATAGTGAACAAAAAAGAGTAATACTAAATGATTTCCATCTATTACCTACCAGCGGACACGCAGGAGTTAATAGAATGATGAACAACATTAAGCAATATTATTTTTGGCCAGGTTTGAGTAATGATGTAAAACTTTTTGTTAAAAATTGCCATCAATGTCAATATCATAAGCATAGTAATAAACATATTAAGCAGCCCTTAACCATAACATCAACAGCCCACTCATCATTCGAAAGAATTAGTTTGGATATAATGGGTCCACTCGATGTTGATGACTATAATAATAAATATGTATTGACATTACAATGCGATTTAACCAAATTCGTTGAAGCGTATCCATTACCTAGTAAAGACTCGGTCACAGTTGCTCAATCTTTTACCAATAATTTCATTTTACGTTATGGTATTCCTAGAGAAATATTGACTGACCAGGGAACCGAATTCATGTCATCAGTGATGTCCGAAACATGTTCTCTATTACATATTAAAAAATTAAATTCTACGGCGTACCATCACGAAACTGTAGGCGCTTTAGAAAATACTCATAAAACCCTAGGAGCTTTTCTGAGAATCCAGTGTAATAATTATAAACATAACTGGAGCACCTGGATTCCATATTGGTGTTTTTCTTTTAATACCACAGTGCATAGTGAAACTAAATATACGCCTTTCGAATTAGTTTTTGGAAAAATTTGTAACCTTCCAAATAATTTACAATCAGAAATCGACCCCTTATATAACTATGACAGTTATCCCCGAGAACTTAAGTATCGTTTACAACAAGCGCAATCCGACGCACGACGTAACTTGATACAATCTAAAGAGAAAAGAAAATTATTGTATGATAAAACTAGCAATAATGTTACCTATCAGTTAGGCGATTTGTTATTATTAAAGAACCAAGTAGGAAATAAATTAGATAGTATTTACAATGGCCCTTATAAAGTTTTAAGAGATATGACGTCTAATGTAGAAATTTTAAAAGAAAATAAAGCTATAATTGTGCATAAGAATAATACCAAACCATTCAATAAATAACTATTTTATTTGATACGTAATTATAAGTATAGGTACTTAATTACATACCATGTTACTTAACACTTTGTTATTGTTATGATTAAGTGTAAAATGTGAAGCTTCCGTTTTAATTCAATACCATTTCAATTCGATACCATTTTAATTAGATACAATTTTAATTAGGTATATTGTTTATATTGTAAAACGTTTTTGTATTAGTACGATTTAATAAATGAAATAGTTTTAACTTTGCTATGTTGATAATGTTTAAATTTTGTTTACTTATTTTACTTAAGTAATTAAATTTTGGTTAAGTTCGTTAAAGTCAATGTTACGAGTCTGTTCCTTTTTGCAGGGAGGGGATGATCCTTCCACTTTTTCAGGGGAGATGAAGTATGATTGCAACATATTACACAAACAAGATGTTTGCATTATCGCGCATTTACAGAAAATTGGAACACACGCGTAGCATTCTCAGCAATCTAGAATAAGATCGCTTACTAAGATAATGTATCTTTAATTGTACTCAATATTATTATCTCAATATACATCTTGACACCGAACAAGTCACATCTCTTTTATTACCTTAGCCTCGGTAAAGCGTCATACCTCTTCACTATCTACCATATTTTGGTTGACCCATTAATTTTGTTACACATTGTATATGTTACGATCTTAAGCTGATGGCACATTTCCATCTCTCACATCTTCTGAAGTCTTACCTTGCAGAAACTCTCACAAGACATCACCAACCGTAAGTCCGTTCAAACAACCATAAAACCATACATGTGTAATTACAATATCTAGAAATTTATTTGTTTTGTCTCCTGATTGCGAGCCATGACATGTTCCCTTTCTTAATTAACCGATTCAATTGTTGTATATGATAGTTACGTGAGCTGTATCTGGTCGGGGCGCAGGTCGGGCGCGGGTACAATGCACCTGTTATTGTAAATTAGTCCCAAATTACTCTTTCCATTTCTAGCAATTACTTACTTACTTTCATTGCTCCAGTTGAAAGGCATATAATCGTCGATCTTAACCTTAAGCAATAAACAGACGTCTTTCTCCTCCAACCGCTTGGCGAGAACTAAGCGACCCGAGGGCAGTATGTAAACACGTCCTGCCCCTCGCGCTGCCGGTCTTTTGACTTCTGCTCAAAAAACCGCTCTTTTGGGGAGCGCCGGGCAGCGCGAGTGGCAATAGCGTAGCAAGTATCGTGGTCACATCTCGTACTGCCCACTTCTCTGCTCACTTCAGCTGAATGTAAATGCGGTAATAGTTACGTGAGCTGTATCTGGTCGGGGCGCAGGTCGGGCGCGTCGTCCAGCGAGGCGGCGGCGCTGACGGTGCGGCGGCGTGGTGATACGCCCTCCGCCGAAACAGACACGCGCGGGTTCGAGTACAAGCTTTCGCCACTGCCAAAGAGAAGGGTTCTATTAAAGACCGCCTAAAACACTTTTCGTGGACAACAGTTCCAAAATATTAATATAATAATCACAATTTTTACTTACAGAAGTAATAAAATTGCGAACTTTCAAAAAAGACACGTCAAATCATAGATTAAAAATTTAATTTTGAGCCTTCGAGTGGGGAACATAATTTTATACTATCACCTACCTCTATTATTAAATCATACCAGCTAACGAGCATACCTGGGGATCTACTGGCAAAAAAATATGGGTATGGATATGGGCTTCATTTGACATTTGAAGCCCATATTATGCCCATTTGCGGACAAAATATGGGCTTTAAATGTCAAATAAAACCCATGTCCATATCCATATTTTTTAGCCGATATAGGGGCTGGGCCAGCCCGTAGTGCGCAAGCCAACCGGTCGACCTAAGTACCGCTGAGCTGACGAAGTGGCCAAAGATCTACGGGAACTGCTGCTGCCAGACTGGGAGGAGGTCGCACTATGAAGGGAGCAGTGGCGTCTTCTGATGTCGGAGGCCAAGATCTACTTCGGGGTCATTGCGCCGTCGGAATGAGTGTGTATATGTACTAAACACTTGACTAACAATACAATAAACCGACCGATATTGGACCGTATGTGTACGCACCGAGGGTGCACGAGCGTGATGGCCATGTCGGCGGCGGCGGCGCGGATGGAGCGCGCCAGGTTGGCGAGGTAGCGCTTGAACTCCGTCAGGCACGAGCGCAGCCCCAGAAGGAGTGACTAACGATATAACCCGACCGATATTGGACCGTATGTGTACGCACCGAGGGTGCACGAGCGTGATGGCCATGTCGGCGGCGGCGGCGCGGATGGAGCGCGCCAGGTTGGCGAGGTAGCGCTTGAACTCCGTCAGGCACGAGCGCAGCCCCAGAAGGAGTGACTAACGATATAACCCGACCGATATTGGACCGTATGTGTACGCACCGAGGGTGCACGAGCGTGATGGCCATGTCGGCGGCGGCGGCGCGGATGGAGCGCGCCAGGTTGGCGAGGTAGCGCTTGAACTCCGTCAGGCACGAGCGCAGCCCCAGAAGGAGTGACTAACGATATAACCCGACCGATATTGGACCGTATGTGTACGCACCGAGGGTGCACGAGCGTGATGGCCATGTCGGCGGCGGCGGCGCGGATGGAGCGCGCCAGGTTGGCGAGGTAGCGCTTGAACTCCGTCAGGCACGAGCGCAGCCCCAGAAGGAGTGACTAACGATATAACCCGACCGATATTGGACCGTATGTGTACGCACCGAGGGTGCACGAGCGTGATGGCCATGTCGGCGGCGGCGGCGCGGATGGAGCGCGCCAGGTTGGCGAGGTAGCGCTTGAACTCCGTCAGGCACGAGCGCAGCCCCAGAAGGAGTGACTAACGATATAACCCGACCGATATTGGACCGTATGTGTACGCACCGAGGGTGCACGAGCGTGATGGCCATGTCGGCGGCGGCGGCGCGGATGGAGCGCGCCAGGTTGGCGAGGTAGCGCTTGAACTCCGTCAGGCACGAGCGCAGCTCCAGGAGAAGTGCGCCTGAATGCGTGTACCACACGCTCGCCACGTGCACCGATACCTCTGCTGACACCACTGGTAACACACAACAATATAAATACAGTCATTTTGTAAATAATTTAGATTTCAGTGGTCCACGGATGGTGACCTTGGTTGCAAATACACGCACACAGAACACAAGAAAGACGTTATAAGTAGATAATGAGCGGTCCGCACGTGATAAGCACTTTGCTCTAAACAGCAAACCCTCTACAAAATTTACTTTTCACTTCTCATACTCGTAAAGTTCGTGTTTATGTTGGGTATAGGCTGCATAAAATCGCTTTTTATGCTCTAGTGCATATAATAAAATCTTCGTCTATGTCACAGACTCTAAGACAAAGGTCGTCAGGTAAACAGTCACACACGCAATTAAACTTCGCTAAATAAACTTTTTGTTTCATTCTGTTTCTTAAATTTTGTACATAATCCATGTAAAATTACCAAATAAATAAAACTAGGCAAAATTAATGACTTTTGTAAGAAAAAAAAAAAGAAAAAGAAAGTTTTCCCGCCAATATGGCGAAGTCTTTATTTTTTCTTTTTTGCAATATTGTAATTTATTTTCCTCACACTCGAAGTGAAAAGCAGAGTGTATAACTCGTACATAAAACCCATTTTACCCTCGAATTGACTATCCATCCTCGCCT
This sequence comes from Crambus lathoniellus, assembly GCA_949710035.1. Taxonomy (NCBI): domain Eukaryota; kingdom Metazoa; phylum Arthropoda; class Insecta; order Lepidoptera; family Crambidae; genus Crambus; species Crambus lathoniellus. The sequence goes on along the minus strand of OX453301.1, from coordinate 862,560 downwards.
ACGGCTCGGTTGGATATATACGTCTCGGGTAAAATGGTATGTTTTATGCACTTGTTGTACAATCTACTATTTGTACGATTTTGAATTTCCTAAAGTTGTCATAGTAACTAGCTTATTGTTTTAGATTTCACGCTTCATTCAGTACATAACGCGTGATTTTATTTACTCTTTCTACTTCTTTCTTGTGTTTAGAGGTACAACATCATTTTGTAGTAGAAGTTATAAGAGTCAAAAAAACAAACTTCATCAATTATACAAGTTTTAAAATTACCAGGCGCCGATTCATCGTCAGCATACTGCACGTACACCAAGTGCGGGTCGAAGGACTAGTGGGGCGGATAGCACGCGCCCTGGCACAATAATACCACTTCAACACTCACCGGGGGCGGAGCCGTCGTCATCCTGCGCCACGTGTCGCCTGATGGTGAAGAACAGCGCCTTGTCCTGGTGCGCGTGGTGGGTCGCGTCGGGCGCGTGGGGCGGCGCGCCGGCCGCCAGCACGCGCGTGTGCACGCCCCAATAATACCACTGCAACACTCACCGGGGGCGGAGTCGTCGTCATCCTGCGCCACGTGTCGCCTGATGGTGAAGAACAGCGCCTTGTCCTGGTGCGCGTGGTGGGTCGCGTCGGGCGCGTGGGGCGGCGCGCCGGCCGCCAGCACGCGCGTGTGCACGCCCCAATAATACCACTGCAACACTCACCGGGGGCGGAGTCGTCGTCATCCTGCGCCACGTGTCGCCTGATGGTGAAGAACAGCGCCTTGTCCTGGTGCGCGTGGTGGGTCGCGTCGGGCGCGTGGGGCGGCGCGCCGGCCGCCAGCACGCGCGTGTGCACGCCCCAATAATACCACTGCAACACTCACCGGGGGCGGAGTCGTCGTCATCCTGCGCCACGTGTCGCCTGATGGTGAAGAACAGCGCCTTGTCCTGGTGCGCGTGGTGGGTCGCGTCGGGCGCGTGGGGCGGCGCGCCGGCCGCCAGCACGCGCGTGTGCACGCCCCAATAATACCACTGCAACACTCACCGGGGGCGGAGTCGTCGTCATCCTGCGCCACGTGTCGCCTGATGGTGAAGAACAGCGCCTTGTCCTGGTGCGCGTGGTGGGTCGCGTCGGGCGCGTGGGGCGGCGCGCCGGCCGCCAGCACGCGCGTGTGCACGCCCCAATAATACCACTGCAACACTCACCGGGGGCGGAGTCGTCGTCATCCTGCGCCACGTGTCGCCTGATGGTGAAGAACAGCGCCTTGTCCTGGTGCGCGTGGTGGGTCGCGTCGGGCGCGTGGGGCGGCGCGCCGGCCGCCAGCACGCGCGTGTGCACGCCCCAATAATACCACTGCAACACTCACCGGGGGCGGAGTCGTCGTCATCCTGCGCCACGTGTCGCCTGATGGTGAAGAACAGCGCCTTGTCCTGGTGCGCGTGGTGGGTCGCGTCGGGCGCGTGGGGCGGCGCGCCGGCCGCCAGCACGCGCGTGTGCACGCCCCAATAATACCACTGCAACACTCACCGGGGGCGGAGTCGTCGTCATCCTGCGCCACGTGTCGCCTGATGGTGAAGAACAGCGCCTTGTCCTGGTGCGCGTGGTGGGTCGCGTCGGGCGCGTGGGGCGGCGCGCCGGCCGCCAGCACGCGCGTGTGCACGCCCCAATAATACCACTGCAACACTCACCGGGGGCGGAGTCGTCGTCATCCTGCGCCACGTGTCGCCTGATGGTGAAGAACAGCGCCTTGTCCTGGTGCGCGTGGTGGGTCGCGTCGGGCGCGTGGGGCGGCGCGCCGGCCGCCAGCACGCGCGTGTGCACGCCCCAATAATACCACTGCAACACTCACCGGGGGCGGAGTCGTCGTCATCCTGCGCCACGTGTCGCCTGATGGTGAAGAACAGCGCCTTGTCCTGGTGCGCGTGGTGGGTCGCGTCGGGCGCGTGGGGCGGCGCGCCGGCCGCCAGCACGCGCGTGTGCACGCCCGCGCCCTCGCACAGCGACACCACCTGCACGCCGCCCAGCGACCCGCCCACTTCGACGCTGCTGCCGTCTGCACACGTATGTACATACATGTAAATTTTTCGAACGTACAATATTGAATCTTTATGCCCGTTTGCACTAAACTCGGGTTGAGCTTGTCATAGATAAGATACATCTTAGCTTAGAAACAGCCTAAAACAGCCGAGCTAAAATTTTTGTTTGCACTGACAGACTACGTCGTAACTTAGTCATCGCCCTGCTAAAAGAATGAATGAATGAATTCAAATATTAATTGTTTATGGATTTTAAAACTGGTGAGGTAAAGTAGGTCACTGGATATTTTTTTGGTTGAAACTTCTCATTGATTCCTTCTTGAGTTAAAAGGAGACAAAAGCTAAGGCGTTGTCTATTTTATTTGGTAGGAGTAATTCACCGAGAAAAGAAAAAGTCAACTGAGCTCAACTGTCAAGAAAAACATAAATACAGTGCGTCAATCTTTTCTGTTCCGGTGGCCAAAACTCTAACTAACGAGTTTTGTTTTTAATGTCATTTTGCTAATACTTTTATGTTTTGCTGCTAAACATAAGCGCCGCTGTCATGGGAACAGAAGAAATTGTCGATCTGTAATGTTTTTTTTAAATAAATGATGAATGACGTATGTCACATGTGTTGTGTCTCTATCTAGCAAACAAGAATATAAAAGCCACAAGCTTTTCTGTTCCGGTGACAGCCGTGACAGAGGAGTCACTTGCAATACGAAATTAGCTGTCAAAATGGACTGTCGTATGAAAACTGTTTTAGTTCCAAAGATAATCACCGGAACAGAAAGGCTTGTCGCACTACTCTTTACTCACAATGCCACAGACAATAATCACTGATATAGGTATTTCTTAAGCCTTAGGCGTTCGATATTGGGCCCGTAAGTTAAGAATAGCCTAAAGTGCATTTAAGTATGTCCTAAGGTTAGTGCAAAGCAATTTTTTGTTAAGAATGTCTTAAGTTAGCTAGGAAAAGACTTAGGCGATTCTTAAGTTTAGTGCAAACGGGTGTTAGTGTTAATATCAATTCTAAAATCTGAATAATGTACACTGAAAATCATCGCTATCCTAGACCAGATAAGGATAAAAGGCAACAAAGGCAGGCGTTTGTCACTCGATGTACTCGCGCACAACTCTCGCCTGCACCGCCCGGCGCCGGCGTGCAAATCCATAGAAATTAGGTCCGCAAAAGAGCTAGAATATATGCGATAGAAAGATATGCAACGAGTGGCCCTTTGTAATTTTCGCCGTACAAGCTGAATTCCACTTTATTGCGTTATAGTTAGAGTTGCTATTTATTTAAATGGCTTAGGTCCGGTTGCTCGAAGCTAGGTTACGTTAACTTTAGGGTTCAAATATGGTTAAAGTAAAATTAACCGGCGGCGGTCAAATTTAAAAAGCGTTGTTGAAGCAGCGGTTACTTTAACGAGCAGTCAAATTACAGATTTAACGGCGGTCAAAATAACCGATAGGGTGGGGATAGTTTAAATTTTGACATTTAGTAATTAAGGGAAGGCTAATGAAATTGTACAGACAACACTTTTAACCCTAAGATAACCATTTTTTTTTTTCTTTTACCGATGTCAAAATTGACAACAGTTAAATTTTAACTTTTACTTTACTGTAATGTACGAGCAACCGGACCTTAGCGGAGTGCAGTATCTATTACGTAGTAACTATTTAGTAATCTGTGGTTATACCCGTCCCTCTCACTCCCCAGTTGTGACAGAATCGAGTGAAAGGGTCGGGGCTAACCGAAGTTTCGGATTTACGTTTCAGAGTACGGCTCCTGAATACATATGTCGGCAGAAAATATCGTTTCCGATACATCGCGATCATTAACTACACCAGATAATAATAAAAGGCCACAAAAGATAAGATTTTAATAAATTGTTGTTGTTTCATTTCCTTAGCTAAAGAACTACGTGAATAATAGAAGTCAAAGTCAAAGTCAATAAATTTTTATTCATATAGATTAAATAAAATTAATGCTTATGAATCGTCCAACATTTTTTTACCTACCACCTGTTATGGACATCTTTTAACTGACAAGAAAAACAGGCGAAAAAAACTCATCAGTTTTAACAGAAGCAACGCATTTACAAAATAATTATGTCGTTGCTAGACAAAATGGTACAATAATAAAATTTATACAAAAAGCTAATGCTGAAGGAAAGTTTTCACATACTTAAGTATAGGAATATTTTCCTTTTATACATTGTTAGTGTTACTTACTATAATTATAACAACCATGCGTTATGATCATTTAAATAATCTTCTACTTTGTAATAGCCTTTGCTTAAGAGCGACTTTTTAACATGTTTTTTAAATTTATTCAAAGGCAGCTCGATTACTTCTTGTGGAACTTTATTAAAGAATGCTATGCCTTTTCCCAAAAAAGAGCCTCTACTTTTTTCAAGTCTAAATCTTGGAACGGCAAGCTTATTTTTATTTCTTGTGTTAAAGTTATGAATATCACTATTCTTAGTGAATGAGTCAAGATGTTTCCTAACATATAATATATTCTCGTAGATGTATTGCCCTGCTAAGGTTAGTATATTAATTTCTTTAAACAAAACTTTGAATGAATCGCGGCGGCGGAGGCTGTAAATGGCGCGTACCGCTCTTTTTTGAAGTACAAAAATATTTCCAATATTTGCTGCTGAGCCCCACAACAACACGCCATAGGACATTACACTATGAAAATAACTAAAGTAAACAAGTCTTGCCGTTTCAATATCAGTTAATAGCCTTATCTTTTTTACTGCAAAAGCAGCTGAACTGAGTCTACTCGACAAGGCCTCAATATGTGGATCCCATTGTAGTCGTGAATCTAAGGTAATACCAAGAAATTTCGTGCTGTCAACTAATTCGACTGCATCTGCAGTCAAACTAATACTTAAATCAACCATCCTTACATTTGGTAGTGAGAATTTGACACAATTTCACTATAACTATTGTAAAAAACGGGATATTTACCATGTTTAGATTTAGTTATGAGTCCCCGATATTTGTGTACTGTGTATTTGTGTACTGTGTACAGTGTACCGAAAACCTACTCACACGGATCGATACCTCAGCGCGGCATCACATCACCACCCAAGGCACCTTGATTCTGTAAGGACATCTTTAACAAATCGAGCATATGATCTGTGTGATGAGGAACATCTAAATGAGGAGTTAGTTCATGTGCGCTATGTTCTACAGAAAAACGGGTACAAGGGAAGAGTATTTCCACCTAGACACACAATAAAACCATACAGGTGCAAAGTAAAAAGACAACCAGTGTTTCTGCCGTTTGTAAAAGGAGTGACAGATAAGATCTCGAATATACTCAACAAATACTCACTCAGTACTATCTTCACTCCTTTAAAGAAAGTTTCCCAATGTCTGCGATCACCTAAAGACGGGTTTCCCTTAGAAAAACCTGGGGTATACAAAATTGACTGCAGCTGTGGTAGCTCATATATAGGACAGACAAAGCGAACAGTAGCATGTCGCGTGAAGGAACACATAAAGGCCGTAAAAAATAATGACATACAGAAATCGGCCATTGCAGAACACCTGATTCACTCGGGACCGAATCACTGGATAGAGTTTTATAACCCGCAAATAATTTCGACACAACGCCACTACGTACCAAGACTGGTCAGAGAAGCGATTGAAATAAAAAAGCACCAAAATAATTTCAATCGTGAAGATGGGTTTAAATTGTCGAACGTTTGGAATCCAGTGGTTCGGATGTGTAAAAACCGTAAAAGTCATAAAAATGTTTCGCGGAGTGATACAGTGAGTTTTGTGTGTCGTGAACAAGTTCGTGTTGAGTGTGAGAATGAAAACAATGGTACGGGTGTCATACGCAATAAACGAACAAGATAGAGGGTAGAACGTTTCGTCTGCTCTTAGCACCATCCACCCGCATTAACTTTATTCAGTTACTCCGTGATCATGGCGCGTGCAACTGCGCCGTAATATCGGGGACTCATAAATAAATCTAAACATGGTAAATATCCCGTTTTTTACAATAGTTATAGTGAAATTGACCATGAAAGTTTAAAATCTTATATTGACACAATTTGTTTTTTTAGGGTCTAAAGACAAGTTATTAATGTTAAACCAATGTGCGACCTTTGAGAGAGCACTATTTACTTCGTCAGAGCAATTATACAGAGTCAAAAGTTGATATAAGACGCAATTCAAAGTTATTTGTAACCAAACAGCTTCATCGTTTCAGCGTCATTTCTTGGACAAAATGGGTAATTATACAACAGAAAACCGTATTAAAAGTAAAGAGGTGGTGCTCACCGAGCGTGGCCTGTATCTTGGCCTCGGTGACGGTGGCGGTGGCGATCTTGCGCGCGACGGGCGTGCCGTCCCGCATGGCGGCGCGCAGCAGCAGCACGCCCAGCCGGTGGAAGTCGAACGTGATCTCCGTGCGGACGCAGCGCTGCAACACACCTAAACCTGTAGTGACGCGACGCTTCTCGGACAGATTCCTGGAGCTCATATTTTAGATTTGCTCGTATGACAATGTGCTGCCGAATGTGACGTAAGTCGCATTCGTCTTCCAAGTCGCATTACGTAAATTTTCTATATTTTTTAATCATTCGTCTATAGTACTGTCAACTTAATACGAAATGCGAAATACGAACACGAAATGCATTACTTTCATATTCTGTAATCAGAATTTTTTTTATTTTTTTATTTTTTTTTATTTATTTATTTAAGGAAACAAACAGTCTTATAATGTATATATATACAAAGGCAAGAATCCTATAAATAGACCTAGAGTTCCATTATATATAATAGAAAAGGAATGAAAACTTTGGAATAAGTAGATAATCAGAATGTATTTCAGTCAAAGGGTAAAAACAAGACCTCAGTACTAAGATTCCACTGTCCGTCTGTCTGTCTGTCACCAGGATGTATCTCCTAAAACGTGATTAGCTAGACAGTTGAAATTTTCACAGATTATGTATTTCCATTGCCGCTAGGTATAACAACAAATACTAAGAACAGAATAAAATAAATATTTAAGTCTGGCTCCCATACAACAAACGTTAAGTACCCTTGGTGCGCGAGTTCGACTCGCACTTAGCCGGTTTTATTCATTCACAATGTAACTTTTATCATAGAAAACTTCGATCAACAATAACACCTCTTGAACATGAAATATTAGAAATAATCGACCCGATCCACAACAGTTCCGATTAGACTCGATAACTACATACTTTCCAAGTGAGTACCTAGCTTTATCGGCAGCGTTGGCGGGCGCGGGCGGGCGCGCCAGTGGACGGCTTGCGCGCGCCGCCGCCAGCCACTTGCTGCGCGAACCCGAGCAACGTCTCTGGGGTCGCTGTGTGTCATACGGTACCTTAGCTTCATCGGCAGCGTTGGCGGGCACGAGCGCGGGCGCGGCGTGTCCGGGCGCGGTCGGCTTGCGCGAGCCGCCACCCGCCACGCGCTGCGCGAACCCAAGCAACTCTACTATCGTCTGTTGGGTCGCTATGTCACACGGTACCTTAGCTTCATCGGCAGCGTTGGCGGGCGCGGGCGCGGGCGCGGCGTGTCCGGGCGCGGTCGGCTTGCGCGAGCCGCCACCCGCCACGCGCTGCGCGAACCCAAGCAACTCTACTATCGTCTGTTGGGTCGCTATGTCACACGGTACCTTAGCTTCATCGGCAGCGTTGGCGGGCGCGGGCGCGGGCGCGGCGTGTCCGGGCGCGGTCGGCTTGCGCGAGCCGCCACCCGCCACGCGCTGCGCGAACCCAAGCAACTCTACTATCGTCTGTTGGGTCGCTATGTCACACGGTACCTTAGCTTCATCGGCAGCGTTGGCGGGCGCGGGCGCGGGCGCGGCGTGTCCGGGCGCGGTCGGCTTGCGCGAGCCGCCACCCGCCACGCGCTGCGCGAACCCAAGCAACTCTACTATCGTCTGTTGGGTCGCTATGTCACACGGTACCTTAGCTTCATCGGCAGCGTTGGCGGGCGCGGGCGCGGGCGCGGCGTGTCCGGGCGCGGTCGCAGCGCGGGCGGGCGCGCCCGTGGACGGCTTGCGCGCGCCGCCGCCCGCCACGCGCTGCGCGAACCCGATCAATTCCACTATCGTTTCTTGGTTCGCTACAAGTCGTACGGGGTGCATTAATATTAAAGACACAAATATAAAAGAATACTGTTGATACTTTTAATGGCACGGAATCAAAAAAATATATAGAAAAATGAAGTATTTACATCTTCGATCAACAATAACACCTAGTTCATTTACATACATACATATTAGTTACACAAAGTAAACAAATAAATAGCAACAGTAATAGTATAAGCTTTAATGACTACAAAAATTAGATCTCTTAAAATAAATCGCGTTATTGTTTTTCAATCATCAATCTGTAGTGTTTATATTATCTTATTTCGATAAAAATACAAGTCGAAAGGAAAAACAAATTTAAAAAAATATGGATAACTTTGTGAATTTGCAAAAAAATAATTAACTTACCAATTATATCAAGGTTGTTGAACGATATGTTGGCAATCCTCAGATCCTCCGAGTCTCCTTCACCTTTAACGAAGCAGAGCTCGATAGCTATGAGGGCCTCCGTGTCGACAAGTCCGGGCGCGGCCCACGCGGGCCCCGCCGCGCCCCAGTGCCAGCCGCCGGGCCCCGGGGCCCCGCACACGCCCGCGCCGGGGCTTGGCCCGGGGCCCGCGCTGTGGCTCAGCCCAGAGCCGGCACTCGTCGCACCCGTGAACATGGATGAGGTCCAGTCTCCACTCGTGGGTGGAGAGCTGGCGCGGTCTGCTTCCGTGTACCCTGTTTTGGATAAAAAGTATCTTAAATCAAGGAGATACCTCTCATCTCAGGAGTATTTTTGGAGACAATTTTAACATCCTACTAAAATTATAAATGTAAAAGTTTAGATGTTTGGATGTTTGTTACACAATCACGCCAATACGGCTGAACGGATTTGGCTAATTTGGGACACAGATACTTTGTAGCCTGGAGAGGAATATAGTCTACTTTTTATCGCGGAAAAATATCACATTCCCGCGGGATAATGTCGTGTAGTCCACGCGAACGAGGCCGCGGACGGAAAGCTAGTAAGGCCATAAATAGTTATTTGCCAAATGAGATTGAAGAAAAGTAAGTTAACATTTCGAGGGGTGTATTTCCACTTCTTATGATGCTAGCCCGCTTAGAAAATTCTAGAGACGAGCCGACTATGACTTCGGCCGACTAGTCGGCCAAGCTGATTATTGCTTTCGGTTGAGTTCGGGTGACATCGGCAATGTTTGTGACTACTTTCTATCATTGTTTATCATCCTATTTATATACTGTTCTATATTACACTGAAAGTACACTGTAAAATTGATTCTGTGATAAAAAATAATAACAGTAAAGATTTAGATTTCAATGTCATTTCAATCACCACCCTATTTCAAAATTTTAAGAATATTAATACGAGTAAAAAACGGGCCGACTAGTCGGCGACAAGTCGGTACATCACTATGTAGATGATTCTTAACTAGAAGAACATAATGTTGTTTTTGTTTATGTCCACAACTCCACACGATACTTATCATCAATGATATCATCATACCTTTGGCTTGGGCGGCGATGTTGAGCGCGTGTGTGAGCGCGCGCGGGTGCGCGGGCGGCGGCGCGGGCCGGCGCGGGTCGGGCGACGCCGGGGACGTCGGCGACGTCGGCTCCGAGCCGCGGATGCTGCCCGATGCTGTGTCCATGCTGCGAGAACACACATCATTCAATCTATCAATTTTTTTTACTATCCCGGATAATTTCAGGGATTATTCTACTCATGAAAACAAACAACTTTTATTACGGGACCAAAACTGGAATCGTGAAAAAAACAATTTGCTGTTCCATACAAAAGTGCAAAAATATTTTATCAAAATGTAAAATTTTTGCGTTTCTGACCGACTGACAGACAGCGCACAACCCTAACTACTGGGCGCAAGAAGCTGAAATTTGGCATGTATGTGCGTTAGAGAGTGTAGAAAACCACTAAGAGAGGATTTTTGGAAATTCCCCTTCTAAAGGGGTTGTACGATTTACATCTACATAATTATATTACTTTTGCTAACTACGCAAACGTCACGCGGGCGCGTCATCGACCTGTAATGACCTACAATTTTATAACAATACATTTAATATTATCAGTCAGTGCAATATTATACGCCAACCAATTAACCACAAAACATTAGAGAAAAGAATTGCCTATTTAACTAACTTGTGATTGTGACATTTATCTAAATACAAACTATCTTTATATCTGGTGATCTTTTCATCCTGCACTCCAACTAACTACATCATTACTATCAAGAAGAGTGTACAAACTGTACATTTTTTGGTCCTTCGAAAAAGGTACGTTTGCTTTCTTTTACACGGTAGCGAATCGGTTTGCCTGGCCTCCCACAAGCGGGTCTCACCAGGTAAATTGAGACAAGGACGCACATATCGTGTGAGGAGAGTTTTATGTGCCTGAACCACCACTCTGGGATTACGTCGTTCCGCCGTCAACTACGCTGAGCTGCGCAAGTCCTGTGGGAACCTTTGGATTAACCAGTACCTAACTGCATCCGAAACATCAACTTCAAAACGAAAACATGGATAAATTGGAATTTCAATCAACGTGTTTCGAGAACATCAAGAGCTTGTGTGTCAACTATCGCAAGGATGCGTCATCTCGAAAAACTGAAAAATATCTCAACATCCGTTTAGAGTCGCTGACGGAGCAGTGGAAGGATTTTGAGTCGAGACACGCTCTTTTGGTGTCGGAAATCGAAGATAAAACTATCAACTATTTTGCTGACGACGTCTTCAATAAAACTAAGGAGATGTATTTGTCAACTAAGACGGACATAAGAACTAAACTAGAACAACTGGAAGAACAAAGACGCAATGTGAAGTTTGACTTAAGTGAAAATTCCGAAAATACCTCTCAAGACGAAGAGGACAACAAAATTTCCCAAATTCAACATTTGCTGAATAAACAAGAATGCAATTTCAACGCAATTCATCGTGCTATGTCCAAAATTAACGTCACGAGCGACTCGGAAAAATGGGAGCTCGAAGATAACTTAAATATTTTGAAAACTAAGTGGGAACCCATTGACAAACTTCACTGGGAGATTGACTTCCAGCTGAAGGGGTCCAACAGTCATTATTACGAAATGTTCTCTAATACTGAAGAAAAATATGATGAACTGAGGAAACAACTTCATTCCAAAATTTGGTCGAGTGCCCATTACCAACAGTCAGTACCAAAGATGGAACTTCCAGAGTTTTCTGGGAACTACAGCAAGTGGATTTCTTTCAAGGACTTGTTCCTTGAAACCATCCATAACAACCCAGCTATAAACAAAGCGCAGAAAATGAAACATCTGAAAACTAAACTGAAAGGTGACGCCGAGAGTCTGGTCCAGCATCTTTCCGTCTGTGCTGAAAACTACTACTCCTGCTGGGAGATTTTGGAGCAACGCTATGATAACCGACGCTTGCAATTTTCATCGTTTTTCAACACAATGGTCCATCTTCCCGTCATACAGCATCCAGACTCCAACAACCTAAGGAAAATGCATGACGTCATAAAAGAATGCATGAACGGCATAGCTAACATTGGATTGGATACTACAACATGGGATCCAATGATTGTCCATTTAATGTTACCTAAACTGGATTCAACAACATTAAATGACTTTATGAATGATATACGAGATCACAGAGAGCTACAAAATCTACAAGATTTTTTATATTTTCTGGAATGCAAGTTCATGGCGTACGAAACAGCAAAATCTACCAAATCTGCTAAGGCGAATACTAGTTCAGAAAAAACATCTTTTTGGAAACCTGTGAACAAACAACCTATAAAGAGATTTACTTTCGACTTTAAGAAAACTTATCATACTACTTATGGAAAATGCCCCAACTGCAACGGAAGTCACGTTTTAATGCAATGCGATAAATTCATCGAAATGGATACGACGCAGCGTAACTACACAGTTACAAAACTGAAACTATGCAAAAACTGCCTGTTTAGCCATAATAACGAAGAATGCAAATCAACGAAAACTTGTAAGGAATGCAATATGAAACACCACACACTTTTGCATAATCCAAACTGGAAAATTTCTCCAAATAGAAAAACTAACTTTGGACAACAATCATCAACATCTTCTCAGCAGCAAGCTTCCAATCATTTATCTTCAGAGAACACGGAGATTTTACTCACTACCATTCAGTTGAAGATAAAAAGTGCTGATGGAACTTATATCAAACTTCGGGCTCTTCTCGATCAAGGCTCGCAAGTTAACTTAATAACTGAGAACGCTGCCCAGCTGTTGCAATTACCCCGAAGGAAACTGGCCGCAACCATATCAGGCGTAGGTTCCGTCTCGGGAGATTGCCGGGGACAAATAACCTTGACCTGTAATTCACTTCACTCTGACTACATCTTTGAAACTCAAGCGCTTGTAATGAAGAGACTAACAAACAACTTACCAAACAACAGTTTTGAGAAAACTAACTGGCCTCATTTGGAAAACTTAAAACTAGCCGATCCTGATTTCAATATCTCACGCCCCATCGACTTACTACTAGGAGCCGATGTTTATTCAGAAATCATCCTTGATGGAGTCCTGAAAGGAAGCCCTCAATCCCCTGTTGCACAACAAACGCACTTGGGATGGATCCTATGTGGGAAAATGCAAACTTTTAACTGTCATATCACATTGATTAACTTAGACGAACTAACAAAATATTGGGAAAGTGAAGAAATTCAAAACTCTGAAGACATCCCGAGAGATGACCAGTGTGAACTATTCTATGCAAAAACGGTGCAGAGGGATCCGGAAGGAAAATACATAGTGAAGATGCCCCTCATTCCTGACTATGAAGAAAAACTGAGATCATCAAAATCCATAGCAACTTCTCAATTTATTCAGTTGGAAAAACGACTTGCCAGAAACAAAAAACTATCAACTATGTATAAAGAATTTATGAATGAGTACGCAAATATGGGTCATATGGAAGCGGCGACTCATATTACACCTAACGACTGCTACTTACCCCATCACGGCGTTCTGAAAGAAAGTTCAACGACAACAAAATTGAGAGTTGTTTTCAACGCATCACAGAAAAACTCGAGCGGCTACAGTTTGAACAATCTCCTTGAAAAAGGACCTAACCTCCAAAAGGACATTCAAAGACTGATCCTAAAATGGCGAACATATAAATACGCCTTTACTGCCGACATCGAAAAGATGTATCGCTGTATTTGGATTCACAAAGATCAGCAAAACTTGCAAAAAATTATTTGGCGAAACTCGCCACACGAGGCACCACAAGAATACAACCTTTGTACTCTGACGTACGGTTTCAAACCCGCTCCGTGGCTCGCCCTACGTACCCTCAAACAACTTGCCATGGACGACGGCCACAAGCACCCCAGCGCTGCAAAGGTTCTGGAAAATGATTTTTTTGTTGATGACCTCGTCAGCGGCCACAACTCACTCGACGAAGCTAAAAAGTTACAACAGTCCCTGATCGCCTTACTGAAGGGTGCGGGCATGAATCTGCGCAAGTGGTCCAGCAACTGTCCGACATTACTTGAAACCTTACCTAAGGAGCAGATTTCAACTACAAACAACTTTAACTTCAAAACTGATGAACCATCAAAAACTTTGGGACTAAATTGGAATCCGGACACAGATACGTTCCATCTCAACTGGCCTGTGAAAGAAAATTCAGATCGTCTAACCAAACGACTGTTACTCTCGGAAATATCCAAGTTCTACGATTCGTTGGGATGGCTCGCCCCGGTAACGATCGCTGCCAAACTGCTATTTCAAAAACTCTGGATGAGTAACATAAACTGGGATGAAAAAGTTCCTGACCACATTGAAACGGAGTGGTTGAAACTAAAAATAGAACTGAACCTCATTAAAAATATAACTTTGAGAAGATGGATCGGCGAAACAAAACAATGTATCGAATTATTGGGATTCTGTGACGCAAGCGAGAAAGCTTACGCCTGTGTTATTTACAGTCGTGTCATAGATGCAACTGGAGTTCCAATAATAACACTACTTACGTCTCGCACAAGAGTTGCCCCGATAGCACAAAAAACATCGTTGCCAAGACTTGAGCTTTGTGGCGCCTTACTGTTGGCCAAGCTTATGGAGAAAACTCAAGAAGCTTTATCTGAGTATCAACTAACAATAAGAGCCTGGTGTGACTCACAGGTTGTTCTAGCTTGGCTCCAAGGCGAAACATCTAAGCGAGAAACATATGTAGCCAACAGAGTTACTCAGATCAAACGCGTTATACCTACAACACAATGGAGTTACGTCAAATCGGAACATAACCCAGCAGATTGTGCATCGAGAGGCATGCTGCCAAGCAAACTAGCGAACTTTGAGTTATGGTTTCAAGGACCTGTATTTTTAAAGGAAGTTAAATCAGAACAAATCTTGAGCTGCAATACATTTTACACAAACTTTGGAAATAATAATCAACTATGCCAGAAAGAGAATTCGCAAAAGTGCGAAATTGATAATTTTATAACGACATTACTAAACAATTACAGTTCATTGACACGAGTATTACGAATAACAGCATGGATACTTCGCTGCATAACAAACATGCGCGCCAAAAGGAAACCTGAAACTCCATACTTATTGACGAGCGAAATAAATGCAGCAAATAAACTTATATTAAAACACGTGCAGCAAACTCATTTTAGTCACGAATACAAACAACTTTTAAACAACGAAACCGTGTCTAATCGAAGTGTGATTATGAAGCTGAGCCCTTACTTAGATGAAGACAAGGTCATACGTGTCGGTGGTCGCCTCCGGAACTCTAACTTGCCTGTGGAAATGAAGAACCCGATTATCGTGCCATATACAAGCCGATATACGCAACTTTTGATAGAACAATCACATTTAACAACATTGCACGGCGGAGCGCGACTAACGCTGACTCATATAAGGCAGCGATACTGGATTGTCGGCGGCAATAGGGCTGTCAAAACTCAACTACGGAAATGTGTACGCTGCCACCGATTTAGACAGACCGACAACCACCAGATAATGAGCCACCTACCACAACAAAGAGTGACGCCATGTCGCCCTTTCACTTTCACAGGGGTTGACTATACCGGGTTTATCGAAATCAAGATAAACAAAGGCCGAGGCGTAAAAACTTCGAAGGGGTACATCGCAATATTCATATGTATGACCACTAAAGCCGTACATATTGAACTCGTCTCGGACCTCAGCACAGAGACCTTCATTGCAGCCCTTCAACGGTTATGTGCAAGACGTGGCACCCCTAAGCACATGTATTCAGACTGTGGAACAAACTTTATTGGAGCTGCAAAAATGCTTAGCCAAGAATTCGAAGAATTTAAGAAAATGATGACTCCCGATTTTTTCAACCAACTAACTAAACTAGAAATCGAATGGCACTTCAACGCCCCTGCCTGGCCAACAGCTGGAGGATTGTGGGAATCATCTGTGAGGTCCATGAAGATGCATTTGCGACGAGTACTAGGCGACCAAAAACTCACCTATGAAGAGATGACCACTCTCCTGGCGAATATAGAAGCCTGTCTGAATTCGAGGCCCCTTTGTCAACTGACTGAGGACCCCGAAGAATTCTACAACTGTTTAACACCTGGTCACTTCCTCACTGGGACTCCAATAATGACTATGCCAATATCAGATTACAGTGATGTTTATATTGGAGTACGTCGCAGATGGCAACTTATTGAACAAATGTTCCAGCGATACTGGAAAACTTGGTCATGTGACTATCTTTCGCAACTTCAAACCCGTAGTAAGTGGAATAAGCCCACTACAAACATCAAGATCGGCGAGATAGTACTAGTGAAAGATAACAACTTACCCCCGGGAAAATGGGCCATGGGACGCGTCCTGGAAACTCACCCTGGTTCAGACGGATATGTTCGAGTTACAACTATCAAGACTCAAACGGGAATAATTAAGCGCCCTATAACTAAACTATCACCCCTTCCCTTGAGTACTGAGATTGAATGCCAAGTACAAGATCCAGAAACTACAACTAAACAGGAAGAAAAACAAAACTTGAAAAATACAAGGAAGAAAGGAACGAGTAAAATGACAAGTGTTTTACTCACGATACTTACAATGTTTACGTTCTTATCGGGATCTTATGGTTCCATTGACGGCGTGTCGCCAGGCGCTCAAATTACAAACTTAGAACACGAGCGACCTATCTACTATGACGCAGTCGGCAAAATGCAAATGATGCACGATGAATGGATGCTAATTATGTATTATAACATAACATCTTATTGGGAAGGAACTCGTCGTATTGAAGATTATTTTAACACTGTGAGGAGATTATGCTACAGTTCTTACTTAGAACATTGTAGAACGACCACTGACCAACTAAGTCATGAGATGGAAATTCTGGACCACTACAACTCTATTTTAATGAATCCCCACAAACACTTAAGCAACAGAAAGAAACGAGGATTAATGGACGGAGGGGGCTACGTTGCGAATACCCTGTTTGGAATTTTAGACCAACGATTCGCTCAGAAATATGAAACGGATATTCAAGCTATCCAAGACAACGAGGACTATTTACTTGAGCTGATTAAAAATCAAACGAGCATCGTTGAATTGGAAAACAAGGTTTTACAAAAAAGCGAAGACAATATTCAACGTCAATTCCAGATGATCGAACGCTTCGTTAACCAAACTGATTTAAATATTGGGACTTTGCAAACGGAAATGCAAGTACTTTCGGCCACTACCTACTTCAACTCCGCGTCGCTAACAGCGTTTTTACTTATTAACAGCTTGAGAACATTCCAAAATATGCTATTCGACGCACTAACCAACGTGTATCGAGGTCACATTGACGTGCACCTCATCCCCCCAGCTCATCTTATTCAACAACTAACCGAAATAACTGGGAGCATTCCGAAAGATTTATCTTTGCCAGTACAAAACTACAAAGAAAACATCAAGGATATTTACGCTTTAAGTTACGTTAAAGCTCGAGTTACTGAAAAGTACTTCCTATTTGAAATGCATATACCACTTATAACTAACGAAGATTTCAACTTATATCAAGCTTTTCCGCTGCCTGTGAAAATAGAAAAAACTTGGACATACGTTCTCACAACATCAAAGTACCTTGCAGTGAATTTGGAGAAAAACATCTATACTTCACTGAACGAAGATGACCTTGCTCAGTGTCAACAACAAAGAACGAATAAATATCTATGCAAAACAAACAAACCTATATTCGATTTGCATAGCAGCAACGCTCCGTGCGAAGCGAAACTGCTGTCGCATCAAAACGTCCAGCCCTGTGACGTTGAAAGCGCGCCATGCAAGGACGCGTGGATCGAATTACATTCACCGAACAAGTGGCTCGTCATATGTTGCGATACGTGTTCATTACGTACCATATGCGATAGTGAATTCACCTCTAACACCATGACGTCATCTGGAATAGTGACGCTGCCACAGGGATGTGTACTACAATCTAAGGACTTAACGATCTACTCGCACAACCACTTCAGCAGTCGCATAAAGATGAACTACAACGTCGCGCCTACAACATTAGATACATCGGTCAACAAAATAGTGAACTTGACTCATAACAGCATCCCACATACATTTCAGTCTACAGCAAGCGAAACAGGAAAAATCCAGGACGAAATAACTAACCTGAAGGAACACGAAACAAAACTACCTACTATATCAAGTCATGACATACATCAATACGTCATCAGTTACGGGTTAGTGACGTCAGCTGGTACAATTTTGCTTGTGTGGGTTGTGAGGAAATACTGCCCCCACTGTTGTAAGAAAATCAAGAAACCTGCAGTTTCGCGTCCACATCCTGTAGACATCGAACTTCAAACTTTCTACCGAAGGGATGCCAGACGACAGAGCGAAGATATTCGGGTGGCAGCGCCACCGCCGAAGCCACCTCGGAGCACCAACGCCGGAACCAGCAACATAGCGTTCAATTTCGAATAATCTTATAATTTACTTTGTGATGGCATTTCCTTCCTCTTTTCGTTTTATTATCTTTTTTGTTTTCTTGGGTCGCCAAGATGTACGATTTACATCTACATAATTATATTACTTTTGCTAACTACGCAAACGTCACGCGGGCGCGTCATCGACCTGTAATGACCTACAATTTTATAACAATACATTTAATATTATCAGTCAGTGCAATATTATACGCCAACCAATTAACCACAAAACATTAGAGAAAAGAATTGCCTATTTAACTAACTTGTGATTGTGACATTTATCTAAATACAAACTATCTTTATATCTGGTGATCTTTTCATCCTGCACTCCAACTAACTACATCATTACTATCAAGAAGAGTGTACAAACTGTACAGGGGTAACAAAAGGGGGTCCACGCAGACATAGTCGCGAGCGGAGCGTGGTCTTTCGAGTCGGAAATGAGTTGTGCATAATTCGTGCCCTGATAGAACACGGTTATAAGTACAAACGAGCTATGAAATATTTTATGTTTTCAAATTATAAATCCACGTTTTTCACCAAAACAAAGCGAGATTTATAGTTACAAATTTTGCAAAGTGTAAATGTTACCCGAGATGTTTGTGGCTGGCGACGAGCAGCTCGAAGTCGGGCCCGTAGGTCTGCAGCGCGTCCACGAGCAGCAGCGAGTGCACCGACAGCGCCAGCGACGCGTCGGCGGGCCGCAGCCGAGTTAATGTTACCCGAGATGTTTGTGGCTGGCGACGAGCAGCTCGAAGTCGGGCCCGTAGGTCTGCAGCGCGTCCACGAGCAGCAGCGAGTGCACCGACAGCGCCAGCGACGCGTCGGCGGGCCGCAGCCGAGTTAATGTTACCCGAGATGTTTGTGGCTGGCGACGAGCAGCTCGAAGTCGGGCCCGTAGGTCTGCAGCGCGTCCACGAGCAGCAGCGAGTGCACCGACAGCGCCAGCGACGCGTCGGCGGGCCGCAGCCGAGTTAATGTTACCCGAGATGTTTGTGGCTGGCGACGAGCAGCTCGAAGTCGGGCCCGTAGGTCTGCAGCGCGTCCACGAGCAGCAGCGAGTGCACCGACAGCGCCAGCGACGCGTCGGCGGGCCGCAGCCGAGTTAATGTTACCCGAGATGTTTGTGGCTGGCGACGAGCAGCTCGAAGTCGGGCCCGTAGGTCTGCAGCGCGTCCACGAGCAGCAGCGAGTGCACCGACAGCGCCAGCGACGCGTCGGCGGGCCGCAGCGCCGCGCCCGCGCGCACGCCGCACACCTGCACCTCGGCGATGCTGCGCCCGCGCGACTGCACCTAACGACACCGTTACGGAATTTCACAAATACGCAATTCGAAAATAGGCGCATTAACGTGAAATCAAATCAAATCATTTATTAATTTTAGGCTAATACAGCATTTGTGAACGTCAATGAAGCTACGCCATCGGTTCGCAAATCTTAAGGCGGGAAACCTTGTAACGAGAAGAACCGGCACGAAACTCGCCAAGGGATGAAAAATGGAAAATTTTATTTTTTTATTTTTATTTTCTTTATTGGCACAATAACAAAACATAGGTTAAAAAAAATTCAGAAAATCTACCATGGCTTAGCATAATTAAATCTATATTCCTATCATAATTGTACACAGCATTCGTAGTCTTATAATAGGTGCAGTAAACAAACAATGGGACTTAATTAAATGTTAAAATGAAGTAAGTATCTAGAAAAAATCGAGCCGTCTCACAACCAGTGGATATTTTACTCGCCAAGAGATTTTTTTTTATCCCTGTCATATTTCATACAAAGTAGAGTAATACGTAGCTCAATTAGCGCTCATTTGATCTCATCATCATCATCATCAGCCTGTATTCGTCCACTGCTGGCCATAGCCCCCTCCCAAGTCTCGCCACTGAGCCCGATCCTCAGCTCTTCATCCAGCCCCGCCAGCTATCTTTCGCAGGTCGTCGCTCCACCTGGTAGCAGGGCGCCCTACGCTACGTTTGCCTAAACACAGTCTCCACTATAGAACTCGTTTACCCCAAACGGCCGTCAGTTCTTCGAGCAATGTGACCAGCCCACTGCCACTTTAGCTTGCTAATTCTTAGATCTATATCGGTGACTTTGGTTATTGATATTGGCAATAGCTTTTAGTTTTATATGTTTGTTGTTATCTGTATGTTTATAAACTGTTAGCTATGCAAAAGCGATAAATAAATAAATAAATAATTTCGTTCCTAATTTTATTCTTCAAAGAAACGCCGAGCATAGCCCTCTCCATTGCTCTCTGTGCGACTTTAAATTTGTGTACTTGTCCCACTGTGAATGTCCATGTTTCGGCTCCGTAAGTCATTACGGCTAGGACGCACTGGTCAAAGACTTAGGTCTTCAGGCTTTGTGGTATGGACGATGTGAAGACTTGACGATGTTTGCCGACATTTGATCTGAAAATTAAAACAGTCTCATACCTCTAACGACATCTGCTCGATGGCGAACTGCAGCATGAAGAGTGTGGCGTTGTTTGCGCTGACGGAATGTTCCGCCTCCGAGCTATCCACCTCGTCTTCCGCCTCCGCTTCCGACGCCATCTCTGCGCCTTCGTCTTTTGATCTGCAAAACACGTTATCGATATTCATTGTGCTATCGTAGATACCGGCTTTCGCTTTCATCATACCACTAGTTTGTACGAATGCGCATGTAGAGATGGACCTGCTAAACCACTTAGGTCCTTCACGCATAGCATGACAAACTGGAAAAGAGTTTTGTCTACAGTGCCACAAACTTTTCTGTTCCGGTGGCCAAAATGTGAAACTATCATGTTTTTTTTTAATGTCGTTCTGCTGTCAAGTTGATGTCCAACCATAGCGCTGCTGGCGGCTGAAGGTCTTAGAAGTCAGGGCCGGGTAAATTGCTACAAAAAAAAGAAAGCAACTTTTATTTTATAAAGTGCATTTTTGCCGTGTGGCAACATTCGCTTTCTCTGCTTTCTGGCGCTGAAGAATAAACTTTGTTATCCTGAATCTGCGGCCTTTTTCTTCAAAATCTACAAAACCAAGTTTACCAGCTCTAATACAATTTGCTGATTCGTCCATTACAGGCACTATAAGTAAGAGTTCTTAACATCCAGGTGGCTGCCGAACATGGTCCTTCGAGCCGGATCATGTTTAGCATAGTTTAATAGGGTATTTGACTGAATTTTTTATTGACTTAAAATGTTATTTGAAATATTAGCAACACAACACAGGTATTTATTTTCAAATATCTTGAATATTTTCAGCGATACAGAGCATCAAACTTTCTAATTAGATAAGGAGAGCGCTACCAGCCAGTGACGTCACAAGCTAGTAGCGCTAGCGTAGAATTTCGTTTTAGAAAGAAGTAGCTAGAGTCAATTATGCAAATAAGTAGCTCATAGTTCGCTTGTAATACAGATTGAATTTCTTTTTCACATTTGTTATTTAATAATGTAATATTTCTAAATATCATCATTAAATATCTACATTTCAACAACAGTCAAATACCCTATTATCTAACAAGTATTATAGAGACCTGGGCGGCGGCGGCGTGGCGCGCAGCACGGCGCGGAGTGCAGCCAGCTTGTGCTCGCTGAGGTGCACTACCAGAGCCGGCAAGGAGCCGCGCAGCGCCGCCGACGGGTATTGTGGGTCGCTTGTGGCCACAACGCGACGCTCCGCCTGCGCACACAACACAACAATAAGAAAGCTGTATATGCGCAAAACATGGTATAAAGATATAAGTATGTTGTAAAAAAAGGTCTCATGTTTTACCATTTAAATGTGGCAACCAAATCACATATTTGAGAAATCAGAAATTAAAATATTCAAATTACATTATGTCATTATCACTACATAGTATAAAAACAAAGTCGCTTTCTCTGTCCCTATGTCCCTTTGTATGCTTAAATCTTCGAAACTACGCAACGGATTTTGATGCGTTTTTTTTTAATAGATAGAGTGATTCAAGAGGAAGGTTTATATGTACTTTTTATCCCGATATTCCCACGGGAACGGGAACCACGCGGGTGAAACCGCGGGCGGCCGCTAGTTCTTTATAAAATCATTAAAAACAATTCGGAGCATGAGTGAGAAAAAACGATACCACACTAATTTATAGTCAAAAACATCGTTGGTCAAAAAACTCTTGGACACTATAAAAGTTTTTCTTGATAAAGCCACTTAAATATATTTAAAATTTTTATTGAAAATTATAACTCACATCGCTGCAATTTTTACTTTAGCGGTCAGATTTGGGACAGTTATGCCCGTTTGCACTAAACTCGGGTTGAGCTTGTCATAGATAAGATACATCTTAGTTTAGAAACAGCCTAAAACAGCCGAGCTAAAAATTTTGTTTGCACTGACAGACTACGTCGTAAATTAGTCATCACCTTGATAAAAGAATGAATGAATGAATTCAAATATTAATTGTTTATGGATTTTAAACCTGGCGAGGTAAAGTAGGTCACTGGATATTTTTTTGGTTGAAACTTCTCATTGATTCCTTCGTAAGTTAAAAGGAGACAAAAGCTAAGGCGTTGTCTATTTTATTTGGTAGGAGTAATTCACCGAGAAAAGAAAAAGTCAACTGAGCTCAACTGTCAGGAAAAACATAAATACAGTGCGCAACCTTGTCTGTACCGGTGGCCAAAACTAGAACTAACGAGTTTTGTTTTTAATGTCATTTTGCTAATACTTTCATGTTTTGCTGCTAAACATAAGCGCCGCTGTCATGGGAACAGAAAAGATTGTCGATCTGTAATGTTTTTTTTAAATAAATGATGAATGACGTATGTCACATGTGTTGTGTCTCTATCTAGCAAACAAGAATACAAAAATCACAAGCTTTTCTGTTCCGGTGACAGCCGTGACACAGGAGTCACTTGCAATACGAAATTAGCTGTCAAAATGGACTGTCGTATGAAAACTGTTTTAGTTCCAAAGATAATCACCGGAACAGAAAAGCTTGTCGCACTACTCTTTGCTCACAATGCCACAGACAATAATCACTGATATAGGTATTTCTTAAGCCTTAGGCGCTCGATATTGGGCCCGTAAGTTAAGAATAGCCAAAAGTGCATTTAAGAATGTCCTAAGGTTAGTGCAAAGCAATTTTTTGTTAAGAATGTCTTAAGTTAGCTAGGAAAAGACTTAGGCGATTTTTAAGTTTAGTGCAAACGGGTGTTAATGTTACTACAAATACTCCTTAAGAATACTCAGTCGGTCTTTCCAACTACACGTAGAAATAAAAAAAAATACAAAGCTAATTAAACACGACAAGCAGGTATCACACAGCAAGCCAAGATAGGAGATAGCAGCCAAATAGTATATTGCAAGAGTTCAGACCTGGAGCGATATGCTGAATCGGTCGAGCAGGTGCAGCGTGGACGAACTCTTGGTGTGTGCGTACTTCCAGTTGTCTCGCGCGCGCCCCACTAAGATCTGGAGGTCACTTAGCTCGATATTATATCTGCGAAAAAAAACGTTGAAAGACCTGAACACTGACAATAAAAGTTGTACTATTCCAATGATCAGGACGACAGTACGCGCGTAAACTAAAGGTGTGCGTGCACAAACAAACTTGTAAAGGCGTTCCTGCGAAATCAGCAACTTGAAACCGACTCTTTTTAGCAATAGAGATCATTAGCAACTGAAGCGTTGTTTCAAAGGGGTGGTCGTGCGTTAAACGGACTTCTAGAGTAGCCAAATCTTAAGCCACGTATTCATGGTAAACATATGTTTAGCAACAGTTGATCACCATTGTTGATGAGCGGCGATAATGTTGCTGGCTTGTTTAATAATAATACAAGTTTACAATTTGCATACTTAAAAGGACATATAGTAGATTGTACAACAAGTGCATAAAACATACCATTTTACCCGAGACGTATATATCCACCCGAGCCGTAGGCGAGGATGGATAGTCAATTCGAGGGTAAAATGGGTTTTATGTACGAGTTATACACTCTGCTTTTCACTTCGAGTGCGAGGAAAATAAATTACAATATTGCAAAAAAGAAAAAATAAAGACTTCGCCATATTGGCGGGAAAACTTTATTTTTCTTTTTTTTATACGTGGCAGTGGCAGCACAGTTACTTAGCATAGATCGTAGTCCATAATGCTCTTGAAATACTTATTTCTTACAAAACTCATTAATTTTGCCTAGTTTTATTTATTTAGTAATTTAACATGGATTATGTACAAAATTTAAGAAACAAAATGAAACAACAAGTTTATTTAACGAAGTTTAATTGCGTGTGTGACTGTTTACCTGACGACCTTTGTCTTAAGAGTCTGTGACATAGACGAAGATTTTACTTTATGCACTAGAGCATAAAAAGCGATTTTATGCCTCCTATACCCAACATAAACACGAACTTTACGAGCATGAGAAGTGAAAATATTATTTTAGGGCGGTAGCTAAATAATTAAAAGAATGAGGTCAATGTTTAAATCAATATGGGTTGTTCACAAGCCAGTCTGCGTTAAAATGTTGCCCGAGGAAGTAGTGTTGTTCTCTGTATCTGATGTGTAGGATTCCTAATAAAAAAAGAAAAAGATGGTGGTTGCGAAACTATCTCCTGCAAAGAGAAAATTTGACGAGAGACATTAGAATGACAGGTGGATCATTTAGTAACTTTACGAAAATGTCGAATTCTATTATTTGCATTATTTTATCATTGCTCCACACTACTGCCATGTTTATAAACGGTCGCAAACACTTCCACACACGTCATCAATTGTTGATATAAACAGATGTTGTTGCTCGTCGGGCGAACTTTCAACATGCCGTTATCAACTCCGCAACACGCCAGCAACATGTTGACAGCAACTTGGCAATACGTAAATTCAACTTTGTTTGCTAAAATAAAATGTTAACTATGAATACGAGGCTTTATCACAGAATATATATTAGTGCTAAGGTACAGAAGGCGCACTCTGCAAACTCATTCAAGTAAAAATAAATCTTTCTGCATGAAAATAAAGTCCAATTCCGGTCGCTTTGTCACCGCTTGCCTACTGTTTTAATAATCTAAAGTTAGCGCATGCAAGCAAAACTGTATCCAAAAGCTACGCGCGAGAGTTTCTATTTCTACGAAAGTCTCAAACAGCTCGCTCGCTGTTTAGTGTTCGGAGCGACTTGAGAGTTCGGTTTTGTTTTTTCTTTTATTTAGACACCCGTAAACACAACAGTATCTTTTATACGAACTATAAGAACGTTTAGTAGTCATCGTTCGGTGCACAAAAATCACAGAAATGATCGATCGTTTTACGCGCAACGTGGAGCGTACGAGCCGAGCGGCATCCTTCTGCCATACGCCTGCCCGGGAGGCGCGCCCGCCAAACGTACCTAAACTGCGGAGTGACACCCCCCTTTTTTATTTTTATAGTAGGGGGAATGCAGTTATGCATCCCGAAGGTACGTGGGACTCGCCGCTAAGACCCTACCCACTAAACCCCCTACTGCTTCCAAAACCACCTAACACGCAGGACCTACGGGACCGTGATAACACGCACCGTGTGTTACTGCGCCCCCTCTTGCGACTAGGGGAGATCGAGACGCGCACGTTGGCGTCTCGGCCTCCCCGGTCGCGCACATCGGAGTTGACTTGCTGCGACGTCCGCCTCGCGAACTTTCTCCGCGGCCTCCTTCTGCGAGATGACATCCTCGCAGAAGGCGACCATGGCCTGCCATCCCCCCTCGCTCCGCAGCATCGCGACTGTGACATTGGGAAGCGAGAGGTCCGGCCCAACCGCAGCGACCAACACCTGGCGCTGCACCGCCCACGCCGAGCACTCCATCAGTGTGGCGAGCGGTGTCCTGCGGAGAACCACAATGGTGACACTCCTGGGACTCCTCCCTCTGAATCTGACACAAATACCTTCCGAAGCATCCATGTCCGGAAAGTACCTGTGGCCCGATTCTGCTAACGTTAAGTCGTAATCGTGTCTCAATCGTGTTTCAATTGTTGTGCTTTTTTACACACAGTTACAAGAATTATGACAGTATGATGTGATGTGAATGCAGTGTGTGGTGTGACCATCAGTAGTATTGTGAAAAAAGTTCACATTTCTTGTAACTAGTGTGTAAAAAAGCACAACAATTGAAACACGATTGAGACACGATTATGACTAAACGTTAGCAGAATCGGGCCACTGGAGTGACACCCCCCTGGCTTTATGCATAGTGCATACCTGTCGTAGAGACTGGAGTGGAATCGCGCGGCGTCGAGCGCGTGCTTGGGCGCGGCGGCGGGCGCGGGCGGCGACGCGGGCGACAGCAGGCTGCCCGGCGGCGTCGAGCACGGCGTCATGAACGTTTCTACAAGACAATCAAATCAAATAAATAAATAAATAATAAATAAATAACTTCTTACATTCACACCAATTAACTAAGCCCATGCTAATTTCATTAAGAAACTGTGCCCGTAGTGTAAGTTTTTATGTCAAAAAACGCAAACTATTTCGAATGCGTATTAATGTCAATTTGTATGAAAACTGTATAAGCGCCTCTAGCGGCGAGTAGCGCGCTTATATAGTTTTCATACAAATTGACATTAATACGCATTCGAAATAGTTTGCGTTTGCTTGACATAAAAACTTACACTAGGGGTACAGTATCATGGAAAACTTGATAACGGATAAATATATACTTAAATACTTTTTGTTTGTAAATGCATACTTAATATACATAGTTAACACCCAGACCAAGACAAATAGACATGTTCATGCACACAAATATTTATCTTGTTCGGAAATCGAAACCGATCGACCACTGGCGCAGAAGGTGGGTAGCCTACCCATGCGCCAAATCGGTCGTCAAATAAGTCCCAACACACAAGACAGTGTTGTGTTCCGGCAGTTAGAGATAAGATAGTCAGTTCCTCAGTGGCTGAAGATTCCGGGAGTAGTGCGCTTCCACCTTCAGCCTTATCTTCACTTAACATCAGGTGCGATGAAGGCTAAGTGCTACACCGTTGTATATAAAAAAATTAAGTTCAAAAACTAAAACCCGACTACTGAAAAATCACGCTCTAAAAAGTATGAAACAAGAAAATATTCTCATCTGAAATTGCCGTGGTCGTATGCCACTTTTCCCTAGAATGAAAATATTGTTTTGTTATAATAAGGGGCATACGACCACGGCAATTTCAGATGAGAATATTTTCTTGTTTCATACTTTTTAGAGCGTGATTTTTCAGTAGTCGGGTTTTAGTTTTTGAACTTAATTTTTATTTATATTATTTTGGGGTCATAATTTTTCGCTGTGTAGTGCCGGCACATAAAAAGAATAGCACTACCCTCTCTCTTCTCGTGGGTGTCTTAAGAGGCGAAAGAGGGAAAACTGCATCAGGAGATGGGCAGCAGCATCTCCATGTAACAGCAGGCCATACGCGATCGCCAACACTTGGCAGGCCAAGCGTGGCGATTATGGCAACCCCTTCCCCCCAAAATGGCTTTACACCAAAAAAATCAGCCCCACTCCACGGCGACCCCGCTATTCCTAGCTACGGTAGCGGCTATGGTAACGGCGGGGCAGGGGGTGCTGAGAATCCCCGGGTAAGTTGACCCGGCAACCTACAGCACGCGCATATTGCCGAGTGACTCGAAGCTCATAGAGTTGGAAGAGGCTGTTAGTAAGTTACACTGGGACATCATTGGATTATCTGAAATCTAAAGAGAGGGGAAGGACTCGATTATCCTGCAATTCGGTAACTTACTATACCACCGGGAGGGCGAACAACAGTCCCTAGGTGGTGTCGGAAGCGTGTCGCGCAGGGCAGCGTACCTGATACTCAGAATATCGAAACGGTATTCGCTAAATGTCATACAAGTTTGCGCTCCGACCTAAACACATGACGATGACGAAGTGGAGGCTATGCATGAGGAGGTTTCGAAACCCATGCATAGCTATAAAACACACTACACGGTTGTGATGGTAGATTTCAATGCTAAGTAGGCAACGTTGCGGTGATGAGTTGAGAGTGGGGCAATTTGGATTTGGGCAACGAACCGACAGAGGCCAGATGCTGGCAGACTTAATGGAGAGGAAGAACATCTTTATGGTGAACTCCTTCTTCAGGAAGCCCGCAAGCTGCAAATGAACCTGGATGTAAAAAACGAGATCGATTTTATCATGTCGACCAAGAAGCACATATTCAATGATGTCAGTGTGATCAACGCTGTTAAGACAGGAAGCGAAAGACTTTGACCAGGTGTGTGTTGCCAATAATGGATGTGAGACTGGCCTATAGAAGTCAGACGTGGTCTTTTACTATGTATCTCATAAGAAGGCTCAAAGTCACCCAGCGAGCAATGGAGAGAGCGATGCTTGGTATTTCCCTGCTCGATCGAATCAGAAACGATAAGATCCACAGGAGAACTAAAACAACCGACACCGCTCGAAGGATTGCATCATTGAAGTGGCAGTGGGCGGGACACATAGCGCGGAGAACCGATGGCCGTTGGTGTGGTAAGGTTCTCGAATGGCGATCGCGTACCGGACGACTTTCCGTGGGCAGGCCCCTACAGGGTGGACCGACGATCTGGTCAAAGTTGCGGGAAGCCGCTGGATGCGGGCAGCGCAGGATCCATTGTTGTGGAGTTCCTTGGGGAAGGCCTAGGCCCAGCAGTGGGCGTCGTTCGGCTGATGTGATGAACTAAAATATTACCTAATAATGTAAATATTCTACCTACCTATTTTCATCAAACAATGCTGGGGTGAACTATGGACCGCCATAAATATTATATTATACAAGGGCCTAATCATGTAGGATAATATTTGCTAGGGGAAATAGTCTTAGTTCGCTGACCCTGTAAAGATGTCATAATTCGATTTATGCAAGCAAAGCCGCAAGCAACAACCAATAAAATTTATATTTTTGAAACGAGCTCACCAAGAGCTTTCATTTGATACCAAACACGATATTCTATTTTAAAAAAAGTTTTTTAGTTCACAACTTTATGTCGTGTAGAGGGCGCCATATTCAATTTCATGTGCCTATAACCAGCAGACAATCGAGACGCTTCTAACGATACCTCAATTGTGAATATACGATCAGCAGTTTAGAAGTTATGCGGGAACAGATGAACATACATACATACATACATACCGGTCAAACTCATAACCCTCCTTTTTTTGCTTTGCCGTAGTCGGGTAAAAAAAAACAATAGTTCCGAGCGATTCAAAATCATTTATTCATTTAAAGCTGATACAGCACTCAAATCCTAATCCTTGTAAATGTAATTATTACGAGAAGAAGCGGCAAAAACTCGCCAAGGGCAATTTTTTTTTCTCCCTGTCTTATTTCATACAGAGTCATCAAAATGAAAATTGACTTTGCTGGCCATACACCATTCTACTTACCGTCCAATCGGCATGAAGCTGCAGATTGGATCAAACAGAATTGACCGTGGGTAGGGGTGGATTGGCATGACAGTTATCAAATTATGGTGTAATATGGAACAACTGCAGATTGGATCAAACCTGCCGTCGTCATACTGATTGGACAATAGGAAAGATGGTGTATGGCCAAGATAACGTAATACACTCGAGAGCAAAAGCAGATAATTCAAAGTTGAAAGTGTGAAAACTAAGAGTAGAATATCTAAATCTCGTCCAGAAACATAATTACGAGTATATCTGTAAAAACTTTAAATAAAAAAGCTACTTTTAAAACCGTTGATTACCACAATACATATGAAAACATATGAAATATGAACCATCATTGAAGGGCAGTGTAGACTCGAGCGAGCTGTTAGAACACATAAAGCTTGTGGTACCTCGCAGTTCCACCACGCGTCATAAGTCGTTGAAGTTACATGTACCACAAGTGCGTACTAATTATCGACAGAATAGCTTTCTAGTTTGCTCGTGTCGGTTGTTCAACTCATTGAGCGATCAAACTGATATCGATCTATATCTGAATAGTACTGCATCACTGAAGCGAGCACTAGCAGTGGAATTACTTAATGAATACTAACGTGGATAGTTTGGTTAGGTGTTGTTTTTTTGTTGTGTTATATTATTTGTACTGATGATTGTTGTTTACTGAATAGTTAAGTAAGCCTATTTGCTAATTGTTTATCATTCCTGCTGTCATTCCAAAGCATGTTCTGTTCGTATCGTAGTGAAAAAAAAACGCATTTATCTACTCGCAAAATTTTTAAACTCATTTGTATCCTATATGTGAAAACTGTTTATTGGCTAATGAGTAACCATATTTTATAAAAACATTTGTATTAATAGCTGTAAGTTTTCCAAGAAGTAAAAAATAGAATATAATAAATAAATTTTTCGTAAGATCCAGAAACAACTTTAAATAGACAACAGTATAGTTAAGCAAGTATACCTTCATCATCGACGAGGGCGGGGTCGTCGGCGGCGAGCGCGCCAGCGTCGGCGTGCGCGTGCGCGTGCGCGTCGGACAGGCGCAACCGGCCGAAGTCCACCATCAGCACGGCGGCGTCCCGGTCGCACAACTCCTCCACGAACAGAATCTGGGGCGCGGAGATGTCCAGCTCCACTTGCCACGACCGCCGCTCGCCCTGACCATGTATAGTTCAAAAAAAAATTCAAAATTCAAAATTCAATATCGTTTATTCAATTTAGGTTTGTTTAACAACACTTATGAACGTCAATGAAGCTACGCCATCGGTTCGCAAATCCTACGGCAGGAGACCTTGTAGCGAGAAGAACCGGCAAGAAACTCGCCAAGGGCTATTTTTTTCTCCCTGTTTTAACTTATACAGAGTCGTCAAATTTGAAAAGTGACCTTCACATAATAGTAAGGTTACTTTCCATCACAATACAGAATGCCGCTTAAATTAAGTACAATTTTGCTTATTACCTAAAACAGTAAACAATTTTCAACTAAACAAGGAATCAAATAGTTTAATGGACACACTAATCTTAATCTTATTCACATTGTATTATTATACGATAGGATTAATGAAAAGGAAACTGCAAGCTGCGCTGTATATTCAAATTTATAAGTATTAACAAATAAAAGGAATTTTTGAATAAATAAAACAATTATTAGAAAAATTGCTGTTACTGTAAGACACGGATACCAAAATTACTATGAGACACACCAGCTCGCTCATAAATCAATATAATACTATTATTAACCATATCCCGAACACCTTTAACACAAGTAGACATGAGCAGACCCACCCCACTGGCAGCACCCGTTCACGAGCATGACGCATGAGCCAGCCATCGCTTCGCTCAACCATATTTTAGGGAACGTAACGACCCGAGGAATTATTTCTTACTTTTTTGATGTGGTTTTTTAGAAGGCGGTTTTATTTTTTTATAAAAATAATTTTTATTTCTCTCTTTTTAGTGCATCGTGTAGGCAATTTGCGTGTTTTCTGGTAAATAGGTATGTGATCAAACTCAAAACCTCCTTTTTCGAAGTCGGTTAAATTACCTTGAGGTTTTTTTTTTTTAATATAGTATGGGCTTATCCCCTTTTTAACAAAACAAGAATCATCTAAATCGGTTTATAAACAAAGGAATTATGCCTAAAGATACGTATTAAATTCACATAAAGTGGTAACGAAAACGACAGTATTTTCAAGATTTCCTGAAAACTACTGAACCGATTTCAAAATTTCAAAAAATGGGACCAACTTGGAAACCAACCTGATGTAATAACGTTTGAACCATTTCAATCGGTTCAGCCGTCTTCGAGTAATCGGTGGACATACACAAAAAAAAAAAAGAGAAAAACATACATACAGACGAATAGAGAACCTCCTCCTTTTTGATTTAGAAGTCGGTTAAAAATGAACTAAATATATGCATAAAAGACGAGCCGCTCAGGGTCTCCTGCGGCCGCAGCCATCTTGGTTTAAACTGGCCCTTCAACTTTACGATGAAAATAGATGGTGAGTTACATAAACGGATTTTTAATGACAACAACATGGATATCACGCTTCGATTTCAACATCATTTAAATCCGAAAATCATCAAACGTATCACCTAATCATAAAACAACAAATTCATAAAAAAAAATGTTTAGTATAAAAAGGCGTTCGGTGCGCCCCCATGCGGCGGTCCGCAAAAGGCGCGCGAGCGATGCCGGCTGACACATTCACCATACCGGTACGCAATACCGGAACCGACCTTTCCGGTATTTGGTGTCCAGACCATTACCCAATCGCCTACACCTATTCAAATTCAAATTTTCTTTATTCATTTCAGGTTTCAATTACAACACTTGTGAACGTCAAAGAAGCTACACCATAGAATACTGTACTGTAATATTGCCTATAGAATACTGATAAAAAAGTGTTATATACGAGAGAGAAATCTACACAAACAAATACTTATATAAAAGCGGCGTACCGGCGTAGCTCGCATCATGTCCGCCCAGTGCTCAGTGATTGGCGCAGTACACCACATCCAGCGACGCAGACTGTACCCATATACTGATGGTGGCGTACCCAAGTGGCCCGCATCATGTGCGCCCAGTGCTTGGTGATTGGCGCAGTACACCACCTCCAGCGACGCAGACTGTACCCATATACTGATGGTGGCGTACCCAAGTGGCCCGCATCATGTGCGCCCAGTGCTCGGTGATTGGCGCAGTACACCACCTCCAGCGACGCAGACTGTACCCATATACTGATGGTGGCGTACCCAAGTGGCC
This sequence comes from Crambus lathoniellus, assembly GCA_949710035.1. Classification (NCBI taxonomy): domain Eukaryota; kingdom Metazoa; phylum Arthropoda; class Insecta; order Lepidoptera; family Crambidae; genus Crambus; species Crambus lathoniellus. The sequence goes on along the minus strand of OX453301.1, from coordinate 829,838 downwards.
CGCATCATGTGCGCCCAGTGCTCGGTGATTGGCGCAGTACACCACCTCCAGCGACGCAGACTGTACCCATATACTGATGGTGGCGTACCCAAGTGGCCCGCATCATGTGCGCCCAGTGCTCGGTGATTGGCGCAGTACACCACCTCCAGCGACGCAGACTGTACCCATATACTGATGGTGGCGTACCCAAGTGGCCCGCATCATGTGCGCCCAGTGCTCGGTGATTGGCGCAGTACACCACCTCCAGCGACGCAGACTGTACCCATATACTGATGGTGGCGTACCCAAGTGGCCCGCATCATGTGCGCCCAGTGCTCGGTGATTGGCGCAGTACACCACCTCCAGCGACGCAGACTGTACCCATATACTGATGGTGGCGTACCCAAGTGGCCCGCATCATGTGCGCCCAGTGCTCGGTGATTGGCGCAGTACACCACCTCCAGCGACGCAGACTGTACCCATATACTGATGGTGGCGTACCCAAGTGGCCCGCATCATGTGCGCCCAGTGCTCGGTGATTGGCGCAGTACACCACCTCCAGCGACGCAGACTGTACCCATATACTGATGGTGGCGTACCCAAGTGGCCCGCATCATGTGCGCCCAGTGCTCGGTGATTGGCGCAGTACACCACATCCAGCGACGCAGACTGTACCCATATACTGATGGTGGCGTACCCAAGTGGCCCGCATCATGTGCGCCCAGTGCTTGGTGATTGGCGCAGTACACCACCTCCAGCGACGCAGACTGTACCCATATACTGATGGTGGCGTACCCAAGTGGCCCGCATCATGTGCGCCCAGTGCTCGGTGATTGGCGCAGTACACCACCTCCAGCGACGCAGACTGTACCCATATACTGATGGTGGCGTACCCAAGTGGCCCGCATCATGTGCGCCCAGTGCTCGGTGATTGGCGCAGTACACCACATCCAGCGACGCAGACTGTACCCATATACTGATGGTGGCGTACCCAAGTGGCCCGCATCATGTGCGCCCAGTGCTTGGTGATGGTGGCGCGCGTGTGGTGTCGCACGTGCGCGTAGGCGGGCGGGCGTGCGCCCCAGGGCGCGCACGCGAACCGCTGCGCCCACGCCGCCGCCGCCGCGCAGTACACCACCTCCAGCGACGCTGACTTTACCCATAACCTGCCACACACAGAAAAATGTTATGCCATGAAAAACAATAACAAGGCTGCGCGCGGTCGATATCGAATACTAATCTTTTAGCTTCTTTGTGAAAAATAAATATATGTAGCTTTCTTCCGCAAATAATCGCAAAACTTGCACCTTCGCCCCAACCCGGGGCATCCTCAGGAGATGTTTGTCCGTATACAATCCAGCACCGATTGATTCGGTGCTGGATTGCATACGGACAAACATCTCCTGAGGATGCCCCGGGTTGGGGCGAAACACGTGTAGAGTAGTGTGATCGGTGAAGGTGCAAGTTTTGCGATTATTTGCGGAAGAAAGCTACATATATTTATTTTTCACAATGGTTAGGGACTTCCGCCAAGTGACGCCTGATTCAATCAAATATTTTAGCTTCTTCTTAGAACAAAAAATGTACAGAAACTAGCGGCTAAAATGCCCCAGTCACGCGCAGAGTTATCTGACAAGCTCACTACTGTATAGATCGACATCTTTTCTGTTCCGGTAACAGCGGCGCTATGTATTTTTTCTCCTTTTTGTTGCAATTTATGCGGCCCAGACTTTTAAGACATTAAGCCGGCAACAGCGCTATGGTTGACCAACAACTTGACATTAAAAACACGTTAGTTCCAGTTTTTGACCACTGGAACAGAAAACGATGTGGACCTAATAGCTCCATTATTCTGAAGCATTCGAAAACATTTCTGTCGTTTCAAAGTAGACAAAGAACAGAATTCAAATTCGATCCCGCTGTCGCACGGTTGTGAATATGCATATTTTAGGCTGACACACACCAAAAAGTGTCGCAGACGCGCTGCATTGCGATTGCGTGCGGTATGATTAGTAATATATGAATTTGTACGCGTAGGTTCAAACCGACAGTGTCGCAGCTGCATTGCGATACGTTTGCGTGCGACAGTAGCACGGCAGTCTGCGAGATACAAACTGAAAACGGTCACGCACCAACGGAACGGCAAAGTCGCATACGCGCTCTGGCATTATGACGTTATATTCAACAGGATTACACATTTGAGGACACACCGCGGTCACGTATACGTCTGCGTTCAGCTGCGACACTGGCTCCAGCACTTCAGTTGTAAATATTTACAAATTTAACTGCATTTAAAAGTGATAATTTTGATAAGTTAATCAATACAGTACGCAGATACAAATATACAGCTATCCGAAACGAACACATGGCGTCGCAGATGCATAGCATAGCAACGCGCTGCGATGCGTGTGCGAAGCCGTAGTTCCGGTGTGATTTGCTTTATGTTGCAGCGTGCTGCAGATGCAACGCATCGTGTTGCTGACGCATCCGGTGTGAGGTAGCCTTATGGCTTTAGACACAAATTATGCTTGCAAAAATTCAACAAGTTTTGTTTATTTTGTCTTATATAGTGGTATCACAAAGCACCCTGAAAGTCTGAAAGGCGCACTCACTTGTAGTCAGCATTGACGCCGAAGGGCTTCTTCTCGTAGGTGAGCTGGAACAGTGGCTCGTGGGCGGGCGGCGGCGCGCGCCCGCTCAGCCCCGCCGCGCCCAGCCCCTCGCGGATCATGCCCTGCGTCACACATGAATACGTGTACTCATTGTATTCTTCTAGATTCCCTAATCTTAATCAGTTTTGGCTGTGAAGATATTAGACGCAAGAAACATCTTTGTAGTTACTTCATTTACAATTAGGTTGTACGGTCACGAGTAATCAAAGCGTTAACAAACCTATCTGTGCCTCAAAGTCATTCGATATTGTAATCTGATGTTGTTAACATATTATTGCTCGTAACTGTTCAAGTAAATAGTACATTACAGCCGAGGACAGGTAAGTAAGAAATTACATTGTCGAGGATGGTTTGAAGCACGAGCCGCAGGCGAGGGCTTTAATCATTCGAGGCAAGGTAATTTGCTTACCGTACAAGGCTTGTATAGTGCTTTTCTCAAGAAATGCGAGGAAATGAAAAAAACTGTTTAACTAAATAATATTTATTAAAATTTATATCACACATTGTCATGTTCGGGCAATTATTAAATGTAAATGTTATGGTTTTCCCGGGCACACTTATGTATAAATCGCCCATAATAATATTATTTTAATGATGTATCATTAAAATACGCCAACAACACAGATTCCGAAAACGTATGCGCCTTTTTTTCACTTTTCCAAATCAGATCGTAGGTTTTCATATATCTTTCTTTTGATTTTGCTGGCAGTAAGTTTTCTGTTATTAATTTTGCTTCTGCTCTCAAATTTGGTGGAGTAGGTACATACAATGTCTGTATATGTTTCATTGGCAGAATTACTCATTTTGATAATTTACACAATTTAAACTGTATTGATTTGGTATTGATATCTAATCAACCGCTGAAAATCATTCCCGCCGTTTTTTTAATATTGGTTTGTGAGGCCATGTCGAACGGTCATACAGCCTAGTGATACTTACTACTTGCTACTAAAATGCGCAACTTCAATACCCGCTTCTGGGCAGTAGATGGCGCTGTATATATTTCCCATACCAAATTACTCGTAAAGGATATATTGTCTATGATAAATCTCATTTTGTTTTTCGATTGATGTTCGTGCTAAGCATGAAGCTCGACTTAATACTGAGGTAACTGGAGTTCTCACCCTGAATAAAAAAGTCAACACCAGCAAATTTGACATTTAGTATGTAGTGGCTGTCAGTTGTCTCATATGACCATACGTATTTTTTTAAAGTGTAGGTGAGACGGATGACAGCCACTGTGTAATTTGTGGTCACAAAAAATTGTTCGTACTGCACTCTCCAGTTACCTCAGTATTAAGTCGAGCTTCATGGTGCTAAGGGTACATAGCGCTTGTGGTACAATACGAAGTAATATACTCTGTGCGCACCGTATAAAAAAAAAACTTAACCTAATTATGATATAATAATAATGTGGCTGTATGGTGCAAATGTCCCTTTGCTTTTTCTGTTTTTATACACAGGAATAAGTAAAGAAAAAATAAAGAAAAAAAGTTGGTAGTACCATAGAAAATCACTGCAGTAATGAATTTCAGTACTTACTTACTGCACTAAAATCAGTGCAGTAAGTAAGTACTGAAATTCATTACTGCAGTGATTTTCAAATTTAGAATGTTTACCTCGGAAAAGTGCCACGTACTGCATTCTTTTCTCAAATATAATATTAACATTTCAGAGCATAAGTGTGAAAAATATATTAATAAAATTCTTCGTATTAGAACTGAGATGCAAGAGGCAATATGCGGGTCCACACCAAGCGAGCAGCCTCGGGCGAGGCCCACCGCGCGCGGCATGTGCTGAACTGAACCACTCGCGGGGTGTGGACGTGCCTCGCGCGCGGCGGGCGCATGCTAAGCCTCGGGCGAGCGCGCGCGCGGCCGAGCCGAGAGGTGTCGGTTTTTAGATTTGTTCAAAGGTGCCTCAGTCGATTGCCTCGCGCAGTGTGGACGCCACGTGTAATTCGTGCCGGGCTTGTTCAAAATACTTTCAACTGAGCACATATGGCTCGGGCTGTTCGAGCGAGGCCGCCTCGCTGTGTATAGCCGCATACAGACATCGCGAGGCGTGCGACACGAATGGTTCGTCTCGCATGCCTCGGGCTGTGTGGACGTGTGTGCTCACAATGAGCATTCGCGTCATACGATCGTTGCGAACGCCGCCTTAGTACGAGCCGTGCGCTCCGTGTGGACGGACAGGTGTTGTTTGCGTTTTCTACTGACGAACATCGTGCGTGATGGTTTGCATGCTCAGCTTGAGCATGTGTCGTTCGGGACGCACGTATAAATGTACCGTCGTATGCTTCAGGTTGAGGCATGCGAGACGAACCATTCGCGTCGCACGCCTCGCGATGTCTGTACGCGGCTTAAGTTTTTTCGACCGAGCATGCCTCGTGCGATACTGCGCGGATGCACTAAACACACAGCTGTCTTCGCACGTCAACCCCGTTCCACGCTCGAGTTCGCTACTACTGTCAAGGCTAGCTAAGGTGTCGTTGCAGTATACCTGGGGCGCGACCAGCACCGGGAACAGGGTCCCGGGCGTGGGGCGCCCGCGCACGCACACCGACCCGTGCCGACCGTCAGCTGCACGCAGTATACCTGGGGCGCGACCAGCACCGGGAACAGGGTCCCGGGCGTGAGGCGCTCGCGCACGCACACGGCGCCCAGCGACACGTGCAGTGCGTGCGACGCGCCGCGCGGCCGGGACTCCACCCACGCGCGGACGCTGCTGAACGTCAGCTCCACGCCCGGCGACGAGCGGCTCTTGTCGACGCTGTCAAATAACGAATGCGAGTGTAAATAAATTAACCGAAACTACAGCACAGAATAAATAATACTAACAGAAGCTGCACTCCGAATTTAAACAATAGCAACTTCACTACATAGTATAAAACAAAGTCGCTTTCTCTGTCCCTATGTCCCTTTGTATGCTTAAATCATTGAAACTACGCAACAGGTTTTGATGCGTTTTTTTTAATAGATAGAGTGATTCAAGAGGAAGGTTTATATGTACTTTTTATCCCGATATTCCCACGGGAACGGGAACCACGCGGGTGAAACCGCGGGCGGCCGCTAGTTATAAATAAATCACTTTCACGGATTTTTTCACGCAATTTATTCAACAACTTGGTTAAATTTTAGTTGTTTTTTGTGACCAGTGACCAGTTTACCGTGACCACGGCCCCTGGAAAGGTGCCGAAACGTCGGATAAACCAAAAAATCTCAAAAAACAACTAAAATTTAACCAAGTTGTTGAATAAATTGCGTGAAAAAATCCGTGAAAGTGTTTTATTTATATGGACAGTTCGCGCAGAAATCTAAGATGTGTTCAATAACAACTTTAACTTCAACACGATAAAGTAAAATTCAGCTTGTACGGCTCTAGCACGTTGCATCTCTTTCTATCGCGTATATTCTATCTCGCTCAGGCGGGCGTACGGTGGGCGGCTCGCTGTAAATTGTATCCTGAGATATACACGAAGCGGTAAGTACTTTTCTCGCGTCTTTGAGCGAGTGACGGACGCCTGACTAGTCTGTAAATGACAGCTCATTCGTGCAAAACAAAACGTTGCTTCTTCACAAGGAAAAGGGTCTTATTTTCTAGCATAGCAACATAAGCTACATAAAAAAAATGTCTGATGCTGTTTTTCTTGAGCTTTATTTCAATAGCATAAAGAACTTTTTGCTTTGCACGAATGAGCTGTCATTTTTCAAGCTAAATTTTACAGACTGTAAGTAGTGCCCGCGGCTTGCTAAGCATTAGATAAACTAGCGGCCGCCCGTGGCTTCACCTGCGTGGTTCCTGTTCTCGTAGGAATATCGGGATAAAAAGTATCCTATGTTTTAATGCAGGCTATCTACTGTCTGTATGCCAAATTTCAACCAATTCCGTTAAGTAGTTTTTGCGTGAAAGAGTAACAAACATTCATACATACAAACAAAGAAACAGAGAATTTAATGCTCTACAATCCTTTGGCCAGCATTTGGTTTTTCGGTACATCCTTGAAAAGTTATCCGGTCAAAAGGTGAAAGGAGAAGCAAGAATGTTTTTTCCAAATCACAGACTTTCAAGAACGGACATCTCGAAAACTACACAAAATATCGAAAAACTTGACTGAATAGAACTTGTAGCAAATGTAATCAGCTTTCATGTTGTACATAGTGAGTATGGCGCTAAGACGCACAGTTTCTGAGATATAATTCAAAAACCGAAAAATGAGAACCCCCGGCTCAAGGGCTACGGGCGGGGACTATTGATATGTATACCTCCTAACTAGTCCAAACAAAGTTACGAAGTCTAAAATTGTGTTCCAAGCATTTTCCTCTATATCTCTTCGTTGACTGGGCTATGATACCAAAAGTTCTTTTTTTGGATCGAAAGAGATATCATGATTATTTAGTGTTCATAAATAACGGTCGAACAAATAGTTTAGTTTAGCAGGTGACGGCAACACTCAAGTGCTTATTTTTCGTAATAAATATTTAAAAACAACTCACTCTATTTGTAGATCGGTCTCATCTTCTGTGCAAAGATTGAGACTGCCTTTCAGCAGCTCGAATTCAAATTTGGCAAACACGGTGTCCCTCTTGAGCAGCGTGTTATTCTCTATCGAGTCGGCGAGTACGTCCAAGATTTCCTCTTCTAGTTGCGGTGCGGGGGCGGGGGCCGCGGGGGCGGGGGCCGAGGGGGCGGGGGCGGTGGGCTCGGCGGGGGGCCCGTACCAGCCCCACCACTGCGGGAACCAGTGCACCAGCATGCTGCGCCCGGACCCGCCCGGCTTCTCTGGGGTCGACGCCGGCGTTGACTTCGGCACTTTTCGGATTGCCGCCTAGTCAATGAAGTATAACATTTTGAAGTTGTATTACCCTATCGTTGTAATAGGCAAAAAGAGAAGCATGTCCATAAAGTTATCTTCTTTGAGTACAAAAATAAAACTCTTTGTTATAATTACGTAGTTCGAACTAAGGCCTACTGTCCACGTAACCGCACGTCATGCGCACGCTTTCGTCAATACGGTATTTTACTGTTTTTTTTTTATTTCTTTAAAATGTTTTTCGAAATATTAGCTACACAAAACAAGTTTTTATTTCGAATTATCTTGAATATTTTCAAAGATATAGGACTTCAAACATTATAATTAGACAAGGACAGGACGCTATCCATGTGACGTCAGTGCGTTAGTAGCGTCATAGTCACGCCATAGAAGATTTCGTTTTAGAAAGAGACAGCTATAGTCAAAATCAAACAGACTATAATTCTTTTATTATAAAACAGATTCAAATTTTTTTTTTCACATTTGGTATTCTTACTTGCAATATTTTTTAACGTCAGCATTAAATATCTACATTTCAACAACAGTAAAATACCCTATTGACGATTAAAAGACGAATGCTTGCATCTTACGTAGAAACAATCAAAACTGTGTCCACAGTTCGGCAGCGTCGCGGCAGCCTCTCGTCATGCGTTCATCATGCGGTAGGCGCAGCTCCGTAGACACAGTTTTGATTGTTTCTACGCAAGATGCATACAATCGTCATGCAATCGTCAATTGACGAAAGCGTGCGCATGACATGCGGTTACGTGGACAGTAGGCCCTGGGGGGCTACCGGCTAAGAAATATGGATATGGGTAAGGGCTTCAACTGTCACTTGAATTCCTTATTTTGATAGATTTTTGCTGCTTTGTTCTGTTGAACGTTGCTAGCTAACTATCGTTATACCCGACGTCACAAAACAAGAAACTAATAGTGGCAATTTTTTTTATAAAATTGAACTAAAGTTCCAAAAAACGTATGAAGTTCATACCCATAAAGTTACGCGGTAGCCCCCCTAAGCCGCGTATCGACTACGCGTTCCTGGCGCACGTGCCATGAACGACCGCCCCAAGAGTGCGTTCCGCGGAACGCATTCCAAATATTTGAAGTATATCAACTAAGCGCACTTGGCGCGCGAGGCAACTGTTCCAGTGTTTGACCGTTTACGGCAACTTCGGTGATCCATTGCTGGGAACGCAACAAAATACTATCGTGTTTGTCTCAACTGGCGCGCGCGCCACAACTGAGCTGCCTTTGATACGTGGTTAAAAATCGACAGCAGATGCAACGGCCTGCTCCACGTTCGAGCGCTTCAACGAACACATTGGCGCGCGTTCCAAAATGGTATTGGCGCGCCAATGTTCGTCCTCTTGGAGCGCGAAGTTGATACGCAGCTTTACGCCGCATTTCCACCTGCAAGTAAACTTCTGCGATAAATGTCCGACAGGTCTGTCCGACAGCAACTTGCTAGTGTAAACTACGTAGCAATTACACTCGCGACAGCTTGCCAGTATGATATGTCAACGATTTTGCAAGACCTCACGCAAGACTTCCGCAAGTTTACTTGCAGGTGGAAACGCGGCCTTACGGCCAGAATTAATAACCTATCCTCAGATAGGGATAGGTGCGATCCAGATTAGTTGCTATGCAACGCTTGTTAATAACATAGAATTAACGACAGCTGCCAGGGTGTTGCTAGGTGTTGCCTACTATCCAACTAATCTGGATCGCACCTATCCCTTTCTGTGGATAGGTTATTAATTCTGGCCATTAGTCTACTTGCTGAGGCAGGGGCCTGTTCCGATTGCGGAACTAGTGCACTCACCTCGCGCAGTGGCTTGAGGATGTGCAGTGGCGTGCGCCACTCGAACTCGTCCTTGGCTCGCTTGCGGGCTGGCGCCAGCGCGGCGGCCGGGCTGGCCAGCATGCCCGCTATGATCTCCACGTATTGCAGAGTCGCCCGCGCTGCTTCCAGGCAGGACTCCCACGTGGGCCGTGGATCCGTCCCTACCAAAACATTTCTTTTTGAGGATATGGTCCTTCGAGCCGGATAAAGATACTTGAACAAACGCGACAATATCATTTTAGGCTGTATTAAAGTCAAAAGTCAACGATATTCATCGTGTTCATTGTTATGTATTTGAAACAATGTAGGGTTAATTTTTAAACCCTATCTAAATTTTTAATTCGACTCAAAATCGGTAAGTGAACAACTTTCTTCTAGAAACATGGGTGGGAAAAATTACAATTTTTTTTTACTCTTCATACAAATCAGACTGATCACGCTAAATCACGTGATCGATTTAGTATGGGAAGTTCAAATTTTTTTGTCGTATTCGACCCATGTTTCTAGAAGAAAGTTGTTCACTTACAGATTCTGAGACGGACTTAAAAATTTGGATAGTTTATAAAAATTTATCATGTATTTTTTGATTTGTGAATAAGAAACATAAAAATAATAGCGAAACGAAATCTTGTGTTTCACACTTTTATACTGTGAACTAAATGTGCGAGCGAAGGCAACCATCTTACAGGGGTGGTCGGGCACGTGGCAGGATAGCGCGTAGAGCCACCACGGGCGCGGCGGGCCGCAACGCGCGGAACTGTCAACTAAATGTGAGCTAGAGCGAAGGCAACCCTTACAGGGGTGGTCGGGCCGTGGCAGGATAGCGCGTAGAGCCACCACGAGCGCGGCGGGCCGCAACGCGCGGAACTGTCAACTAAATGTGAGCTAGAGCGAAGGCAACCATCTTACAGGGGTGGTCGGGCCGTGGTACGACAGCGCGTAGAGCCACCACGGGCGCGGCGGGCCGCAACGCGCGGAACTGTCAACTAAATGTGAGCTAGAGCGAAGGCAACCCGCTTACAGGGGTAGGTAGTAGTAGTAGTAGTATTGACACTTTTTTCCGCATTTAGACTCAAATTTGGTCCATTATGCGTGAACATAGCACCGAATCGTATAGCTAGTCGAGCCATCCTAGCTCCTTCCAGAAGCGCAGAAGCCTCCTGGGGCGTTCACAGGCTTCTAGGAGCGACCTCACCTCTGTGAGGATTTCTGTTCGTTGTGCGGCGAAACCCACGCACGCCAGGATCACGTGGGTGGCTGTTTCCTCTGCGTTCAGGCATCTTCTACATAAAGGACTGTCTGTCGCATTCATAATAAATAGTTGTCGGTTTAACGTTAGGTGACCTGTAAGAATACCAACAACTATCCGGAGGTCTGGACGATTAAGGCTGAGCAGCCTGCAGGTCAAACGCGGCGAGACTGCAGTCATCGCCGTCTTACGGCCAGAATTAATAACCTATCTACAGATAGGGATAGGTGCGATCCAGATTAGTTGCTATGCAACGCTTGATATTAACATAGAATTAACGACAGTTGCCTGGGTGTTGCTAGGTGTTGCCTAGCAACTAATCTGGATCGCAGCTATCCCTATCTGTGGATAGGTTATTAATTCTGGCCGTTAGACTGTCTACAGCTTGTCTGCCACTTACAGGGGTGGTCGGGCACGTGGCAGGACAGCGCGTAGAGCCACCACAGTCTTGCGTGTCCGCGCACGGGCGCGGCGGGCCGCAACGCGCGGAACTGTCAACTAAATGTGAGCTAGAGCTAAGGTAACCCACTTACAGGGGTGGTCGGGCACGTGGCAGGACAGCGCGTAGAGCCACCACAGTCTTGCGTGTCCGCGCACGGGCGCGGCGGGCCGCAACGCGCGGAACTGTCAACTAAATGTGAGCTAGAGCTAAGGTAACCCACTTACAGGGGTGGTCGGGCACGTGGCAGGACAGCGCGTAGAGCCACCACAGTCTTGCGTGTCCGCGCACGGGCGCGGCGGGCCGCAACGCGCGGAACTGTCAACTAAATGTGAGCTAGAGCTAAGGTAACCCACTTACAGGGGTGGTCGGGCACGTGGCAGGACAGCGCGTAGAGCCACCACAGTCTTGCGTGTCCGCGCACGGGCGCGGCGGGCCGCAACGCGCGGAACTGTCAACTAAATGTGAGCTAGAGCTAAGGTAACCCACTTACAGGGGTGGTCGGGCACGTGGCAGGACAGCGCGTAGAGCCACCACAGTCTTGCGTGTCCGCGCACGGGCGCGGCGGGCCGCAACGCGCGGAACTGTCAACTAAATGTGAGCTAGAGCTAAGGTAACCCACTTACAGGGGTGGTCGGGCACGTGGCAGGACAGCGCGTAGAGCCACCACAGTCTTGCGTGTCCGCGCACGGGCGCGGCGGGCCGCAACGCGCGGAACTGTCAACTAAATGTGAGCTAGAGCTAAGGTAACCCACTTACAGGGGTGGTCGGGCACGTGGCAGGACAGCGCGTAGAGCCACCACAGTCTTGCGTGTCCGCGCACGGGCGCGGCGGGCCGCAACGCGCGGAACTGTCAACTAAATGTGAGCTAGAGCTAAGGTAACCCACTTACAGGGGTGGTCGGGCACGTGGCAGGACAGCGCGTAGAGCCACCACAGTCTTGCGTGTCCGCGCACGGGCGCGGCGGGCCGCAACGCGCGGAACTGTCAACTAAATGTGAGCTAGAGCTAAGGTAACCCACTTACAGGGGTGGTCGGGCACGTGGCAGGACAGCGCGTAGAGCCACCACAGTCTTGCGTGTCCGCGCACGGGCGCGGCGGGCCGCAACGCGCGGAACTGTCAACTAAATGTGAGCTAGAGCTAAGGTAACCCACTTACAGGGGTGGTCGGGCACGTGGCAGGACAGCGCGTAGAGCCACCACAGTCTTGCGTGTCCGCGCACGGGCGCGGCGGGCCGCAACGCGCGGAACTCGCGCACGCGCGCGATCTGCGCCAGCCCGCGCGCGCACCCCACCATGCCGTTGTACTGCCACTGCGACCCAGAGAGACATTATTCCAATATTTGTTACAAAACCAACAATTTGCAAGCTAGTAAACCAGGATTGATGTACCGAAAAATCTAACAGCTTGCGCAGACGAGGGACTTTTGTCCGCCGACATAACCTAATAAAAGTCGCTGCGAATTCAACGACAACTATGGTTATTCTGCCCATGAAGCTATCTAGCGACTCCCGATTCCTTGCTAGACCTTCACGAATGGAAAGACCGTCGTCGTCGTCGCTGAATTCGCGGCGAAACTTACCACATTAAAATTAGTCCGGCGGACAAAAGTCCCTCGTCTGCGCATGCCTTAAACAAGAATCTTTTGTCTGTCGAATGAACAGAAACGGGGAAGAAATCTGATAAGGAATCTTATGACTTGAGATTTATGGTAAGGCGAGTAAAATGAATTTGATAAAATCTATGCAAGCTTTTCAATCGCAAATGTAGACTGCAAAAAAGAAAAAAATGTGTGCATCCGTGTGTGTGTGTGTGTGTGTGTGTGTATGTGTGTGTGAAATAAGGTGACAGTCAAAAATGCCATCTGAGTTTTTTTTTATCTAATAATAAGCACCTAGGATAAGTTGAACAATGTTTTAATATCAATAAAATAGTTTCATTGGCCTGTTGTGTGTAATAGTTACCGAGGCGAGATTGAGCGTGACGGCATCGAGCGTGAGATGCGCATGCAGGCGCGGTCGCGTTCGCGAGCGCAGCGGCTGTTCGGAGCGCTCGCGGCGAACGCGCGCGCGAGCGCCGCCCGGCGCCGCCACGTAGCGGTGCGGCGCGCGCCACGCCTCGCGCATGCGTTCCTGCACATCAACAAACAACATAATTTATAATCAGATCAGATGAATAATTCTCAAATGTGAATAATAAAATGTATTTATTAACTACAATAATATTATTATCAAAAAGGTTAAAGATAAAAATAAAATAAAAAAACTTAATCTAAAAGACCGCCGCGAGTCATTTCCGGTTCAAAGGTTCCCATGATACCGGCTGCGTTCCCGCGCTGTATTGCCAGGGAAAGCCTTTGAACCAAGTATGACCCGCTGCGGCGATCGTGTCCACGTTGACCTAACCTTTTTCCGAGCTCTTTAATAAAAGCTATCGCCTCTGAGCCCCACACGCCAGAGGTCTCTCGCAAAGGGGACAAGAAAGTAATTTTGTTTTAAAGCCTCATACTTTATGTGCTTTTGCCCAGCTGCATTCTCGGCAGCTGATCCAGCAGTCCGCGACGTGTAACCTAAGTGACTGGCCGCAAAAGTGCTCACGCAGGTCGCATCCCACAGCAGACACCGACCCCTCTCCCATGGCACCAAAGTAAGACCATCTGGTCTCTTGCCATCTGTGCGACTTAAGCCTGGAGGTTCCAAAACGCAAGGAATGTTGGCGGCGATCAAAGCTCGGCGGGCTCTCAAATTACTTTTGTTCTAAGACTAAGTAGGACCAAAACAAACGGGTAACACTGACTAAAAGAAGCTGTCTTGTTGCAAATGCGCAATTCCTTTATTTTTTTATAAAAAATTGGGCAAGCATTTGACCTCTATCTTATTTGGCTAACAGGAAGTAGTCTAGCCGAAGCACCTTCCCGGTAACAGCTGATGTCAAGCGATGTTTAGTGGGTATGAGTCCGACATAACTTCACAGCCGGCTGTGAGTGTATCCATGAGGATTCACCACCTCTCTTCCCCGTGTCCGGAAGGTTGCTGAATGTGCGATTGTCGGATATACCTGAATGTCGGATATTTAGGCGCATCAAAAATGCCTGCCCTCGAGATTTCAAGGCAAATCAATTATTTTATTCAGCAGTGAGGAAGACATCTCACCGTGAGCTCGCCGACAGTGCACCCGGCGAGCATGCCCCCGGGCACACACACGGGGTCCCAGTAGAGCCCGAGCTGCTGCAGCTCCAGCAGCTTGAAGGAGCAGCCGTCGGCGTCGGCCAGCAGCGTGAACCCGCGCTGCCAGCGCTCGTCGCACGACTCACCGTGAGCTCGCTGACAGTGCACCCGGCGAGCATGCCCCCGGGCACACACACGGGGTCCCAGTAGAGCCCGAGCTGCTGCAGCTCCAGCAGCTTGTAGGAGCAGCCGTCGGCGTCGGCCAGCAGCGTGAACCCGCGCTGCCAGCGCTCGTCGCACGACTCCGCCGTCAGGGACTCCACCGTCAGCCCGCACGCGAACGCCATGGGCGCGCATGTCAGGGCGTCCTCGTAGCGGATGTGCACGTCGTTTAGTTTTAGCTAAACAACAACATAAATAATAATAATAAGATATTTAAGTTCTCGTGCTTTGGTAGTTAAGCAGGATAAAATGCCCAAATTATTTCAATGCTGGCTGGCTGGCACTGTATGAATATAAAAAGTATCTTGAATTGACCATCAATATACAAGTGACGAAATTTGGCATGTATGTTTTTTGGGGACTGAAAGGCAGCACAAAAGGAGGATTATACGAAATTCCCCCCTAAGAGGGTAACAAGGGTAAATATCTAATTCTCAAGGTAAAACATCGTCTAGCTCACGCGAGCGACGCTGCGGGCGGAAAGCTAGTTTTTAATAAATTCCCTGAAACTTTCCTACAGTTTGCTTAAAACTTTATCCCAAAGATTGACAATCGTACTTACAGAAAACCTAATCATTATTCTGTCTGCCATGAGGCTATAATGTAATTGGCAATAAGAACTTGGAGTAAACCACCTGCAGGTTCTCGACGATGTTGGCGAGCAGGCCGGTGCCGTAGCTGAGCCAGGAGGAGTAGGAGGTGGCGTAGTAGCCGGCGTCGCTCGCCTCGTGGTCGGCGCGCCACTGCGCGTCCAGCAGCGCCACCAAGCGCACGAGATCTTGTAGTAAATCACCTGCAGGTTCTCGACGATGTTGGCGAGCAGGCCGGTGCCGTAGCTGAGCCAGGAGGAGTAGGAGGTGGCGTAGTAGCCGGCGTCGCTCGCCTCGTGGTCGGCGCGCCACTGCGCGTCCAGCAGCGCCACCTAGCGCACGAGATCTTGTAGTAAATCACCTGCAGGTTCTCGACGATGTTGGCGAGCAGGCCGGTGCCGTAGCTGAGCCAGGAGGAGTAGGAGGTGGCGTAGTAGCCGGCGTCGCTCGCCTCGTGGTCGGCGCGCCACTGCGCGTCCAGCAGCGCCACCTAGCGCACGAGATCTTGTAGTAAATCACCTGCAGGTTCTCGACGATGTTGGCGAGCAGGCCGGTGCCGTAGCTGAGCCAGGAGGAGTAGGAGGTGGCGTAGTAGCCGGCGTCGCTCGCCTCGTGGTCGGCGCGCCACTGCGCTTCCAGCGCGTCTAGCAGCGCCACCTTGCGCTCGTGCGCTATGTGCGCCTCCACCTCGCTGTCCCACTGAAATTGCCTCGCATGTTAACCCGTTTACAGCGACCAATCGTTATAAAGATCAAAAAAATCATCAAAATTACCCTCAGACCAAACATAGTTTGTCATGAGTGGTTAATTTTGTCTTATTACTTTTTGTTCGTCAATAAAAAAATTTGTTTCAGTAATAACTGGGTTTATTGTATAATAGTGTGATCATATTTAAATATATCTTATTTAAGGCGATAGGTTAGCCGAAAGTGGCGCCTCGGTGAATTTTATTTAATATTGTAATTCTGATACACAATTTTAATAAAATCTTTACATGGAATTTTGGGGCCCATACACCCACTTGCAGGAAGCTCCATTAAAGTTAATGCTTCATTAAGTCTATTGCTGTCACTTTTCGTTGTCAAGAAATAAAAAGTGACAGCAATAGATTTAATGAAGCTTTAACTTTAATGGCGCTTCCTGCAATTGGGTGATAGTCTAGTATTTTTGGCGGTATCATTACATTCCCTCGTAGTCACTGCTAGGGGTAGATAGCAAACCTGCTAAAAGTGTCTGTTTCTGAGACATTTGCTATCTACTTCTATGAATGAATATGAAGGAATTTAGTGATACCTTTTAAAAATACTAGACTACAGGCCCTAAAAAATCCATGTACAGTTTTATTAAAATCCATTTCTATTAGCAACTTATTAAATAAAAACCTCTGAGGGCGCCACTTTCGCTTAACCTATCGCCTTAGGTTAAAGTTTGAAAGTTTTTTTTCAAACTTTAAGTCACATTTGTCATATGTACAGGCATAAGAATGATTTAGAATGATAAGAAAAGGCAATTTAATGGAAGCCCTTTAAAATAATTTCTTTATTTAAGTACCTACTAGAAATTTCTTTGCCTACGAAATAAAAAAATACCAATACTAACCTCATCCAAATTGACAGGAGTGACTACTACATACAGTTTTTCTATTGCTATAAGCCATGGTGCGGAACGGATTTGGCGGACCGGCACCTGCAACTGTACTTTGCCAATAAACCCCGTTTTCACCTCCACTGGCAACCCCAGGTGTCGTAGTGCATCTTTCTTTAGCGGTAAATTCTCTAGTTCTACCTTCCCTATAATAAGAAATAAAAAGAAACTAGTTACAACAAAGGCCAGATCACACTACAAAGAGAAATCTTAAAATCCAAGCCCAGAGAAGTAAATAATTATCCAGAGT
Organism: Crambus lathoniellus; assembly: GCA_949710035.1. Lineage (NCBI taxonomy): Eukaryota > Metazoa > Arthropoda > Insecta > Lepidoptera > Crambidae > Crambus > Crambus lathoniellus. The sequence continues at coordinate 812,967 of OX453301.1, read as the reverse complement.
TTTGAAATAGAAACTAGGTATTCAATAGATTTATACTTTTCCGATTCTGAATGGAATAGAAAGAGTGTAGTAGCTACTAACAATTTTGTCAAGTAAGAAAAACCTAGATAATCAGATTAAATACAAGTAAGCAGCTCTTGTATAAATCATAAATATGAAAATAGCAGTGACGTTCATGAAGTCTTACAGCCCCAATAATTGGATACTGACCAGATAACAGAGCCACACTCAGCTGATCTGTGTTTAAATTCTCCACATATTTCCCCAGATAGTTGTTCAGAACCCAAGCCACTAGTCCTTCCAACATCGTGCATGATGCTCTTCTGATTCACTACCGCTGTTTTGTACACACTTTCCTGAAATATTCAATTCCAGATGATAAAAATTAAAAATCACAAATGCACATAGACTTTACGCAGATAGCTGTGGAACATGAAATTAGTAGAGGATATAGTTACTTTGGTATTTAGTTGCGTAATTTACTCACTCTTTAAAATCGTTTTTATTGACTCGTTACCGAAAAATAATGAGAAAGCAAAGCAATCAAATCAATCAAGCTGTGTGAGAGATTTTGATTCATTCAGTTCAGTACTCAGAGGATTTTACTCTGACTGACAGACGTGACGTTGACAGTGACACTGACTGCCAGCTGACAGCCACAGATCACATAGGCTACGTTCCGTTTTGCGCCAACAGCGATAATATCACTGATATCGCGCTCACACATCGTTCCGATTTGTTGTGAGCTTGACAACGAAAGCAGTAATTACGTCACGGATGACGTCACTACCGCCGCCATTTTGCGATCACGGTGATATCGTTCTCAAGCGTTAGCACTGTGAGCGGGCTGTCATATTTGACGTTTTGTTGTCAAACGTCATTGTTTGTTGTGGTTTTGTTTGAGAAATCTCTGCGTTTTAGGTTTTATTTAGGTATTTTATTTGTTTATCCCGAAGCAGAAAGCCAGAAAAATGAAAGTGCTTATTAAAGATGAGACGACGGGTAGAGACATTACTCTAAATTTAAGCACGGATCACTATCATCATCGCTGTCCAATAAAACGTTTACTAATTGACGAATATCCAGACTAAACCGGTGATTATTTACTTACAAATTCAAATCAAAACAACGCTCGCTCGCGATGCTTGCAAATAGCCGTTCCGAATTGAAATCGCGTCAACAGTGCTGTCAGCGCGATAATCAAATCGGAACAGCTTTTAGCGCTCACAGCGCCAACAGTACTATTGACTCAAAACCTCCGCTAGGAGTATATTTTTCTATGCTCAAAACGGAACACGGCCATAATAGGCTACGTTCCGTTTTGCGCCAACAGCGATAATATTACTGCTATCGCGCTCACACATCGTTCCGATTTGTTGTGAGCGCGACAACGAAAGCAGTAATTACGTCACGGATGACGTCACTACCACCGCCGCCATTTTGCGATCACGGTGATATCACAGAATTATATTTGTGTGATATCGTTCTCAAGCGTTAGCACTGTGAGCGGGCTGTCATATTTGACGTTTTGTTGTCAAACGTCATTGTTTGTTGTCATGAAGTTTGACTTAATACTCTGAGGTAACTGGAGCTCTCACCCTGAATAAAAAAGTGTCGCCAACAAATTTGACATTTATATTTGTAGTGGCTGTCAGCTGTCTCATATGACCATACGTATTTTTTTAAAGTGTAGGTGAGACGGAAGACAGCCACTGTGTTATTTGTGGTATTCAAAAAATTGTTCGTACTGCACTCTCCAGTTACCTCAGTATTAAGTCGAGCTTCATGGTTTGTTGTGGTTTTGTTTGAGTAATCTCTGCGTTTTAGGTTTTATTTAGGTATTTCATTTGTTTATCCCGAAGCAGAAAGCCAGAAAAATTATAGTACTTATTAAAGATGAGACGACGGGTAGAGACATTACTCTAAATTTAAGCACGTATCACTATCAGCATCGCTGTCCAATAAAACGTTTACTAATTGACGAATATCCATACTAAAAGGTGATTATTTACTTACAAATTCAAATCAAAACAACGCTCGCTCGCGATGCGTGCAAATAGCCGTTCCAAATTGAAATCGCGTCAACAGTGTTGTCAGCGCGATAATCAAAACGGAACAGCTTTTAGCGCTCACAGCGCCAACAGTACTATTGTCTCAAAACCCGAAGGACACAATAAGTATTAAACGCCTACTTTGTCAACATAGCAAAATTTTATTTAAGAACATTTTCAGGTGCTTTTGTTACAGAGTTAATCAAAACATAAGCCGATCTTATCACGATTAGTGTTATAAGTTTGAATTGTTTGAGTTGAGGCTCCTATGAGCCTGCCCCAATAACAAATGAATGAGTTCAATGTTACCCCGTGCATTTGTAAAAAGTAATTTAATTCCACCCGCAACTTGGTTAATGTTATAGCAGTTGATGTAAGGTACCTAGCGCCTATACATTTTATAGCAGAACATAAATTTATAATTCGAAGTTGCATACCTACATACAAGCTACGGGGCCGGGCGGTGCATTAGCGAGTCGAGGAGCGACTGCATCTCGGCCGAGTGCGCCCCAATGCGCTGCACTCGGCTGCACACGGCCCAGCTACTCCGCTCCCGTTCCTAATGAATGTTTCATGCGTCTCGCTGAATCTCTAGCAAAGCGCGGATTCAAAGTGTTCAAAGTTTGCTCCACCCGCAACTGTGTCAAGAGTTTTAACACTTAAGTCGGTTACTTAAACTGTACTAGCGACTGAGTATTGTTTAGTTAGCATAAATACAGTTTTAAAGCAGGATTTGGAAGTTCACGTGACTTTATCCTACTTCCTTCTATTATTATAAAAATGCGAAAGTTTGTGATTAGGATTAGGGATGTATGGATGTTTGTTGCTCTTTCACGCAAAAACGGTTTGGTTGAAATTTGGCACACAGATAGTAGATAACCTGGATTAAAACATAGGATACTTTTTATCCCGATATTCCCACGGGAACGGGAACCACGCGGGTGAAACCGCGGGCGGTCTCAATAATTATTATAACAGAACAGCTGGCTATAGCGCTCCTAACATAAACTCAAAACAGTTTAATCTGATTGTACCTTGGTAGGTACTTACGTACTTACCTATAATAATATAGGATTTTGCCTCTTTCAAGATCTTTTTGGTGATTAAAAGATGCTTATCTCTAGTTGCGACGGCATGGCGTTCCAGAGGGGTTTTGCAACGTCTTCGTTTCTTCACTTGACAAAACTTTAACGAAAAAAATAACAGTTGAATAGGTACCTAATAATAAATTAATATTCGTACATGATTGTAGATTCGGTGCTGGATTGCATACGGACAAACATCTCCTGAGGATGCCCCGGGTTGGAGCGAAACACGTGTAGAGTAGTGTGATCGGTGAAGCTGCAAGTTTTGCGATTATTTGCGGAAGAAAGCTACATATATTTATTTTTCACAATGGTTAGGGACTTCCGCCAAGTGACGCCTGATTCAATCAAATGATTGTAGATGGTTGATTAGGCGGTAGAGGAAGAGAAAGTTTGAAAGCGGCACCCACATAACATAGAAAGAAAAAAATCTTTAGTGTTCTGTGGTGGCACCATAGTGCCAGAAAAGTTGAAAGGAAACGGTCTCGCTTGATATGGACATGTTAATGAAATGATGATAGTCATACTAGAAAAGTGATGGACATGAATGTGAATGGAGACATGGAGAAATTGTGTGCGTAATGATATAGAATCAGAAAGGAGTGAATGGGGAGATGACGGGCAACAGAGTGGAGTGAAAGAGAAGGATGTACTGCCCCGACCCCAAATAGAAATTGGGATAAGGAGAGGATGATCACATGACTGGTAGATCTATGGTGATTGGATTGGGTGGTTAAGGATTCCGGGAGTAGTGCTCTTCCACCTTCAGATTTATCTTCACTTAACATCAGGTGTGATGAAGGCTAAGTGCTAACCCGTTATGATTAAAAAAAAATGTAGAGTTGTTGAATTGAGGGTTTTGTCTCTTTATTTGTCCCCTTTTTTGCTTTATAAAAGCTAGATGCCTCAAAAACGTTAGCCCAGAATTTAAAATAATATAGGTAGAGTTGTTGAATTGAGGGTTACTGTCTCTTTATTTATCTCCTATTTTACTTTATATAAGCTAGATGCCTCAAAAACGTTAGCCCAGCTGTTAACAGTGTCAAAAACGTATTTCTTCATCAACAACGATCCCGGACACAAATTCTCCAACCTCTCCGCGATCGATCAAAATAATGGTCGGTCATTATAAAGTGTTGTTTTGACATACTTTTTATGAAATATTTGTAAAATAGTGTTACCACAGAATAAATACGACCAGAGGCTAGTACCAGTAGGTCTTCGAGCAACGCGGGCTTTCCGTCCCGGAACGGAAGACCCGCGTTGCACGAAGCAGTAGGTAAGAAGTAGGTACTCCACAAAAAATCTTTGCGTGTTCTGTGTAACTCCACCTTCATATAAAAGGTTGGAACGAGAGACATCAGTTTCACTTATCTCATGGCTTCGATCTCGAAATGAATGATCTTGGAAAGATCTCCAAGATACCGGGATCTTTCCAAGATAGTAGCGAGCTCCAGACGATGAGGGTTCCCACCTTTTATGAAGATGGACTAAATTGGTAGTATTTATTCTCTTGTATTACGTAGCTCGTGCTCGTGACGTCACCGCTTGAACAACCAGCGAGCGATGACAATCTGCGCAGTAGGTAGGTAACCAGCAGCAGCTGTTCCTATACCGTTTCAAAAATACACCTGCGCGCAATAATAATACTATACCTACAGAAAATAATATTTTATTGTTATATTTTGCGCATTGTTTACATAAAGAGAGACACGTGTCGAACGTGAAACAATATTATGTATGGGGTTAAAGCAAGGTTTCTCTGATACCTACGTTTGAATTGAGCTATTCGACAACGTGAAAAATTGCTTATACAGGGTAGAATTATTTTATGATACCTGCCCCTGATTCACAAACTGTCGGAAACGGAATCGGATTCGGATTCTGAGCTTTGTCCTCGTCTTTTTAATAGGGAGTGACATAGGTAGGTATATAGTGCATAGGTACTAGTGATGTAACGAATGTTAATTTTTAAACATTCGCGAATGCGAATGCGGTTGCGAATTTCTGCCGCTGATATTCGCGAATGCGAATACGAATGCGAATGTTTCACACAAGATTCAAAACGTATTGAAAGAAAGGCTCAAAGCTCTCAAAAAACTGTCACAGCCGCCTTACAAAATGTACAAAGATCAGAACACCTTTTCATCACTCGAATTCTACTCAAGACGAGAAGAATATAGAATAGGCACGTCTCAAGATTAAACAAGAGTGTCTTTCTAGATGGAACGTTACAGCGTTTTTGGAAGTCCAGGAGTCTTAATGAATTTACGAATCCACAAAAAAAAACCCAACCGACTTCTGAAAAGTGGATATTTTTTCTTGCGTTCGTATTCGCAAAATATTCGCACAGTGTTTGCGAATACGAATGCGAATGCAAATATCAAGAAATAAGCGAATATTCGCGAATGCGAATGCGAAGGCGAATATTCGTTACATCACTAGTAGGTACATTTCGCTTTGTCGGGAGCGTTTCCGACGGTTTGTTAATCAGGGGGCTGGAGGGAAAGTACCTACTCGAAATAATGGAGATATGTAACTACATATAATGAACTCATTGAAACCATTGCCTCAGGTATTTTTTGACAAGAAACTTTTTTAGAAACTCACGTTTTCAATACCTACACAAGTAGATAAGTAGGTATACAATTTCACATTGACTCTACTCGGCGTCGAATCCATGATGTCTTTCTGTTTGCCTTTCATTTATCATGTTTCTGATAGAGATTTAATCCTTATATTAAGTTACCCTATCGATTAATGTCAATAAAGTACTTAATGGATGTTCTATCTTCTAATTTTAGCCGCTTCTCTAAGAACTTGGGTGAGGCAAGCTTATTTAAAAAATATGTTTATAACCCATCGAACATCTGGGGGCACGGCAGTGCCCCCGCCAAGTCGAGCGCGAAGCAAACACTGCCGTACCATCCTTTACTGGAACCATTTCGCCGCATTTTCATGCCCCTATTTGAGAACCTCTGGATAAGACCAGAACGCAGAAATTTTCGTCATCCAGTAAGCTATAATTACATACTTAAAATCCAAAATTTCAAGTCTGTAGGTCATTTAGTTCCGAAGTTAAGCGAGAGCAAAGTTTCGCATTTATGACACTCACTTATGTCATGATCATCAAAATAGAACTAGTAAGTACTTCCCATAAACTCAGAGAGCTGAAATTTGGTACAGAGTTAGGGTTTAATGGCCACATAAAGCGAAAACTATAAAAACTAGGATAATTCATCCAGATTTCTAGTTACACCAACTGCATAAATAACTTTGTAATCCTATATAAATATATAGGATTACAAAGTTACATTTGCAGTAAATAAATCAGTATATCTGTATTTATTACTTACTAGCGGCCGCCCGCGGTTTCACCCGCGTGGTTCCCGTTCCCGTGGGAATATCGGGATAAAAAGTACATTTAAACCTTGCTCTTGAATCACTCTATCTATTAAAAAAAACGCATCAAAATCCGTTGCGTAGTTTCAAAGATTTAAGCATACAAAGGGACATAGGGACAGAGAAAGCGACTTTGTTTTATACTATGTAGTGATGTGTAATACCTAGCAAAAAGATATGAAATCTCACCAAAATCATCCTATAAAAAACTGACCAACTCTCGCTGGAGCTACTTATTTCTTTACAAAAAGTTGAAATCTCTCAGTCAAGCCAACTCTAATGTTCCTTTCTGCGATTTCTTTATTGATATACTTAGTTACATTTTTTACATAAGTAGGTAAGTATTAGAAAAAAGTTAAACCTATTTTTTTTGTAAAAATAACATACTTACCTATAATGTTATAAAATATTTCTATTCCGTCGAAACAAGAGTGTTAGGTACACCTACATACAGATGATCTGTGGTTAGGTAGGAGGTATTCAATGGTACCTACACACAACAAAAGTTCTTGCTTCTAAAATAATAATAGTCAACATCAACGTTACTTACGTCACGCAGCTGTATCTCGTGCTTTGACCTCATATACCTCATGACTGAGGGTAGACCATAATTTCGGCAACACTGACGTAGCTGAGGTGTCCGAGTGGTTAAGGAGTTGGACTTGAAATCCAATGGGTTCTGCCCGCGCAGGTTCGAATCCTGTCCTCAGCGGAATTAACATAACTTTTTACTGCTCTGCATTTTTTTATTTTTTTTTTAACATTATCTACTGTTGTTTTTAATACCTAAGTCTAAATATCATGTAGGTAACATTTATGCAAATCATATCGTAACAAACTAAAATATTAAAATTGGTATTAAACTCCGTAATGATAACAAGGTACCTAAGTGTAAGCAGGTAACATTACCTATTTAAGTACATTTTTAGCTTGTCCTACTATCCTTACTTATATTATAAATGCGAAAATGTCTGTCTGTGTGTTACACAATCACGCCTAAACTACTGAACCGATTTAAATGTATTTTGGTACAGAGATAGTCTAGAGCCTGAGAAAGGACATAGGCTACTTTTTATTCCTGAAAAATATCACCTTCCCGCGGGATAACGTCGTGTAGTACACGCGGGCGAAGCCGCGGGCGGAAGGCTAGTCCTACTAATATTATAAATGTGAAAGTTTAGATGTTTGGATGTTTGGATGTTTGTTACTCAATCACGTCAAAACGGCTGAACGGATTTGACTGAAATTTGGGACACAGATACTTTGTAGCCTGGAGAGGAACATAGGCTACTTTTTATCCCGGAAAAATGTCAAATTCCCGCGGGATAACGTCCTGTAGTCCACGCAGGCGAAGCCGCGGGCGGAAAGCTAGTTAAAAATAATACTCGACCGATTTATCGTTGTTTATATTCAGCCATTCTAGAAGAAAAGATAAAACTTGACATAATACGTACAATAGATTCGACTTTTTAAATAAGTAACAATATTTACTTAATTTAATTTAAGTAGGTACTGCTTACCTTTGAATTCATAACAATATCGATACCAGAAAATGTATGTTACTTATTAAATGACTATATCATTGCCTAGTGTATTATCTTTTGTGTTACTATTATTCCTTATCAGTGGAACTTAGGTAACTAAGCTAAACTAGTGTACGTATACTCGATATTTACTCTTTGACGTGTTAACCATTCAAATATCTCACCGTTTAACTGCAACGGTGACAGAAATAAGAAAAATTAATTAAATAAAGTCGCCGACCTCCCTGGCCGAGTGGTATAGGTACGCAACGTTTTCAAGGTGCCGCCACGTGCCGCTATCTCTAGAGGTCCCGGGTTTGATTCCCGGTCGGGTAAATATTGAAAACGAACTTTTTAATGTTTCCTTGGGCCTGGGTGTATGTAGTAACCCGTGTATGTACTTACACTAGTGCTCAAGCTGCCCTACTATAATTTGGTATTGGAACAAATGTATGTATAAATATTTATTCATTTAAAACAGTTTCAGTTACATATTCGTGCTGTTATACCTACCAATACACTTTGTGTTATTAAAATCAACAACTTTCATTTTGCTTCAGCAAATTCTACTTACTAATGTTCTTACACGAGTATTTCCATAGGCAGATTCGATATCGGTTTTTCTATATCTACCCCGGTACTCCTACTTTAGTATTCATACATTTAAATATGTATACGAAGGTATATTTCCCGTGTTTTCCAAACAATCTCCTCGGAAAACGGGCATAAAAGGCTGGAAACACGCTCCGTACATCAGCGAGACAAGCCGATTTATCTCAATGCAAGGAATCGCTTCCACCATGTTATTACTTTACAGTTTCCGCGAGTCATTGGACTTTGGGAACTCCTGAAAATAGCTATTCAACCACTTTCAGTCTTAAGGTGTGGGGTTGACGGTTTTGTTTCGCTTGTTGTTGGGTTGGGGCAGCAATCCGCGCCTCTGGAGCACACCGTCGAGTTCGAGTCCCAGCTGAGCGCCCGAACTGGGTTAAGTATAAGTTATTTCTCTTTCTCGTTGCTGAGAGCTGTAACCTTTTTTCTTAGTAGGGTTGTCAATGTAGAGAATAATTTTTTGGTTAAAATAAAATAAACCCTAGTAAAAAATTCATACTAACTTACATACTTATTTCGTTATATTCTTATCATAAGAATAACGATGTAACAATGTTTTTGCGTTAAAAAAAATGTGTTTTTAGTACAAGTCTTCCTCAAGATTTGACGAAGACTTTGATGCTAGACTCTAACGTTCGTTGTCCACCAATAGGGTATTTGAATGTTGTTGAAATGTAGATTTTTAATTATGACATTCAGAAATATAACATTATTGAGTAACAAATGTGAAAAAAGAAATTCAATTTGAATTAAACCAAGCGAATTATCAGCTACTTAATTGTGACTCTAGCTATCTTTTTAGAAAAAGAATCTTCAATGGCGAGCCGCGAGAGTATGGCGCTACCACCATGTTACGTCATTGTAGCGCTCTCCTTGTCTAATTAGACATTTTGATGCTTTATAACGCAAGATATTTGAAAATAAATACCTTTATTGTGTTGCTAATATTTCAATAAATTTATATTTTAAGTCAATAAAAAAAATTCAGACAAATACCCTAACATTCAACTTACAAGCGAGGCATGAGTCGCAGCCCTAGTGGCGTTGTTTCATCGGGAATGAAACAGGGCCAGGGCGGGCGGACGACGCTAATACGACTGCTGCTGTGCTGCTGTGCTGTGCTGCACAAGCAGTGACATCCTCAACGTGGAAGCTGCAACACTAATGATCAGCTTAATAGTTGAAAAAATTAAAATTTAGTATTTAGAAAAAAATTACACGTCTCACAACCAGGGGGGCTACCGTGTAACTTTATGGATATGAACTTCATACGTTTTTGGTAACTTTAAGTCAATTTTATAAAGATAATAGCCGCTATCAGTTTCTTGTTTTGTGACGTCGGGTATAACGATAGCTAATCTAGCAACGTTCAACAGAACGTAGCAGCAAAAATCAATCAAAATAAGAAATTCAAATGACAGTTGAAACCCATACCCATACTCATATTTTTTAGCCGGTAGCCCCCCAGCTCCGATGGGACTCGAACCCATGACCTTTCGCTATCCGTGCGACTGCTCTAACTACTGAGCTACGGAGTCGTTATGTGGATGTTATGCTATGATAGGATAAATGTTATGCTGATGGTCGTGGTTTCGAGTCTCATCGGACGGAGCTAGTTGTTAGACGGGTCGATTTTTTCTAAATACTTACTTCATTTTCAATTATTCAATAATAAATGTATGCAAAAAAGTAAAAATTTAAATATAGAGAAAGAAATCTTTCCGTCTTCTGTGGCTCAAACGTTACTTTTTTAGGGTTCCGTACCAAAATGGTAATAAAAAAGGAACCCTTTGTAGTTTTTTATCCTGTGCTTATGGTGCGACTTAGTCTGTCTGTCACAGCTGCAATAGCTGGATCTGGTTAGCTGGATATCTCGAGAACTACTAATGTTATCAACTTGAAATTTGGAATAATTATAGATGACGTTTGCCCAACTATTTAGCAATTAAGAGAGAAATAAAAATATGTATATTTTACTATAGCTAAGCTACTATATGTGCGCTGCTAGTACATCCTTATACACATTTTTTTTAACTTGCATAGTTTTCGACTTTTGATGAAAAATTTAAAAAATACCATATACTTATACGACGGGTTACGAGGAAATAAAGAAAAGTTAGTTTTCTTGAAAACATTGAAATCCGATGCGTACGCCACTCGGCCACGGACATAATAATGTTGATGGGCCTCTGGTTAGCAGGTACCTACAGTGGTACCTCAAGAGGTGCTAATCACGCCTTCTGAGCCAGGGATCCTGGGGTACCATCTCCACCTATCAAATCATGTCTGGCTCTGAGGCAGTCTGATAATAAAAAAATATTTTCTTTGACGTTTTACTTCCGATATTATTGCATGATAATAAAATTCCATGTAACTAGGCCAGTTTTGATTAATAGTGTTAATTAAGCAATAGCGGTAAGGCACTTCTTGATTAATGAGTCGAAAGAGTTGTAGTTAGTAGTTTTGTAAAATACCTGGTAAGCAATGAAATGGTGACTGCACCGTTGGCGTTTTTTCATCGGACGATATGGCTGCTTTGCCGAGGTTGCTTTTCGCGGGGTTTCCCTGTCACCGTGCGATAGACATGTTGACCGAGCATAATAGCATCCTATTACAAGTCAAAGTAATTTTTTTTTATTCATATAAGTACCTAGATTAAATAAAATTAATGCTTATGAATAGTCGCAACATTTTTTTTACCTACCACCTGTTATGGAGATCTTTTAACTGACAAGAAAAACAAAAAAAGTTGCTCTCCAAAAAGTTTCCGTATAAATTCGTTCATTTAAAAAAGATAGCCAAATATTTATTTATAGGTTGTACCTTCCTATGTAACGTTCCCATCAGCCGCCGATTGATAGCGCGGTAATAGTTTATGAATATGGTGGGTGGTGGGTGGTGGGTGGTAGGGCGGGCGGATCGATCCGCGCCCCCGGGACCCCAGGCCTGGCGGCGCCCCCCGGCCCGTCACGCTCCATCGGCGGCGCGGGCCGATCATCCCGCGACCTACGCGCGTGTGCCTAATCCCAACTTAATCGGCCATTTTTTACCTGTACCTATATGTGGAAAGTAAAGCTTTCGATATCGGTTTTACCTATTTTGACACACCACCATATTTTATTTTTAACCCCCGACTTCAAAAAGAGGGGTGTTATAAGTTTGACGTGTCTATACGTCTGTTTGACCCCCGACTTCAAAGATAGGGGTGTTATAATTTTGACGTGTCTTTCCGTTTAACCCCCGAATTCAAAAGAGGGGAGTTATACTTTTGACGTGTCTGTCTGTTTATCTGTAGGTATGTGGCATCGTATAATTCCGGTTTCGGTACTAATCAGTAAAGACCTGCTGTTAATTCTTCCCATGTTTTTAATTAGATTTATTGTGCTAAAGTTAAAATACTGGTGATTAATGTACAAAACAGTGTTTGTGTAGTGTTTCAAAACAATATTTGCTAATAGAAGTAAATATTATAGCAGTTTACAACGTAAAAATTGGTTATATTATCGATCAACTCAGCTGTCAAATTGTAAGCAAGCAATGCAAGCATAGAGAAGACTCAGGGCTGCCAACATTCACGCCCAGCGTATTCGACGTACATTGCTTGTTAGAATTTGATGTACATTGCGCTTTTGGACAACTTGTCTGGGCACGCTCGACGTGCATTGCTTGGTAGAATTTGATGTACATTGCGCTCTTGGACAACTTGGCTGGGTACGTTCCATTTCAAGCAATACAAAATTCAAAAAATGTCGAGGACTCCTCCGCCGTCTTCCCCTAAGGGGAAAAATGAAAGTTCAAACGATAACAAGGATCGGGTCGGACGGGATATGCCTTATGTCACCAACAGACCAAATAAGCGACAAGCGCCTTCTAATTCCCCTAAATCGAATGCAGATCCTCGTTCACCAGTTACACATCAGGATATAAGAGAAATTGTGACGGATATAATGCAGACTCAAATGAAGCTTCTTGTGACACAAATAAGCGAAAGTATTTCTAAAACAATTAACAAGGAATTAACGCTGCTCAAGGAGGAAATTGATGGTGTCAAAATTTCAATGGATTTTATCAATGAAAAATATGAAGATGCCAGGAATGATCATAAATTGATGAGAAATGACGTGGAAGATATTAAGTCACAGAATGGTAAGCTGCAAGATACGGTTGCTTCGCTGAATAGTAAAATAAACTTGCTGGAACAAAATGCAAGATCGTGCAACATTGAGGTACAATGTGTGCCAGAACTCAAGAACGAGAACTTGAATACAATAATCATTTCAATTGCCAAAGCAGTAGGATATAATCTAACTGAAGAAAATATGTTGCACTGCACCCGAGTGGCCAAAAGCGATAAATCTAACGCACGGCCAAGATCCATAATTGCTAGATTGTCCTCAGTAAGAGCACGTGACAACTTTTTAGCGGCAGTCATAACTTTCAACAAGCAGAACAAACATAAGAAGCTGAACTCAGCACTTATTGGGATTCCAGGGGAACAACGACCTATCTTTGTAGGGGAGCACTTATCCCCTGCAAACAAGTCCCTTCACGCTGCCGCCAGAATTAAGGGCAAAGAGTTAGGATATAAACACGTCTGGGTCCGCAATGGCAAAATCTTCATGCGAAAAACAGACGACTCTGCCTACATACTCATCAAGGATAAAGACTTTTTAAACAAATTACAATAGAAAGTTATCACTTATATGCATGTTTATCTATTTTATTTCATACTATTAAAATTCAACAGTCTTAGTGTTTACTATCAAAATTGTCGTGGCCTTAGAACGAAATGTAAAGAATTCTATAAAAACGTTGCTTGTAGCTCATATGATGTCATTATTATAACAGAAACTTGGCTTAATGATAATATATTTGACCAAGAGTTATTCAATAGTAGATATATTGTTTACCGTCGAGACAGAGCGAGTTCGGCTAGTAAAAAGACTGAAGGGGGAGGGGTCTTGATAGCAGTTCTGAATAAGTACAATTGTCAAAGGTTAAAGATTTTTGAAAGCGATAGTGAGGATCTATGGGTCTCTATTGAAATATGTTTTTCAAACTCTGTGAAACGATTGACTATATGTGCCGTTTATCTACCACCTCCAGTTACAAGTGCAGCATTAGATCTTTTCCTATCCAAATGTAATCAAAACTATGAGAATAGTTTAGACAGTAATTACAATATTATAATAGGTGATTTTAACCTTGGTCACATAAAATGGTTAGATGAAGAAAAAGCACATGAAAACTCTCCTAACACTTCAAGAGATAAACTAATAGATTTCATGACTCTGAATGAACTTAAGCAAGTGAATAAAACTCTAAATCCAAACGGTAATATATTGGATCTTGTCTTAACAAATATCCCAAATTGCAAAGTTTTCCCTGCAGATGACGTTCTGTCCAAAATTGATTTACCTCATCCACCTATAGTTCTCTACATTAAGAACGTTCAGCTGAAAAGTCTCTCTTATAATAGTAAAGGAAATAATAGGTATGATTTTTATAAAGCTAATTTTACATCAATTAAAAAGGATCTTAGCGAAATAGATTGGACAAATGAGTTCAACCCCTTGAACAGCGTTGATGACGATGTGGAGGTCTTTAAGAAAGTGCTATGGGTTATTATTAAAAAACATGTGCCACCTAAAAACCAGACTAAAAATAAATATCCGCCTTGGTTTACGTCTAAATTGATAAATCTTCTTCGCGAGAAAAATAACATTAGGAGACGTTTCAATAAATATAAAAATCCTATGGATAAAATAGCACTGGATATACTCAGAACAAGGTGCAACGAACTCGCTACTATTTCTTATAACCATTATTTAGAAAGCGTAGAGGACAACTTATCAAAAAACCCGAAGCTTTTTTGGTCATACATCAAGAGTAAACGGAACGCTAATAACACCTATCCTAAAATAATATCTGATGGAGTATGTACTGCCGAAAATGGAACAGATATATGTCATCTTTTTGCATCGTATTTTGCATCCGTCTACAATGACGCGCAACTTGACTCACATCAACTTGATGAATTTGCAAAGGGTAGCCTGCACCATGACAACTTTTCCACACTAAAATTCACTCGAGACCAAGTTTTAAAGAAACTAAAGACCCTCAATGAGACAAAAGGTCCTGGACCAGACAATATACCACCTGTCTTTATTAAAACTTGCGCAGATGCTTTAACGGATCCCCTATTATATATCTTTAATAAGTCGATTGCAACTGGAATGTTTCCCTCTCAGTGGAAGATGGCAAAGGTTGTACCTATACCCAAAGGTGGAGAAACAATTTCTGTCACGAACTATAGGCCAATATCTTTGTTATGTATCTTTGCCAAGGTGTTTGAGTCACTGATATGCCCTTATTTACAATCTTACTGCAAGAAAATATTAACCGAATATCAACATGGTTTTCTGGAGGCAAGATCGACGGTTACCAATTTGATTTTGTTTGAAAATATGATAGTTGAAGCTATGGATGCAAATGGTCAGGTGGATGTCATATACACTGATTTTTGCAAGGCATTCGATAAAGTTCTACATTGTGCATTACTAGAAAAGTTGTCTTGGTATGGTGTTTCAGGAACGATGTTAGACTGGTTCAGATCTTATTTAACAAATCGGTATTTCTATGTGGTAGCTAATGGATTTGAATCAGACAAATTCATTATTACATCAGGTGTACCACAGGGGTCACACTTAGGACCTATCCTGTTCAATTTGTTTTTGAATGATATAAGCCGGTGCTTTGGGAATACCTCCGCTCTTCTCTACGCTGATGATCTAAAGCTACTACGAGTTATAAATGAAAAGAAGGACGCCGACCTTTTACAAGAAGACTTAAATGAATTAACCGAATGGTGTGTTAAGAACGGTATGCAAGTTAACCCCAGTAAATGCTCACAAATTACATTCACTCGCAAGAGTCAGCCCATACGAAGCCAGTATTTTATTGGTGGTGTTAAATTAGATGAAACGGACTCGGTTAGAGATTTAGGTGTCATTTTCGATAAAAAAATGTCTTTTGTCCCACATATTGATGAAACTGTAAAAAGAGCGTCTAAATTGTTAGGATTTGTAATTAGAAATGGAAAGGCTTTTAGGAGACCCAAAACAAAGATACATCTGTACTTCAGCATAGTGCGAAGCTTATTGGAGTATGCTAGTGTAATATGGCGCCCACACTATGCGGTACATATGTTACGAATAGAGCGAATTCAGAAAAGGTTTATGTGGCACCTAACTTATTCGCAAGGACTAGCCAAACAGGTGAGGTCGTATACTGAGCGGTTGAAATACTTTAAAATGCCATCTATTGCTCAAAGATTTGATTTTATTGATTTTAAATTTGTCCAGAAGTTAGTTAATAACAAAATAGATTGCTCGCCACTGCTGGAAAAAATTAACTTCAGAGTCCCTCGTAGGTGCCCACGGAAACCCATAACACCACTCTGCCCCCCACTTCGTCGTACGGTCCTTGGAGCCAATTCCGCTATTCCAAGACTTTGCAGAATAGTCAACCACCATAGCACAAGTTTAGACTTATTTGACGCAAAGATTGGGAGTGTGAAGCGCACATTTTATTTGACCAAAGCCAATAAATAATTGAATGTTTTTTTTTTACTGTATATCGGACGTTGTTAAGTTTCTTTTTTTTGTTTTGCATGCTGTGTTTACCATTAATTGGTTTTTTGTATTTACTTTTAATGTTTAGTTATTCCTAATTTAATGCATGTAATGATACAAAAACTGTTGGTAAGCCTTTTTTAAATAAATAAATAAATAAATAAATAATTATGTAATAGCTCCTGAATGAATGGACCGATTTTGATGCAGTTTGTTTTGTCCGGAAGCTGGCGTGATATAGATGGTTCTAAGCTTAAATTTGTGAAGATCTGATAGACTTTTTAAGGTCATATCTCTATAAAAAAGTTAGCTGCAGTAGGGATCTGACATGCATAATGGGTATTTACTTACAAACGATTGTATAAAATTTAAAAAGAATGGAATAAAAATAAAATAAAATAATATAATATAATAAATCTCAACTTTTTAATGTTGTTTTGTTTTAACCCAAGGACGCCGGAGCGGCCGAAAAGGGCCAGCCGAATTATATAGTATGAGTCACACCAATGATTTTTGTTATCAGCATATCTAAAAAATATGTAACTCGAGTAAAAAGAATATGTTTTTATTTTTTTCCTATCTTCAAAAACTACTGAGATATTAAACGTTATACGGCCTCCGATGAAAATTTGGGTGAACCAATGGCATTAACGTGTGACGTCACGTCGCACTTCCGTATACCTACATAGAATCCTTTGGCTATATAGTTGCGCTCTCACGGTTTCGTAATAAATTTATTTATTTTTCTTATAGTCGATCAATGAAATGTTTAAGTTATTTTGTATTGAGCCCATGTGAAAAAACACCTTCAAATAATGTTTTATTTTCGTGAATAATAAATTAAATCAACTTTCGTAATGGCGGGCGGGATTCTGTCAATACCATGTCAATACATATAGCAACCGTCAAAACAAAATGTACTTACAACCTTAACTGACTTGGTAGTTAAATATGCACCCTAAAAACTGACAGCCATTTCGATAATTTTATACTGCTAGTGGCGCCTCCACCACTGGGTCAGATAAGTTTGTGGGATAAATGTCTTTCGGTATCGACAGGTAGGTGACAGTTTTAGAGTGCGCCTGCGCGCGGTCGAAATTGAATACTAATCATTTACCGTAACCTTAGAACGAAGAAAATGTACTGTAACTAGCGTCAAAAACGCACGAGTTGCGCGAAGATTGCGCACAGACGAACTCTATGTAGGTACAGTTACGGAAATCACCCGCAACAGCCGCAAACGGAGATGTCAGTGCGACATGACGTCATCGCAATAGCGCGCAAGGAAAGCAAATTTTCAAAAGCTGGTGAAACTTTACAACGCTGTATCTTTGGAAATCCTGGCCAGATTTCGATGAAACAAAAACTATTAGTACTTGCACGAGTTCGCGCATTAAATGTAGTAGCCTTATTTCT
The DNA here is from genome assembly GCA_949710035.1 of Crambus lathoniellus. Taxonomy (NCBI): domain Eukaryota; kingdom Metazoa; phylum Arthropoda; class Insecta; order Lepidoptera; family Crambidae; genus Crambus; species Crambus lathoniellus. Next base: position 795,244 of record OX453301.1, on the reverse strand, counting down.
ATAAGAAATATTAGTAGTTAGTATATTTTCTGTGGTAGTAAGTAAGTAGGCTCTTCGCTGACTACAAAACGTAGGTATTGCCCTTGCGCTATAATGGATAAATGGCATTTCCATACAAAATTGACGATCCTGAGCGACGATTTATCAAGTCGCGTCGTCTGTTTATTTGTTATTGGAAAGCTTTAACTCGGAACCGGAAGCCGTTCGCGCCCCGCGCCCGCCCGCCCAAGCGGATGTTGACGGCTCCGGTAGGAAATTGTCTCGTCTCAAACAACTTGTTTACGTTTGATTGAAGTCGTTGACTCGTGCTCGGGACCAAATAAACGAAATCGGCGCTTTGAACTGAAACATAACTGTACAACCTTAAATGTTAATGAAGCTTTTTTCTTTTCTTATATTTATTGTTTAAGCTGATTATAAGTAACTAGCGGATCCTCGCAGTTTTACCTGCGTGGTACCCGTTACCGTGAGAATATCGGGATAAAATATAGCCTAGATGTTAATCAGGGATAATGTAGCATTCTAAAATTGAAAGAACTATTTACATTGCATTCACAAGATGTATTTTAAATTATTATTATTATTATATAATAATAAGTATTTTTTTTCTAAATACTTCCTTTTTAATTTTTTTTGTGAAAGAACTTTGAAATCAGTCTTGTAGTTTTGAGTTTATTCATTACATAATAATATGTCGCAGCCAAATGGTTGAATCCGCCATCATTCAATTGAACGCCTAGGCCGATCATTTTTTCCGTAAGCTATTTTATCTGCCCCTAAGTTGACGGAGTCACAAAAAAAAACAACAAAATTTAACTTTCTAAGCTATCACGTGTTCTACAGGACTTCCGAGGGGTACATGTAGAGTTGCCAACCGTCCCGCGTCAGGCGGGACGTCCCGTTTCCACGGCTCAAATAATGCGTCCCGCGTAACATGTGTGCGGGACGCTAATTGTCCCGCTTTATGGTAAACCCAGCCCGGTTAGACAAAACTTTTATTCAAATCAAATTAGGACTATCGTGCGGAGCGAGAGCGATGCGCGAGTGGAACGGTGTGATCGTCACAGTGTAACGGTACAGAATTGCACTTGTTATTATATTTCAAACATTTATTGGCTTTTGTATAAAATAGAATGATAATGCTAACCTTGGGTCCTTGGGAAGTATTGGTTGATGTTTTGGAGGTGAAAGCTCGATACAAATTGGTTTAGGAAACAAAAATTAGCTTTATTTGCGAAATGCATTATATCTTCAGTGGGTATACATTCATTCTTGAAGTCTTGAGTCTTAAATAATTGTTCTCAAATGTGCACGGATTGATTTCTGAAAAAAAGAAGAGGTTTAAAAGTAAATAAAAACAATAGTGTTTATTTATATCTGACCTTGGAGGTAGCAATTTAGAGATTATAGTGGATCTCACCTTGAAACAATAGCTGTGCAGATTGTATAAACTTTGAGCATGTTATTTTAGACATATTTGTAAACTGACAGGTTTGTAGGCAACAGAGTTTGTAGGCATGTTTGTTTACAGGCGTGTTAGTGGCACAATATGTGTTCGGCATATTTATTGGTTACACATGTGAACTCTGGTTAATTACATCACATCAGTCTAATTATTATGTTTGGAGCTAAATATTTATTTTATACAATGTTAGCAAAATACTGATAGGTTATGACAGGTAAACATAGATGCTCCTAGCGGCAGAGTTGAGAACTAAGACAAGTCAAATGACATCACATAAACATAGCGAGAAGTTTTTACTCACAGAATGTTAAATTAACATTATGTAAAACTTAAATAAAAATATGGGTTAAATAATCAAAAGTACAGAATATTGGTTTCTATCTTAGATAAGGTTCAAAGTTTCAAATATGTTTCTTTGGCTAGAGGTGATACGTTCGGAAATTATGTTCGAACAATTACCATTTTGATAATAGTTTTCATTCATAAATAATAATAAAAAAAGGGATCATACAAAATAATGTGTTTATATTATGTGAGAAGGTAATATTTTGAATAGTTTAGTAAATTCTATAACTTAACTATCAAAGGTTTCTGAACGAAAGCCAAGCTGGGCGTTCAGGAGGTTTGAAATGGTTTGGCGTTAGACGCTAGATGGCCTATCAGTTTTGTGGGGGGTGAATAGGGATGCAGGAATAGTTGGGTTGCCATGTTGTGAGAAATAAATACCTTATTTATAAAACAGAGAGAGGGGGTAATTATTGATGTATGGTATTCACACAAGATTAAAAGTAAAATACCTTAATTGTTGTAAAGGGGAAAAAGAAATATTTATAGGAAATAAAATTTGGAAAAATGAATAATAATTATTCTAGAATGTACAATTAAGACATTAAAACTAATAAACCTTAGTCAAATTAGTATTTCAAAGTTAAATAATTAGACATGAGACATTTAAGAGACGGATTAGAAATATACTGAAAAGTTTCCATTAAACATAGGGGTAAAATTTCCCTGAGAGTGGGGAGAATTTCTAGGTTGTAAAAGAAAAAAAAGAAAAAAGGACGCTAACTTTTGGCGCGGTATGAGTAGGCCTATATAAGCAAAAACGACGCGACGCTCGCTCTTATTTCTCCGGGATCGACTTCGAGGCAACACGTATGGAAGACGAAACACTTTTTGAAGAAGTTTCCATTTTTAATCAAGCGAGAAGTAGTCTTCAAGCAAGTGTACAGTGAGTCCTTGCACCATAGGGCGTTTATTGGGTTCGCGATCTTTTAAACGTTTTAATTTTGGAATTCTGACTGGTAAATTGGATCCGAAATTAAAAGGTCTAGTTTGTTTACAGAAAGCATTTCAATTAAAGTAAATTATTCCCAAGTAAAATCCTAGAAAATGGGCTTAATTTGAGTCAGAGAGGGTTGGAAGCATAGAGTTTGTTTCTTCAGGAGTACATTTTTATGTCTCCGGGCTCCAGGCAAGGCTCACGGGAGGTCGCTAGGTAAAGAAAGTCTGGCATTGTGGAGTGTCAGATGAGTGTTCATTGGATAACGCTTAGTAATTTCCACATGGTTTGATCAGGCGGGCTGTTTTCATTGACAGTTTTTCAGTTAACACGTCTGATGGCGCGGGGCGTATGCCCCAGATTTGGAGGCAGTTGCGGCCTGATTGAACCATACCTACCTGTAGGGTGTCTATCTGTTCCCTTCCCAAGCAGATGGACCACGGCATGAGCGATAGGATTTTAGGGGGCCCACTCACCCAAACTTGACAGAATTGGGGCGTCAGAACTGGCGATACAGGCGCCAGGTTTGTGTTTGTTAGGAAAGTCGCATTTAGTCGGAAATTAGGCAGGTAAGTACCTACTTAGAATCACGAGCTAGGTAACTCGAAGACCTTTGTTCTGGCAGAAAGGGGGAGGTCTGCTGGGGCAAGGCTACGAGGGGAGTCTGGTATACAGAGTAGGTAGAAAGAGTAGGTTCGCTGTAGGTCTATAAGTAGCATTATGTGTTATCACCAATATATCTACGATCAAATCCGAATTTTGTTGACATCCCTAGCCATAGATTCTTGTGACAGACGAACAAACCCGGGCAATTTGACAGAATGATTATAGATAGTGGGGAAAAGTCCGATTGACAGTTTCCAGCAAAATGGCTGTCTTTTATCTAACAAAATAATGTTATATCTTAAGAAGAGCGATTAGGTAAATGGTTAGTGCGTTGTAGCAATGTAGTCTACAAGTTGTATGATTTTCAGTGAGGTTTGTAAGAAATTAATAGATTTGAAAGGGAAAAGGTGACCAATGGATACCTAGTGCTTTCAGTATTTGGGAAATGATTTGTGAAGTAACAGTGCTAGTGGAACAGTCCAAAGAGCTTGATTAGAGTAATCTTTATAGGTTCACGCATTGCAAAGATATGAAGGTTGAAATAATCTATCAAACATAAGTGGAGAATCTAAATTTACCTATATATTTGGCTTGACAACAGGTAATATATTCCTATGATGCAAAAGGCACCTATAATAATCTATAAATTGAGCTGGTTGCGGAAGAGTTCTCTGGATCAGACTACTGCTATATTAATGTATGAAAAAGGATTTTGTTCGGTGGCGGGAGAAGATGTTTAAACTCGAAGGAACTCGGTGTAATGTTGACCAGTGTCTTATGGAAGCTGATGTGGATTCAAGGTTTTCCAGATACTAACCTATTGAGTTGGAACAAGGTTCTATTTTAGCCATAAATTATGTAAAGCTATCGGGGTGAGGCGAAAGCTTCTGTCCAATTTGGTTGGATTCTTAAGTTATTTCCAAGACCAGTTCAATGGTGAGATTAAGGATATATTACCATGAGCGAGATTCTTTAGAGACAAATTTTAACCAACAAGTTGCAAAAGTTCAATAAGATCCGAGTCAGACACATAGACATAACTAGGGAATTTAGTTCTACGGGGAAACTTGGTCATAGAAAAGGTTAGGAGAGTCTATATTTATATGTACTTACTATGAATTAGAATTGAGACTTGTTAGTGCTCCTAATTTAAGCACTCAACCTGTTGGATTTATCCCAATAAGGATTATTCAACAAAAGGAAAAGGATATATCAATTAACGTTAACTTTAACTGCTGCTGCCATGAAGGAGAAAGATCTCTTCATGTAGACTAACAAGTCGCTTTGAAGCATTTAGCTTGGTCCTCTTATATATATATATATATAAAGAATTGACGAACATGACAGCTTGACTTTATATGTTGAAGTTTGTTTTTATATGAAAATGTAATAAAGCAGCGCCGGAGGAGGGATGTCCAAGTCTGGTGACGAGTTCCACTGTTATGGGCGGCGGAGGTGCCCTGACTTTACCGGTTAAATAATATTGCTGGAGCATTTGTATTAGGCCAAGATGGTGATTAAGATCAATAGACTCCCTTCACCCTAATGATTGTACCAATTTTCATCTCTAACTTTGCAAGCAAGGCCATATGCCTAAGCTAGTAGGTACGGTTATAGATCTGATATAGTGACTCAGTCTTCCAATAGATATAACAAATTTTCATTTCTAATTTGCAAGCAAAACCATATGCTTAAGCTAATAGGTATTATTATAGTAATTGTGTCTCCATCTTCATATAGGAATATCAAATTACATTTCAAACCACACATGCCAATTTCACCTTAGACCTTGCAAGCAAATCCGGATGCTGTTACTAGTTTCAGTTCCATTGTAACCTAAATTATTAAATTCCACCAGTTTTAATAGACTGTTAACCTTGGGTCAGTAACCAGAAAATTAGCATGGTGGACTCAGCAAAATAACTCACCAGGTTTTCAAAGTATATTAGACCTAGGAATCGGTTAGGACCTAACTGTTAAATGTCCAAGCAATGTAGGGGTAAACTAATGTTAGATTTATACAAGAGTATTAACTTATTTTGAGTGTCTTTGTCGCTATAAATGAGGTTAGAAAATTAGAAGCAACGGCCATGTAATATGAACAGCTGTTAAGTTGATGTAGGCATATAGGCAGTTCAAAGTATGAGTTAGTTAGTAGTAAGGTTAGTCTCTGTCGCTTCATTTAAAAGATCATGGGTCTACGCTTTACAACCAGGGTTCTCCATTACGACATCACAGGCCACTTCAGATTTGATTCAGAGCATCCATAGTAGTTATCTATATATTAATCGGACAACAGTTAGGTATTACAGCGTTCAAGCTAGCTAGGTATTTTAGTAACTAATAGAATTCTTGACAGAGGTTCAGTATTAGCTTAGAGTAAATACTAGAATGGTTTGTTAGTATATTTAGGTCATCTATTATTAGGTTAGGCTAAGCGATTAGAAAGCATAGGTAGGTGTTACAATTTAGTAGTGCCGTTACCAGGATTAAAAATTAACACATATTATAGCAAATCTTGTATAGGAATAAGAAAATAAGACAATATTTACAAACCTTTTTAATGAGTTTAGCATATAAATTACATTGGAGCTCTGAGTATTTCTGAAGGTAAGTGGCTAGTTTACATTGAGTTGGAATAGCCACAATTTGTTGTTTAGTGCAGAAGGAAAACTGAAGCGACGGGGTTAATATTAATTATTTAATTAAACTTCTGTTAAGCGTCCCCGGGCAGGATGTTTCTTAATAAGGGTCTTTTGAGAACTGTTCATAGGTCTTGATTAGGTTTAGTTAAGTATAGCAACTTGTTTTCTGAAATGGAAGAAATAATTCATTATTGTAATATGCTAGCAAATTCAAAAATAAGAAAATGTTTATCTTTTCAGAGATTTCATAGGTAGTAATGTTGAATTTTAGTTAGATGAAATGCTAAGTTGGATTGCATTCTGTTAGAGAATAAATAATTAATCACATAATTAAACAAGTACTTACTATTAATTGTCTTTTTATTAAAAAGAACAATAGTTATAATTCTTGAGTAACATCATATTGTGGTTTCATAGATTACCAATATTATCTCTGTTGAAATTCGTCAATAATTAGGTAATTTAATTGTCGAAAGCCGGGCAGGTGAATTCACAAACTTGTATAGCACAATTGTATAGTTGAAAGACTTTTGAGTAGAGGTTATATGGAGCTAATCAAAGAGCATGTATGAGGAACACATGGAGAATGACATTTGTCATTGACAAGGTTGTTTCTCTCCTTAGTGTTAGCTCTGGGTAGGCGAACGGAAAAATTATGGGAAACTGTATGGACCTTGTTAAGTACAAACTTTGTATGGGCTTGCATATTTGTATACAAATAAATTATAGAGACACGTTATATGTCAAAGTAGTACGGTTTTGATGTTTAGTAAAGACTGGGAGCTACCGCGTTACTTTATGGGTATGAACTTCATACGGTTTTTGGAACTTTGAGTCAATTTTATAAAGAAAATAGTCGCTATCGGTTCCTTGTTTTGTGACGTCGGGTATAACGATAACTAGCTAGCAACGTTCAACAGAACAAAGCAACAAAAATCTATCAGAATAGGGAATTCAAATGACAGTTGAAGCCCATACCCATATCCAGATTTCTTAGCCGGTAGCCCTCTATTCACAAAATTAGATTTTGAGGTTGTTTCTTGGAAAGGTCGATATTTAAGAACATGAGTGACAGGATAGATTTTCTAGCTTCCAAAAGCTTCGCTAGATGGCGTTGAACGAAGTGTGTAGCGGCTAGTATATTTTGGTATGAATCATATTTAAATTAAAAACCCAAAGGAAACTAATAATAAATTAAATAAGTACTACTGTGAGGAACAGAAACGAAATAGTTAAATTTTAAAGATTAAGGTAAATAAATAACTTCTGTCTGACGTTCCGTTTTACAAAAAAAAAAGGGGTCAAAGTAAAATTTCATGTTTCGTACCTTCTAACTGCATAGATAGGTGGGACAGCGCCATCTAGTGATCGAGCTTTCAGGAAATCGCCCATTAGCACGGCATCACAAGAAAGTTAGGGCAGTAGTTACATTTTTACTCAACGGAGGTCGCCACGGGTATTTTCGAACGAGTGGAATTTGGTTAGTAACTGAAATAATAATGGTAAATAAGGCTGAATGTTATTGATAAATGAATTATAGCAAAACCTTGTTTTGTTTTAAAAGGGGCAAATTCTTTTAGCTAACAGGGTAATTACGCTACTGTGTGATAGATGTCGCTACCGGTAGGTTACGAAAAATTGTGGTTCTTATTAATTAATTAAAATGGGTTATGTTATGTATCAGAATCGTGCAAATTAATGACTATGTGATGTGCGGTCCGAGATTGTAGTTTAAAGGCGTGTTTGAAAATGTTATAAAAAAAAAAATTTAGGATAGATAATGACATACATTAGGTGAATTAGCGGGTCTGCCTTCCTTGTAAATAATAGTACACACCGGGGCGTAATACTTAACGGCGTTGATAACGGCATGCGCGTCCTGGCGCGTTTATGGTATCAAATTAGTGCGCTAAAACCCGAACGCATCTACGTATTATATCAAACGGCGCGCTAATTGGTGGCATTATATGCAGGTGAAACCCGTGCATCAGTGTGAGACCATAGTTTGGCACAGATCAGATATTAGTTATTGGTGTCAAAGTGACAGATGACAGGTTTGTTGAAGTTGGGAGGGGGGCGATCACGTTGTTTTGTGGTGCGCTATTTTTATTGTTGTTAGGATATAAATCCAGACATGGCTTAAAGAACTCGCATCCAAGCCAAAAAGATTGGAAAAAAAAAAAAAAAAAAAATTGTTGTTAGGAATGTTTTTGTTTTCATCAAGAAAATTTATGAATTATTAAAGGTTGAGTGTCATCTAAGTTTGTGAAATTGTTGAAAATGCTGAAACTGTCTGAAGGATAGATCTGTGGTTGTGTTTATCATTATTGTGAAAATATAACCTAAAAAAAAGGACATTAAATAGTTATGCAAATAGGTTTTAGTGCAAATCATTGTAAGAGTTATGAATTTGAAGTAAGAAAATAGTATTTTAGTTAATTTATAGTTTGTACAAGGTATTTCAAAGGGGTAAATAATTAAAGAGTTTGGCTTGGTTGAAAAATGTGTCTTGATGAGAGTGATTTCTCATGGAAATAAGTGGATAATGAAAACTGAAGAAGTGTTATGAGGTCTGGCTTTTCATGGTGTACATAAGAGAGGGAAGACCCTTTCTGACTTATAGATTGGATAACAACCACTTTGGTAAGTTAATCAGAGATTTAGTTTTAATTAAATTGTTGAAAATTTTTAGAAAATTAGACACAATTAGTACCTACTTGTTTGTGGACAGCTTAGACTCAAAGAGGGTAATTTTGTTTGAAGGGAACGGTATTTGCAATGCTAAATAAGTCAACGGATAACTTAGTAGGGGACGGTTTGATTTTTCAAACGCTCGGTTAACCTAAAAGTTGAAAATAGTTCAGAATTAAAGAGAAATCTTGTCTCGATGAATGATAAAACTATTATTTTGTATTTTGGGGTCGGTGATAAAGTTTTAAAGAACAAAATTAGATATGTCAGTGGGTAATGATTAGACTCCTAACTTAGTGGAAGAAAATTATATTGCTACAAACTAAAATAATGTTAGCTTAGCTTGTTAAATGTAGTTATGGATATATTTAAAAGGTAAGGTACCAATATTTAGTGGGTTTTGTATCAAGTTAGGACAATGAGGTAACATTATTTCTTACTTCTTAAAACTTGAAAAATAGCTATTTGGGTAAAAGAATGGTTTCGTTTACTAATAGTTAGGTATTGGAATTCATGAAATATGAACCAAAAGGAATTTGTTAGTGAAGATTTTGGATTGGCTAGATTAGAAACATTAGATTCAATGGTTTCTAATTTGAACAGCAAGTAGAGAGAATTTCATCTAAAATGGTTCAGTGAGTTTGGAAAAACCATAATAGGATAATTTCATAATTATTAAACAATCTAATATATGAACAAGAAGGGAAAAATTACTTGGTTTAGGTAAGTAATCAAAATTTTCATCCGGGAACATAAAAGAAACTTAGATGTTGGTTATAAGACTTGCAGAAATTTTATTATAATTACAGTGGTTTTGATTTCAAGTAGGAGTTGTTGTTTGGATGGATAAGTAGTGTAGACTAGGGTGGGGTGGTGTGTTAGTCCGGAACATTATAGATAAATAGGTACTTAACAAGAATAAAATAGGGTTAAATAATTCTTTACCTTTCGTTGAAATTTGAGTTAGAAAATTCAACGACGGTTTAAGAAGGAATACAACAATGTTATAAAATAAATCAAGTAATTATTCTTATGTCAATGAGAATTATAGGAGATTGCTTGCCTAACTAATATTGCTTCTCTTAGGTATCCAGTTAAGTTTTATAGGTTGCTATGCCTAAAAGTAGGTAGTAAATATTACAAATTAGCTTAAATAGGTAAATAATGTAAGAACCAAGTGTGTCTGACAGTTTGGGGTCGCTGGCGTGATGTAGTGAACAACTGTTGACTATTTATAACTAGTTATGGGTAGCATTAGTGTTACAGGTATGCCGGGAATATTCATAGACTAATTGTATATTCTCTATATAGAAAAAAACAGATGGATTTAATTGAAACATAGTATGCCAGCAGTGGTCCTCGTTCACTTGACATGATGATGTTGAATAGGGGGTGGTGAATGGAGAAGGAAAAGAACTTTCATACAGGCGACGTGATTGGTTTGTTGTTCTTTTTATCAATCTTGGTTCTATATTAGTAATTAAATATACATTCTTAGTTGAACCATTGGTTAATCTTAATAAATTACTTTGTGATATGACTATAGGTACGTTATGTTTGAAAAGAAATAACATATGGTCGAGGTTTGGGCGTTATTAGGGATTATTATTATTATTCTTATTTATTCGGACATGCAGTGAGACAACTGATAGTTGCTGGTAGAAGAAATAAGGAAATTGTTGCTATGCTAAAAGTACCATTGTGGGGAATATTTTATTAGGATGTTAGTCATACATAAAATTATTAAATTAAAAATTTACTAGTTGCATTGAGAGAACATCATTCTCGACTATCATCCATAGGGTAGAGATTGGTACTTGCAATTATAGGGAGAAAAAAATATATGATGGCTCCAGTTTAGGCAAACAATGAGACATTTGAATTGATGTAACGAATTAAATGTTATAATCTTTTTTGTAATTTATAAGTGTATGATTTTTAATACAAAATGATTATAGCTAGAGGATTGTTACGGGTTCCGCTAGTGTCGTGTTGGGGCTGTTCCAGTGGGGTTTGGGAGGTAATTTATGTCACTTAATGGTCAAGGAGAGTTTTGTTGGTTCGGCCTAGCTGGGGGGGTTGCGGACATGGTTATCGTAGACGAACGAACTAGTGGGCAAACAACTTTGTCCTTTTATAATATCAGTATAGATAGTGCAGCTAAATTTTATAGTATGTTGGATTGGGGGTCGTGGAAAAGTGTAACTACAGTTACAGGTTAATCAATTAGTAGGGTTTAGAATTAATGTAATTAAAATTACTAGGAATTCTATTTAGGTTAGTATTAAGACCTTAGAATTAAATTAGCTATAGAAAATGATATTAAGTGGGACATCCATATGATAGGTTAACAACCACTGGGGTCGAATGGGTTGGAAGTCACTATATGTAGAGGTCTCGGGTTCGATTCCTGCCCAGGTGATTGTCGTAGACAAACTGTTCAGTGTTGCTTTGGGGCTTGGAAGTGTGACGATACCCGTCGATGTTTGGTATTTATGATATAGGTACCTACTTATTTTGTAACATAGAAGGATATGAGCGGGATAAGTGAAATAAACGTTATTAGTTAATATCATTATTAGTAGCCAAAGTTAGAGATGGATAACGGGGTTTATAATGGGGAAAATTATTTACTAATTTTGAAATATGGTGTATTTTCCAATTAGATAAATAAGTTAAGAATATGTTTTACAGGATAAAGGCAGGTTATAGTTATAGGAATCTTAAAGGAACCAATATAGGTTGTACTATAGTGTAAAGGTTGGTTGCGAATTTGAAGTAGAAGGGATTTAATTGTTAAACAAATACACTTTTTAGTGGAAGTCAATTCTCATCATATAATAATAATTATCATCAGTCATAAGGTCAGGTACTACTTAAAAGTGGGGGGTCGAAAGGTTAAAGTTGAATTCCATGAATAAACTTTGACCCTAAATTAAATTAGACGTTAACACCAAACGTGAATTGGAGTAAAAACCAAAATTAGGATAAGCCAAAACCAAATATGTCATTTGAGGGAATAAGGGGTTTTATAGTTTTTTTTTATAGACATAGTTAAGAAAGACACTTAGTAGAACTTTTGAAAAAAAAAAAACTTAATATTACTTATCAGGATTAAAATGTCAAAGTTATGTTAATAATGTGAATTTTACAATTAATATTTAAAAGAGTTATATAGGGATGTTAGTTGGTTAATAATGTAATCTTTATGTACCTAACATGAATTGAGCTCTGACACGTAATGGACTTAATAGATGGTAGCAAGAAGGTGATAAGTGTTGATAGGTTAGCAAAATTCGCTGATAGTATTCGGATAGAGAGTAGTGGGAATAGACTTTTAGTAGTTTGGCTAGGTTAGGGAAATTGTTAGATGGAAAAAAAAAGAAGGTAAGCGTTGATAGGTTGGTCGGTACTGCGGTATATACCTATATTAATATATATTGGGGGTATTTATATATTTACTTAGGTTGGTTTATAGTTCGATGCAACAGTGATGGTAGTGATGTGTTTCAAGGTTGAAATTGTTATTGTTATTACGTTCTTAATTATGGTAAATGTTAGGATTGGGTTGTTAAATTTTGTTAGAGGTTTAATTCAATTGGTGTAATATTGTCATGTTTTAGGTGGACAATTGAAATTTGCTAACGGGTAGGAAATGTTGGTCTAACATGTACAGTTGGCTTTGGGTCATTATTAGCAAAGGAAAGGGAAAGTATTCGGTCATGGTAGATAGTCCAATCATGTGTTGGAGTCAATTCATGCATTTTCAATGAACCGATTAACTATAAAAAAAAAATAATATATTAATTTCGAACAAATCTGAGCGTAAGTTTTTGTTAATAAATTAAACAAAAGAGGAGTTCTTATATATATAGGGAGGGGAAAGGAAAATAGAAGAGGTGACAGTATTATGAGGATCGGTAGTATTAATTTTACAAATTAATGTTAATAGCTTTTAGGGCAATATACTACAAGTAATCAGGTGAAACGTTGGTTATGTTCATGGTGGCGCGGATGTGAGTTTGAGGAAGGACGGAATTGTTAAAAAGTGACGAAGAGTGGAATCTGTATATATAAAAAAAAAAAATGTAAGTGTATATATATATATATATATCTATTTTATATATGAAAAAAAAAAAGATGGTGATAATATGAGGCCATGAGTGTAAACAAATTGGGAAGCCTGATTACAACCATTATTATTAACCCAAAAGATAAGATCCGCACACAACAGCACGTGATAGGGATAGGCGTAGAGCACGTGTTAACAGACTTGAATTTTGTACAGTGGGACTTTGGTGTTAGGATAAATAAAAAATATATATATATATATATACAAACAGTGTTTATGTTTGTATCTTGTCCCGGTGTAAACGCCTGTACTAAATTTACACTTTCCGTGGGTCAGGACGGGCCATGTTTAACTCGACAACTATACATTCTCCAAAGTGATATCGGAGGCTATTCCAGAGTTTTGAGTAAGCTTTTTGACAAAAAGGTCTTTGTATATGCTTCATTTAGAAGGGGGCGTACAGAGATATGCAGGGGCACTTTGGGAGTATAAATTGCTGCGCTAGAACGCCATGTAATCGTAAGGTTGGATTACTCTTTATACACTAAGGCGAGTTTATTCTAAACTACGGATTCACAACCCGTACCTTTCACCATGCTTTGTACGTCTCTGGTGTCGGATATACATACGATGAATTTGGATAAAGCAATAAAAAACACTTAAAAACTCGCTTGATAACTTTTGATATTATTTTGGTCTAAATACACTCTACACTCTTAATTACATAATCACTAGGGCTCACTAAAAATTGATTCGATAGGGGTCGGAGGCCGCAATGTCCTTTGGTAGGACAAAGAGCATTGTGGTTTTTCTTGGTCCAAATTGATTCAATTCTTTGATTTTGGGAAAATAATAAGAGAAAGGGATATATATATATATAAAAAAAAAAAAATATATATATATATTGATATAAAAATAATAATAATATATATATATAGATATTAAAAAAAAAAAAAACATGTCTATATATATATAAATATATGTGTAAAAAGAAATATTAGAGATTTGGATAGAAAGAAAAATTCTACTCCGGATCCAATACTTGGTACTGTCACCTTTGAAGAATTTTGGGGTCGGCTGTAACGGTACAGAATTGCACTTGTTATTATATTTCAAACATTTATTGGCTTTTGTATAAAATAGAATGATAATGCTAACCTTGGGTCCTTGGGAAGTATTGGTTGATGTTTTGGAGGTGAAAGCTCGATACAAATTGGTTTAGGAAACAAAAATTAGCTTTATTTGCGAAATGCATTATATCTTCAGTGGGTATACATTCATTCTTGAAGTCTTGAGTCTTAAATAATTGTTCTCAAATGTGCACGGATTGATTTCTGAAAAAAAGAAGAGGTTTAAAAGTAAATAAAAACAATAGTGTTTATTTATATCTGACCTTGGAGGTAGCAATTTAGAGATTATAGTGGATCTCACCTTGAAACAATAGCTGTGCAGATTGTATAAACTTTGAGCATGTTATTTTAGACATATTTGTAAACTGACAGGTTTGTAGGCAACAGAGTTTGTAGGCATGTTTGTTTACAGGCGTGTTAGTGGCACAATATGTGTTCGGCATATTTATTGGTTACACATGTGAACTCTGGTTAATTACATCACATCAGTCTAATTATTATGTTTGGAGCTAAATATTTATTTTATACAATGTTAGCAAAATACTGATAGGTTATGACAGGTAAACATAGATGCTCCTAGCGGCAGAGTTGAGAACTAAGACAAGTCAAATGACATCACATAAACATAGCGAGAAGTTTTTACTCACAGAATGTTAAATTAACATTATGTAAAACTTAAATAAAAATATGGGTTAAATAATCAAAAGTACAGAATATTGGTTTCTATCTTAGATAAGGTTCAAAGTTTCAAATATGTTTCTTTGGCTAGAGGTGATACGTTCGGAAATTATGTTCGAACAATTACCATTTTGATAATAGTTTTCATTCATAAATAATAATAAAAAAAGGGATCATACAAAATAATGTGTTTATATTATGTGAGAAGGTAATATTTTGAATAGTTTAGTAAATTCTATAACTTAACTATCAAAGGTTTCTGAACGAAAGCCAAGCTGGGCGTTCAGGAGGTTTGAAATGGTTTGGCGTTAGACGCTAGATGGCCTATCAGTTTTGTGGGGGGTGAATAGGGATGCAGGAATAGTTGGGTTGCCATGTTGTGAGAAATAAATACCTTATTTATAAAACAGAGAGAGGGGGTAATTATTGATGTATGGTATTCACACAAGATTAAAAGTAAAATACCTTAATTGTTGTAAAGGGGAAAAAGAAATATTTATAGGAAATAAAATTTGGAAAAATGAATAATAATTATTCTAGAATGTACAATTAAGACATTAAAACTAATAAACCTTAGTCAAATTAGTATTTCAAAGTTAAATAATTAGACATGAGACATTTAAGAGACGGATTAGAAATATACTGAAAAGTTTCCATTAAACATAGGGGTAAAATTTCCCTGAGAGTGGGGAGAATTTCTAGGTTGTAAAAGAAAAAAAAGAAAAAAGGACGCTAACTTTTGGCGCGGTATGAGTAGGCCTATATAAGCAAAAACGACGCGACGCTCGCTCTTATTTCTCCGGGATCGACTTCGAGGCAACACGTATGGAAGACGAAACACTTTTTGAAGAAGTTTCCATTTTTAATCAAGCGAGAAGTAGTCTTCAAGCAAGTGTACAGTGAGTCCTTGCACCATAGGGCGTTTATTGGGTTCGCGATCTTTTAAACGTTTTAATTTTGGAATTCTGACTGGTAAATTGGATCCGAAATTAAAAGGTCTAGTTTGTTTACAGAAAGCATTTCAATTAAAGTAAATTATTCCCAAGTAAAATCCTAGAAAATGGGCTTAATTTGAGTCAGAGAGGGTTGGAAGCATAGAGTTTGTTTCTTCAGGAGTACATTTTTATGTCTCCGGGCTCCAGGCAAGGCTCACGGGAGGTCGCTAGGTAAAGAAAGTCTGGCATTGTGGAGTGTCAGATGAGTGTTCATTGGATAACGCTTAGTAATTTCCACATGGTTTGATCAGGCGGGCTGTTTTCATTGACAGTTTTTCAGTTAACACGTCTGATGGCGCGGGGCGTATGCCCCAGATTTGGAGGCAGTTGCGGCCTGATTGAACCATACCTACCTGTAGGGTGTCTATCTGTTCCCTTCCCAAGCAGATGGACCACGGCATGAGCGATAGGATTTTAGGGGGCCCACTCACCCAAACTTGACAGAATTGGGGCGTCAGAACTGGCGATACAGGCGCCAGGTTTGTGTTTGTTAGGAAAGTCGCATTTAGTCGGAAATTAGGCAGGTAAGTACCTACTTAGAATCACGAGCTAGGTAACTCGAAGACCTTTGTTCTGGCAGAAAGGGGGAGGTCTGCTGGGGCAAGGCTACGAGGGGAGTCTGGTATACAGAGTAGGTAGAAAGAGTAGGTTCGCTGTAGGTCTATAAGTAGCATTATGTGTTATCACCAATATATCTACGATCAAATCCGAATTTTGTTGACATCCCTAGCCATAGATTCTTGTGACAGACGAACAAACCCGGGCAATTTGACAGAATGATTATAGATAGTGGGGAAAAGTCCGATTGACAGTTTCCAGCAAAATGGCTGTCTTTTATCTAACAAAATAATGTTATATCTTAAGAAGAGCGATTAGGTAAATGGTTAGTGCGTTGTAGCAATGTAGTCTACAAGTTGTATGATTTTCAGTGAGGTTTGTAAGAAATTAATAGATTTGAAAGGGAAAAGGTGACCAATGGATACCTAGTGCTTTCAGTATTTGGGAAATGATTTGTGAAGTAACAGTGCTAGTGGAACAGTCCAAAGAGCTTGATTAGAGTAATCTTTATAGGTTCACGCATTGCAAAGATATGAAGGTTGAAATAATCTATCAAACATAAGTGGAGAATCTAAATTTACCTATATATTTGGCTTGACAACAGGTAATATATTCCTATGATGCAAAAGGCACCTATAATAATCTATAAATTGAGCTGGTTGCGGAAGAGTTCTCTGGATCAGACTACTGCTATATTAATGTATGAAAAAGGATTTTGTTCGGTGGCGGGAGAAGATGTTTAAACTCGAAGGAACTCGGTGTAATGTTGACCAGTGTCTTATGGAAGCTGATGTGGATTCAAGGTTTTCCAGATACTAACCTATTGAGTTGGAACAAGGTTCTATTTTAGCCATAAATTATGTAAAGCTATCGGGGTGAGGCGAAAGCTTCTGTCCAATTTGGTTGGATTCTTAAGTTATTTCCAAGACCAGTTCAATGGTGAGATTAAGGATATATTACCATGAGCGAGATTCTTTAGAGACAAATTTTAACCAACAAGTTGCAAAAGTTCAATAAGATCCGAGTCAGACACATAGACATAACTAGGGAATTTAGTTCTACGGGGAAACTTGGTCATAGAAAAGGTTAGGAGAGTCTATATTTATATGTACTTACTATGAATTAGAATTGAGACTTGTTAGTGCTCCTAATTTAAGCACTCAACCTGTTGGATTTATCCCAATAAGGATTATTCAACAAAAGGAAAAGGATATATCAATTAACGTTAACTTTAACTGCTGCTGCCATGAAGGAGAAAGATCTCTTCATGTAGACTAACAAGTCGCTTTGAAGCATTTAGCTTGGTCCTCTTATATATATATATATATAAAGAATTGACGAACATGACAGCTTGACTTTATATGTTGAAGTTTGTTTTTATATGAAAATGTAATAAAGCAGCGCCGGAGGAGGGATGTCCAAGTCTGGTGACGAGTTCCACTGTTATGGGCGGCGGAGGTGCCCTGACTTTACCGGTTAAATAATATTGCTGGAGCATTTGTATTAGGCCAAGATGGTGATTAAGATCAATAGACTCCCTTCACCCTAATGATTGTACCAATTTTCATCTCTAACTTTGCAAGCAAGGCCATATGCCTAAGCTAGTAGGTACGGTTATAGATCTGATATAGTGACTCAGTCTTCCAATAGATATAACAAATTTTCATTTCTAATTTGCAAGCAAAACCATATGCTTAAGCTAATAGGTATTATTATAGTAATTGTGTCTCCATCTTCATATAGGAATATCAAATTACATTTCAAACCACACATGCCAATTTCACCTTAGACCTTGCAAGCAAATCCGGATGCTGTTACTAGTTTCAGTTCCATTGTAACCTAAATTATTAAATTCCACCAGTTTTAATAGACTGTTAACCTTGGGTCAGTAACCAGAAAATTAGCATGGTGGACTCAGCAAAATAACTCACCAGGTTTTCAAAGTATATTAGACCTAGGAATCGGTTAGGACCTAACTGTTAAATGTCCAAGCAATGTAGGGGTAAACTAATGTTAGATTTATACAAGAGTATTAACTTATTTTGAGTGTCTTTGTCGCTATAAATGAGGTTAGAAAATTAGAAGCAACGGCCATGTAATATGAACAGCTGTTAAGTTGATGTAGGCATATAGGCAGT
This sequence comes from Crambus lathoniellus, assembly GCA_949710035.1. NCBI lineage: Eukaryota > Metazoa > Arthropoda > Insecta > Lepidoptera > Crambidae > Crambus > Crambus lathoniellus. Next base: position 776,984 of record OX453301.1, on the reverse strand, counting down.
TCAAAGTATGAGTTAGTTAGTAGTAAGGTTAGTCTCTGTCGCTTCATTTAAAAGATCATGGGTCTACGCTTTACAACCAGGGTTCTCCATTACGACATCACAGGCCACTTCAGATTTGATTCAGAGCATCCATAGTAGTTATCTATATATTAATCGGACAACAGTTAGGTATTACAGCGTTCAAGCTAGCTAGGTATTTTAGTAACTAATAGAATTCTTGACAGAGGTTCAGTATTAGCTTAGAGTAAATACTAGAATGGTTTGTTAGTATATTTAGGTCATCTATTATTATTTAGGCTAAGCGATTAGAAAGCATAGGTAGGTGTTACAACAGCCGTTGATATTTACAATGATATCTCTCAAGTGTTGTAAAAAATTATCACTAATTGAACTCATAGATGGATGAACTTTAAATTAAATCAAATTTTTGTAAGTACTTATAGGAAAAATGTGATAGTAAAAAAGGTAGGTTTTTTACTATCACATTTTTCCTATAAATCAAATAATTTTTATTTGCCAGACCTATAACGAATATGACTTTTATAATGAATTTTGCACTGCAAAAAGCAAAAATCAAATGATAAAACACCTATTTATAAGGCTTGTCTTGTCATGAGTATATAAATATTCAAATACTTACTCCGAAACTAGGTAAGTACTAAAAATATTTCAAATTGTACTAGCTCTAACGCCGCTGGTGAAAGATCATTTTCACTATGTGGGAATGCCTGGACCGATATAAGAAATAGAATAGTGTCGAGTACGTTAACAGGAGCTACAAGTGAAAATGAACTTTAAAATAATTGCAAAGAGTATTATGGCTATGTATTAAAAAAAATAATGAAATGTGCCAAATCACAAAATAAGTACTCCTTCAAAAAAAAACTAATTGTGATTTGGCTCATTTGATCAAGAAAAGTGCTATAATTACTGATCAGTATAACGATGTGTTGATTTATGTAAGTAAATAAATTATTTTGTAATTAAGCAGAACGTTTTTTTTAATAAAACTGATTTAAGTAATTATATTTCGATTTTTTTCGTTTCTGCACATTTTTAGGTAGGTCCCGCTTTTTTTGGCCAAGTCCCGCATAAAAATTTCTAATGTCCCGGATATCTGTTAATTGGAGTTGGCAACTCTAGGTACATGCTACCATGCTTGACCATCCGGCGGATTCAACCATCCGCCTGCGACTCATACATACAAATCTTTCCTATAGAAAGGCATACCTACTGGTAAAAAAGTAATTTTATTATTGTCATAACTTATTACGAGAGCGAATTGCGGGTTGGTATGTGGGTGCTAAAATAACCTTAATTGACAAACTTACAATTAGCTCTGATCGTCATGAAAAGTACTTGGAGCCCTAAAGGAAGACAAACATAATAGTCTGACTAGCCTTCCGCCGTGAACTACACGACCGACATTATCCCGCGGGAACCTAATATTTTTCCGGGATAAAAAGAAAGAAGCCTATATCAATCTCCAGCTCCTAAACTAACCCGAAAATCAAAGTGTCGGTCTTTGATTTTCGACTTTGATTGTTGAAACAAACAAACACACTTTCACATTAATTTATAATATTACCTAGTTGTAACACTTGTTAATTGTTTCCGGCAAACTCAAGTGGGCCATAGCACAGATTAATAGTTAGGTACGATGAATTATTTTCAGGTACAAGTTTTAGCAAAACGACCTTACTTGTTCGGAGACATTGTTTCTTCAATAGCAATAAAACTGAGATGTGGCGCAAAGTTGAGATTGTAATTGGCCATCGTTTTGTTTTATTAAAAGTCAAATAACTAGTAATAAAATCGAATATAGTGAAAGATAGAACAAATGACTTGCATACAATATTTTATACTTCTTTTAAAATAATGCGAATTATTTGGACTGATTAAAATTATAATTTTTAATTTACATAGCCAGAAGAAACCACTACAATGCTGTAATAATTAGTAATAAATAACTCTATGTGAAACGGTAAAATAACGTCGATCGGTAAAATCTATCAAGTGGTAAGTAATGATTTACAGGAACTGCGCTGTTCCTTTTCTAATAACAATACCAAAGCTGTTCTTAAACATTAGCTTTATACTTGCTATGAGAAAACTCATACCTACTTATCTTAACCCTATTTATTTATGGTTGAAAAATGGAAAATGAAGTATTTATAAAAAATCGACCCGTCTCACAACCAGCTCCGATGGGACTGGTTGTGAGTCGGGTCGATTTTTTCTAAATACTTCATTTTCCATTTTTCAACCATAAAAATTGCATTGTGAATGCAAAAAAGTAAAAAATAAATAAATAACCTATTCATTTATTTGCGATTCCTTCAAAAACGTGCATTTTACACATAACATAACATTTAACCTAGGAGGAAAAATATAAAGACAATTCATTATCTTTTAGGTAAAATAAATATTTTGTAGAATTTTAACCGTCTCGAATTCGTGGCAGGTCCATACCATAATAATAATTAACCTTAACTGATTTTCAACATGTTGACACTTTTAATAGCTGTCCCTCGTCCATCGGGGGCGTAATAAATCCGTCGCGGTCTTGTCTCGTGTGACAATTCATGCGTTGTAAATTCCGGAGGGCGGGCGGCGGCGGCGGGCGGGCGGCGGCGGGCGGGCGGCGCGCGGCAGGTTGACAGCAGCCGGTGGCGAATTAATAAGAGAGCGAAATGTTATTATAATTTTTTTTCATGATGAAGAGATTGATGGATGTTATTGTGAATGAAGCGAAAGAAGTCTGCAAGGATCATAGCAGGTGGCGATCCTTAGTCTCTCCTATCCCCATGGGAAACACACGTGAGTATATGTATGTATGTAGGTATTTATGTATGTATGTATTAGTGGTCTCGGGTTCGATTCCCGAACAAGACAAATATTTGTGTGCATGAAAATGTCTATTTGTCTTGGTCTGGGTGTTAACTATGTATATTAAGTATGTATTTACATACAAAAAGTATTTAAGTATATATTTATCCGTTTTCAAGTTTTCCATGATACAGTTTCTTAATGAAGTTAACATGGGCTTAGATAATTGGTGTGAATGTAAAAAAATAATTATTATTTATTTATTTATTTTATGTTTGTATGTACGTATGAAATTATCGTTTTGTATATTTTGTTTGAAACATTTTAATTAAATAGCGATTTCCATACTATATTTTTTAGTAAGTACTTATACAGTCGGTTGCACCAAAATATTCATTTTACGAATTCGTAAAAAGTACAAACTGAATTTTGCTATCAAAACTGTCAATGTCAAATCCCATACATTTTTAAACCATAAACCCTGTAAAAGTAAAAGTATAATGTAAAAAAACTTTGGTGCAACCGGTGGATAGTATTTTTTCGGTACGCAAACACTGTTTGAACACAGTAAAATTCCGCCAATGAAATACTTTTGAATCGTCTAACCATAGATAAATCTAATGCGTCCAAAATTTTCTTGCTACGGAAAACGTAAGAATTATTTCTATTATCACTTATAGTTTTCTTTTAAAATCATAATTCAATATTTTATAAAGCATTTCATGAATTTTTTAACCAAAGACTTAAAATAACTTGTGAGGTTATTTAAACGACATATTTGAAAAATTTCCAAGCATTTTCATCTGCGTAGCGTGCTTACGTTTTGTATGTGTAGGTCAGTTTAGAAAGAAGTTGCGAACGTCATTGGACACATGACCAAGGGAAAATCTCCTGGTCATGATGGACTTAGTATAGAACATTTTAAGCATGCGGGGGTGCACTTACCTAGGGTCTTAGCACTATTATTTAATCTTTGCATACGACACTCGTACTTGCCGCCGGATATAATGAAAACCATTGTTGTACCAATTGTTAAAAACAAGACGGGAGACTCTTCCGACAAGACCAACTACAGACCCATTTCATTGGCCACTATAACAGCTAAGGTGCTTGATGGTGTGCTTAATAGGCGCTTGGATGAGGATATTAGTCTTCATGACGCCCAGTTCGGTTTTCGCGAGGGCTTGTCAACAGAAAGTGCCATCCTGGCGCTGAAGCACACCGTCAGGTATTACACGGACAGAAGCACGCCAGTGTATGCGTGCTTTTTAGACTTGTCCAAAGCCTTTGATCTGGTGTCATATCCAGTGTTATGGGATAAACTGGATGGGGTGAATCTCCCGTCTGAGCTCACTGGCATCTTTAGGCACTGGTATGAAAATCAAATGAATTGTGTGAGATGGGGGGATGCGCGCTCAGAAGAGTATAGGTTGGAATGCGGGGTGAGGCAGGGGGGGTTGACTTCTCCTAAACTATTCAACCTTTACGTGGACCAGCTGATTCGCGAGCTCAGCAACATGCATGCGGGATGTTCAATCGGTGGCGTCAATGTCAACAACATCAGTTACGCGGATGACATGGTGTTCAGTACACCCCTGCTAAATCCGCGGAATCGGCTTAGCGCAGTGGAAGCTGGTATTACTAATATAGACTCCGGACAAAAACTAGGTTTCAGCCGGGATGTAACTGAACAATTGGACTGCGATACACAGTGACTTAATTTAAAGTAAGGTGAGGTTACATACGGGTCTGTGTGTCGAACGTCTCCAAGGCAGAAGTGGTGTAAGGGGACGCGCGCGCCCCTGGGGTCCTTTCTTCGTCTTCTGCAGACCTTACCAACTCGTCACCTCACTCACAACACATACAACACAGCGTTCCCAAGACACTGGGCGCTTCAACAAGATACACAATAACACACGGAGGAGCTTTTTGTCAAGATATATATTGCCCCTGCAACAACGCGTGGTGGACAATTATCTTTCTTTCAAAACTCCGCGACCAGCCCGATGGATGGCGTCAAAACCTTGGTCGTACAAAACGGGATCACATAGATAATTTAAGATTTTATTCAAACTCGATATGCCAGGCACATTCAACGCGAGCGATTTTTGAACCAATTCAGCACAAAATTAATCCGACATTTTTGTAAGAAGAATTTCAATCAAGTGTCACTGTCAACTTCAAGTGACAGCCAAATGTCAATTTGACGTGACATTAAAGATGCGTTCAGAAACGTCGATCTTTTCCGAACATCCCCCCGCCCCGGACCGTTAAGAACGGTACGTCAATCTACGGGTAATCGGGAGAGCCCACTAACTGCTCTCTTCAAAACCGAATCTCGAACCAAAACCTCAGCAAAACGAGGAACTCCGTCAGTTCCGGGGTATAGTTTAACAATGCGCCCCCTTCGCCAACATAGGGGCGGCAGGTTAGCATCCTTAATCAACACGAGGTCGCCAGTCTGGGGTGGGGTGGTTTTATCTGTCCACTTCACGCGCTGTTGTAGGATATGCAAATACTCCATCGACCAACGTGCCCAGAAGTTTTGGGACATCTGTTTCAAAAGTTGGTATCGCGACAAACGATGGGATCCTACATCCTGAATCGGATATTCAGGCAAAGCCAAAAGGGGCTGTCCGATCAAGAAATGACCTGGGGTCAACGCTTCCAGGTCATTCGGGTCCGAAGACAACGGGCACAAGGGTCGCGAGTTGAGGACGGCCTCAATTTTACAAAATACCGTATCAAGTTCCTCAAACGTGAGAATAGTTTCTCCAATCACGCGACGCAAGTGTGTCTTGGCAGCCTTTACACAAGCTTCAAAAATTCCTCCCCAGGTCGGACAAGCTGGAGGGCTAAACTTCCAGATTATCCCACGCCGGGAGAGGGTGGTTCCAATGTCTATTTTATTATCAACAAAAAACTTAACTACTTCCTTAAGATAATTACACGTTCCCTTATAATTAGTACCACAATCGGAACGTATCAATGACGGCAGTCCTCTACGGGAAACAAATCTGCTCAAGGCGGCGACAAAGGCTTCGGTAGACAATTCCGAGACAATTTCCAAATGGACAGCCTTGGTGGACAAACACACAAACACGCACAAGTACGCCTTATAGGTTTTAGCATTACGCAGTCTCGACGCCTTTACAGTAAAGGGACCGGCGAAGTCGGTGGCGACTCCGGCAAAAGCTCTACATTCCGTGACGCGATCAGCAGGCAAATCACCCATCTGGGGCTGCATGGTCGCGGCCTTCAATCGATAACAAGGCAGGCAACGGAAAACCACAGTGCGAATGGCTCGACGAGCAGACAAAATCCAAAATTCACGCTGCAAAATGGCCAACAAAGCATTACAGCCAGCATGTTGTGCATTCACATGGCGATCTGTTATTATCAGTTGAGTCAAATGTCCGGCTTTAGGTAACAAAATGGGGTGACGAGCTCCATACGGCAGGTTCGCATTTCGAAGTCTTCCGCCGACTCGCAAAAGCCCACTCTCGTCCAGGAAGGGATTCAATCGCGATACCGCGCCCTTCAACTTGCGATGGCCTAAACGCAAAATTTCAATCTCGGACTCAAAACTATCAGCTTGTACTCTCCGGACCCAAAACAAGAGCGCGTCCCTACGCTCGTCCGGAGTGAGAACCGACGAATCACGCCTCGCGCGTGGGTTTCTGCAATTGTACACAAAACGTCTGATCCAAGCGGTAACACCAAGCAGCTTCTGTAAGGAGCTGTACCGATCCAACAACAAATCCTTTTCCCCGGCGGGGCTAGTCTCCAGGACGCATGCCCGCATATCAGGAACGGCTACGTTCGACAACGCTGGAGAGGGCGGCCACTCCGACTCAGGCCGCATCAACCACTGTGGGCCCCACCAGAGGGGGTGGTTCATTAGGGTTGGGGCTACACAACCCCGAGACGCACAATCCGCGGGATTCATGGTTCCCGGCACGTGTCTCCAAATCAACTCGATGTCGGAATTACAAATCTGCGACACTCGATTGGCCACAAACACGTCCAAGGTGTGCGCCGGAGCCTTCAACCAACAAAGGACGACCTGACTGTCCGTCCAAGCATAAACCTCTTGTATCTTAATAGATCGACCTAATGTGAGCCATACGTGGTTCAACAAACGCATTAGGAGGGCAGCTCCACACAATTCCAACCTCGGGATCGTATGACGAGTCCGAAGGGGAGCGACTTTGCTCTTCGCTATCACCAGATGCACAGCAACAACTCCGTCAACAGTAACGGTGCGGAGGTACACGGCCGCAGCAAATCCACGTTCGGAGGCATCGGAAAAGCCGTGAAGAGTAACTTTACAATTTTCAGAAGGGAGGAATAGCCTCGGCAAATGCACTTCATTAATCTCGGGGAGGGATGAAACGAAGCTCGACCAATCTCGGAGTAACTCGTCCGAGAGGGGTTCATCCCACGACACACCCGAAGCCCATAACCGTTGCAAGAAACACTTGGCCATAAACAGCACGGGGCAAATCCACCCATTGGGGTCAAAGGTACGTGCGACAGTAGACAATACTAAACGCTTGGTCCAGACTTTCGGTGGTCGTAAATCCACACAATAAGTGAACGTGTCAGAGACCGGTTTGTACTGTACGCCAAGGACGGTCACCACATGGGGATTATCAACATTTTCGAATAGGTGGGGGTCCTGCTGGTGCTCTTCGGGCAAACCTACCAGTACATCAGGCGAGTTGGATATCCATTTCCTCAACTCGTAACCTCCCGACTTCAAAAGGGCGGTGAGTTCGTCTCTCAGGACAATCGCCTCTGAGACAGATGAGGCGCCCGTGCAAATGTCATCCACATACTTTTACATTTTGGCCACGTCACTGGCCAAAATGGCGGAGGCGCGAGGGTATCTCAAGCGCTCCTTCTCGGCCAACTCCAACAAAGAACGAATCGCAACAAACGGGCTCGAAGCCAAACCGTACGTATTCGTATTCAATTCATAAATCAACAAGGGGTCCCTAGGACTCTCTCTCCACAAAATCAATTGGTACCTCCTATCCTCTGGATGGATGACCGTTTGTCTGAACATCATCCGGATGTCAGTCATAAATACAATTTGGTGCCGCCGGAAGTTGGTCAAAATGTCTGAGATCTCCGTGTGCAGCTTGGGACCTACATGCAGACACTGGTTCAAGGACGCTCCAGTAGAGGTGGGAGCCGAACCGTCAAAGACCACCCGAATCTTTCCGGATTTCAAAACGGCGTGGTGCGGCAAAAAGAAGTGCTCAACGGAGCGCCAATCCAAATCGCTCACGGACATGTGCCCTAACTCCTCATACTCCCGCATGAATTCAACATACTTCTGGCGGAAGACCGGATCCTTGCTCATGCGACGCTCCATCGCCACTAGCCTACGTTCCGCTAGCGGTCGGGATTCGCCCAGAGGAGGTCGGCCGGCACGAAAGGGGAGACGGGTGATCAAACGACCAGAGCGGAGGCGACCAGTGTTATTCTGGTAATACAACTCGCATTCATCCGCTACTGGGTCAACCCGCGGGGCTGGTGGAGGTTCCTCAACCTCCCAAAACTTCTGCACCACTTCGGAGAGAGACACATTAAAAACAAGACCGCGATCCTCATCAAGGGAATCCAAAACGCGGCGAGCAGGGCCCATCACAACTGTACCGAGTGTCGTCTGCAGAGCTACCAAGCCATCTGGCTGCAAAACTCGCTTCCCCGTCAACAAAACTCGCCCCAGGACATCGGCTCCAAGGAGAGCATCAATCGGGCCTGGGCGGAAGAAATTTGGATCGGCGAGTGGGGAATCAGACACCAAAGACAACATACTCGGTCCCAAGTCAACTGAAGGTTGACGGCCAACAACTGTGTCCAACACAATCGCCGAGGTCTTAATGCCTGGCGTGGACTTATTACGTGATGTAAATGTGAAGTCAACATGCCCTAACAACCCGGGGACTTTCACATCGCCAACACCTCTCACGCCTTCCGTGTGGGGGTGCACCTTGAGGCCCAACCGCCTAACTAACCAAGATGACACAACACACCCCTGAGCACCGGAATCCAACAAGGCGCGAACTTCCACAAGGTCGCCATTCAATCCCCTGACAAGTACAGAGGCCGTGGGCAACAAAACGGTCTCTGGAGGGGTGGCTACAATCGACCGTAAACACGTTGATTGCTAGTATGTGGGGTCCCCAGACGTCCCCCCATGGTAAGGGGGTCGCTCATAGCGATCCAGTGGGTCCCAATCTCCCACATACTGCCTACGTCCAATTCGCCCGGTATCAGGCGGGTTATATCTCCCGGCCCCTTGAAGACGGGGCGGGCGCCGCTCCAAACGCGGGTATTCGGCGAGCGGCGGCGAGAATCGGTGCCTAGCATCCACCGTGTACGTCGCCCCATAGTCGCGGGGGCACGGTGACCGATTTTCAGAAGGGGGGTCCCGGGGACCCCCGGCTGTGCGAGGCTCAACACGTTGCGGGGGGCTTCTACGACCTCCCGCATCGCTCGCAAAATCGAACCCCCTAGTTGGGGACCGATTTCCCATGGGGGGGGTCCGTGGGACCCCCGCCCGTGCGAGGCTCAAAACGTCGCGGGGGGCCTCTACGACCTCCGGCAACGCCCGCATAACTCATCCCCATCCTTGGGGATCGGTTTCCCATGGGGGGGTCCCTGGGACCCCCGCCCGTTTGAGGGTCCAAACGTGGCGGAGAGCGTCTGGGGCCACTCTGGTGGCCACTAGAACTGCTGCGGGATGCAAACACCGCGGGGGGTCCGAGACCCCCACCCATACGCGGTGATCCTGCAGCGACGCGCTGCGGCGCTCCGCCGCCCTCTGGGCTGTTCATGCAGAGGAGGGGATGGTGGTTGCCCTTACAAAAGCGGCATGGGTGCGCTTGGGTACATTCGCGCTGCATGTGCAGGCCCAAGCACGAGTAGCACCATGTCCGTTGTCGCGCGATCGCTCGACGGCCTTGGACGCGCTGGTCGAGGAACTTATCACAACGGGTCGTGCTGTGACCCGGTTCCCGACAGTACAAGCAGCGGGCGGTCTCCTGGACGGCGGCATAGCGGCCGGGCGCGCGAGGGGCCATACGCCCCCTACGGGGGGGTCCGGTGGGGGATCTACTCTGTGGCACAGGTCGTTCGGGTCCCATAGGACCGGCCAGAGAGGAATTATCTGCCAGTCTACTTTCTCCTTCCAGGAACGTCAAGAGGTCCGAGAAGGGTGGCAGATAAGTCGCACTATCCCCACCATACTGCTGCTCAAAACGGACCTTAACAGAGTCCGGCAACTTTCCCAGGACAATGTGCAGTAACAAAAACGACCACTGCTCCACTGGGAGTTTTAAGTTTTTCAATGCGTTGTAGGCAACCAACAGCGGATTCAACAAAGCCACTCTCAAGTGCATCACGCTGGCAACGCGGGGTAAATTCAAAATGGCGGCAACATGGTTGTCCGCCAGACGTCGTACGTTCTGGTACCGACGGGCAATCAAATCCCTAGCAATAGGGTAGTTTTCATCCGAGGGGGCCAAATGTTGAACCGATTCAAGGGCCTCCCCTTCCAACACGGATAACAGGTAGGCCAACTTCTGGCCCTGGGTCAAATCGTCCCGGGCATGTACAAGACTATCAAAAATATTAATAAAGCCCTCCCAGTCCTCTAGACGACCAGCAAAACGCCTTAAGTCTAAGGGGGCCAATCTAGCAAATAGAGGGGGCATACTCTTAGATGTGACCGGGGACGGGCTCGGTTCATTCTCTCTTGCCACTTGCAAAGGTCGAGCCACCTGGGTAATTCTGTCCGCAAAATCATAACACTGGTCCACATCCAAATCGACTTCTTGTCGCATTTCCACATCGGCCTCAACAGTCCTTTCCAAAAATAAGGCATACTGTTCATCAACAACAGCCAAACGTACGGGCAGATCTACGTATCTGTTCAACAAGGCCTCCGTCCTATCCGGTCGATCCAATAATGCAACCGCAGAAGCTAACCACCGTAACTCAGAACGTATTTTGGCTTTAGCCGAGGAGGCCGTCATTGTAACGTCCCAAATTTATCAACAAAAACAACAAATTCAAAATATTCACTATAACACAAAATCTCCAATATTTGGAGGTTACTAATAACCACAAAATTCCAATATTACAACAACAAAGTATTTATAATGACACAAACTCTTAAGTATTTGGAGGTTATCAGAAAACAACAAAACTCAAGTATATAATTATAACTCTAACTCTCAAGAGGTTATAACTTAGACACAAACTAACTTTGACTTTATAAGTCAAAAGTCATTCAGTTCAAACAAATCACTGACTATTGAAATTCACTTGGATATCAACACAACATACTGTTACACAACAACAAGTTAATTTTAATTATTTCAAAGCACAAGTTTCAATGAGTTTCAATGTGTAAACAATGTCCCAAATCATTTAAGTTTCACTAAGTATTGAGTGCAAACTTATTAGCTAACCTTTTATTAGCTATTATTTTAGCAACAAACTTGTCAATATTCACAACTCAAATTTGCTAACAAACTAAATAATAATTATTATGAGCAAAGAAAGGCATCTGTTTACACTTTGGAACTTCAATACATGACAATTAATTACAAGACATGGAACCAATAACAAAGGAATGCCCTTTACTTTTCAAATGCAAGCCAATTACCATTTACAAGTACAAATTAATCTAGTCCGGACCAGACTGGGTCATCAAAACGGCACTGATTAATACAAAGTTTTGGCGTGGGCCTCTCAGGCCTTCAAGCTACGCTCTTGGCTACCAAGAAATGTTCAGTACACCCCTGCTAAATCCGCGGAATCGGCTTAGCGCAGTGGAAGCTGGTATTACTAATATAGACTCCGGACAAAAACTAGGTTTCAGCCGGGATGTAACTGAACAATTGGACTGCGATACACAGTGACTTAATTTAAAGTAAGGTGAGGTTACATACGGGTCTGTGTGTCGAACGTCTCCAAGGCAGAAGTGGTGTAAGGGGACGCGCGCGCCCCTGGGGTCCTTTCTTCGTCTTCTGCAGACCTTACCAACTCGTCACCTCACTCACAACACATACAACACAGCGTTCCCAAGACACTGGGCGCTTCAACAAGATACACAATAACACACGGAGGAGCTTTTTGTCAAGATATATATTGCCCCTGCAACAACGCGTGGTGGACAATTATCTTTCTTTCAAAACTCCGCGACCAGCCCGATGGATGGCGTCAAAACCTTGGTCGTACAAAACGGGATCACATAGATAATTTAAGATTTTATTCAAACTCGATATGCCAGGCACATTCAACGCGAGCGATTTTTTAACCAATTCAGCACAAAATTAATCCGACATTTTTGTAAGAAGAATTTCAATCAAGTGTCACTGTCAACTTCAAGTGACAGCCAAATGTCAATTTGACGTGACATTAAAGATGCGTTCAGAAACGTCGATCTTTTCCGAACACATGGTGTTGCTGAGCCCGTCGATCAGCGCTCTACGAAAGTTGTTGCAGGTGTGTGAGAGCTATGCACTAGCTCATGGTTTAAAATACAACACTAAGAAAAGTGAGTGCATAGTTTTTGCTGCTGGCAATAACTCGCCACAAGACGTGCCTTCTGTCAAACTTTGCGGTGCAGCTTTATCTAGAGTCAAGCAGTACAAGTACCTAGGCCACATTGTAACAGACGACCTGAAAGATGATCAAGACATTGAGCGCGAACGTAGAGCGTTGGCGATCAGAAGCAATATGATTGCCCGTAGGTTTGCTAAATCTTCAGAGCAAGTAAAAATTACCCTTTTCAAGGCGTTCTGCCAATCTTTTTACTCTGGCAGCCTATGGGTGAGATATACGCAGAAGGCCTACAACGCTCTGCGTGTGCAATACAACAATGCCTTCAGGATGCTGTTGAGGCTGCCGTGGCGCTGCAGCGCGTCTGGTATGTTTGCCGAGGCGCGGACCAATGACTTTTATGCCATTATGCGCAAAAAAGTAGCCTCCCTCATGAACCGAGTGTGCGGCAGCCACAATAGTATCCTGAAGGCTGTGGGAGGTAAGTGCGAGTGTCCTATCAGCCACCACTGGACGACTGTGCTAGTTAGGTGAGGCCAAGTACTTAATTATTTATTTAATTTTATAATGCAATTTTATTTTTAATTTTAATATTATGTTGTTTTAATTAATTTATACTTACATACCTAGTTTGATTTATTATTTTTCCAATTGATGATTATTATTAATATTATTTATGTTAACATGCATTTTATTACCACACTTTTATTAGCTTCACTTGTAACTAAGTCACAATGTAAGAAAATCTTGGAATTCAATTTTAACCTACTTCTAATTGTCGTATTGATTTGAAACTTTGCAAGTCTATATGAATCCGGTGACAATACAACAATTTGCTACCATCGAGCTGATCTGATGATGGAGTCAAGAGGTGGGCAATAGAACTCTTCAATGGCTGCTAAGAAACCCCTCGAGTTTCGGCTCGTTCGTTTTGTTCTGATGAGACCTATTCGCTACACTTAATGGTGAGGGTCTGATGATGGAGCAGGGAGGAAGCCAGTGGCACTTCTTAATGACCAATAGGAAACACCTCGAGTTCTGGCTCATTTGTTTCGTTCTGATGAGACCTATTCGCTACACTTGGTGGTGAGGGTCTGATGATGGAGCTGGATGGACCCAGTGGAACTGCTTAATGACGTCAAGAAAACTCCTCGAGTTTGGGCTCATTTGTTTTGTTCAAAAGAGACCTATTCGCTACACTTGGTGTTGAGGGTCTGATGATGGAGCTGGGAGGAAGCCAGTGGCACTCCTTAATGGCCAATAGAAAACTCTTCGAGTTCTGGCTCATTTGTATCGTTCTGATGTGACCTATTCGCTACACTTGTTGGTGAGGGTCTGATGATGGAGCAAGGAGGAGGTCAGTGGCACTCCTTAATGACCACTAGGAACCACTACTCGAGATGGGCTCATTTGTTTCGTTCTGATGAAACCTATTCGCTTCACTTGGTGGTGAGGGTCGGATGATGGAGCAGGGAGGAAGCCAGTGGCACTCCTTAATGACCACTAGGAAACCCCTTGAGTTTGGGCTCATTTGTGTCGTTCTGATGAGACCTATACAATCACGCATTTGAGTTATAATGTTTACGGGGTGGGCAGACACATGAATGGACTGTGAAATCGATTACCATCGCCATCCATAGCTTGCCATTTGTTAAACTAAAAAGTAAAAAATAAATATGTAGTTTAAAAAACTATAAAAACACACTTTTATAGGAACAGACTAAAAGTACAAAATAACCGTCTATTCAGTAACTGAAATTAAAAAGCGTGGTGCGCCCTTTGCAAAGCATGCATTCAAGTACTTAATATTGACAACGCGCACCACGCTTTTTAATTTCAGTTACTGAATAGACGGTTATTTTGTACTTTTAGTCTGTTCCTATAAAAGTGTGTTTTTATAGTTTTTTAAACTACATATTTATTTTATTATTATTGACTGATTAATTGTGATTGTATTGTATTGTGTAGAACTTTATATTGATCAATGTATGGGTGAAAGCCTGAAATAAATGATTTTTTTATTTTTTTTTTTATTTTACAATGTTTTATGGAAATAAAAGATTTTACCGCAATTAAAGTATTTTATATTATGTTGACCTACTTAAAAGGATACCAAAATGCAAAATCACTTTAGGTTTAGAAGTAAAAACAGAGACAATAAATCTTATATGCATTGTACCGATGTGCCCAATATGTAGAAAGAAAGAAAGAAAGAAAGAAAGAAAAACATTTATTGACACATCACAAACTTTCACAAATTACAAAACCAAAAAAAAAAAATACATTACAAAATACACAAATAAAAAAAATATAAAAAAAAACACTGTAAAAACTCAAAACAACAAAAAATTAAACAAAACACAGTTTAAAACAGTGGCTGTGATGGGCCAATCAGGACCCTGCCTCAGCATAATGTTGCTGCAGGGTGAGATGTCATCTCATCCCACAACAACGCTGTTATTCTGGCAGGGCCTGTGCGAGTAACGTTTTCTTAAAGATACCAATACCAGATGAAATAAAAAAAAAACAATTTGTACAAGCACATTTACACTTAATTATATTTATAACTTATGCCTTAGGGGCCAGGGCTGATAAAAAAAAAATAGTTAAGCATAGACAAAATTAATACTTAATAAAAAAAAAAAACAACAACAACAATATACATAATACTACATCTTTGAATTGAAATGAACAAACAAACCTCTGAGTACCTACTGAATTGAATTGAACTGAAAAGAAATTTTGTGAACAAAAGTCGTGCAAAAGCCAAACAAAAAACCAAAACAAACTGTGATTACTTAAGTACATAATAGCCGCCTACGAGACGTGAACGTGACTCTTGAATCTTGAATCTTGAATCTTGAATCTGAATCTTACATGTTATTTAAGAAATTGATGCAAGTTGAAGTGAAAATAGATAATCCTTGACCCTTTTCTTAAATGTATCAATTGTTCTTAGCTCTCGAAGAGGCGGCAAAAGGGCGTTCCAACACTGAGTAGCGGCGAATCTGAACGATCCCCGGAACGCTGTGGTGCGATGCCTTGGCGTCGCAAAAATGTTTCTGCACCCTCTCAACTGATTACAAGTGATACTTTGAGCCCAAGTAAGTTTGTTATACAGATATATTGGTTTACCCGACTTCATTATTCCAAACATTAAAGTGGCAAGGTGGAGTTTCCTGCGAGCTTCCATTTTTAATGACTTTGAACTATTAATGAAAGGGGTCACATGAGATCTTGGTGGCACTCTAAAGCAGTAGCGAGCACAGGCATTTTGGACTCGCTGCACCAATTTGGCTGTTTTGGCCAGAAGGCAAGGGCCATACACAGTATCGCAATAGTTTAGCTTAGAGAGAATTAATGATTCACACAGTGCTATTCTGATCTGCTCGCTTAAGTAGGGACGTATTTTGTATAGTAATTTTATTCGGTAAAAACAACTACGAACGCACTGTGTGATGTGGTGCTCAAAGTTTAAGTAACAATCCAGCATCACTCCTAAGTTTCTGCATCTATCCACACGCTCGATGACCTCGTTATTCAACAGGACACTGATTTGTTCACTCTCTAGCTTCTGTATGTTTTTCCTGGAACCCAATATCATAAGTTTAGTTTTTTTTGGATTGAGTACTAGGCAGTTGGACTTGCACCAGTCAGCTATTTTACATAAGTCTTCATTTATTAGTGAAACAGTGTTATTGATGTCATTGGGCTTACAAGAAATATATAATTGAACATCATCAGCATAGAGGTGGTATTTACAGTGATCAATGTTGCGGATGAGATCAGCACTGTACAAAGCGTACAGGATGGGTCCGAGAATAGAGCCCTGAGGTACTCCGCGTGTCACTGGAGAAGACGATGAACGGGTTTTGACTCCATGCGCATCGACAAGTTCCACATACTGACTTCTTTGTGACAAGTAGCTGTCGAACCACTTCACAGTAGCTGTGTCCGCTCCATAGTAGGAAAGCTTAGACAACAGCAATGTGGTGTTAATTGTTTCGAAAGCACGTGAGTAGTCAAGAAGCACAAGCATGCTAACTTTGCCCTGGTCTTGAGCAGTGAGGATGTTGTCAACTACATCAGCCAGCGCAGTCGCAGTCCCATGACTCTTTCGAAAGCCTGACTGGAAGCATGGTAGCACCTTATTGTTTTCAAGAAATTCCGTAAGTTGGTCACAGACAACCCGTTCCAGTATTTTCGAGAGACATGGTAGGATATTAATTGGACGTAGATCTTGAAGGGTTGCCGGTGAATTAACTTTGGGCAGAGGTTTAACCACAGCAGTTTTCCATGCATCAGGGAAAATACCTTTTGCTATTGACATATTAACTATAGCTGTAATAGCTTGTAAGGTATGGGGGAGAGTCAGCAGAATCATGTCAAGAGACAGACCATCACAACCTTGAGCATTTGACTTGAGAGACTTTAATATCTTGCTTATTGTGTCTTGACTGTGTCTATGTAGCAATAATTGATGCTTTTTCGTGTACATTTTGGATTCGCTCAGCTTTAAAAATAAACGATTTCAGATCTTTCGCGATCAGTCCTCCGCTTAAATTGACTTGACCTAGACCTAGAGCGTCACCTTCAGCCGGTGCTGAAGAAAACCCCTGAATAAACAAAATTTACGCGATCAAATATTCTTTACCTATGCTGCTCAGCTCATTGCTCTGATACTTACTCTCAAGTAGGTAGATTCAACGATTAGGCCAATGCGATCATATAAATGTAAAGATAGAGTAGATAACAAGACAAAACGGAATCGTTTTTGGTTTAGGTATATCTCTGAAATATCAAAAATTGATGTTTTAACGTCATGTCCCAAAATTGCTTATATTTTAATGCTTATTTATCACTCAGGTGAGCGTTTGCCACAAATAGGGCAGGCGTACCGGTTTTGGCCAATGTACCGGTTTTGGCCACTTTTTGCTCTAAAAGTTTTCTAAACAACTTTTAGCCATTTTTGATAAAGGCAATTAAAATAAGCTATTTTAAGGTAATAATAACAACCTTTAGAATTCCTTATGTCTTAAGGCGCTACTCGGAAAAAGTATGGACTCTTTGATATAAAACTATAGGACGGTTAGAGTTGTTATAAATCTGGTAATAAGATATATATTTCTTCATACCTTTATCTAGAATCGTATAGTTTCAGAAACACGATTTTATGATTTTGGCTCGACACTTTTTATTTTCGAAAATACCTCTATAAAATAAGAAATATCAAGATTATTCTTAAACGGGGATACATATACTATTGAAAATTGGTTTAATTAGTGGACACCAATAATATCCAGGATCGTATAGAAGCATTTTTTTAAAATAGCTATAGTTTTTGAATACGAAGTGATTTTGTGTTTTTTTTGCGAAATCGGCAAAATCGGTCTCGCTCCCGCGTGCGTCGTTTTCTCATTGCTATCTCGCTTTAGCATAATTTTTCCGAGTATCGCCTTAAGATTCTTTTCAATAAATTCCATTTTCTGTTTTAAAAAATGTTTTGTATGAAAATTTTAAGAAATATGTTTTGGATGAAACTTTATAAACCTTTGTTTTTTACAATTAAATTATTGTTTTGCAATTGACTGGTTTCTAGCGCATTAGAATATATTGATTTTACCTGGGTTTGGTTTTGATTTTTCGCAATACTTACAAAAGTTTAACTATCAGTAAGTGGCCAAAACCGGTACATTAGGTACCTCTCACACATTGTGTGTAATATAAAAAAAACGATTTTACTTTTATAAATTTGAAAAATGTACCTTTAAAGGTAGATAAATAATCTATAATTTAAAATATAATTTGTAATACTTAGTGCTTAAAAGTCAAAAAATCCTTAAAGTGGCCACAAAGGGTACCTCTGCCCTATATTTAAAAAAGAAACCACGACAATAAGCTCTTTAGTTAAAATGATGCTCGTATTTCAAATATTTGCATAATAATGTCATAATAATAACTTGCCACTGCAATATGGTAATTATATTTCTATTATTTTGATGAATTAGGTAGTGCATCAATGATCACGCGAGTCACGCAAAGTGACCTCATTAGACCTCTATTTCGCGATTATAAGAACTCGTCGAAAGTGCAGCCATATACACGTGCTTCGGTCACTCGCCTGTCTGAGTCTTGCACCGATATCTTCTGTCGATTCTATTGCCCTAGGAGTGAAAGAGATCAAAGCACACAATCTGATGATATTGCTGACTGATCCGTACCTCGCAGGTGGCGTGATGCTGACTGAACTAAATGCTGGTCTCGGCGAACTGCTGATTGGGTTGTTATGTTTCTATTTTCATATTGTCTGTGGTTTAATATTACCTAAGATAGGTTATTAATTATCTGAAGCAAAACTGTTTTGCTTCAGATAATTAATAACCAATAGGTATTCAATTGTTATGTAATTTTTTATTCACTTTTGCGGTGTCATTAAAATAAACTTCGTTATACTTACTAGCGTTTTCCCCGCACAGTATCCGTTTCCGTGGTAATAACGAGATAAAATATAGCCTATGTCACTTGGGTGGGAATAATGTAGCCTACTACATGGTAAAATAATTGTCCAAATCAGTTCGGACTTAATCCATTACATACAAACAAAAAACTCTAATCTTTCCCCATTTATGGGTAATATTAGTAGATGAAAAATAAGCAACTTGTTAAGAGTTAACACATAGGTACATTGTTATTATTTTCAGCGACATTCACCATCTGGAACGACGATTGTCTCAAAGACCATTTCAGCACAATCGAAGCGTGGCGCTCTTCATAGGATGCTTTTAACACCCCTCTAAGCACTTAGTACCCGATCCAACGAAGGCGCCCGCAGGGTGCGATATTCAACGTGCTGAACCGTTTCAATCAGAACAGGACACGGGAGGTCAAACCACCATCTACACAAGTGGGGACTGAAAGACTCGCCAGCCTGTGAGTCTGGGGCATCGGACCAGACCATACACTACACCATAAATACGAGGACTGCCCACTGCACCTCCTTAGCAGCTCTTCACTATCTATCGTCTGCAGCCGTAGATTGGCTAAATAAGTAACTTAAGTATGGAGGTTTAGGATGACGCAGTCTAGCCATAAGCTATGATGATGATGAGCGACATTGTTAGTGTAAGTTGCAATTGGTCATCGTCATTATGTTCTACTTCTCCCACTCCAGTTATCAGGCTGGCACTTAAGCTTTTTGAATGGCACATTTTAAGATTTTTAAGTGATAAGCCGACATTCCACCAATTACGTTAAGACCCAACATTTAAATTTAAATAAATAAGTTACAAAATAATTTCTGTGAATTAGCGTCTACAAGGATGTAGAGGCGGTCACATTAAGATCGCGACACGGTGTCCGATGAGCACCGCGATTGGCACATGCGCATGCCTGTCCAATGACTGACCAACGATGACGTCACGGTCGCGAGTCGCGAGCGTCATGCGGAACAATAGAAGGAAGCCGCTCAGCGCACGCGCCGCAACTCCGCAAGCCCTTTACCGTATGCTAAGCAATCTTGAAAGGTCTTTTTAACCGACTTCAAAAAAAGGAGGAGGTTCTCAAGTCGACTGTTTTTTTATGTATGTTTTACCATAACTTCGCCAGTTGTTAATCGATTTTAATAATTCTTTTTTTATCTGAAAGGAAATAGTTTATGTGTCGTCCCATGAAAAATTTAAAGTAGTCAGTTTAGTAGTTTTTTCACAATCCTGAAAAACACATAGTTTTCGATTGGTAGTTCCTGCTTTACACGTCAATATCTTCGCGAACTATTGACCAATTTCAATGATTCTTTTTTTTCACTAAGTTAGGATCTGATGGTGGAATCCAGGGGAAATCGAGGAAAACCCGCAAATTTTATAGGTAGTTTACGTGTTTTAAAGTTTTTTTTTTCGTTAAATTGATGCCCAAACTATTGCCCAAACTATTGCCCATATATTTTGTGCCCAAACCTGCTTCTTTGTTGGTTTCCTTAACTAGGACAGTAGGGGAATGGGTGAATTCATTTAACAGTCGAACTATGAAAGCTCAATACTTTTTCGTAGAGAGCTTTCATAACTCGACTCCATTTTAGTACGTGAACTGGAACAGAGTAAATAGAATAAACAAATTACCGCAATTCAGAAACAAAATCAAAATTCAATTTCTATTATTCAATTTAGGTTGGTTTTACTACACTTATGAAAGTCAATGAAGCTACGCCATCGGCATTACTTTGTGCCATCGGTTCGCAAATCCTACGGCAGGAGACCTTGACGAGAAGAACAGTACAATAAAAAGCAGTTCCCGTAGTTGCATGTAATAATAAACATAACATAATAGTATTACTTATTTAAAATGTTTCTTTATTTAGAGGCTAAATGTCCAGGCTAAGTAGGCGTGTAATCACACACAAACGCGATTGGTCGCGGCGGCGCGCGCTGGATGGCCGCGGAGAATCGCGAGCGCATCCGCACTCCGCCGTCATTCATTCAAACTTCAAACAAACAATCGTAATTGCCTTGAGTGGTGACAGCGACGGAAAGGCCGGGAAAGCATGAAACTGAGTTTTCCATGTAAGGTTTTTAATGGAGGAACTATCTTCATTGAGAGAAGGATAAGAAAAGTACAGCGGTAGGTAGCATGGCGCAGTAAGATTTCTTTATAATGTGAGATTTCGTATTGAGTAATTAACTGTGATGTTTCGATAGTGAAAAGTTGCCGAAGCTTGGGGAAATTCCAAAAAAACTAAAAAGAGACACCATGATAACACCACTAAGTATGTATTATATTTTCCGTGTATTAAAAATGTAATGCGCGTTTAAATCCATACAGTTGCTTCATTT
The DNA here is from genome assembly GCA_949710035.1 of Crambus lathoniellus. Classification (NCBI taxonomy): domain Eukaryota; kingdom Metazoa; phylum Arthropoda; class Insecta; order Lepidoptera; family Crambidae; genus Crambus; species Crambus lathoniellus. Next base: position 755,745 of record OX453301.1, on the reverse strand, counting down.
AATTAAGAAGACTAACAGCATTCTTTTAAATTTTAAAGATTACTTAGCTTATTTTAATTTTTAGTTTGTTGCATTCACAATGCAATTTTTATTACAGCTAGTTGTGAGACGGGTCGATTTTTTCTAAATACTTCATTTTCCATTACTTAGCTTTTTTTACAAAAAGAAAATAACATAGGATTACAGCATTCTTTGCGGTTTTCCTCAGGTTGATATGACTCTAGTGTAATTCTCAGCACAATCTAAAGAGCATGAAAATGTAAAACGGACAAGATAGTGACGACAAATGCCGGCCAAACAATCAATGTTTATTGAATGACTCACTCTTTGTTCGTCTGTATTAGCTCCGTCGAATAAGACATGCAAGTCTTTAATGCAATTTTAATATGCCCTGCTTAAAACGCTGCACCATTGCATGTGCTTAAATGAAAACGATGAATAAGTAACTTGTGATTATTAATTAACAATCGTAATGATAATGATACTTTTCTATTTGTTTTCTGAATTTAAAGAAAACATTGTCATTTCTTCAATACTGAATTCTTATGACATTTAAAATGATAAAAGCAGTAATAAGCAAACTGACTGCAGTTTGGTGCCGGAAATAGGTAGTCTTATATAATAAGCTCTTACTATCCAACCTAGTAATTTTACTGTCTACCACAATAAGAATGGCCGAGTTTCACGATCCGAGACTCCAAGTGCTCCCCGTTTGTCAACCATTTCCCTCTGACGAATAATGCACGTGACACAGACACATTAGCTACAGACGCACATCGTATCTTTTTGCTCATCACTGGTATGTGACAGACCGTCCACTTAACTATACTAGAAGTAGCGACATACCTAGTTCGTTTCTTTAGAACTAGTTTTTTCCCACGTGCATAGATAAACGCCTTGGCAATATAATTGGGTGCGTCTTCAACTGTCGTCCGCTAATACAATAAATAGCCATTTATGTGCTGTCCGAGCTAATCGTTGCAGCTATTAGCTCTGAACAATTGAGTTGTTCACACTAAGTAAACAGGTGTTCCTTAGGTGTATAAATATCTAGCGTATTTGAATCTAACACTGCTGCAGTTAACTTAAGACAGCATTAAAATATATTCAATTTTGTACTGCTTATTAAATTTTATTTGTTATTAGCGGCTGGCTTAAACTCCGTCCGCGAAGACTGGTCACTGGACCGTAAATTAACGAAATTATTAGGTACTGACCTAAGCTTAATTTTGTACAGCTTATCAACCGCTATTTCGTCACTTTTGGGAACTGTATTTTCAAAAGATTCTAGTTATTCAGATTCTACGACACATAATAAGACGTAACAGCACAGATTACTAAATAGTTAGTACTTAACAGTCAACATTTTTCATTTTAGCTGCTGTGCTTTTCGCTGGATATTAAAGAGGCTGACTCAGGAATTTCCCGAGTCCGCTGGTTTTTCTTAGGAATTAGATATTTTACCGCATTGAATAATACAGTAGGTATACGAGTAGCAGTATAAATATTAGGACTCTGCGTATCCATTCTCTCTGATGATTCGGTAATTTGACATGAAGAGTGAACTAACATACATAAATAGATGGACACGATTTTAAACTGCCACTTATTGTTTTTAAATGATTTTGAAGTTACGAATCATTGTTTTTTTTTAATATTTCAAGCACAATCTGCGCTTCGTTTATTTTATGTTTAAAATAGATAATGAAATAGCAAGAACCTGCAAGTAAAAAGTTAATAAAAATATAATTTATATGATCCACTGACTTTACGTTCAATTTTATATTACTTATGTATTGTGTAGTGATGTTATTGTTTCGAACAAAAGGACTGCAATATTATTGTTTTAAATAAAATCTTGAAATAAGTGATAACAAAGAGGAAGTTATATGATAAATCTTTTGTCTACATTATTGGATTAGTTATGCACAAGAAAAATACATAGAGTCAGTGCATTATAATGAAGTATGTAACAGTTGAAATCGGCTTATTTTATTTGAATTTATGAATTACGCATCGAATTCATACGTTAAGTAATACGTGAGGTATTACACCTAATGAAATTGCATAGATAAAAATTTTAATAGTCCATACTAATCTAGTAACTTATTTAGGATCGCAGTATAGGTTTTTATCGTTCTCCAGTAAGTAATAATAATTTCATTAAAATTAAATTGAACAGCCATTCCATCAATAAGCCGAGGTAGTTTTGAGCATGGCGACTGCAGGATGCAAATTTAATTATTGACATTATAATAATTCAGTGATTAGTGCGCTACGAAGCCTGCGCAGGCGCCGCTCGGGCGTCACGCTCGTTCACTAAGTGATTATAATATTAGGATTTATCAAACTGAATCAATACTCAACGCTGTTGCTATTGTTTCAATTTGCATGTTTTAAGCTGGTAACATTTTGTTTTCGCACTTTTCACTCTTTATAGTTGCATGCATTCACAATACTTATTGAAACAAAAAATAAATTGCATAATATTATATTCATCAATCATCATAAATAAGAAAAAAACATAAGTACTTATATTATTATTAAAAAAGAAAATACAACTACCTAGTCTCACAAGTAGTATCTCTAACAGGCAAGCTACTCGTAATAATCAATAAAAAATATACATAATCCATTTCTTATTGATTTTCAAGATAGTGTACAAGGTGATAAATGTCTAAAAAAACAACAAAAAGAAAAATGCATTGCAACTCTGATTTACAGCGAGACAAAACCATTTCTTATTTACATAAGTAGTGTCTTAATTATATTCTTAAACATTTTTGCAGGTAGGTACATAAATTATGTATTTAAGGTCCTTCTTAAATAGTGCACATAATTTTAAGGGGACAATGTACTCATGCATACAAACAACTTTTATTATGGTACCAACATTGAAATCGCGAAAAAAAAATCAGCTGTTCCATAGAAAAATTTAAATCGAACTGGGTGCCTACCATCAACTCTTATTGCGGTTTTGTTTAGGAACCTAAACTGATCTGCTTCGCTTATTCGTACCACGACAGCTTAATATCAATGACAGCGATTCAGTGATCATTCAATGACATTTCACAGCCGCTGAGCTGTCATCAACTCTTATTTGACGTATACCTTGGCCAAGCTAACATGTCACCTGCAGGTTATACCCGTCCCTTTCACTCTCCTGGCATGACAGAATCGAGTGAAAGAGACGGGTAGAAGAAATAAGGACACAAATCGTTCGGTCATTCACATTTAGCAATTCATTTGCGATCCAGTTTTTAGAAGGTCATGGTACGAAAGAAAGCAATTCATTTTAGGAACCTATACTGCATCGCGCTATTTTTGAATCGCTGTCTTAAAGTTGATGGTATGCACCCAGATCAAAATGTATGGAACAGCTGATTTTTTTTTCGCGATTTCAATTTTGGTACCATAGTAAAAGTTGTTAGCATGCATGAGTACATTGACCCTTTAAAATTATGTGCATTATTTAAGAAGGACCTTATATAAATGAATACCTACTTGAACACATTAAAAACATGTATTCGGATAGGTCAACTGCAGCAGGTTTCATGTCGTCTGACTCATATTACAGAATCTATTGTTTACCTCAGACCTGCACTTTTATCACATTTAAGTAATTTGTATTCTAAAACTAATGCAATGATTCATGAAAGACGTCAACAGATAGCCGACAAGGTCTCTATTGAGAATACATGAATTCAAAGCGATCTCTGGGTTTTCCCTCAAACCGTGTGTTGAAGGGACAAATTGGTAAATAAGTACATTATCATCAACATTATCGAACCTTAGATGTCCACTGCTGGGCTCGTATGGCAGAGTACCACTACTTGTTACTTAATATGTACTTTTTGAAGTGAAAACTTCATTAACGGCGTTGTGCTCTTTTTGTGATGGGTAAAAAAATTTAAACTCGCGTCAGGATCACGTGACCGTCAGATCGAAAATTCGAAAGACGGACACGTGACCTGGGTGCCTACCATCAACTCTTATTGCGGTTTTGTTTAGGACCTAAACTGATCTGCTTCGCTTATTCGTACCACGGTGATTCAGTGATCATTCAATGACATTTCACAGCCGCTGAGCTGTCATCAACTCTTATTTGACTTATAACTCGGCCAAGCTAACATGACACCTGCAAGTTATACCCGTCCCTTTCACTCTCCGGGCATGACAGAATCGAGTGAAAGAGACGGGTAGAAGAATAAGGACACAAATCGTTCGGTCATTCACATTTAGCAATTCATTTGCGATCCAGTTTTTAGAAGGTCAGAGTACGAAAGAAAGCAATTCATTTTAGGAACCTATTCTGCATCGCGCTATTTTTGAATCGCTGTCTTAAAGTTGATGGTAGATCGAAAAACTGATCGAAAAACTGTAACAATGTCATTAGAATACGAAGGCAAATTTCGCCGCCGTTTCCAAAGTTGTAATAGCTCAGGTTAGAAAACGAGCCGCATTGATGCCAGAAGACCTCGGTTCAAATCCAGTCCGTATTTTTTCTTTTTTATTCCTTTTTTTGTGAAAAAATCTTGGGAGCCCTTTTCACTTCTGTATTCTATAATTCTTCTATAATCTATCTCTGTTGCAAATTACACCCAGATCCGTTCAGTAGTTTTTGCGTGAAAGAGTAAAGGTTATAGCACATTACACCAGCTCAACGTCGACTCCACTCCAACTCAACTCACAGTATGGCATTGAAATGCAAGCTTTATTTTGTGTTACATACGAGTGAACTTATCACCACTTAGAGCGCCCGCACATTGAGCCACTATCGCGGCCACTAATCGCGACCACTGGTGGCTTAGTAGCGGCCACCTGTCGCAGCCACTGAGCCACTACCACAGTATAACCAATTTTCCCATACAGTAGGCCGACGACGTAGATGTCTAGGTAATATGATATATATGTATGTATGAAGTCAACGTACTTATTTGGTTTTACTATGGCTTGTGGCGGCCACTCGATCGCTCGGTTTGCGCCGATGCTATACAAAATGTATGAAAATACTCGTCCCCAGCTTGTGGTCGCGTTTGGTGGCCGCGACTAGTGGCACAGAATAATGTGGCCCAATGTGCGCCCCGCACATAAGTTGAAAGTTGACGCCGACGCGTTGTTCACCTATTTACTTACATTTCAATGCCATATTGTGAGTTGGGTTGGAGTAGAGTTGACGTTGAGTCGATGTAATGTGCGATGACCTTAACATCCATACATCCATCCATACTCACAGACTTTCGCTTTAATGATATCAGTAGAATATTATATCCCGATATTCCCACGGGCTGGGTACCACGCGGGGCTTCCTCCGGTCTAGTGATATACACATAAACAAAAGTAAATAAATACGCTTGTGCTTCTTTTTATAAGTATACAAAAACCTCTGTAAATACTTTTGTTTTTCATTCGTAACACAGTACAAACATAATAACCATTATCGAAGTTTAAACAATCCATATTTCATTTACATTTTATTTAAATACAATTTGTTATATTAAATATGAGTAATTATACATCTGGGACGAGTTGAATAATTTAATTAATTACTTTAACTAAATTAATTGAACTATTTTCCTTTTAAAAAACATGTTATGTTAGACACGCGGAAAGAAGTCAATTCAAAGCTACGTGCTACTGTTTGGATTTTCTGATTTATGTACTCATATAGGAAAATGTTGTTAGTTAAGAAAAATACCTACCTAATCGGAGTTTTAAAAATTCTACTATAAGGATTTCATTTTCCTTTATGTGTTCTTTTCTTGAGGCCATTGCACACTTATTTTCTATTATCACTTTAAAACTCTCTAGATAATTATCTATGAATTGAATACCCTGTTTCCATAAAGTACCTATTAATATAATTGTTTCTATTTCACTCAAAATCGACCCCACCCACGTAACTCCGCCGGGAATCTAATCCAACTAAAACGACTCCGTAGTCCAGCGGTTAGAGCATTCGCCCAGACAGTGAAAGGAATTCGATTCCCGACGGAGCTACTTTGGAGATAGGTCTCACCGAATCAATTGCTTTTGTTATACAACGCCCAGATTCGTCCGTGCATAGAGTACTGTAGTCACCCGTGGGATGGTTCTGCAAAGTATCAGCTGGAGCTTTTGGACTCGATTGAAAACCTTGCCAGGAAGCTCATCTGGAACTCGGCGTTGGCCACGGCGAAACTTCAAAGCAAATTGCATGCTTATCGGTTTTTATAGAATACACTTTGGTGAGTGTGCGAGCGAGCTGCACGACCTTGTGCCTCCAGCCTCTTTCCACCATCGGGGTACCAGATGCAGACTAGCCTACCACCCTTACATTATTGACACTCAATACTCAATACTCAATACTTTATTGCTTCAACCATATTAGTTACAAAGGTGTTAACAAAATGTGCACAGTTAAATATGGACCCTGTCGGGCACAGCAACTAAAAGGGTGAGGGGGGAAGACCTTTCCTTTGGCTAATAACATTAATTGATGATGTAATAGTATACATTTAATTTTATTATAATTGAAGTATGCATTCATTGAGAAAAAAAAAATTTTGTTAATTGAAGCTTTTTGTATAATTTATGATATTCATTGTAAAAATTAATTACTGTTGATTATTTATTGAATTGAACTCCAGCTGTCCGTCCCAAACGTTTCGCTAATTCATTCCTCATACGAAGCGCTAATGAATGGAATAAGCTGCCTGTCTCTGTGTTCTCTGATACTTACAACCCGGGTCTCTTTTAGTCGAGATTGAATAGGCTTCTCCTGGGCAGGCATGTACCACCTTAGACTGCATCCTGTTAGCCAAACAAGATGGTGGTCAAATGCTTGCCCGGTTTGTAATAAAAAATGGTAGATTTTTTTCCTAATTTTCAATATGATTTTGAAATTGAGTAGCACTGTAAATGCAAATAACACACCTCTTTTTAACCGACTTCAAAAATTGAAAAGGAGGATGTTATCTATTCGTTGCGTTTTTTTAATATGTATGTACACCGATTACTCGAAGACCGATTGAAATTATTCAAACGGTATAACAACAGGATTTCCCAAGTTGGTCCCATTTTTTGAAATTTTGAAATCGATTCATTATTTTTCAGGAAATCTTGTATGTACTGTCGTTTTCGTTACTTTATGTGAATTTATTACGTATCTTTAGGAATAACTCCTTTGTTTATAAACCGATTTAGATGATTCTTGTTTTGTTGAAAAAGGGAAGGTATTATAGGTTATATTTTATCACATACTTATTTACCAGAATACACGTAAATTGCCTGCATGATGCACTAAAAAGAGTGAAATAAAAATATTTTTTTTGCAGTCCAGGGTTAGAAAGTAAAAAAATAATTGTTTCTGTCACTAAAACACGAGTGGCTGCCCGCGACATCAGCCAACAGTGTTGTACAGTATTTCCGATTCCTGATAACAGATACAGCATAGTATTATATCCTTCTACAACTTCATAAGGCCCCTTGTACAAAATGTTGCACATAATAAACTTAAACTATCAGGCCCAGCCTTCGATCGACAATAACACCTTGTTCTGATGATCGAAGGGCCCAGCTGTAAAAGAGCTTCATAGTAATAAACGCTTAAAGTAGGTATAATTTTACTGCATATTATTTTTGCTAAAGGTTTTTGTATCATTTTCCTTAATTAATGAGTGGAATAATTTGAGTTTTACCTTAAACCCATTTTATTTACAATAGATGAATAGATGGGGTGGTATGATCATAGTATGATTCATACCATCATTTTATGCAAATACCTTTTGAAGTCTACTCATGCAAAAAAATCTTATCCAATAATTTACACAGCTCTATCTCTCAATTTAGAAGTAAGTAACTTTCAATCATAATTTTACCTGGTGCTCAAGATAGGTTTACCTTAGTTTTTTTTTGAGAAATGGAGGGAGAAGGGAGGGAGACTGTCGATACTTAATCTATTTTTATTTTATTTTAACGTAAAATAATGTTCTTGTATGTGTCAAAAGGGAGAAAATAAACAAATATTTATTATTATTTTATTATTTTAAACTCGGCTTGGAATAACAGTCACTGTAAAAGTGTTTCCTTTTTGCTCTTAGCAGAAAATAACAGTATGCTATCTGTTCACTTAATAATGTCTCTTGATGCCGACGACATCAGAACGCGTCAATTTGTGGCGCCTGTAATAAGCTTGCGTGCACACTTTTGCCGAAAAAGTGGAGCAGTTTTCAGGAGGCTTCGGAGGATGTGATGCGAGTGCAGGCAGCGGGAGGGGCGGCGGCGGCGGCCATTCGCGCGCCATCACCCGCCGCGCCCGCACGCGTCTCGCGCTCATGCCCCGCGCCGCTCCGCGAAGTGCTCTGTGACCGCTGTACGCTGCACCTGTGCCCGCACCAGTGCCGCCGGCGCTCGCCAATCACAACACCCATGACACGGTAAGTACCAGCTTTATCAACACAGGATGTTTTCTCAAACACCGACCGGTGTTTTCCATCCGGAAAAACTTTGCGAATATACACGCTCGCCTTCGATTTCGTACTTATTTTGAAATCGAATCCTTCGGTCGCCGCCAAAATCTTTATAAATATCCCTTTAAGCATTTTATAGTTATTTCACTAATCACGCGATGTGTATATTTATAAGTACGAATAAATAAGAAAAATAACAATAAACTTGCCAATTTAACAGAATCGTAAGCGGATAGGAATAAGTGCCAATTATGTTTAATAACTTACGTTCTTAATTGATTATAAGCAAAAAGTCAGTGGATACCGTTGTGTCATAACATAACGATGCTAATGTTTATTTTAATAACAACGGCGTCGGCCGGCGCTGGTCGCGGCCGAAGGCTGCGCTCCTTCAGCGAAGAATTTTAATTAGTGACGCAATGACCTCAGTTTCGTTTTTTCACTGAACGTCAAAAAACAATACGATAACCAGTTGTATCATCGCCGCAAAAAGTGACAGAGTGCGCCGCGTGAGTCAGGCCGGTTTTCCTTGGAGGCGTCCCCGTGCACCGCATTGACCCCCCGGCGCCTAGAGCTACACTTCACTAGCTGAAATTCCAAGTTATATCCCAATAAGTCTCAATCAGTATCTCACATAAGACTCTACACAGCTAAACCCCCAATCGTTCACTTTATCCTTATCCGGTTAGCCCTGTAAACTCTTTCACCTCAGGCTCTCATGGACGCCGATGCCCCATGAACTTACATTGTATGCAGATTATGCGAATATTAATAAATCGAAATTAGCTCGCAGCAAATTAACCACGAATACGTGGATAGTGGCCGTAATGTGGCTTATGTAATTAAATAGTAAAATAAGCGCGCCGAATGCGAAGTGGATGTGTTGCTTATGCAACTTAATAGTCGGTGCGTCGCGAGAATCGGGAATGATGTTGCTGGGCGATGCGCAGGCGCAGGGGGTGTAGCTTACTGTCGCAACGGCTGCGGCCGGCGCCGGATAACCCAGCGGGACTGCTCCGCATGGCAACAACGCACGCACCAGGCACCTCATACCACACACACTCACGCCGCCGAGCCATTGATCAGGCAGAGATATGCAAAAAATCTATGAGTAGCTTAGAGCAGTCTTCAAGAGCTTACGGAAAAAGCTTTGGCAAAACCTCGGCGTGGGGGTGCAGTGCCAGGATGAAACAATTTTTTCAAATTATCTACATAATTTAAGTAAATATGGATTAAATTTATTTTGGAATGATAATGGGAATTCTACCTATTTGATATAGTATTCTATGTTCATGTGAAACCGTTTGGGACGAAGGGTCCCAATCCCAATTGCTAAGTAAAAATTATTTTTATAAAAAAAATAAAACCGCCTTCAAAAAAATGACATCAAAAAATTATAAGAAATAATCCCTCACCAAATAACGTAAGTACTTTGAAGTCGGGCGGGTATTAACAAAAACAACAAAAAATTTTAGGTACTAGTTTCACGCCCGACTTCAAAGTACTTACGTTATTTGGTGAGGGATTATTTCTTACTTTTTGATGTCATTTTTTTGAAGGCGGTTTTTTTTATAAAAATAATTTTTATTTCACTCTTTTTAAGGTAAGTATCCCCTTTTCAACAAAACAAGAATCATCTAAATCGGTTTATAAACAAAGAATAGATAACCTCCTCCTTTTCAATTTTTGAAGTCGGTTAAAAACTAAGCTTCAGTCTTGAATCAAAGTGTATGTATATTCCCATTGATCTTTCGTGATACGGGACATCAGGCCTGATGCTGAAAGGGTTAAATACTTAAGAAAATAATATTAAATTGAATTAGTAATCGTTAGTCACAGGTCTTGATCTTGATACAAATAACAAAAGCATAGCGGAAGTAAAAACATGATGTAAAAAAGTGATACGGAATAGCGTGAGTTGCAGCACAATCCTGCAGGTGTGCCTACTTCACTGATACTTATTGCCCGTGGCCAGGTCGAGTTACCTCCGCTCGACAACAATGGCAAGTGAGGAGCAGTGAGGAATGACTAAACTAAGTCGTTGAGATTGTGTTTATACCTGATAGCTGTCTAGTTACAGATTCCTTGACATTAAATCTTTAAATATGCATATAAAAATGAATCCTTATTTCTTTTGGTCACGTTATAAAAATGAAATTTGCTCGGAAAATTAGAATATTTAAGAAAACTGAACGATCATAAATTGTCTTTTCTAATGTAACCTTCTTGGCGCTAACCTAATCTTATGGCTTTTGACATAACTGTAGGTTGAATGACAGTTGGCGCGATTGACAGAATGCGTGCTGCAAATATCATTAATAACAGAAACATCAGTTGGAATTTTAATAAAAGAAAATCATTTCGTAGTATATTATTTCGAATTTAAAAGAATGGCTGAATTCAAGATGTCCCTTAGTCCTATTTCTTAGGTTTCAGACAGGCGCCGGTGAAATTTATATTTTACCTTTGAAACATCAATATATCTTACTTTATAACATGAATCTCAGTAAAAAAGTATAACTTGGGTGTCTCTTTAATTTGAACGTTGTAAAATATAAATTTAATATTTTAGAAGTATTAGTATAAAGCGACTTAAATGTTCTGGCTTAAGTCTCTTAGCCTTTGGACTTAGGGATTTTGCAGCTGGACTTAGGGATTTTGCAGCTGGACTTAGGGATTTTGCAGCTGGACTTAGGGATTTTAATACATAATTATTTGGACTTCGGGTGCATTATTATCATCATTACCAACAACTTGTGACAGTCCACTGCTAGAATACTCCTCTACATAATAAAATCACAACCAAATTATAGTTTGTGACAGTCCACTGCTTGAATACTCCTCTACGTAATAAAATAAATAAAAATTATAATTTTCTTGAAAAATTCAAAACTGACAGTTACCTTACAACTTAGTGACATTAAAGTAATAAATCATGGACTTAGGGACTTATTCCACACTTAGGGATTTTTGAACACAAATCACTGGATATAGGCTGTGTATAAAAAAAACATACTTAGGAACCACTTGCAAATATTTTAAATATACAAAACCATAGACAATGATCAGCTTTACCACCCGTGTTAATAATGCATAAAATCCCGAAGTGGACTTAGGGACTTCTTGAACTCGGCCATTCTCATGGATATGACAGGACGTCTGTCGGGTCAGCTAGTATGCCAATGAACGTCTTTGGTAGTTTGGTTGGTTGGGCGCGCTATCAATATACAAATTACCGTATGGACAATGCGGTGCAAAATAATATCAAAGAACTCAATATTATAGTACAGTACTACTTTAACTTTGACATAGAGTTCTCGTAAATATGCCTTGGGTATATACGGTCTAACGTAAATTGTACTATTTATTTTTTTAACTTTTAATGAAGATTTGTTACGTTAGCGAAGTGCCAAATTATTGATACAAAGATACTGAGGATCATGTTAAAGTGACAAGCACCAGTACTTATTTGCTTTATGACACGGTTTAGTTGTGCGTCGGCCGTTATATCAGGGCTGCCTGGAATGCCAGTGTTGTAACGCGTCCACGTTTCGGGTTCGGCCGCGAAACCGGAGGAGGCTCGTGGCGTTTTTGCCAAATGTTTATTGCCAATACTGGTGGTAGGGCTCGTAATGGGAATAACAGGCTTTCCTGCTTTACGAAGTAAATGTTAAGAATAGTGTAATGGGTAATCTATTTGAGGACTGTGCGTCCAGCCTTGTAGGTTAATCTAACAGAATTTCACACGACTCATTTGGTGTTTTGGTAAATTATTGCGTGAGATAAGCCGAGGATCGGGACAATGCGGGTCGGCGGTGTTAGTCGCTTTAAGTTATTCGGTATCTTCGCGATTATATTGTGTACAAATTCGTTTCATTTGTGCTCGTGAGACTCAGCTTCAAAGTTTGTACATTAGTTCCCACTCGTGTAAGTAGAGTCTTAATTAATTTGGAGGATCTAAGCTGAAAACCACTGTTTTGGAGTAGCTGTATCCAAAAATGATGACAATTTCGGTAGGTTTCTGAGTTAAACTAGTAAAATTGGTTTTCTTTATTAAATTCTAGATATACAGACGTTTCCATAATACGTAGAAACATAGCATTCAGCTGTTGCAACTGAATGCCAGGGATTCATCTTTAAATAGACATAAGTACAGAGTTATTAAATACACAAGAAAAGGTAAATAGTCGTATTTAGTTACCGTGCATTTGTACGAGTGTGAATGTATGAAAACATAAGTTTTACATAGATTAAGAAAACACGGAGAAACTGATTAGGCATGTACTTTTAAACAAGTTGACTTTTACGACCAAAGTCAATAGGATACAGTTACGAAAGCCAATAAATATTTGATGACACAAAGGAAGACGGTTTCCTATAATGTTATTAGTTTGGCGTAACTCGCAGGTGGCAGCCCTGCCATTGTTTGTCGCGCTTTGTGTGGAATTTTATGGATTACACACTTACCGTTACAAAAATCTGGAACCTTTGTGAGTGGAAGTGAAAGTATCGAGTCTAGCTCATTGCGTCAGGCTGTGCCGGCTCCGAGACCGCTTCTGCTGCAGTGGCTCTCGGGCGGTCGTTTGGAGACCACAGATGGGCTGTTTAAGACAATGTTTTAGGCACGTCTAACTGCTGCCTGAAAACTTGGACCAGGGTGCCTACCATCAACTTTAAGACAGCGATTCAAAAATAGCGCGATGCAGAATAGGTTCCTAAAATGAATTGCTTTCTTTCGTACTATGACCTTCTAAAAACTGGATCGCAAATGAATTGCTAAATGTTAATGACCGAACGATTTGTGTCCTTATTTCTTCTACCCGTCTCTTTCACTCGATTCTGTCATGCCCGGAGAGTGAGAGGGACGGGTATAACCTGCAGGTGTCATGTTAGCTTGGCCGAGTCATAAGTCAAATAAGAGATCTTGACAGCTTAGCTGCTGTGAAATGTCATTGAATGATCACTGAATCGCTGTCATTGATATTAAGCTGTCGTGGTACGAATAAGCAAAGCAGATCAGTTTAGGTCCTAAACAAAATCGCAATAAGAGTTGATGGTAGGCACCCAGGATATTTAAGGGGGTAGACCGTGAACTTAGTGACTTACTAGCAATGAATGACCAGGTTCGGTGGCCGGCCTGAGCTGATCCGCAGCTGGTGTTTGTTCTGAGCTCGATGGCGGCTAACGAGCGCCATTGTTCGCGAGTTTCCGCGACAACACCGCCACCCCGTCGCGTCGCCGGAACAGATACAAACGTGATATAATCCTTTGTTCTCGTATGTATTCTTGTTCGCATTGATCTGGTTTAAATTTTTGGTGCTTAGTTTTGACTGAAATAGAATTAACCATTTATTACGAAACTAGAGTTGGGTGATAAACGCTGCCAGTTATTTTTGGCTTCAAAATCAGTTAAGTATACCAACATTATATTTTGACGACCGATTTGGCGCAGGGGTAGGCTACCCACCTTCTGCGCCAGTGGTCTCGGGTTCGATTCCCGAACAAGACAAATATTTGTGTGCATGAACATGTCTATTTGTCTTGGTCTGGGTGTTATGTATGTATATTAAGTATGTATTTACAAAAAAAAAGTATATAAGTATATATTTATCCGTTATCAAGTTTTCCATGATACAGTTTCTTAATCAAATTAAAATGGGCTTAGATAATTGGTGTGAATGTAAGAAGTTATTTATTTATTTATTTATTTATTACCTACCTACCTATATATTATGCATAATATTTAGCCCATTAATTAGAAAATACAACTGTACCTACGATAGCTAAAATCCACATAGCAATTTTATTATGATAGCTTGTTTAAACGCTTGCGAAGTCACGTGCATCGGCGAGTTTAGCGAGACCGACTTTGAAACTTAACAAAATCATCTTCATTTGTTTTTCACATCGTGCGAATCCGTGTGTCGATGCGTGTCAAGTATTTGACAGCCAATAAGGTTTTTATGACGCATCGCAGATTCTTACGATGCGATGCGAGTTCGCAGTTTTGTGTGGGCCCTTAGCCGAGAGACTGCAACATGACAAGAACGCAACACAAGAACTTCTTTCATGACTGAAAGAAAATAATTATGAAAATGATTGTGTTTTCTTATCGTGCTTATACTGAACACTAAAAACTTACTTTGACCACTGATCTAGCTAGAGTTTATTTTAATTTTTAGTTTTTTGCATTCACAATGCAATTTTTATTACTGAAAAATGGAACTTAGCTGATGACTTAGCTAGAGTTGTCTCCTATCCTATAGAGTAGAGAGTCCATACCACAGCCTTCTCTATCGCCTTCTCGACAGAGAAGGCTGTGCCCATACTCTATAGGATAAGAGATAACTCTAGCGTCCATACTCTATGGACCTTTTTAACAACTACAATAAAGGTAAAACTTATTCGTATGTTATTATTAATAGTTCTATGCAAATAAGTGGTTGTGTCACTAATCGCAATAGTTAACATGTATAACCGACATTTTTTTTTTAATTACCTACCTATAGTTTGGGTACCTATACCAACCGAACCTTTTAATTTAGTATTTGAGTGTAGCAGCACAGCAGTGAGTGACTACTCGCAGTGTGGAAGTGCACCCCGTTAGCCGCTGACTCACGCGGCACACTTTTACCGCTGTCCGCCGTGCGCGCGCGCACTTCGCACATCTCGCGGTGCTCGTTCGGCCTTTTTTCTGACCTTACTTTCATTTACTATCACTGATTTTATTTAGATTAGTTCATTACAATGTTGAGCTCAATCTTTACGTATTTTTTAATTTCTTTCGTTAAATATTTTTTATTTTATTTTAGTAAAAAGCATTTTGTAGGGTCTTTGAGGACTTTGAGTAACGCCACGGGCAATGATTTTTTCTACCAAACTGACTTTCAATTAAATTATAGTGCGCCAACGATCTTTTGGCACGTGGATAATATTAACAAGACCGCTAGTTAACTGATTGACTAGCTAGAGGAGGGTTAGATCCGATTTCGATCGCACGTTAAAAGATCCTAGTCGCACTATGGTAAGTATTATTCGCGAAAACAAAAAAAAAATCTATGATTGTAGTAATGTAAGGATGGCCTTATGATTTTTTCTACACATTGATGAAGGATATTGGCTAAGTAAATTTTTAACAGATGCGGAAATCTTGTTTCCAATATATTTTCAGGTCTTACTTAGGTACAAAAATTTGGCAACATAGCTGTTGTTGTTTAACATCTTATGAAATTTCGAAAAGCTTTTCGATTATCTGTTGCAAGAAGCAAACATAATCAATCGATAGCGAAATGTCAGCGGCCATAATCGCCGTTAATTTGGTCGGTCAGTGCGGTGCGGTGCGGCATCCGCGGTTTGTCTGTGACTGTGATGTAACCAAACTGCGCTATGTTCTAGGTTGTGGCTAGACACATAGACAAACTACGTTTATTCTTCTATCTTTAGGGTGTCTTTCACCACTGATATTTAAACGTTTTTAAAACATATTTCTGTTTCTGTCATCTGTTTGAATGTGACAGAGTCAGAAATACGTTTTAAACACGTTTAGCGTTAATTGCGTTTAAATATCAGTGGTGAAAGTCACCCTAATCTATAAATAGGAGTAAACACATATACACCACTAAATTTTAGGGTATAATAGTGTCCATCAATGCGAACATTTTTTACTATGGAGACAACCACGGAATCGAGATAAAAAAACAGCTGTTCCATATAAAAGTACAGCATCGACTCGACTGAAATGTATGGAAATGCTGATTTTTTTTCGCTATTCCGTTGTTCGTATTGATGGACACTATCATCCCCTAAAATCTTTGTACTAATTAAAATTTTGGGGAGTATAGATTTTACATGAAAGCGGAAAAAAATACTAATATTAGTGATACTCTTTTTATAGTGATTTGATTACAACTAGTCACACATAATAAGATTTGATGTTATTGTTGACTTGTTATCGTGGTCTAGCGTAAGATTCCTATAAGATATATATTTTTTCACTTCTCATGCTCGTAAAGTTCGTGTTTATGTTGGGTATAGGCGGCATAAAATCGCTTTTTATGCTCTAGTGCATAAAGTACAATCTTCGTCTAAGTCTCAGACTTTAAGACAAAGGTCGTCAGGTAAACAGTCACGCACGCAATTAAACTTCGTTAAATAAACTTTATTAATAACTAACGTATTTCATTCTGTTTCTTAAATTTTGTACATAATCCATGTTAAATTATTATATTAATAAAACTAGGCAAAATTAATGAGTTTTCTAAGGAATAAGTATTTCAAGAGTATTATGGACTACGATCTATGCTAAAGTCACTGTGCTGCCAATGCCCGTATAAAAAAAAGAAAAAGAAAGTCTTCCCGCCAATATGGCGAAGTCTTTATTTATTCTTTTTTGCAATATTGGTATTTATTTTCCTCACACTTGAAGTGAAAAGCAGAGTGTATAACTCGTACATAAAACCCATTTTACCCTCGAATTGACTATCCACCCTCGCCTACGGCTCGGATGGATATATACGTCTCGGGTAAAATGGTACCTTTTATGCACTAGTTGTACAATCTACTATTATAACTTATGTTCAGTATAAATTATTGCTGCGTTTCAAAGTACAAGCTCTAACTAGACATCTCATCATCATCATTTCAGCCGTACGACGCCCACTGCTGGGCATAGGCCTCCCCCAAGGATCTCCACAACGATCGGTCTTGCGCTGCCCGCATCCAGCGGCTTCCCGCGATCTTGACCAGACCGTCGGTCCACCTTGTAGGGGGCCTGCCCACGGAACGTCGGCGTCGTCCGGTTCGCGGTCGCCATTCGAGAACCTTTCCGCCCCAACGGCCATCGGTTCTCCGCGCTATGTGTCCCGCCCACCCCACTGCCACTTCAACTGAGCAATCCTTCGAGCGATGTCGGTCGTTTTAGTTCTCCTGCGGATCTCATCATTTCTGATTCGATCGAGCAGGGAAATACCAAGCATCGCTCTCTCCATTGCTCGTTGGGTGACCTTGAGCCTTCTTATGAGACCCATAGTAAAAGACCACGTCTCGCTTCCATAAGTCACAACTGGCAACACACACTGGTCAAAGACCTTAGTCTTGAGACATTGAGAAATTTTGGACGCGAATATATGCCGGAGCTTCCCAAACGCTGCCCATCCGAGCTGGATTCGACGAGAGATCTCTTTCTCGAAGTTGGACTTACCTAATTGTATTGTCTGTCCCAGGTAGACATAGTGGTCAACAACTTCGAGTGTTCGTTGGAAACATCCAACATTAACTAGACATCTGAATATAAAAATTTGTTTATAATGATATATTAAGGTATTTTATTGAAAATGATTGAAAACTTTATATTAATTTCATTCCTTTTATAAAGAAGTAGTAAAATATGATAGCAGAAACTAAAACTATATTATGACTCTTAATAGAGGTTAGAGTTGGTTCGTGTAGAAATCTTAATGCGACATGTCTTCTATGAAATATCAACTTTTACGAACATGAAGGTAGTGTAACGTAACTTTACGACTCCGGCGGCGGCAAAACGTATAAAATTACGTTACCCAAGAGCTAGGAAGTGGACTAAACACTAAATTAAATAAACCGTAAGTAATAAGGTACTTACTCTACGAGCTTCGTGACGACAGAGGTACCTATACTTATAGGTTCTTAAAATTGTGAAATGGGTTTTGTTTGTTTCTTTCAAATTCACTCTTTATATGCAACCCTATGAAACTTTAGTTAGGAAGTATCGTGGACATATAACTAGTTGCTCATCGTTTAGGTACCATTTCCCCGTTTTATAATTGATTTTATTGTAATATCGATATAGCCTAGGTCACCTAGGAATAATGAAGCATTCTAATGGTGAAAAAATTTTCAAGATCGCTTCATTGGTTTCATAGATTACGTCAGTCGTCAAACAAAATATTAGTGTAGATTTATGGAAAGGCAAATCAACAAATTATAATATCGAGATTGTTGAACTTTCTATTTTTCTTTTTTCTATCCCTGGTCATAATTCTAATAGGATTCAGAGTTATCGACATTAGCCAACTCTCGCAATATTTCATCTTATTTTTCTTACATTTGGAAGCAAGCTTTTTACGCCAAGTGTGTTCAAATGAGTTGGTTGTTAAGTTAAAATTAATGTTATTTAGGAAGTTTGTCGTTTGCGGAGGCGACCTAGTTGCCTCCTTCTTGAGCAAACACCTTCGGGGGCTACCACGTGCGCTCGAATCGACCGTTTTATCGCTTTGTCACGAGTAGGGTGTTATTATTCTAAGCGAGTAGGGAAGAATACAATGTGAACGACAGTTTATTTAACAGACAATTCTTATTGTAAATAGACTACAGTTTTTATTGTATTGTGTAGTTTGAAATGTATTGTTGTTTTATTAGTTGAGTTAAATGTAAGGAGTGAAACTCGATTTTCTTGGTGATTTGTTTTAAAACTGTTTATGCGAAATCTGTATTGTAGAGTAAGGAAGTAAGTTGTAAGGAAAATAAAATTGACATGGTTGTCGCAACATAATACCGCAGGATTATTCCTGAATTTTTTTTAAATATAAAATTGAAAGTCAACAGAGTTTAGAGGTTAGTTAACAAATAGCGTCGTAATTTGATGAATGATTTCCAAGACAATATGTCTACATTCCGGCGGGAGGAAGAGGAAGCCGCAATTAGAGACACGCGAAGATAGGCCTGTTAGCGCCGAAGACTTCTAGGCTGTTAGATAACTCTGCAAAGTGATTGTAGTGGAGGCGAAGTTGAACATAATTGTAAACTGCATCGTTAGAAAAGTTGAGATAATTTGTTTGGCATATTTCCGTGTTTAAAGTTCATCCGCTAGAATATTTTTTTTGATTTTTTATTCCTCAAGACCTCATGTAAGATGTGATATGCAATTAATTTGAACCTCCTCTAACTATAGGAAAAATGTGATAGTAAAAAACCACGAGCCCTATAAGTAGCTTTCAGGCGGGATTCGAACCCGCGCCTCCGGGAATCCGGCCCGATGCTCTGACCAACTAAGCTACCGAAAGGCTTACACGACTCGTCGAATTTTGCTATCACTTGTTACGCTGTAGGCCAGCGTTGCTTCATCAATGTGAGGAAACCCTCGCATCCGAAAGAAACATTTTTACAAATGTTTAACAATCGATTAAGATGAAACAGCCTTAATGAGATTTTATAATATTTTTATGCATTCACAATGCAATTTTTGTAAGTATAGGAAAAATGTGATAGTAAAAAAACCACGAGCCCTATAAGTAGCTTTCAGGCGGGATTCGAACCCGCGCCTCCGGGAATCCGACCCGATGCTCTGACCAACTAAGCTACCGAAAGGCCTACACGACTCGTCGAATTTTGCTATCACTTGTTACGCTGTAGGCCAGCGTTGCTTCATCAATGTGAGGAAACGAGTCGTGTAGGCCTTTCGGTAGCTTAGTTGGTCAGAGCATCGGGCCGGATTCCCGGAGGCGCGGGTTCGAATCCCGCCTGAAAGCTACTGATAGGGCTCGTGGTTTTTTACTATCACATTTTTCCTATACTTACAAAAATTGCATTGTGAATGCATAAAAATAATATAAAACCTCCTCTAACTTCCAATTCTTCGTCTTCAAAATTGTTCGTATATTTTGGCGTGAAATATGTGTTTGTTAATTTTGTAAGTAAGGGCGAGTCAGTTTTACTTTCTAGCGTTATCTGTATCTCATCAAAAACATAAAATATGTGAAGTGAGAGCCAACTTCAATATTAGGAAATATGCCTTGGTTGTTGACTTCAACGATAAAAGATGTGAGATCTAAATGGGTGCCAAGTTTAACGGTCAGTCCTGAAAATTTAGTACATAAAATGTTTTATAACAACTTAAAATATAATTTCTTCTTATATAACTTAGGATAATATATTGAAGCCTAAGGTCTGACTTGGCTAGTTCTTTTATACGAATTATTATTAGGTACTTACTGAAACAGTCATGGAAGAGCCCTATGTTCATCTCTAGTTTCTAGTCTACCAGCAAGCCAAATTTTCGGAAGAATACAATAAGAACTTCGGCTTTAGAGCTTGCGAAGGCTATAATATATATATAATTCGTATATGAAAACTAGCCAAGTCAGATCTTAGGCTTAAATATATTATCCTAAGTTATATAAGAAGAAATTATATTTTAAGTTGTTATAAAACATTTTATGTACTAAATTTTCAGGACTGACCGTTAAACTTGGCACCCATTTAGATCTCACATCTTTTATCGTTGAAGTCAACAACCAAGGCATATTTCCTAATATTGAAGTTGGCTCTCACTTCACATATTTTATGTTTTTGATGAGATATCATTACTTTTTGTAGAGAAATTATTAGTAGGTACTTATCCATAATAAAATTAATACCAAATGTTTCAGTATATTTTATTTGGTCAGTTATATTACTTTGCCCTTGTGTATCAGCTACTGATAATGAAACTAATTTTATGCTCGTGTTTGGTGTGGACGTAGAAATATCATTTTTAACACATTTTCCTATTTCCAACAGTTTCTTTTTCCTAGTCGTAATAGTGTATGGTGTTTTGCTTGACGAAGTTGCAGTAGGTATTTAATGTTCCTGAGCAGATATTGCATTTCCATTTGCGTTTTGATTCTGGTTTCATTAATCGATAAAGCTTTCCGGACAAACTCGTATCTTTTGCCGCACAATGCACTAATATAACGGGAATCCTTGGCAGTAGCAAAGAATACTATATAATTATTACTACGTAGCCACTGACCTCTATTATTTATACACTGGACAGGCTGTCTCCATACAAATTACAGCTAATTTTGTGTGGCAATTTAAAGCGCCGCCACTACGAGTGTCCCGAGAACTAATTTTGACACAATCATTACCGCAGTCGACAATATTTTATGTCAGCCAATCCAGTGTGAAAATAATAGAGGTCAGTGTTAGCCGTTAATTAATTAATTAGTTTTTTAGCCGGTTTTGTTGACATCTAATCTTGCTTATTGATTCTTTATTTGCTAACTAGCTTAAGCTGACCCGGCAAACGTTGTTTTGTCATATAAATTATAGCTGACTAAAGTAGAATAAATAATAAGAAGACTATGTCTAATGTGTGTGTTTATACACCAAAAGTTGCCTACACCAGATAGATAGCGCTAGTTAGGTATACACTACCAATAAAAGGGCCAAGATTGGTCTCTACTTCCTACATATACATATACATTTTTATTTACTGTAAATTAACCAATTTGTTTGTCATGATTTTTGTTTATATTTCATATCTATTTTAGTTTTTACATAGAGCAGGCGGTGCCCTCCTATAAGTAATGGGACACTTAGATAAGAACCATCTGTTTATTATATGTTATTAGTAATAGTGTACTCATTGTTGTGAGAGCCTATAAAATAAAATATATAAATTACTCTGTAGAGTGCGCGTCAGATAATTCTGCGCGCATGCGCGACTGGTGCATTTTTGGCGCTAGTTACAGTACATTATTTATGCTAAGCTTATGGAAAAGATTAGTATTCGATTTTGACCGCGCGCAGACGTCAGTGATTACATACTCTTTGGAAGCGGCCATGGAAGAGATGACAGTTTTGCAGTTTTGTATCGAAGTTATAGTCATAGATAAGACACTATATATACAGGAATAGATAGTCAACTCAGCTTTTCATAATGTCTAAAATGTGGTGAACTCGCCCATAGATGGCGATGTAAGTCATACTTCCTGCGAGCTTGCCTTTTGACTTACTAGATGGCGCTGTAATATAAAATTTTGTAGAATAACCTTTTCATATTTGAATATCAAAATATTGAAGAATGATTTGTTATTAATTTTGCGGACTTCAAAGTTATGCAAAACATTAGTACTACGACGAGAATAATTTGTAGCCACCACAGGGCTGCTTGTATTCCACAAAATAACTATGATTTTGTTAGTTATTTTGTGGAATACAAGCACTGTGGTGTCCACAAAACTTTAAAGTTAGAAATGAATGAAATTATGTCTTAAAGAAATCACTTACTATAGTGGAATAACAATTAAATAAAACAACATACCTACTTAGAAATTAAGAATTTATTTTCTTTTAACATTTAAACTTCTAATGCAAAATATAAACCAACAGATAATAATGACTATCACATTGATTCAACAAAACAACAACACACTTGGATCCATTACGTTTTCAACTTAACGCACTGCTTTACAAAAAATATAAGTATTATTTAAAAAATAAACATAAAAAATTCGCGACTGAATTTGACGTTATTTGACAAAATATCATGGTTATTATTCTTTTTTATGGTTTAGCTCATAGAGTAAGGGTGGGTTGCACCATCTTACTTTAACCGGAACTATAACAAACACAAACTTATCTTGAGTCAGTGGCCAAATGTAGAACTATAGGGTTATTGCTTAGTGTTACCTAGGTTACGCTATAGACGACAGCGACGCTGTCATCGAGTCAGATAAGTTTGTATCTGTTAAAGTTAAGGTTATTCAAGATGTTGCAACCCAGCCTAACTGTGTATGATTTTAATAACTTAGCAATAAATCATTCTAAAATACGTATTTATACGTATATTTTTATTTGTATCTATAACATTAACTTTACTACTTTGCCACAGTATAGAAAAAAGAAACTTTCTTTTTCTGTTTCAATAGAATTTACTTTTCTAGTCTGTGTACGGTTTTAGCGCCCCCTGGTGGCGAGCTCTGGTCGCTAAGCGAAGCTAAATTGATACAATGTTGTATGGAAGTTACCCCCCCATGGTTATAGTCTAGAGTGCTCGTCAGATAAGTCGAATACTAATATTTTCTATAACATTAGAACAAAAAATGCACTGTAACTAGCGCCAAAAACGCGCCAGGCACGTGCAGAGTTATCTGACACACACTCTACACTCCATTTGGTGTATAAACACACACATATGCAAATTACAATGGCATATAAACACAGACACACACATAGGCATAGTATACATATTAGTTATTTATAAGGAAACTTAGTGTAAATGAAACATAGGTTAACACTGCACCCTTTATTAACAATAAAACAACAAATATTCATCACTAAAGGCATTAATAATGTTCAAAGAAGTCTTTTTTCAAACACAGCACATCACCAAAGAATTCTATATAATTAACATCACACTTAACACAAACGAGTCTTTTTCTCAAAAAGCGGTACTCCGAGCAACGAAACTATGTAATTGCTAACGGAATTATGGATCTTTACGAAACAGAACATAGCAAATAACAAATTTAACAAACAAAAGTATAATTTAGATTATTTGACATTATTTTCCGTAAGTACACTAGTAAAGTGTCTCTCAAACTCTACTCTTTGAAGTTTATACTCTTCCATTAACTTTCAACAATATAGTATAGAAAAAAAGGATTTTTCTCTTCTTTTCTATACTGTGGGTTGGTGTATTAACTTGGAGCCATCTATCGTTGACTTTAGTGAACTATTTATGTGCAAAGTGTGCACCTACAGGGAGAACATAGCAACTTCCGCATATTTTGGCTTCTCGTTAGTTCCCATTATGTTCCCATTTGAATGTATGAAGATTGCGCCCCCTGGTGGTCGGGTTATAAGTACTATGCTCCGGTTTGACGTGAAAGAAGGACAAACAAACAAACAAACAAACACACTTTCACATTTATCATTACGACTCCG
The DNA here is from genome assembly GCA_949710035.1 of Crambus lathoniellus. Classification (NCBI taxonomy): domain Eukaryota; kingdom Metazoa; phylum Arthropoda; class Insecta; order Lepidoptera; family Crambidae; genus Crambus; species Crambus lathoniellus. The sequence continues at coordinate 731,608 of OX453301.1, read as the reverse complement.
TAGCTCAGTGGTTAGAGCAGTCGCCCGGAAAGCGAAAGGTCGTGGGTTCGAGTTCCATCGGAGATGGTTGTGAGATGATGGTCGATTTTTTCTAAATACTTCATTTTCCATTTTTCAATAATAAAAATTGGATTGTGAATGCAAAAAAGTAAAAATTTAAATAACTTTATAATTTATATTAATATTCATAATTAATTTAAGCGAAAGGTCGTGGGTTCGAGTCCCATCGGAGCTGGTTGTGAGATGAGGGTCGATTTTGTCTAAATACTTCATTTTCCATTTTTCAATAAAAAAAATTGGATTGTGAATGCAAAAAAGTAAAAATTTCAATAACTTTATAATTTATATTTATATTAATAATTAATAAATAATAATATGGATATCGTGCTAGATGGCGCAAGCTTGTAAATAATTAAACACGAGGACAAAAAAGTGTTTGGGTAATCTGGGGTTCGAACTTGGTTCTCTCGAGTCCTCAATATTGAATGGCCACTACGCCGTCGGCACTAGCCGAACTTCAAGAGATATGACGAATTATTGGTATATAACAGAATAAAAACTATTACAAACTTATATTTGTACTTCATCTTATACAAGATCTTATACAGGATAAGTGCATAGGGAACGCAAATATAAGTTTGTCAACGTTTTATTAAAAAAAAAAACTAGTTTCGGATTTTTTCCTTTGTATTCACCAGATTACCTGTCTGCATGCCAAATTTCAGCTTTCTAGGTCATCTGGAAGTGGGTTAGAGTTTTGATTATAGGTGAGTCAGTGATAAAAATAACGATTTTTGGACGTAAATATCTAAATAACCGTTTGAGCTGTGTATATAAAATTTAGAGCACATTTTTATCTCGCTAGTCTCAATACATAAGCCAAATTTGACATGTTTCTGTGTAATAGTTTTTGAGTTAGGAGGGGGTCAAAAGTGGCTCCAAATGGTTCGTGTTAAGATACACACGGTGCTGCTCGCCAGTTCTGTTTGCTTTTGAACTTGGCTGATACGCTGCCGCGTATCCAGATAATACTTAGCTGTGGTTTATTTGGGTACACATATCAAAGCATCAGAGGCAGTAGGTACCAACTGAGGATTTATGTTTTAAAGAACTGATGGATTTATAATTCTTTTGATTTTCAAGGCTATAAAATGATGAGAGTGGATATTCATGTTACCTATTCCATAAGTAATGTCAATCACTCTATATTATGGCGGTGCGCAGGCGTAGATACTTTCGCGCGCTTTCTCTGCCAGCGCACGTCAATCAGCAGTCTGCGTGCGTACCAACCAATCGATAAATCCAAATTATTTGATATTAAAGTTATTTTTACTTTTTTGTATTCACAATGCAATTTTTATTATTGAAAATGAAGTATTAGAAACGCTGGAAAACAGCGCGTTAGAAGTATTGGATAAATAAGACGCTTCTCTTAACGACTCCGTAGCTCGGTAGTTATAGAGCATTCACCCGGACTGTGAATGGTCGTGGGTTCGAGTCCCATCGGAGCTAGTTGTAAGATGGGTCGATTTTTAGGTGTTGAAAATCATCATCAAAAACCTTCATGTGAACTCAAAAATGCGGTGTGGCTTTGCCATGGACACGTCCATTTGTTCTACGTGAATACGATTATTATAATTTTTTTTTTTTATTAATATTTATTCGCTTATAACTAGTTATGAATTCTTTGATTCTTAATCTATCCCGTGGTCTAATTGAACTTTGGATATAGACGAAAGATTTGAAACTATAATGTCAAACTGTATCCCCCGATTTTGTTATCGTTAAGTTTTTTGGATTGCCTCCCTATGATAGCAAATCAAGATATTCTTTCGTGCTCGGTATATTTATTGAAAGCGTTTGGTTCAATATAGGCCGGTTAATTAAAAACGAAAATATCGCTAAAATATTTGCTTGTATTTCGGCCTAAGTTCAGTGTTCATCGGTACATACATCTTACGGCAACGATCCTCGTAAATTGTCTTTCACTTACTAATGACGCCAAAATTAGGCAAAACTTTCAATCAAACATAATATTCAATATAAAAGTTCAAAGTTACGGTCAGCAAAAAGCGCGAGTCTCCCACGAGCACGGCGATAATGATCGTGAACCAGTTTTTATTTGCTCCCATTACATTGTGCCCGATCGACGATTCGCTTTTATCGCAGCCACAATGCTCATTAGAAAGTGGCGATTAGTTTAAGTTTATAATCAATAATATTTGTAATGAATGGTCTATTTTCTTATTACCTATTAGTTTTTTATGACCCACTGTTATACTTTCACTAAAAGGCTTATTAGTTTTATTAAAAGCAAAACAAGAATCAAAGCTTTTGTGCTCGTTTTTAAAGATGTTGTCTGTACTAATCATTGTTTTGTTAACATTATCAATCTTTCATCTTTTGCCATCACTCATCAGTAACGCTCGTAGCAAAGATTCAGAGAAATTTAAGATATTACTTAAGGCGATACTCGGAAAGAATGTGCTGAAGCGAGACAGCATTGAGAAAAAGACGCGCGCGGGAGCGAGACCGATTTTGCAGATTAGGAAAAAAAAACACAAAATCACTTCGTATTAAAAAACTACAGCGATTTAAAAAAAATGCTTCTATACGATCCTCAATATTTAGTATGTAGTATTTATTTATTTCCACACTTACATCTATCATTACAGGATTAACCCAATATAATAGAGTAACTATAAATTTAAACAACTTAGTATTAATATTAATTTCATAATTTGTTTGATATTATTATTTAAGTATCCAATTTATTCAAAAATTACAATTTAATAATTCTTCAATAATCTATTATAAATTATAATATAACAATTAATTCAATAAATAGTTTAATAAATAATAATAATATAATATAATTCAAAATAATATATATTGGTGTCCACTAATTAAACCAATTTCTAATAGTGTAAGTAACCCCATTTAAGAATAATCTTCACTTTTCGTATTTTTTAGAGGTCTTTTCGAAAATAAAAAGTGTCGAGGCAAACTCATAAAATCGTGTTTTTGAAACTATACGATTCTAGATAAAGGTATGAAGAAATATATTTCTTATTACCAGGTTTGTAACAACTGTAACCGTCCTATAGTTTTAAATCAAAAAGTCCATATTTTTCCGAGTAGCGCCTTAAATGTTGCATTGTCATTGTGACGGTATTGCAATTATGTTTTATTTTGCTTTTCGTCGTCGTCTTGTATCCAATTACGTACCATAAACATTTAAATAACGTTATTGTAGTGTAATAAGCATCAATAATTCTTCCTATTTCAACATGTTGGTCTTAAATTTGTTTCTTGATTTCGTTATCAGCTTCACTTATCTCTTAGCGTTCTTATTTTGATTAAAGTAATGTTTCATCAACTAAATAATACAACCACAGAAAACCTAACTAAGTTACACAATTGTTTGGATTTCTTTCAAATAATGCCTTGTAAAAAAATAGAGTTGAATCATCCATCACCATGAAAAATTGATTAGGAGTTTACACAAAATAGTTAGGTAGTTGTTCATAAATCTTTGGAATCCATTAGTGCGTGTGAAATTGAAATAAAATAAAATCAATATTTATAAAGTGTATTATCGCTGTATTGTTACACCTTGTCAACAACGCCTCGTCAATGGCAATTAGTCAGGTTCGCACCATCTGCATGCCGAGCGCCTTCCGCGAGCATTCGAAAGTAAAATGTATGGTAATGCGGGTGCGGCGCCGCGCCGCGCCGAGCGCTACGCCCCGCGCATACGCAGCCCGATCGCTATCACTGCCATGCTGGCTGCGACCATCGCCGCAGTGATAAGCTTTTTCTGATCGGAGTGATAAGATGGGATTGGAAGATAAGGTTGTAACGTAAGACAATCAATATGCAGTAATTGCTTATCTGTAATGCTGACAAAATTGTTTGAACATCTTTCGTTTGATTTTTTGACCGGGATCTAGAACTTCTCTTATCTTGAACGAGGCTATTTTTACAAGCTTGCAGTGTATGTATGTATGTATGCATGCATGTACCTATGTCCGTTCGGGTCAAACCTTGCAAGCTTAATTTGACCCACTTCCCAGTGTCCGATTGAGCTGTGTATGCAAGTTTGGTTTAGATGACAATACAATATTAAATTACAGTTAGAAAAAAAGCTTGTCATAAAAATGAATTTTTTACTAAAAACTTATTATCTTTTTTTACTCACCTAAGGTCCGGTTGCTCGAAGCTTGGTTACGTTAACTTTAGGGTTATATTATGGTTAAAATAAAATTAACCGGCGGTCAAATTTTAAAAGCGTTGTTGAAGCAGCGGTGACTTTAACGAACAGTCAAGTTACAGATTTAACGGCAGTCAGAATAACCGACAGTGTGGGGGTGGTTTAAATTTTGACATTAGTAATTAAGGGAAGGTTAATGAAATAGTACAGACAACACTTTTAACCCTAAGATAGCCAACGTATTTTTCTTTTACTGATATCAAAAGTGACAACAGTTAAACTTTAACTAATTACTTTACTGTAATGTACGAGCAACCGGACCTAAGTAGGTACTTAGGATCATTTTGAATTCTGTTTCCTTCACAGTGCGAGATAGGCATCCATGTGGTTGTTTTTGTTGCTACAAATCTTGATCGAAGGTTTTTGTTTCCGTTAACGTTCCAACACCTTGACATTGTCAACGGTATCATTTTCCACCGCCCGCCAGCGACCAAGCGCGTCGGGTAGCGTCGCGATACTTCGGACTTAGCTCTAACACTTTTTTGGCGATCACAAGACGCCCAGGGCCTCTGCATTTACCAGCCGGAAGACTTCTTCTCATTGCTCACATATTTAAATAAGTACTTCTAATAAATGCAAGCAGCTCTTCTACATAATTTAGAAGGTTTAGACAAGGAAAATAAGTTTTAATCAGGTAGTTTCCGCTTATTACCTACTGAGAAACAGGAGCTGCGATGTTGAAGCTCTAGGCTGGTCACGTCCCAGGAAGCGGGCCGGGTTTTCCTTCACAATTAGCACTCCTGGGCGGCCGCGCTCAATGCCTGCGCGTGCGTCGCCCGGCGCGCCGCGGCCTTTGTCTCGGGCGCTAATCACGGCATCTGCCGCTTTTGCACAGCCAGGGTCTTGCAAGGCAAATACAGGAAATATTTCATATGTTTTAGACACTTGTGATAATATGTAAAGGACAATTCAGCTACGCGTAACAACATTACCGATATCATTATAAAGATCTATTTAATCGGCTTAAAAAAGGAGGGAGTTCTCAAGTCGGCTGTATTTTTTTTATGTATGTTTTACCATAACTTCGCCAGTTGTAAACCGATTTTAATAATTCTTTTTTATCTGAAAGAAAATAGTTCATGTGTGGTCCCATAAAAAAATAAAGTAGTCAGTTCAGTAGTTTTTTCACAATCCTGAAAAAACACATAGTTTTCGACTGGTACTTCCTGCTTTACACTTCAATATCTTCGCGAACTATTAATCAATTTCAATGACTCTTTTTTTATTCAAAAGAGTAAACTCCTGAGGTGGTCACATTGTTACCAAGTTAGGATCTGATGGTGGAATCCAGGGGAAATCAAGGAAAACCCGCAAATTTTATACGTAGTTTACGTGTTTTATAGATTTTCTAAAGTTTTTTAAGTATTTGCATCTGGTAGTCATCATCTCATGCTGATGAGCTGATGATGGAAGGTACATTTCCTCAATGGTTAGGAGTTAGAGGATAAGTCTTTAAATATCGTTGATACATAAAGATTTTTAGTTGTATTCTTTCAGGTTATTTAGGTGAGCTGATGATGGAAGGTAAAACTCCTTAACGCTTAGGAGTTAAAGCATGTTTTTTAAGTACCATATGCACGAATAGACCTTTAGTTGTATTTTTTTAAGTTATTAAGGTTAGCTGATGGTGGAAGGTTAAAAAACTGCATAACAGTTAAAAGTTGGAGGTTGGTGCTAGTGTTCTAATTTAGATATGGTCTACAGTTTTAAGCGTTGCACATTGTGCGATGCTTGCTCATTAGATTTCTTACACTCAAAATGGAAAAAAATAACAAAAAACTTAATCCGCCTTCAAACAAAAACTGCCGACAAAAACTCACTACCCAAAAGAACGTAAAAATAAAAAATAAATTGAATCATTCCATTCAAAGGACGAAATGGTGGGACTTTATCTAATTATTCTTGGAACTTACTGATCTGATTACAGTCGGTGTCAAGCCTAAAGTAACAAGAACAAAATATTTATTGAAACAATAATACACAATTCTCATGCGCGGAGTGGTGTGAAATACATAACAATAGGTAGGTAATGGCTTGGCACCGACTTCAGTTTTTGTCGGCAGTTTTTGTTTGAAGGCGGTTTAATTTTTTTGAAAAAATTTTTACTTGTTACATTTTTATTGATTCGAACCACCAGCTAAGAAGCTGATAACTGTCATTGTACGATTTTGAAATATCCCGTTAACGTTTACAGATTTTACCGTAATGTGGCCGTTTATAGGCGGTCGCAAAAATTCCTTTACGATCAGCAGTAATGGTTTCAGGCGATCAATAAAAATTAACGTAAAACGGGTCATTTCTCTGACGCGCTTTTTACGGGTGCCGTAAATCTAGCCGTTGACTTAACGCGGTGGCGGCGGGCTGCTCTCCTCGTGAGGCAAGACGAGGAAACCCCAGAATTTTCGGCTAATTTCGATTCACGATGCGTCCGCTGAAGGCCGCGCGCCGGCTGATTTGTGACGAAGCGGCGTCAGCTGACGCACATTGTTCCTTGCCACTCGTACTTAAAGTTCCATTTCAAAAACCTCATAAACTAATGATGCGTGTACAGAAATCTGCCGTTTCTTATCACATATACTCTTAAAGTCTATTTTTGTAACTCATGAAAGTCCTGAACATTAATAAAGCAATTTAACTGATGCGATGAGAACTTCCTGCTTCCGCGGAGATGGCATTGTTTCCATATTTCTTATTTAGATCTTGACTCATTCTTAACGTTATTTAAATTAGCCGGCAGCAAATGAAGTGTTTTTTTACCTTGTAAAACAGTTTTAAAGTTAATGTTCTTGTTTGTCTAAGAATAAATACAGGACAGGCGTTTCTGTTATACTGTCTGACATGCAAATGCAAATGCTGGAGTTGAGTAACTAATAGATATTGTATTGCCATTTGTCATTTTCGGATAAACAAGTATACTGTGGACTGTGGATCACCTTGCAGGAGACAATGGAGTTAATGTGTTCTTTTGGTCAGAAGGGCAGCGATAGTTTAGGCTATTGCTTAATTATCATGAATTGAAATGTCGCAGACCATTACCACAAGGCCTTTCAATTTTGCTGGTTTAACTCGTAAGCTGCAGAAGGTTTTTGGTTCTCCAATATAATTGCGAGTTTAATAGATAGTGAACATCAGTAGCTCTCTAATAAATTATGATATGGGCCTCCCGCACATTAACAACCATATTATTTATGGTCTTTACTTTGCAGATGTTAAAACTAAAATAGGCTACATCAGATTCTTGGTAGGACTAAATAGGACTGACATATCTTGTTAGACATAAGTTCTGTACTCCAAAGTAATAAATTAAATTCTTGTGTCTGTATCTGTCTTCTTGTCTATATTCCCTTGCAGTGCTCATTGGCTCAGCAAAGCAAACAGTTAAGCTGTCGTGACGTCACAGTCGCTATTGTGGTTTGACGTCACGAGTGTTTACAGCGTTGTTATGCTGAATTCTGAATTTATCATCGTCCGTTGCAGTAAAGTGAAGTTGTTTGAACCGACTGCAGGCAAAAACTAGTGCTTTTGTGTTTTAATGCAGAAAACTTTTACGATGATGTAGCTCTACCTTTCGTTAGGATGAAAAACTTATGCTCTTAAGTACTGATCCACTTTTTTTAAATGTTAACGGACTATTTAAATCCTTGGATGTTTCTCAAAGGCAGAGCTACCTTCTTGGCAACTGTAATTTGCATTTTTGCATGTCAGCGTGGTCAGTAAACGTGACATTGCGTCAGCGGCGCGCGCGCTCGACGGCGCGGCCGACCAAGACGCGGCGGGGGCACCCGGCGTGTGTCATTACTGTAATTGTCATCAGAACCATCGGATAAACGCTTCCTTGAGCTACATGTTAAATGGATAGATTTAGTTGCTACCCCTTTACTTCTCGCGTTGCTTCTCAGGTAGTAAGCATGAAAACTAAGTAAGTGGACACAGCCACTACGTACGTAAAAAGTTTACCTATAGCATAACATAAACTTTTTACAGCAGTCGCGACAGGTCTTACTTTCTACAGTGAAGATTTTATATGTAATTTCGTATCTTATTAGTTGCATTGCACCTAAATGAAATTATTCAAAGACAAAGATTTCACAAAATCGGAGAGTTTCCGTAGTCACTGATACACAAACCCTTAGTAATCTGGTCATAATTTAGTAATAATGCCGGCCAGCGTTGTCGAATGTCCTGTTTGCTATGAAACATCGGCCATCTTCGGACACTAACAATGGTGCTGTATTAGTAGTTCAATATAACATGTCTAGGTGTCTTATAAGTTAGCTCACTCATCATCTAGCTGAAGCAGTATTTACCGACAGATACTAATATAGGTACTTACATTATCATTAAAACCTTTTAATGACCACAGTAGTTGACCAAAAGTTAGAGTTGAAAATTTAGCAAACCTGCTTTTGAACACGTCTAAATAATTTTAAACTTGAAACATTTCTTTAGGAATGTTGGTATCTTGTGAGTCGGTACTTATGTTTTTTCTGACTGACGGATATGTAACTAAATAATTTAGTCCCAATACTGGGGCAAGTTATGGCAAGATGTAGCTGCGAGTTTGGAACGTGCGTGTGCGTCCGTCCGTCTGCGCGCGCGCACAATGCCTGAACTAGGTCATTGACAAGAGCACGCTGCAGAGTAGAAAGGTAAAGAAGGTCCCATTTCGTATGCGTACCGTTTTAATTAACTTTACTTTATGTAGTAATTTTTGTAAATAATAAGAATCTATTCAATGAATCACATTCATTTGCAAGAAAAAACAGTAGGTTGTAGGTACTGTACCTAAGTAGGGATTGCACTAAATATGTAGGTAGATACATACATCGGGCTCGCCAAAATAAATGCGAAACAAGATTGTCCTTTACACATTATTTAACCCCAAGTAAATTAGATTAGAAACATTCTGAAGATAAAATGCAGAAATAAAAAATGTTTTGATCAACAATACACATTTTTAAGACCATATTCTCCAGGCTTATGAGTACGCCTCGTAACATTTAATGCATATTATAAAATTGTAAAGCAATTTAGGTGTACGTGTCGTAATAGCCCTGTGGAATTCTGGCGTCACAAAAACTGCGCGGGCGACGCGACGTCCCGTCATTAGGGCAGGTACCTACACCTGCGCAGGGCTGCCCCAAATACTGGGATAATGGGACCTAGTATACTTACATTATCGCCAGCCTTCCCTTATTTGGATAAACGTAAGACATTTAAATACATAAAACTTTAAAGTTATCTATTTCGTAAAAAAACTTCAAATTTATAATATTAATATTATAATATTATGTCCCTTTTAAGTGGACGCCATCCCTTATTCTTCTTAGGACAGATTCTGGTTTGGATAGATTCTGGTTACGACGGATTCTTGTTACGGTAGATTCTTTGTTACGGCAGAATTAGTACTGTCGCGCATAAAAAATATTTTTAGAAATTCTTTAGGACAGATTCTGGTTACGACAGATTCTTGTTACGGCAGATTCTTGTTACGGCAGAATTAGTAATGTCGCGCATAAAAAAATATTATGTGTTACTTATGTATTTTTTTATCTTTTTTTTATTTGCTTTCTATATTTTTATTTTGTTTTACTTTTTTTTTATTTTCTTTATATTTTCTTTACTTATATTTTTTTTATTGTTATCTATCGTAACCAGAATCTGTCCTAAGACTAATAATAAATTGTGTGGTTTTTACTTTTGTTGACAATGTTACTTCTGCCGTAACAAGAATCTGCCGTAACAAGAATCTGTCGTAACCAGAATCTGTCGAATCTGTCCTAAGATGAATAAGGGGACGCCATGCAATATGCAGTCAATTTAAATAGTATTGTTTAAAGTTGGAACCAAAAAGCAAAACTAATTTAGGGATAACACGGGATAAAGCATTTAATATACCCAAATCCTAACCGCCTCTGTGGTCTTGTGGTACACATCACCGGTATCAGACCCAGTGGTCCCGGGTTCGATTCCTATTGGGGTGATGGTACATATTGTATTTGGTTTGGTGGAAGGGCTTGTTCAAAGTCCAACTAGCTAGCTACCACCATCTCATGTAAGTCTTACGCCATAACATAACAAAAGATATTTTCAGCGTTGTTAGTTCTCAGTTAGAGATAAGATAGCCAGGTCCTGAGTAATTGAGGATTCCGGGAGTAGCGCTCTTCCACCTTCAGCCTTATCATCACTTAGCATCAGTTGTGATGAAGGATAAGTGCTACCCCGTTTTGGATTAAAAAAAATATTGTGTTAAATATTTTTATAATTTGTCACATTAGTGGCACAGTTCATATTAAGTGGTCAAAGAGCCGCATTCCAAGCCACGCGCCAGTCACATGTTAAACAAACGGCTAGATGTGAATGTGACGATTTTAACAAGGATACGGTCAGCGCTAAGTCCACAAATCAGCGAGAAACCATTTATTAGCTTTATGACCAAAATTATGAGTCAATATTTACCCAAATAATGTTTTATTAAGACTATTGACATTGAAGCTATTGATGACTAACAGCAAACGCTGATGATGTGCTCGCGTATACTTTCAATAATTGTATTTTTATAATAGAACTAGCGGATCCTCGCGGTTTTACCCGCGTGGTACCCGTTCCCGAGGGGATATCGGTATAAAATATAGCCTATGTCACTCGGGAAGAATATAGCTTTCTAATAGTCAATGAATTTTCGAAATCGATCCAGTAGTTTCGGAGCCTATTCGATGAAAACAAACAAACAAACAATCAAATATTTCCTCTTTATAATATTAGTATAGATGTATCTAAAGATACAAACATGTTTCGTTCAATTGTTGTTTCAAATAAATTGCTAATTTTGGTTCCTTTTTTACAATGCCAGCATAATAATAATAAGTTAGTAGGTACACTATATTTAGAATGGTATGGCAATAGAAACGGTATTTGAATCATTGACATTTTAAATGAAATTGGCACGAAAACTGCACAAAAACATTGTCTTCTCGTATTATACACATACTTACTTCACTTAAAAGTACTTTGAACGAGGTGTTAAGCCCATGTTTAGCATAAAGTTTCATATCTAAGATGGTCAACCATTTAACTTAGCCCAAGAAAATCTAACTGCTTTGTTAAGTATACATTTGTGTCAATAATTTCGTAAATTAATTTACTATTGCACAACGAATCACCGCACACAAATGTTTCCTATGAAATACCCAGATGGCTTTATGCAAATTGGCAGATACATCGCCATTATAATTTGCATATCTATTTTTCTCGAAAATTACAAAATAGCGGAACGATACGATTACTGTCAAAACAAAAACTATAAGTGGCCAGCCCTAGTTTGCAAACTAGTTTGACTTGTGAGGAAAAAAGCAACAAAAAGTGCGCATGATCACGAATGGGATGAGTCAGGCCAGGGTTACCGCACCATGCAAAAAGATTCCTCAAGGCAAGACGGGACATTTGTCTTTTAGAGTTTTTGCTGTGATTGCACGTATTGAAATAAATTATTAATGCTTTAAGTGATACCTAACTATGATGTCACATACATTGTGTGCCGGTAAAACAATTAGTCTTTAATCTTCTAGTTTTTAGTGTAATTAGTCGTTTTTGGCATTATGATATAACTCACTTTTCTTGAACTTATTTCATATTTTTTTTATAAACTTTTAACTGCTCTGATTTATTATAATATTTAGTTTATTTGTAAACCCTATAGTGCGCATTCCTTCACCTACATGCTCTGTGAGTGATACACCACTGAGGGCTAGGTAGGCTCTCAAGAGTTTTATTTGCTTTCGAAGATTACTTAAAAATTATGGAGTATTAAGCAATTATTATTATTAAGCCTATGCCCAGCAGTGGGCGTCGTTCGGCTGACATGATGATGATGATGATGAAGCAATTTTATATTCCAGATATAAATAAATAAAAAGAGGGTAAAACTTAGAGTTTATTATAATACCCCACTACACCAAGTTTTACCTTTAACGGGTTTTGTAAACTTACTTCAGTATACCTTGTTTGTTATTCGCAATATTAGGTTTATCTATACATTTCATTTATACGTTCCTATCTACGATCAATTGCGTGGTTTCCTAAAGTATGATTGTATGTATCTTGTGTGCAAGATATTTAGTTATTTGCTAAGTAACTATGATCACCACTGCATATTGCAAGAGCTGCATTCTCGAAGTGCGTTGCATATTGTTACCAAATCATCCCCGTGCGGCGGCGTGACGTCATTCTCCGCAATAAAACTGCGGGGTGTGACGGCTCCCTTAATGACGGCAATTAACGCTGCCGTCTCGTGCACACCACCAGGCGTGGCGGTGATATAACGCGGTGTACCAACGCAAGCTGATATATCAACCATGCTAATTGAAACTTACTGAGGCAGCAATATCGCACTCATTAAATAGAGCAGCTTCATGGATCAAGTATCAATAGAAATGAAAATAAGCCATCTAGATTAACAATTGAGTATTTTTTTTCCTTTGCCAACAATTTTTTCAAATAAAACAAATTATTGAAAATGAAGTAGAAAAAAAGATCAGTCTAACAACTAGCTCCAAACTTAAAAATTGCATTCTGAATGCAAAAAAGTAAAAGTAATTTGAAAACAAACTATGTCAAATAAAAATGATATGTCAAAAGTAGATATTGTCTAGAAAGTATAAAGTTAGTATTGCCATAGTGTTTATTTGGTTCACAAAGCGTTACAATAATATGTATTTCGCCAATACGTATTAATCAAACACGTGTCTGTACAAACGGATGACGTCTATCGATTTTGTCGACGTGTGCAGATCAATAGCAACTGCATAGTTCGTTCATTACATTGCATTTCAACTATGACAAAGTTTGTACCCTAAGAAAGGGATACACGAATACTTATTATACTCTTTATTGTACAAAAAAAAACACAGTAATAATACAATATTAAAAATGAAGTATGCAAGGGAAAGCTTATCTCTAAACAAGATTTCTTCCAGCCAACCCGGGACTATTACTGCGGGAATCAATCTAACCGCCTCTTTAATCTAGTGGTTTGATTTCCAGCGGGGTTACATATTGTATTGTTAGTGTATACTTTGGTTGATTCTGGTGTACTGCGCTTCCACCTTCAGCCTTATCACCAGTCTTAACATTAGGTGTGATGAAGACTAAGTGGGACCCTGTTGTGGATAAAAAAAAACTTTAACTTCAAGTTAGGTACCTAATAGGAGATTGAAGTTTGTATGACTAAAATAATTGTTTACTTGTTTGCATTCACAATGAAATTTTATTCTAGTTGTGAGACGGGTCGTTTTTTGAACACTTCATTTTCAATCTTTTCAGTTTGTATGAGTATTTTAATTGCTAGACAAAGACGCGAAAGACCACTAGTTCATTATCAAGCATCTTGTTACCGGCTTAACATATTTTTCGGCATCCTAATACCTTGAGAAGCCGTGTTGTTGGGCGCTCAATCAATTTGTCCTCAGCAGGTGATGGATTGTCGTGGCGTTGTCGAACACTTTTTCGGCATAAATTTAAGGGGATTTTCTGCTTGTCACTCCCCTATCGGATTACCGCGGCTTACATTAACGTGTTCCCGGATAATTAATATCAATTTGTTGGTTGATTGACGCAACCTTCTGAAGTAACGGCATTTTCGGAAGATAAAAAACTTTGCGAGGAACGGTGTGAGACGACGTTTAAGTCTTTTATTAAGAAAAATTTAAGTATTTATAACATTTTGTGCGTTAGATGATTTTTTGTGTTATTTATGTAATTCAGTACGTTTGTATAAAATAATAATATACGTCATAACCAACTGTTGATTCGCTTTGTGACAAGTTCGTTTCGTACATACAGCCTGTATCAATATTTTCTGATATCTAGACATAGTAAAACAATCTGTTTGTGAGCTCATATGTGATTATACTAAGCAAATCGAAGTTCGAAAATATAATAAATATTGAATGGGTAAGATGTCAAAAATAATTCATATTATGTGCACAAGTTTTCGCGTGTAGGTACTGTTTATAATTTCATAATATTATTAAAAAGGAATACAGCGTTAACCGAAAAACGAAGACGGAATTAAGGAAATCCGCCAACGGTGTTGGCGAATGTTATTTTTTCATTAGCTGTAATAAAAAAGTAGTCGATTGCCCTATAAATGATGCAGAGTCCAGTGACCCCGTCATGTGGTGGGGGTGAACAAACTGTCCCCGGTGCAGCGCGGGAGCAGCGCGCTCCACCAAAAAACGGCGCGCGCTTCTAATCGAGCGCCGATTGCGCGTAAAAAGCGATCGGGAGCGCATTCTTGCGCTGATTACACGGTGGCGCCACCTTACACCGCTATACTCAGGGCTGCCACTAACGATGACACATTTTATAATTACAAAACTTCCGTTTCTAAAAAACACCGTGTTGTGAAGTCTTCTCTTAAAAACGCTAAGCTGGTCTAGGCCAGCTCTGCGTGCTCCCTCTGCTCTGCTTTACCCAGTTTTGAAGTATTATATCTCGTGACCTGTTAAACATACAGAGCTGTTGTTGCGCTCAAATCGTCGTTAATTTAATTTTCTTTCGAAGTGTCATAGATGACATTGCTTTAAAATGCATATTTTAGAAGTTGTAAGTCAAAAACTGAATAATGACCGAAGATTCCGAGATTTTTCGAGTTCACCACGAAGTTCACACAGGTCTTTCGAGGTTGCAAATTTGGTTTTACACTATTGGTATCTATCCTAACAACATACAAAAAATCAAGACCCGACGATTATTTGCGACCTAGAATATTTTAGATGACTGGCCTATTATGGATGAAAGTTTTCTAGTAAATGTGTAGAGATCCAAGGTGTTAGTTTTACACTTGGAGCAAATGTAAAACTAAAACCCTTGGATCACCGGGTCCTGATTTTTGGTATGTTGTTAGGATAGATAGCAATAGTGGAAAACCTTGCAACCTCGATACCTCGAAAGACCTGTGCGAACTTCGTGGTAAGGCGAAAGTACTGAGCCTAAGTAGCTAGAAACTGTTAATAATTAATCTTTAATTATCTTGTAAATGGACTGGAACATGATCTATCAGCCGTAAGAGTCAGCCCTACGGCTAGCGAGTTAGAGTGATGGTTCCTACGGATTGCGAGGAGTGGGTCAACGTACGGCCTGCGCCAGGAGTATGCCTGCGATTAGATTGGGATCACTCCACGGCATCTATCTCCTCACCACATTATTTGAGGAACAATCTTACACTTGACCTTTAAATGTAAACCAATATTATAAAGAGGCAAAGATTTTTAAATTTCTACTTTTTTGCATTCACAATGCAATTTTTATTATTAGAAAATTGAAAATGAAGTATTTAGAAATTATATTTTCAAAATACTTCGAGGTAAAGTTTGTTAAGATATTTGACATAATCACGCTGAACCAATATTGAAAATTCTTGCACCAGTAAAAAGCAAATTTTATCCCGATATCTATTCTGGTACCACGTGGGTAATATATAAGTAGTAAACTTAATAGGTATCAATACAAACGCACTAGAGTTAAAATTATTTGTTTTATTTTGATAAACTGAGCATTTTTTTAGAGGAAAATCGTATGAATTGAATGAAAGTTAAAAATATAGGGAATAGGTAAGCTTACGCCTTGTAGTCAAAACTGCCATTCGTATTAAAAGCATAACGATCGTTTTTCAAATCTAGAACCCGAGAATAACTATAGTAGAAAATGGCATAACCCAATCTTAATTGAAAGTTAACCCCGCCTGGCGCTACCCCACCCGGTGCCTGCGTAACGGACTCGCGGGTTTTCCCAAATACTTGATCCGCAGCTTCCGAGAAGCTGATGGAATCATTACGAGGAAGATCGCACTCAGCCGAGTTATACTGTTAACGCTTTCTTGGAAGTGTACTTTGACACTTGCTCAATATATGTTAGTAGAATTGGGTGTCATCATCACTTAAGATTTCACATGATTTTACAATGAGTAAGTTGATGCATACCTACAAATACGACTTTTAGTTATATGTAAATGCAAGTGAGAGTATACAATACAATGCTATACTTGGCACTCTTACGTGTGTGTACAAGTATAATGAATAGATAAAGATAAAAAATAAAATAAAAATAATCAATGCAAAAAGGCTATTCATCAAAATAAGTTGGAATTAGACAAATAGCATACTAGATTTAAGTTTACAGCAGTCGTTGACCGATTTTATTTTATTCTGCCACAATCATCAACTTAATATTCTTATGATTGTCTAATCAAAGCACTAATACAGGATCATTTTTTTATCAGTGCACAAATTTTTAAGATCAACTCAGAATCGGTAACTGAACAACTTTCCCCAAGAAACATAGGTCGAAATATGACAAAAATTTTTGGACTCTTCATACAAATCGGACTGATCACGTGATCGATTTAGTATGGGAAGTCCAAAAATTTTTGTCGTATTTCGACCCATGTTTCTAAGAGAAAGTTGTTCACTTACCGATTCTGAGCTGATCTTAAAAATTTGTGCACTGATAAAAAATTTATCCTGTATAAAGGGATATTAAGGACTATTAAACCTAATCAGGCGGTGTAAATAGGAACTGAATCAATTTTAACTGCATTGTAGAGTTCAATTTACAAACTGTTTTTATGACATTTAAATAATATTGTCTATGCGTAACAGCTGGTTTTGCATCGCACCGGTGACGGCAAGTCGGCGTCTCATGTCGCTGCTGAAATTAGGCTGTGCAAACATGCGCACGCGCCATTGTATGGACTCGTACAATGGTGCTGCGAGCCGGCCCGAGGTCGGTCGCCGCTCAAAAGATATGGCTTACGTTTACACGGTTACTTGGTCATTGCATGTGTGTACGAATGTTATTTAATACTGAGCAAATATAAACATCGGAAATTTTGTATTTGGAGTAAATTATATGAAAACATACGTACTTAAATAACTCAAAGTGCTCACAAGACTGTTGAAGGCTGCAGACCAAAACCTAAGTAATCTAAGTTAGTTTAGCTTAGCTTGCCCAGCTGACGCAGTGTTTCATAGTTGTGTGCAGACTGCGAACTATGCAAACTAGTCTATGTGAGCTAACTAAAATATGCGAAGCTAAGTTTTTTTTTGGTTTAAAAATGGAAAACGAAGTATTTAGAAAAAATCGACCCGACTCACAACCAGCTCCGATGGGACTCGAACCCACGACCTTTCGCTATCCGGGCGACTGCTCTAACGATAGCGGATAGCGAAAGGTCGTGGGTTCGAGTCCCATCGGAGCTGGTTGTGAGTCGGGTCGATTTTTTCTAAATACTTCGTTTTCCATTTTTAAACCAAAAAAATTGCATTGTGAATGCAAAGAAGTAATAATTTAAATAATAAGTATTTTTTTATTTAAGTATTTCTTTATTTAGGATAACAAAAGCACAATAATAAAAAAAATACAAAGATGCAAAGTTTACATGGTTGAGGGCCAATTATAGTTATCCACAAAATTACTTAAATTAAGTATGAGCTAGAATTTTAAAAATTACAATTTTAATGAATTTAAGGTAAGTAGGTATTTAAGTCATAAACAGAAATATAAAAATACTAGTAAAGTATCAGATACCCCAACATACAAACCGATTAAAGTTATTATTAAGATTACTTACAAACCTACTGCCCCATTCACAGCAACATCCAAGCCATGTCAAACCCAAACATTGCTCTGCCCCCGTTACACAAATGGCTTTTCCAATTTGAGCAAAAGATACAACACAATGTCTAGGCCAAACACAACACAAATATCCCCATGAACAAGGCAGCTTCTTGCGACCCAGTACCGGATCGCCGAACCCGCCGGCCCAGCACGATCGCCCAACGTATACAGGGCCAGCAGCAATGGCAATCCTTCGCAAACCGGCCATGCACACGACAACCGCCAGCGCGCTCGGCCAACGGACTCGCCGAACCAGCACTGGGTAATCCTTACTTATATTATAAAATTATTTTTATAAAAAAATAAAACCGCCTTCTAAAAAACCACATCAAAAAAGTAAGAAATAATTCTTCACCAAATAAATAACGTAAGTACTTTGAAGTCGGGCGTGAAACATGTAAATTTTTTTGTTGTTTTTGTTAAAACCCGCCCGACTTCAAAGTACTTACGTTATTTATTTGGTGAAGAATTATTTCTTACTTTTTTGATGTGGTTTTTTAGAAGGCGGTTTTATTTTTTTATAAAAATAATTTTTATTTCACTCTTTTTAGTGCATCTTGCAGGCAATTTGCGTGTTTTCTGGTAAATAGGTATGTGATCAAACTCAAAACCTTCTTTTTCGAAGTCGGTTAAAATACCTTGAGGTATCTCCTTTTTAACAAAACAAGAATCATCTAAATCGGTTTATAAACAAAGGAATTATGCCTAAAGATACGTATTAAATTCACATAAAGTGGTAACGAAAACGACAGTATTTTCAAGATTTCCTGAAAACTACTGAACCGATTTCAAAATTTCAAAAAATGGGACCAACTTGGAAACCAACCTGATGTAATAACGTTTGAACCATTTCAATCGGTTCAGCCGTCTTCGAGTAATCGGTGGACATACATAAAAAAAAAAAAAAAAAAAAAAACATACAGACGAATAGAGAACCTCCTCCTTTTTGATTTAGAAGTCGGTTAAAAAGCGTCTCTGTCTGTCTGTGTGTTACACAATCACACCTAAACTACTGAACCGATTTTAATGAACTTTGGTACAGAGATAGTCTAGAGCCTGAGAAAGGACATAGGCTACTTTTTATTCCTGAAAAATATCACCTTCCCGCGGGATAACGTCGTGTAGTACACGTGGGCGAAGCCGCGGGCGGAAGGCTAGTAAACAATAAATTACAATACTACAATACTGATAATGTTGTGGTGAGTTAAAAAACACTACAATATAGGTAATATTAACAAATCAGATAAAAAAAACCTATTTTAGCAACCATTAAAGATTACAAAATCTTGTTGAGAGTTAATTTTAACAAATTACAATACTTATAAATCAAGTTAGCTGTGTATGTCGATGCGCGCTAAGTTAAGCCTCTCCTGCCTACCTACCTACTGACTGAGACTAACACTGACTAAGCTTCAGCTTAGTTCTTGGTGAGCACAGGACATATCCAGTTTGGCTTAGCTTAGTTTAGCTTAGCTGACTTGGTTTAGCTTTTAAGGCGATACTCGGAAAAAATGTGCTGAAACGAGATAGCAATGAGAAAACGACGCGCGCGGGAGCGAGACCGATTTTGCAGATTAGGCAAAAAAAAACACAAAATCACTTCGTATTAAAAAACTACAGCGGTTTAAAAAAAATGCTTCTATACGATCCTCAATATTATTGGTGTCCACTTATTTAAAAAAAAATCCAATAGTGTAAGTAACCCCATTTAAGAATAATCTTCACTTTTCGTATTTTTTAGAGGTCTTTTCGAAAATAAAAAGTGTCGAGGCAAAATCATAAAATCGTGTTTTTGAAACTATACGATTCTAGATAAAGGTATGAAGAAATATATATCTTACTAGCTTTCCGCCCGCGGCTTCGCCCGCGTGTACTACACGACATTATTCTGGGGGAATGTGATATTTTTCCGGGATTAACAGTACTTAGCCTATGTCACTCTCCAGCTGCCAATCTACCCCCGCCGTACCAAAAATCACATTGATCCGTTGCACCGTTTTGACGTGAAAGACAGACAAACAATTAGGTAATACCTACTGATTTTCCCGTGGGAATATGATACTTTCCTGTGGTAAAAAGTATTTAAAAGTAGCTTATTATAATCCTTCCCAGCAGGGTTCAAATTATTTATTCAAATACCAATTTCTGCCCGCAAATTTACCCGCGCTTAAAGTGATTTTCCCATGGGAATGAGATTTTTCCCGCGGTAAAAAGTTAGTTTTGTCCTTCCCAGGGCCTTAAACTGTCTCTATTATAAATATAACCCTTCCCATGAACACAAACTTTCACCTTAAATACCAATTCCCTTCCACAGCTTTGCCCGCGCTAAAACTTATTTTCTAAACCAATCCAAATGCAGCCAAAACCTTCGGCTTATCGTGTCTACCGAAGCACCATATATTTTTGAACAGCCATCCCGTGATAAACCATTGCGAAAGTCACATAACCTCAGCGATCGCAGGCCGAGCACGCTTCCCTACAACCACTGCTCTATATAGGTACCAAATTCCATGGAAGTCAGATCAGTGGTTTAGGCATGAGAAGGTAACGATGCCTAGACAAACAGGCAGGAGCTACTTTTGCATGAATAATATTCGGACATTCTCCTACTCTTGAACTTAGCATGGGTCCTATGACAGATCATTCATGCAAAGCAAAACGTTGCATTGGAATAAAACTCAAGAAAATCAGTATTTACACATTTTTAATGCGGTTTAGGCTAGAAAGTTAGACCTTCTTATTTCTTGTTGAAAAACAACATTTTGCTTTGTACGAAAATTATTTGCATAGGACCCATGCTACATTGAATAAAGTAAAGTGAGAAAAAAAAACTGTATCCCACGGGAATCGTACTTTTTCCCGAGTTAAAAAAACCGTATGAAATTTTCCAGGCCAGAGCGCAATTTATCGTTTTGTTGTGATTGAGCCACAAACATCCAAACTCCGTATCTTTAAATACCCCTCAATATAAACTTTAACCCGCCTTTGTACCTTATTAGGGGTTTTTTTTATTTTGACTACGCAGATAATTTTTATTCCGGACCATTATCCTACATATCAATTTCCATACTCCTTAGCCCAGAAATGCGAAAGTTTCCATATAAACTTCAACCCCCTTTTCTACCCGATTAGGGGAGGATTTTTTAACTTCGCATACGCAGATCATTTCAATCCTGGCCAGTATCCAAAATACCAATTTTCATACTTCTAATTTCAGAAATGAGAAAGTTCCATATAAGCTTAATTTCCCCATTTTACCCCATTATGTGGGAGATTTTTTTAAACATCGCTCACAGATAGTTTTCAATTGTGACCCTACGTACCAATTTTTATATTCTAACTCTAAAAATGAGGAAGTTCCATATAAACTTGAAACTCACTTTTTACCCCATTTAGGGGTTTTTTTTTAACTTCCCCTACAGAGATCATTTTCGATCGTGATCAGTATCCAACATACCAACTTTCATACTTCTAAGTTCAGAAATGAAGAAGTTCCATATAAACTTTATCTCTCCATTTTACCCTATTAAGGGGGAGAATTTTTTACTTTGCTTACTCAGATAATTTTCAGTCGTAACCAGTATCCAACGTACCAATTTTCATGCTTCTAAATCCATAAATGAGGAAGTTCCATATAACCTTAACCCCCCATTTTACCCCTTTAGGGGGGGAGTTTCCTAAAATCCGTTCTTAGCGAACGTCTCCTAGTCATAATCAACCTTCCTGCCAAATTACATCTTCGTCGGTCCAGTAGTTTTCGAGATTTCGTGATGAGTGAGTTATGTCCCCTCGATTTTATATATATAGATTACCAGATTTTTAACAACTGTAACCGTCCTATAGTTTTAAATCAAAAAGTCCATATTTTTCCGAGTAGCGCCTTAACCGCCTTGAATATTGATCGACGAGTGAGCGCTGATTTTAAAAGTCATCCGACAGTAAATCATTGATATTATTGTTTAGCATTAGGTTGTTAATTAAACGATTGCAATTAGCCTTCTCAATTAGATAAGGGGTCACGGCCCGCACGCGACTTGGTTCGCTACAACACTCGTATTTCCCACATCTCGTTAGCCGCACCGCATTAAAGGATTTGATTGTTGGGACAACTATGAACTGTACATTTGTGTGGGCCACAGATATTAATCCTTACGCTCACATCTTAAACTACAACAATTGAATTCTATTGTTTTTCCGGACATGTTGTTGAGGACTGGGTGCCTACCATCAACTTTAAGACAGCGATTCAAAAATAGCGCGATGCAGAATAGGTTCCTAAAATGAATTGCTTTCTTTCGTACTCTGACCTTTTAAAAACTGGATCGCAAATGAATTGCTTAATGTTAATGACCGAACGATTTGTGTCCTTTTTCTTCTACCCGTCTCTTTCACTCGATTCTGTCATGCCCGGAGAGTGAGAGGGACGGGTATAACCTGCAGGTGACATGTTAAATCGACCGGGTTATAAGTCAAATAAGAGTTCCTGACAGCTTAGCGGCTGTGAAATGTCATTGATCGATCACTGAATCGCTGTCATTGATATTAAGCTGTCGTGGTACGAATAAGCGAAGCAGTTCAGTTTAGGTCCTAAACAAAACCGCAATAAGAGTTTATGGTAAGCACCCTGATATGTTTGGACACGTTCCAAACATATCAGTACAGCATATTTAGTTTGCCTAGTCTGGGGATTTAACTTGTAGAAGTAACAGAGCCCCTAACAGATTAGTATTAGACACAGTGCCTAGAACCACGTGTTTCTTGATAAACTGCTACGCTATGAGTATAACCATTTTCAACAGTATACCATGCGAAATAAAATGTTTGCCAATGAGAAAATTCAAAAACATACTACGTCTACGTGGCTAGTCGAAAATACATTTTAATCGGTGGAGGAACTTCTGAAACGTAAATAATAATGACACGCGTGTCATTATTATTTACGTTTCGGCTGTAATGACAGAATTGAAATTATATGGTAGATAGGATCCAATTTGACGAATTATTAAATAATGTGTAAAACTTGGTTGTACTAGGACATAAACATTTGCTTGTTGTAGACTTACAGCTAAATAGGTTTTAATGACTTTTCTATACTAATATTTTAAAGAGGAAAGATTTAATTGTTTGTTTGTTTGTATGCTTTTTTGTTTGCATCGAATAGGCTCCGAAACTACTGGACCGATTAAAAAAATTCTTTGACCATTAAAAAGTACTACATTCATCCCGAGTGACATAGGCTATATTTTATCCAGATATCCCCACGGGAACGGGTACCACGCGGGTGAAACCCGAGGATCCGCTAGTATTTTATATTACCAACTCTGTTATACCCTATTTTATTGCAAATTTATTTAATTTATTGCAAATAAAGTCATTATGAATTATTAACCGTTACTTAACTGTTATCTGACTAGCCGATATAAACAGCCTGTGTACAGGCTTTGGTCGACGGATGCGCGCGCGTTGGCGTCGCATGTCGCATGTCGCATGGCATTTACTTTGGCGGTTTCCGATTTCCCTGTATAATTATTGGCGAGCCTCACCATGACCCACATTCAACTTACACATTGTTGTTTTGGCGACGTATATTAATTGCACACATAAATGCATGTATGTAATAATGTGTGAATGACATAGTTTAGCTGTATTTTTGTACTGCCTGAATCGGTTTCTATTGAGGACCGATGATTTGCATTTTTGTAAGTAGCTACTTAATTTTTTAGAACGAAGCTAATAACATGATATTACAAACACACAAACAATATCTGCATTTGTCATATTTTTACTACGTCTAATTTTTATTATGTCAACCTCTGCAAGTGATTTTTCATGTTTTTAGAGAATTAAAGATAGCGTCAGTATACTTGCACCCGGGACGTTTTCAATTAGGTTGCCCGGGTGACGCCGCTGGTCCCGGGCAGTCCGGGACCTAATCCGGGCCTTTGCAGATAACGGCTGTCCGTCCACCCGTACTCCGCTATCCTCTGATTAGCTCGTTTCTCAGCCCGCTCCTATCCATTACATCGCGCTACATACTTCATTTCCACCGGGCTTATCTTATATTTATTTTCCTTGTAAAGCAAGCTCGTTTTAGCTTCCTGAATTTGAAGCTAAATCCTTTTTATTGATCAGTCTATTAAATAGGCCTGTTAAACTATTTCAGAAAACAATACTTTTAAACTTTATCGTAAAAGAAAGCCTGTTGTGATAATTAAATACTTAATCTTGACTCCAATCTGACTCGTGAGGCGATGATATACCTACGATGATATCTATAAAACATCTTCAGAACTCCAAAACAGTTAGGCATTTAGGTCTCGGCTAAAATGAGGTCCGTAATTACTACAGACTAGCGGTATGCAGTTCCTAGGATTGAAAAATGTAACGGTTCACTGAACTCGTTACATCAGCTGACTAAGTAGCGTGTGCTCGGCCGGTCTTGGCAGTTAGTTCATAGCCAATACGTAAAGATTTTGTTAATAAAGCCAGGGTCAGCGCGACTTTCACACGGAAGCGATTCGGAGACAGTGGTCGGCGTCGCGGCGATCATCGAATTAAGGGCGATTGGAAAATGACCGACGATGTCCGCCCGCCAATGTCAAATTACATCAAGCTGACACGGTTCCTTGCGGCGATGGGATCCGTCACTCATCGTTGTGGTCAATTCGAAAGTGAAATGGGATCGTGGGTCGTCTGGTCGCACAACGAGGACATGCTCCGAATGTTTGGTGCTCTTGTTGATCGACGGTGGCGTGGCGTGAGGACCGGTCATTAAGTTGTCCATCACTACACTAATGGAATGAAAAAACAAAACAATAAAGTGATAGAGATGATTATCTTTATGTATGAGTCAGCTTTTACTTATCTAGAACAATTTGGCTTAATAGCTTTGAACCAAATTCAATTAGGTTTAGAATGACATACTTATCTATTCATATTAAGCAATAAAGGTTGTGTATTTCAGTAAATATATAAAAAGAGAATAATCAGATATAATGGCACCGAAGCCATTGCATAGCCATCGCCTGTAATTGAATCGTCAGCCACAAAAGATAACGATATAATTTCCTGCGCAGGCGTCGGTTTACAACACTGTAAATCGGTCTAGGATTACCATGATCTAGTCCCCTGACGAGGCTACGTCCATTATCGTCCTTAAGGCGAGGGTATAAGGGCGGGCGTGTTGCCAGGCGCGCGGGTCGTCGACCGGCCGCCTGCGCATGTGCATCCCTTGCATATTTCTCTGGGGATCTCGATCTTCTTGTCATTGCTAATTGACTTGTATTTAATTAGATAATTTGTATGCGTCAGGGGCAGGGACGGGAACGACATATTTCGACTTTTGTAAAGGCTTATTGGACAACTTTTTGCAACGTTTGCTTGAATCGATTCCCAATGATGAAGTTGCATTTTGTGATTAACTGGTTAATGAGAATTGTTCAACAAGATGCCAAGTTCTTTTATGAATTCTACCATACGTGTCTTTACTGTTTTTTGTTGTGCTATTTCGTTTTTAAGGTTTATGATGTTTGGTTGTTGCAGGTTGGAAGGCGGCATGGAGTTGCCGCGGAGATTGTGCCTGCTGTTGGCAGGATTTAGTCTAATATATTTCTGCAATGCGGGTAAGTTTATTATTTACTAGCTGACCCAGCGCGACTTCGTTCCCGTGGCCCTACCCCCTACTCCACCCTACCCTACCCCTACCCTACCCCTACCCTACCCTACCCTACCTTACCCCTACTATACCCCTACCCTACCCCTACCCCTACCCCTACCCTACCCCTACCCTACCCCTACCCTACCCCTACCCCTACCCTACCCTACCCCTACTCTACCCCTACCCTACCCCTACCCCTACCCTACCCTACCCCTACTCTACCCCTACCCTACTTCTACTCTACCCCTACTTACCCCTCCTTCCCCTATTTTCTCACCGCTAAAACCTTCCTTGGACTTCCACGAACATTTCAAGACCAAAATTAGCCAAATCGGTCCAGCCGTTCACGCGTGATGCCGTGACCAAGGGAAATAGGGATTCATTTTTATATATATAGATTATTTTAGTAACATAAAACAGCAATGATTTTATTTATTTTTCAGGGTGTGTAGTTTCTAAACCATCTCTTTCAAATGCATAATACTAGACGACTAGGTTTATGTAATTAGTGGTCAAGTCTATTCAACTTAGAGCGACTAAAGTGATCGTCAGCGACAGACGTGTCACTCAAACTCTCTCTAGGTGTCACACTGACAACTCCCGGATCTGGCGGTTCGGCAGACACATCAGATAAACTTATCAATGTCGGTGATCGAACTTAATTTGATATGCCATTTGGTAGTAGGAATGTTACAGTTGTTATTGTAAATCAATTTAAGATAAATCAACCATACACTGTAGTAAAAAATACCTCGTTATTGTTTGTCAATCGGGAACCAACAGATTAAAGAAAGGATAATATGCTGCTCATCTACTGAAACGCGCATCTAAAAATACTGAAATGTTCACAAAATCTACGTTTTGACTACGATGTACATTTCAGTATTTTAGGTGTGCAACTCAGTAATTTTTGTGGTGCAATTTAATATATTTTTTTAAGCTTAATTCTTTCCAAAACCTAAAAACCGCAAGTGCGCCCTGGCGGTAGTTAGGTATACGAGTAGTAGTTGTTGTTTACTTATTTACATTATTTACTGCGTCTATTTGCTAGTTAATTGCTTGTTGGCTCACACGCAATAGGGTTAATCAGGGAAATTGCTGATTATTTATGAATTAAAGTTATTGCATTGCGTATTATACAATTAGGTAAAATCTATTCATTCAAGTTCATTTAACTTGCATCTCGTGAAAGGTGTAAACGTATAATTATGTAGTAATAATTATTTCTTATTTGAATATTTACTTATACAATGTTTATCATTTATGTAAGTAAATATTAATTAATTATTTTGAGTATCTATAGGTATATTTACGTAGGTAGTTCAGATTTACGGAGCAGTGCTTCACTCTCCAACTATTTATTCAGTATCAGTATATTTGAGTATATTCTGTAATGTAACAAACACTTGCGAATGTCCTGAATAATCGTAACCGTACAGCTCTTACGTGATCAAACGAAGTATCCACTTGGGACAGAAACTCATCAAATTTCCCCCACAACCTATTCCTAAAGCCTTTGCGGAGTTCTAGAAATCTACAAGTAAAAGAGAACCCATTTAGGTTTAGCGCTTATTATGCATTGAAGCTAAAACTTTATGTCTTCGTACACAAATTTGTAGTTTAGTATTTTGCGTAATTTTGTCGAAATCTCTAGATTTTCTGTATCGTTCTTTAATAGTAAATTAGTAATATAGTTTGTTGATTAATAGTAATTTTGTAAATGATATAAATAGCTGTGAAATAAATAAATGCTGACGCCAGCCGCTACTGAATAGGTAGATCAAAATTAGACCATTATTGTATCTCTAGAACTTTAGAAGTTCAAAGAAAGATGAGGAATTAATTAAATTTTTATATAAAAAAATATAAGTTCATCAATTTATGACGTGTTGAATTTGGGTGGCCTGTTCGCAACAATGGCTGTATGTTGCGTACGCGCACCAAATTAGAATCAATTGTTTTATATATTTACTTTTGCTGGTGCGTTACACCCGTCACACCAGGTGAAACGTATGTGATTCATCAAATTCTTGATGACTTTAAACAGGAGCTTTAAACTTACGATTTTAATGGAAAAGCAGCTAAAATATTTAAAAAAAGGACACATCACATACGTTGTTCCAATACCAAACTAAAGTAGCGAGTACTAGTGTATTATGGAAATTGGAATCAACGACAGGTATTACCACAATACATCAGACCCGAGGATAATTGAAAAGTTTTTTTTTTCAATATATACCCGACTCCATGGGAATCGAACCCAGGATCTCCGGAGATAGCCCATCTTGAAAACCGGTGCGTACCCCACTCGGCCACAGAGGTCGTCGAAAAAGTCAGATACCTACTTACGACTATTTTGCTGCTGTTAAAAATTAAAATCGGTTTTGACGTTAGGCTATATTTTTTAAAACCAATCGCTGACACTGAAATGCTCATTTAATAGTTCATGCCAAATTAATTCCAAAAAGGGATGAATAAATAAAGTAATTTAAAAGTAGACGACAATTCTAAACCATAAGTTCAGCTAACCTAACTTAAGTAGGTACCTAAGTTTACTAATTGACATTTTGGCAATTAACAGTTCGGCACTCATCGAATATTCCACGAGTAAATTTTCCCCGGGGAAGAGGCCGGGATAAAATATGCAGGGCTCGATTAAGGCCGCTCCCGCCGGAATCGGACTCATTATTTTTCTGGAGCCATTTGAGCACTTACACGTGTATTCCCAATCCTGCTAACGTTCGTCCTGAATATATGTTTGTTGGGGAATTATTCCATTAGGATGGAGAGAAATTCCATTAGAAGCCAAAACGGGTATTGCGACGTATCATAAATGAAACACGAAAAGTAATAGAATCTATATTTATCAGGAATCAATAATTTCAGCTCATCTTTATTAAGATGCTTTTC
Source organism: Crambus lathoniellus (assembly GCA_949710035.1). NCBI lineage: Eukaryota > Metazoa > Arthropoda > Insecta > Lepidoptera > Crambidae > Crambus > Crambus lathoniellus. The sequence goes on along the minus strand of OX453301.1, from coordinate 703,091 downwards.
AGTAAGCTTCTGCACTGACAGTTTAATCAGTTAGCTAATCATTAGGTACTCAGTCAGTTTCCATCTTCAGATTAAGGCGATACTCGGAAAAGAATGGACTTTTTGATATAAACTATAGGACGGTTAGAGTTGTTACAAATCTGGGAATAAGATATACATATATTTTTTATACCTTTATCTAGATTCGTATAGTTTCAGAAACTCGATTTTATGATTTTGCCTCGACACTTTTTCTTTTCGAAAAAACCTCTAAAAAATACGACATTTCAAGAATATTCTTAAATGGGGTTACATATACTATTGGAAATGGGTTTAATTAGTGGACACCAATAATATTTAAGATCTTGTAGTAGCATTTTTAAAAAATCACTATAGTTTTTTTTAACACTAAGTGATTTTGTGATTTTTTGGCCTAATCTGCGAAATCGGTCTCGCTCCTGCGCGCGTCTATTTCTCAATGCTGTCTCGCTTCAGCATAATTTTTTCGAAACAGAGCGCGCGTTATGTAAGAAGTTCTTCAAAGCTATGATTCCTTGTGACCCTTTCGTAGCATTAAACTTCATCGATCGGAGTCTGAGAATGCAGTTATTTCATCAAGAGTTTCCGAGCACAGCGTGAATCATCACGTCCCCTGAGCTCGAGAACCTGACTCATTCGGGCAAATATTGTTAGATACGATACCAGATACGTGGAAATAAGCATTATGCAATATTTGAACACCGACACTCGACGAGGTTGGTTGGGAGCTCGTGTGGAGTAGAATATAATTTTGGTAGATTGCGTTGTAAGGTTGAAAATAAATAATAACTTATAGATATGTAATCTATCTACTATAACATCGCAGGCAATTTATGTATGCAGAATGAGGGACACAGCACACAGCAACAGACATGCCATAAAAAACTGTGGTTTCAATTTACAATTTCTAATCTTACATTTATAGGAAAAATGTGATAGTAAAAAAAAACACGAGCCCTTTATGTAGCTTTCAGGCGGGATGCTAAAGGCGAAAGCTACTATAGGGCTCGTGGTTTTTTACTATCACATTTTTCCTAAACTTACAGAATTGCATTGTGAATGCATAAAAATAATTTAAAATCTCAGTCTTTGATTTTGCAAATCCTCCCACATACTGCTTCTAATAATTTATGTTCGGAGACAGTACCTACCCTACAGCTGAGGTTTTATTAATTTTAATTAACCGATAAATAAAACTCACTAGGACACTCATCAAACCTATGGACTAATTAATGTAAGTAATTAAAAATGTCCAAACAAAGAAAATTCTAAGGAAAAGGTTTTAAACTGTAGCTGACCCTTAAACAAACGTATACCTACTTATCATATTCCTCAGTCTACTCATTGACATTTATTTACCGATTAAGTCGTCGCCATAATTTATACAGCCGTCACTAGTTTTCGTTCCGGCTGTAGCAAAACAATGATGAGTGTGTCAAAAGTTTAATAAGCAATTCGGTCCGGAGCGCGTGAGTCACGCGAGGAATGCCGTCGGGCGGGTCCGGTCGCCGGTGTCCGCGCCGGCCGCGGCCCGCGGGCCGGACGGGCCGCCACCGCTGTCTAGGGGAATTGCACGGGTAACCTGTTAGCTCTAGAATGTGTTTTTCATCTTAGAACTGTATCACGCTTCTTTTATCGGAGAACATGATCGATAGAGTCAAATTTGTATGCAATAATAGTATACAGAAATAAACTTTATATTTGTCTCCGATTAAAATAATCTCAAGTACCTAAGTAATAAATTAATGTGTAATTCTTATACATACTTACCTATTTATTCTAGCAGATGGCCAAAAAAGCAAATAATGCTACTTTTAGAAAAATGGAAAATGAAGTATTTAGAAAAAATCGACCCGTCTCACAACTAGCTCCGATGGGACTTTTTCTAAATACTTTTTTCTCGATTTTTTCTAAATACTTCATTTTCCATTTTTCTGTAATAAAAATTGCATTGTGAATGCAAAAAACTAAAAATTAAATAAAATGCTACTTTTACTTCATTCTGTGGTCAAGAAGGTATCTAATACGTAACGATCTTACGATCCATACTGCTTATGTAAACTATATTAATAACTAAATTCCATCGGAAATTGACGGTGTCGGTCAGCCCGGAGCAGTACATTAGCCATGGCTCTCCTTGTGGGCAGCTTGCATGTGCCACCTCAATACCTGCCCTGCCCACATGAATACATACTATCCCGATGTCCCGATACCTCTGACCCAATACAGGCCGAGAGGTCTCCGGGGATCGCAAATGGCATTCGTGTTAGCGACGTATGCCGCAGATCTTAATGGACGCCAATAATAGTGGAACTGTTCCCGGTAATTAAGGCGATACTCGGAAAAAATGTGCTGAAGCGAGATAGCAATGAGAAAACGACGCGCGCGGGAGCGAGACCGATTTTGCAGATTAGGCAAAAAAAAAAACACAAAATCACTTCGTATTAAAAAACTACAGCGATTTAAAAAAATGCTTCTATACGATCCTCAATATTATTGGTGTCCACTAATTAAACCAATTTCCAATAGTGTAAGTAACCCCATTTAAGAATAATCTTCACTTTTCGTATTATTTTGAGGTCTTTTCGAAATGAAAAAGTGTCGAGGCAAAATCATAAAATCGTGTTTTTGAAACTATACGAATCTAGATAAAGGTATGAAGAAATATATATCTTGTTACCAGATTTGTAACAACTGTAACCGTCCTATAATTTTAAATCAAAGAGTCCATATTTTTCCGAGTAGCGCCTTAAGTGGCCATTGTGAATGTACAGGGAGCACGGGGAAACGTAATGGTTCACAATGATTTTGAAAAACTATAACTTTCCACGAGAACTTACTTGAGAATATAGGACACCATATTAGTCGTTAATCAATATCTACTTACTCACAGAAAGAAATAGCGAAATTCTAAAACATAATTATAAACATTTATGAAGTTCTTTATTATAAAAGTCCTCGGTAGGAAGGACTATACAAACGCAAGTTCGAGTCGAGTTAAACTGAACCAATAAAACCTTTTAAAAAGGCCCATTTTATACAGGACTTTGAAATCATTGGCATCCAGTCGACATGTAGTTCTTTATGCTTTAAAGTTCACATTTCCATGTTACTTACTTTTCAATTTAGTCACACGTACTTCATCTAACTAAATCAATGAATGGTAATTATAAATTATGTATCATGTATATGTCGCAGGCGGATGGTTGAATCCGGCGGATGGCAGCATGTACTCCTCAGAAGTCCTGTAGAACACGTGATAGGTTAGAAATTTAAGGCTATTTTTTTTGTGACTCCGTCAACTTATGGGAAGATAAAATAGCTTACGGAAAAAATCATCGGTGTAGGCGTTTAATTGAATGGCGGATTCAACCAGTTGGCTGCGACATATATATAGAACTTTTTTAAAATTCATGTAGGTATATAGAAACTCAACAGCTTTTTAAAAATATTAACTCAACTGAATCTTAAGCCAATGACAGAGTTAAGAATGATAACTTAATAAAAACATTAATAAAATTATTACTATTGTGCAATTAATTCTATTAAGTACTTATAAGTTTTATAGTAAAAATTTCATTTTTATGACAAGCTTTTTTGCTGACTGTACTTTAATATTGTATTGTCATCTAAACCAAACCTGTATACAAAATTTCAGCTCCATCGGACACTGGGAAGTGGGTCAAATTAAGCATGTAAGATTTGTCCCCCACTAACTAACTAACTAACACGGCAAGTTAATAAAAAGCTTGTAATAAAAGGATGATATTCTCTCCAAGTGGGTCTGTTCCAAATCAGCCTAAAATAAGCTGTTAGGGCAAAAGTTTCAGGTGACTAAGGGTGATAATTAATGAGCTGTACCCCAGAAGGCTGTAATTGGCTAATGAAGGTGCAACCCTGCGAGATTAAAGGCGCCCAAAATAACCTGACGCCGACTCCCCTGGCCTGGTTCACGGGTTAAAGTCACGTTACCTGGCACGTGTATCTTTCTGTGCTATAAGTAGTGGTACCTTGGTACTTTTATATTATGTTCTGTGGTAGTGGTCACATAATGATTTCATGTTCTAATCTTTTAGCAAAAACGCCCAAGAGGTATCAAAGGTTAAGTAATCAAGTAGGGCAGAGGTACCCTTTGTGGCCACTTTAAGGATTTTTTGACTTTTAAGCACTAAGTACTAAATGCTCTTAGGTATTTAAGACACAAATTATATCTTAAATTATAGATAATTTATCTACCTTTGAAGGTACATTTTTTAAATTTATAAAAGTTCAATCGTTTTTTTATATTACACACAATGAGTAAGATGTGCCAAATGTACCGGTTTTGGCCACTTACTGATAGTTAAACTTTTGTAAGTATTGCGAAAAATCAAAACCAAACCCAAGTAAAATCAATATATTCTAATGCGCTAGAAACCAGTCAATTGCAAAACAACAATTTAATTGTAAAAAAGAAAGGTTTATAAAGTATTTCATCCAAAACAAATTTCTTAAAATTTTCATACAAATCTTGTTTTCAAACAGAAAATTGAATTTATTGAAAAAAAATCTCATGACATAAGGAATTCTAACGGTTGTTATTATTACCTTAAAATACCTTATTTTAATTGCCTTTATCAAAAATGGCTAAAAGTTGTCTAGAAAACTTTTAGAGCAAAAAGTGGCCAAAACCGGTACAGTGGCCAAAACCGGTACGCCTGCCCTACCAACCTGTAAGTTTTATGCCCGAATACTCGTCCGCTACTTATCTTTGGGAGCGTCTCAAACATGGCCCTGTCACTTTAAATGTCAAACGTATGAAAGAGATGCCATGATGTTTAAGACGCTCCCAAAGATGATTTGCGTACGAGAATTCGGGCGTTAGATACCTAATAAATTGCAAGAAATATCCATTGAGGCCACCTAAAGAATAACAATGACTTATTAAAATATTAATATTCTTTTATGGCTATGAAACCTCTAACCTAACTAGGTTCTCGGTATAACCTTAACTAAACGTCGCCGTGTCATGCGATAGCGTAAAATGCAATAATAGTAATTTATCCGGCCATTAGATATTGACTAAACGAGGTTCCGCAAACTTCGAGGATCTGGCGACCTTAAATAAACCACGTGTAAACTTAAAAGTTAAATTGAATCAAAATTCCATTTGATTGTAGTAACGCACGCACTCGTGTGTATTTTTTCAGATACCTACATTGTTTAAAAACTAATAATGCAAAATATTTATTTTTGCATCCACAGACTTTTTACTTTTAAAGTTTTAACGTAATTTAATTTCTCTAGGTATTTCATAATTTACTGACTGATGCTTTTAGAGATAACTTTCAGCTTTATTATGTTAAATTGAGTAATTATAATAAGTAAGTTAGTAGTAATTGTGGAGCGAAAACCTATAGTTAAATAAGACAATCTAATGCGCTCTATCATTCTAAAGTCTTTTAGAATGATATTGTTCATCGGTATCCATAGTTATTGTATTCGCTGTAAGGTTAGAGACAATGTAATTGTGATAAAAATCCCGCGTAATGTCAATTACAAATTTTCACTAACACAAACCAGAAATAATTTGCAGAAAAAAACTGGAGTAGCTAGAACGAAACTCAATTCCCCCTGGAATACCTTTCAGGGCTGGCGCGTGCTTCATCTGTTATATATAACTATGCGAAAAATCGAGGCAAATTCTGCTTGCTGGGGAGGCTTTTTGTTGTGATATTTTTGCTTATACCTAATGTCCAAAGTGAAAAGTTTCATTGTAGAATAGAATAGAATAGAATAGAATAGAATAGAATAGAATATCTTTATTTCCAAGAATATGGTAGTAGATTAAGATGACAAATAATTGTAGATACTATGTATACTATGATACTTTGTAGATACTATGATAATAATAGGTCTTTACATATGAAATTGCCGTTTTTTTCTTTTGTACATATAACTTAACAACTTTTATAATATTAGAAATATATAATTTCTTTAATATTGCGTTACATTAAGACCGTATCGAGCAACTTTTGATAATTTAATAACCACGATATTTGATTATTTACATAGAAAAAACTTATTCCGAAAGTTACGACTATTTTTGTTTCCAGAATTTCGTACTTTATTAGTTGTAACTTAGTGAAAAAAAATTTTTTTCTCTTAACGAATGTGTCATTTAGTAGTTAAAATATCCATAAATACGTGTGTAAAATTTTGTAAATTTACATAATATTAGTCGTTATATAATAACAAAAACGTTAGTATGGAAAAAAAATAATTACAGAAATCTCCATACAAAACGGCAATTTCATAGGTAAAGACCTATTATTATGTAAATAAAAAATGTCTTATTTCACATAGTGAGCAGTTTATATAGATGTGCTCTTCCGAGGTATTTAACTACGTGAGAGAATGTTATCATTCATTTAATAATTTTCAAATGACACGACTATAATTAAAGTTCATTAGTAAGAAAAAATATTACTTTACCATTAATTATCGTATTAGTAAAACCATTTTTTTAAGATTGTTACGTTAGTTCGTTCTTTTTATTTATTTCCTTCTAATTTGTCATCGGAAAACATTCGGAAGTATTATTTGAAAGCGATAGCTATTTATTTACAGCAGTTAATACTTACCGTAGTGCAACGCTCGCAATTATTTACTGTCATTAAGGCGCTACTCGGAAAAAGTACGGACTTTTTGATTTAAAACTATAGGACGTGAAGTATGATTGCAACATATTACACAAACAAGATGTTTGCATTATCGCGCATTTACAGAAAATTGGAACACACGCGTAGCATTCTCAGCAATCTAGAATAAGATCGCTTACTAAGATAATGTATCTTTAATTGTACTCAATATTATTATCTCAATATACATCTTGACACCGAACAAGTCACATCTCTTTTATTACCTTAGCCTCGGTAAAGCGTCATACCTCTTCATGGCGACCCTTTGCCAACCGAACTTATAAATTTTTGCGGGAAAATCATTACTACATGGAGCAGCAAAGCAAAATTTTCAACACCATACTAGCAGCAGTCTTCGTTGCGGTGCTATTTGGCTCTACACTTCTGTTCATCGCATTACTTGGGAAGACAAAACAATAATATGGGAGCACCACAAAGTAAAGAAGAAGTTATCATCGCACAAACCGCCAGCGGCGACGCCCAAGCAACGCAGAAAACTTCAAGCCAGCTCACTACAACAGAAATTTTACTATCCGTCATACTGCTTCTCATCGTTATACTCATCATTTACGCCTGCATCCGGAAAATTTGGGACCGAATTGTCAACCGACTCCGTAGAGAATTCAACAGCGCAGTTCTAAGAAACACAATATCTTCCGTGGAACTGGCAACGACGTCGACTCAACCATCAACGTAGACCAGGAGGTGTCCAGGGTAGAAACCCGGCCCATTGTACGAGGGGCAAGGGAAATCCCAGCCCGATCTTCAGTTAGCTGTTTCAAGCGGTCCAGGAACCCATCTTAGAAGTCTGAAGATCCTACACACTCAAGGAGCATGAGAAAACCCCCAGCCCGCAGCCCCAGCCCCCACACGCCACGCCGGTCACCACATACCTACTCATCGTGCAGAGACGTAATTATTTTATTCGCGCGCTATAATGCCACCGTAAGTCGTAAGTTATTTTATACTTAAACGTTTTAAATAATATGTAGGATTACATTTTTTTTCTTATTAGATAATGTCATTTATTATTTCCGATTTAAATGAATTGCATAAGAAACTATTGTATATTAAAGATAATTTAGTAAAACTAGGACCAGATAGACGTCAAAAAGAGTTAGGTTTTACGAAATTTAATGAAGCGAAACTTGAATACGCGAAATTAGAGTATATTTTAGCTCAAGTACATAATTTAGTTGAAAAATCGGAGGTATCAACTAAAGATATAACTTTAATTAATAAAATAGCAAATGACATTCAGATCATTTATGACAAAATTATTTCTTTAGAGACTTTAAGTGTTAGTAGTATTTCAAAAATGGCAGAAAAAGATAAATTTGACTTGAAGACAGCCATTGCACTTTTACCAACGATGACAGGTCAAGAACACGTCACTAAATCTCTAATTGATGGTATACAATTATATAGTTCAATGATCAGCGATGCTACTCATGGGTTACTTATTGATTTTGTGATTAAAACTAGGCTCTCTCCTAGCGCAAAATTACGTTTAAAAAGTAGTTATCCAACTATTAAAGATTTAATTAGAGATATGAATACGCATTTGATTCAGAAAAAATCTGCTGTTGCTATCCAACACAAATTACAAAACTGTCGTCAAGGTCATAGGTCGATCGAGTCATTCGGCTCGGAACTAGAACAACTTTTTGTGAATTTAACCATAGCACAAGCGGATGACGACGCTACTAAGTTTGAAGTATTGCGTCCCATTAATGAAAAGGTTGCAATCAAGCGCTTTTCAGATGGATTAGTGAATCAAAAGCTTAGTACTATCATAGCATCACGTCACTTTGATTCTTTACCAGAGGCTATAAGAACTGCCCTAGACGAGCAGTCAATGTCTACCAGACACGAGGAAGTTATGAACATTAAAAAGTTTCATACTCGTAATTTCTCACGCACACCTACTAATTATCCGCGTCAGCCAAGTAATTATTCTAATAAATATAGTTACTATAATAGATTTAGCGCAAACAATAGGTACGCTGCCGGAAACACGAGACCACAACAAGGTAAGTACATGTCGCGAGACTCCCGCGCCGCGCAAGGAACACAATCACGTTCACGTGACCGCGGTCGGCCGAGCCCGCGCCCGCCGCGCTCAGCTGTGCCTTTTCAACGTGTGCAGTACGCTAGCCACGAGCAATCGACCAATAGTGAGTCACAAGCGCGTTCTGAGCCCCAGAACGATAATAATTTAGATTTTTTTCGTTCCTACTGAAAATTATGTTTTAAACTACAATAATAGTAGTACCGTAACTTTTAACGTAAGTAATAGCAATATCGATCTTTTAGTCGATAGCGGAGCAAGCCTTTGTGTTTTAAAATACGAATGGTTATGCGATTATCCGAAGTTATTGAATTTAATTACATTTGAGAAGTTAGTTATAAAAGGTGTTAGCGGTAAACTAGTATCTGAAGGATATATTTACTTAGATTTGTCTTATAATGGGTTAGTTTTTAGAGAAAAAATGTATGTGTTTAAAAATATGTCTTGTTCTGCAAATGGTATTTTAGGTGATAATTTTTTGAAACGCTATCAAGCTATAATTAACTATAAAGAAAATACTTTGCTTTTAACTAAAGATAGTAATTATGTGTCTATACCTATATTGAGTCACTATAGACATTTGATACCGCCACGATGTGAGGTAATAAAATATATACCTACATCGTTAGGCGACGATTGTGTTTGTTTATCTAAAGAGATACAGAAAGGAGCTTTTATAGGAAGTATAATAGCGAAACCTTGTAATGGTCGCATGCCAGTAAGGATATTAAACACCACTGAGAAAGAAGTTGATCTAGATCTTACCGATTTAGAGACTTTTTCATTGAATGATTTTGAAGTCTGTAATTTTGAAAAAGAGGAGGTTTCTGTCGATCGTGTAAAAACATTATTAGGATTATTAAATTTACCTGAACTGAATTTAGAAGAAAAACGAAGTATTGAGAGTATTTGCGCTAAGTACGCAGATGTTTTTCATCTGCCAGGCGACAAACTCTCTTGTACAAACCTAATGACCCATAATATAACTTTAAAACCTAATGTCTCGCCAGTTTATGTCAAGCCACATAGATTACCGTTCGCACTAAGGAAGGAAGTTCAGAAACAGATAGATATTATGCTCGAAAATGATATTATAGAAGAGGCTACGTCAGAGTGGTCTAGTCCCGTCTTGCTTGTACCGAAAAAAACAGATAGGTCAAACGAGAAACAATGGCGATTAGTTATAGATTACAGGCAGTTAAATAATCGTATTGAGGACGACAAATTCCCTTTGCCTAATATAACTGATATCTTAGATTCGCTTGCAAATAACATTTATTTTTCAAAATTAGACCTTTCGCAAAGCTATTATCAGTTATCTTTAAGCGAAGATTCACGAAAGTACACAGCTTTCACTGCTGGTGATAAAATTTTTCAGATGAAACGCTGTCCCATGGGTCTCCGGACATCTGCGAGTGTATTTTCACGTCTTATGACTATTGCAATGTCAGGCTTAAATTATAAAAAGGCTTTTATTTATTTAGATGATTGCGTAATTTTCGGGAAATCTATAGAAAACCACAATAAAAACTTAATTAGTATACTAGAGAGATTTAGAAAAGTTAACTTAAAATTAAATCCTATGAAGTGTGAATTTTTGCGAAACGAAATAATATATCTAGGACACAAAATAACTTCTGATGGAATTTTACCAGATGAAAGTAAAATTGCAACCATGCAAAACTATCCAGTGCCGATGAACTGCGACGATGTCAATCGTTTTGTCGCGTTTGCAAATTACTACAGACGATTCATACCGAACTTTGCAAACATTGTTTATCCTTTAAATCAATTAAGAAAAAAGAATGTACAGTTTCTATGGTCATCAGAGTGTCAAACGGCATTTGAAAAATTAAAATCAGCATTAATTCAACCCCCTATTTTATCTTATCCAGATTTTTCAGAAAGTAACATCTTTCGGCTACAAACAGATGCTTGTAAGACAGGTTTAGGATCTGTTTTATCTAACATGAACGGTCAAGTAGTCGCGTATGCGAGTAGAAACCTGAAACCCGCCGAGACGAGATATCCCATCATAGAATTAGAACTTTTAGCAATTGTTTGGTCTGTGAGACATTTTCGCCCTTATTTATATGGACGTAAATTTAAAATTATAACAGACCACAAACCGTTAATTTATTTATTTAACTTGAAAGACCCAACAAGCAGACTTACTAAATTCCGATTATTCCTAGAGGAGTATGATTTTGAAATAGAGTATGTTCCAGGACGAAACAATGCAGCTGCAGACGCATTGAGTCGCATACCTATTACATCTTCTACTTTAAAATCATTACATCAAAACACAGTATCAGTTTTAACTAGAGCACAAAGTAAAAAATTAAAAACCCCCACTGATTCTTCTTCAGAGAGCTCCACCAGCACTAGGCCTGATCAACCTATTGCGGTAGAACTTCTCAAGAAACCCGATGACGTAACTGAATTAAGTTTTAATCAATTAAAGTTTGACAATTATTCAAAGTCTAAAGATAGCATTATTTCTAATGCAAGTTGTTACGTTTACGTACCTTCGCAATCAGCGATATATCTGAGTACCCGATCGTCATCTACCCCAGAGGTGTTAGCGAGGGACTTAGAGTCATTATGTCAAAAAATAGGCATACATGAGGTACTTATTATTAAAGAAAAATGTAACGAGAGTAAAATCAAAAGTCTTGTACAAGCAACAAAAAGAATTAACTCTGTTACCCCGCGCTTTCTCATAACAAAAAATATATTAAGAATATATGATAGTGAACAAAAAAGAGTAATACTAAATGATTTCCATCTATTACCTACCAGCGGACACGCAGGAGTTAATAGAATGATGAACAACATTAAGCAATATTATTTTTGGCCAGGTTTGAGTAATGATGTAAAACTTTTTGTTAAAAATTGCCATCAATGTCAATATCATAAGCATAGTAATAAACATATTAAGCAGCCCTTAACCATAACATCAACAGCCCACTCATCATTCGAAAGAATTAGTTTGGATATAATGGGTCCACTCGATGTTGATGACTATAATAATAAATATGTATTGACATTACAATGCGATTTAACCAAATTCGTTGAAGCGTATCCATTACCTAGTAAAGACTCGGTCACAGTTGCTCAATCTTTTACCAATAATTTCATTTTACGTTATGGTATTCCTAGAGAAATATTGACTGACCAGGGAACCGAATTCATGTCATCAGTGATGTCCGAAACATGTTCTCTATTACATATTAAAAAATTAAATTCTACGGCGTACCATCACGAAACTGTAGGCGCTTTAGAAAATACTCATAAAACCCTAGGAGCTTTTCTGAGAATCCAGTGTAATAATTATAAACATAACTGGAGCACCTGGATTCCATATTGGTGTTTTTCTTTTAATACCACAGTGCATAGTGAAACTAAATATACGCCTTTCGAATTAGTTTTTGGAAAAATTTGTAACCTTCCAAATAATTTACAATCAGAAATCGACCCCTTATATAACTATGACAGTTATCCCCGAGAACTTAAGTATCGTTTACAACAAGCGCAATCCGACGCACGACGTAACTTGATACAATCTAAAGAGAAAAGAAAATTATTGTATGATAAAACTAGCAATAATGTTACCTATCAGTTAGGCGATTTGTTATTATTAAAGAACCAAGTAGGAAATAAATTAGATAGTATTTACAATGGCCCTTATAAAGTTTTAAGAGATATGACGTCTAATGTAGAAATTTTAAAAGAAAATAAAGCTATAATTGTGCATAAGAATAATACCAAACCATTCAATAAATAACTATTTTATTTGATACGTAATTATAAGTATAGGTACTTAATTACATACCATGTTACTTAACACTTTGTTATTGTTATGATTAAGTGTAAAATGTGAAGCTTCCGTTTTAATTCAATACCATTTCAATTCGATACCATTTTAATTAGATACAATTTTAATTAGGTATATTGTTTATATTGTAAAACGTTTTTGTATTAGTACGATTTAATAAATGAAATAGTTTTAACTTTGCTATGTTGATAATGTTTAAATTTTGTTTACTTATTTTACTTAAGTAATTAAATTTTGGTTAAGTTCGTTAAAGTCAATGTTACGAGTCTGTTCCTTTTTGCAGGGAGGGGATGATCCTTCCACTTTTTCAGGGGAGATGAAGTATGATTGCAACATATTACACAAACAAGATGTTTGCATTATCGCGCATTTACAGAAAATTGGAACACACGCGTAGCATTCTCAGCAATCTAGAATAAGATCGCTTACTAAGATAATGTATCTTTAATTGTACTCAATATTATTATCTCAATATACATCTTGACACCGAACAAGTCACATCTCTATTATTACCTTAGCCTCGGTAAAGCGTCATACCTCTTCAGACGGTTACAGTTGTTACAAATCTGGTAATAAGATATATATTTCTTTATACCTTTATCTAGAATCGTATAGTTTCAGAAACACGATTTTATGACTTTGGCTCGACACTTTTTATTTTCGAAAATACCTCTAAAAATAAGAAATATCAAGATTATTCTTAAATGGGGATACATATACTATTGAAAATTGGTTTAATTAGTGGACACCAATAATATTTAGGATCGTATAGAAGCATTTTTTTAAACTCGCTATAGTTTTTGAATACGAAGTGATTTTGTGTTTTTTTAGCGTAATCGGCAAAATCGGTCTCGCTCCTGCGCGCGTCGCTTTCTCATTGCTATCTCGCTTTAGCATAATTTTTCCGAGTATCGCCTTAACAACGTAATCAATTTACTTGTGTATGTATTATAGATACATGTATACGCCGATTTACGTAACACTGGAAAAATGACTGCCACGCATTTATGTAACATAATTTTACATTTATTGCTAGCAGTGTGTAACTAGCTGCATCAAGATTTATCAATAAAATTGTGAAATTGTAAAATATGCAACTGGTTTTATGAAGAATGATTTATTATTAAATTTCTTTAAAACTGCTAACGGTCTAAACGTTTGAAAGAGATATTATGATATTATAACATTTATTTTCACTAACAATGATCTGCATATCCGAAGTAATTTAAAATATATAAGTACCTAATGATTTTTAAATTATAGTATTCCGTAGTAGTAGTATCAGTAGAAGCGAACTGATAAGATATAAAATAAAGAAAAATATTGTAATTTAAATAAATAATTGGTTTACTGTACTGTGACCGAATTCCGTCCGTCCTTGCGCGACTATAGTTTGAAATACTATTATATTGATATAAACGAGGAATGAACTACTTATCTGAAAATAATGTTTTCATAATGTTAATGTGAGTTATGAACAGAAGAATAATTGCACTGCTGTCCTCTCTAAAGCAAATTTGTCAAAACTTACGTTAAGTGAAGCATACTCGACATTTTCTTTGAATTTGTAAGAAAAAGGTCATACAAAGTTCATATTATGGTCCATGTTTAATTAGGGATATTCATTCTTTGGTCTGTACTTAGTTAATTTAATCATTCTTTGACCAGTCACCATAAATTTATTCAAATGGTAAATCCACATACTAATCAATCGTCATAATATGTTATTTAAGTAAGTGTAATGTTTGTAAAGCTTTGTGTTCTGAACAAAAGCACTTTCTCAATGAGTGACGTCACGAAGTTTAAGGTTGGTCTCAAACAAACACGAGTGACATTGCGGCTGCGAGCGGCGGGCGCGGGCGGGGCGCACCGATCCGCCCGCCCCGCCGTGACAGCTCGTGTCTAGCCCCCGCCCACCACCAACCGGGCTGGGCCAGTCCAACTCCGCCACCAAATACACTGACTGTTCACCTAACACACCTGACAGCAACCAGTGCTTTAAACCACCGATGGAGTGCGAAGCAATGCAAATTGACGAGAAATATGAAATCGCTCGTTTGCCCATAGGGTTGAGAATTGTAGGGAGCGCCTTTTTGTTTTGCAATGGTCTAGCACCATTTGTTAAAAAACAAACATAGCTAGACGCCATATTGTTAACAAAGCTGTATTCCTGTCTGTTAACATTCAAGAGGATAATGCGTTTATAATAAGTTCAGTTTGAAAAATAGTTATGTGCAATTTTCTTCAATGGTTTTTCTCGAGTACAAAATTTCTACATTTTGGCATTCAGTCCTTCCTTCTCGAATAAAACGATTTTCTTTCATCCAATACTTCTTGATTAAACAAAATTCCAAACACTTATGATTCATCTTTAAATAATAAAACAAAAGGCTGTAATGTATCTGGCTTTTTATATATTCAACGAGTGATCTAGAAATGAATCATAGTTTATAGAAGCATCGTAGCGTAGGATTCACCTTGATAACGGCGCGGCTGTTGACAGCGGCGGCATCTTGGACTTGGCGTCATAGCCATAATATCTTCTATGACTCATGATCAAATTGTTTTCATTCCAGTCGGAACTGGTCTAACGGAAACCCCGAGAGAAGGAACCTGGTTTCACTATAACAGCAACATTCCAAGAAACTTAGCCAAAGGTATTTTTACAATTAAACAGGTATCCGATTGAAAAAACCGGAGTTCGGTAACCATCTCTGAGTGTTTTTCGCTAGATTTTCTTATAATGACAGCACCCAATGTTCGGATTTTAATACGTCTTCGATTCTGCGGCGTCACATTATTTTATGGGGCACGTCAGTCTCCCATAGAAACGAAATACTTACCAAAATAATTTATGAGAATAATTTACTGTACTTGTGACAGTATTTATCTAGGTCGCTATTAAAAATATCTAAAATACCTATCCAATAAAAAATTAAAGCCAATTACATTTTTCCACACAAAACTGCAATTTCTTTTTAATTGGGTAGGTAAGTATTTTGTTTTTTTTTTATTTTAATAAGGACCTTGATAAATAAAAAATGGAAAAAAAAATAAAAATGATTTATTTCCACCAAAATAGGTTATATGTAAGTACATAGGAATATTATTTGGGCGGATTGGAGCCTAAACTTACACTACGGGCACAGGACTCAAGGTCTCCCTCCCGCGGTGAGATGTTAAATGCTGTCTTAACCTGAAACATCCCAAGTACAGAAAAAGAGCTAATTTTTTTTATTATTTTGGTATCTGGTTTGTATGAGAGGCTCATTTTAGCTGGCCCCTCCCCAAATCGGGTTCGGGTAAGGCGTTTTCGTGTGATTTGATGAGTTCCAAAAATATAAATGCATTGCTTGCTAATAGTGGAGAAAGGAATGATTTTATTTTTCTTAATTTGTTATGAAAAAACACAAATAAAACTAGACAAAATTTAAAAATTATTTCACCAGTAGAAAGCTACATTGTTCCTGATATAACACGCGGGGAATTCCGCGGGGAGCAGCTAGTAGTTGAATACAGTATATTCCTTTCTATAATTTTCCATCTCAACAAAATTAAGTGAATGTAAATGTGCTAAAATCTTTGTGACTTCGTGAAAATGCGCCCACTACTAGTCGACACATGGAAAACCCCCAAACAAAATAATGCGTAAACTTGTCTGAAAGTTGTTTATCTCAGTCTCGCGCAAAAATCTAAATAGAATTAACAGGAATATACAGGAACATGTAGAAATATTTTATCCATCCGAGAGTACTAAGCCTGTTTGCCTCTTTTCTTAGCGTACCTAATGGATCTTTAGATAATATATTATGTTAAAGGTTTTCCTTTAAAAAGTTAATATATAAAGGGTGTCTCAAAAGTAGGTATAGGATTTGAATTTCGCGCTATTTTCGAAATATTCAAGATGGCGGGTTGAAATTTGACATACGTCATCTTGACACATGTAAAATTAATCGTGGTGCGTTTCACAACGAAACAGCGCATAGAAGTTATACAAATATTTAACGAAAATTCACGATCAATTACAAACACTCGTCAAGTGTCAAGTCGAGGTCGAAAAATCTCGTAATTTCAAGAATAGGTGATGTCAAATGGCCACCAAGATCTTGCCATCTGATGCCACTGGATTTCTTTCTTTGGGGCTACGTGAAAGATAAAGTCTACGCCAACTATCCACAAAACATAGATAATATAGACAAAATATTCGCCGAGTTATTGGTGAAATAAGTAGCGAAATGTGTGAAATTAGCAGCGAAATGTGTGAAAGTGTCATGAAAAACTTCCACACAGCAAAAATGCCCGTGGCGGCCATTTAGCAGATATTCTATTCCAATAAAATTGTACAAGTCTCTTCTTTAAAATAAAATAAAACTACGAAGAAATTCCAATCCATTCGCGTTTTATTGAGACATATCATCCTATACCTATTTTTGGGACACCCGTTATAATCAAACCTAGTATTCTTCAGTGTTACAGAAAAACCTTAAAAAGAGTAATTTACTTAGGAGTAATGTTATATTAATTCGGTTTAAGTTGATGAGATTCCCGCCAACCTCCCTGCTGAGGAGTGGTGTCACCCCCTCCAGGCATGACGGTCGTGATTTACTTACACTCCTGATATTCCTGACCCTGGGGTCGACGCTCTGACCTCTGGATGCGAGGTCTCACGCCCGCCGCCCGCCCAAAGTTAAAGGCAGATAATGATGTTGGCAGCTCGGCCGCTTGTCATAAACAACCTGGAAACAAGCTAATTTAAAATTGTTGAATTGTATTGTTTCAAGGAACAGTATCCCTGACAACTATCTAAATGAGTTTGCTTTTGATTTTTGCAAAGTACTTGTACAAGCCTTGTGTGAACCTTGTATGCACAACTTGAACCTATTTAGCGTAAAGCAG
This sequence comes from Crambus lathoniellus, assembly GCA_949710035.1. Classification (NCBI taxonomy): domain Eukaryota; kingdom Metazoa; phylum Arthropoda; class Insecta; order Lepidoptera; family Crambidae; genus Crambus; species Crambus lathoniellus. Next base: position 685,588 of record OX453301.1, on the reverse strand, counting down.
TACAATTCCACACTTCTAAAGCTAATTACATAAAGAACAGAGAGATAGTTTTTTTTATCCACAACGGGGTAGCACCTTAGCCTTCATCACATGTTAAGTGGTGATAAGGCTGAAGGTGGAAGCGCACTACTCCCGGAATCCTCAATCACTGAGGAACTGGCTATCTTATCTCTAACTGCCGGAACACAATAATGCTGAAAACATCATTGTTATGGCGTCAGACATAGATAAGACGGTGGTAGCTAGCCAGGCGGACTAAGAACAAATCCTACCACCAACCAAACCGAATACAATATATACCCCCACTGGGAATCGAACCCGGGACCTCTTGCTCTGAAATCGGTGGTGTGAACCACTAGACCACGGAGGCGGTTGATTGATAGATATGATCTTGCTTAGATGGTCCCTTGGAAAAACTGTTTTATACATAACATGTTGCCGGACAGAAATTCGCCTTGTTTTAAGAAAGCATTAATAGCATGCATTTATTTATATTTTTAGCACAGTTTAACTTAAAAAGAGACCACAGCCACGTAATGTAATGAATAATCGAAGACAAAAGTTTTTGATTAAATATTTTTTTTGTTATTGAAAAAATTTAATGAAGTATTGAAGAGCATTCGCCCGGACAGTGAAAGGTCGTGGGGGTCTGAGTCCCATCGGAGCCAGTTGTGAGACAGGTCGACTTTTTCTATTAATTTATTTTTTCAATAAAAAAATTTGTGAATGCAAAAAATTAAAATTATAGTTTTTTTATTATTTATTTATTGACTTGATAAAAAGCTTTGTCAGCGTCGTGTCCCCGGCCTAACGGCGCGTTATCAGCGGCCGGAAGGCCAGTCACCCCCGAAACGAGGTCGAGGCCGGCCGCTGACCCGCGCCGCAACTAGCACCAATGCTAAGAAAATGGCTGATAAGGACCGGGAAAGGGGATGAAATTTAGACTTAGTGTTAGCTTATCGTTACGGATGTTAGTCGGCAGAACATTAGTTCGTCTTAATTGTTCTTTTTTGATTAAGTCGCTTCTTCGAAAATTATTGCATAAAGTGGCTCCGCATGGTTTTACCCGCGTGGTAACCGTTCCCGTGGGAATATCGGGCTAAACATTAAAAAGTCTAATCTTTCCTCTTTATAATATTAGTATAGACAATGATTCATATTAGAAAAGGAATACAAGAGCTTCTTATTACAAACTTCTTACTTGTTAGAAATTGTGTTTCCTATGTAAGATTTCCTACTATCATTTTATCAGAGCAGCCGCATTCAAAAGCTGGATGACTGACGGAAAAGTCTGTTCAATAATGTTAGTTTCCACGAGGGCGGCAATTCCTGGTGAAAAAACAGGGCCAAAATAATCATAATAAAAATTAAATTAATTACGTATCTATCATAATTAGTAAACGAAGGAATATTTAACTACCTAATTAATAATGTTTGTGAAAAACGAAATATATGTAGCTTACTTCCGCAAAAAACACAATATGCAAGATGCACCGCCCGCCCGCCCGCAAAAAAATTGCACATGCACACCACGAAAACACCAGTGCACAATACCTGCATCTAGCAAGACAGCAATACACCTTGCACCGTCACCGATTAGACTACTCTACACGTGTTTCGCCCCAACCCGGGGCATCCTCAGGAGATAGTTCGTGCTAGTTCGTGCGAAAAACCAACACCATTGGTGTTGGTTTTTCGCACGAATGGTTAGGGCCTTCCGCCAAGTGACGCCTGATTCAATCAAATTCTAATAATGTTTGTTGAATCCTTTAGAAAGTTTAAACCAAGTGGTACATGTGTACAGACAGACAGACGGACTCAGACGCGAAGGCCGCCCTTCGGCCGAGTGACCCCGCGCGGGCGACACGCGACACCGCGCGACTTGTGTATCACGTCACGCCGCACGCCGCACAGGAAACACCTTGTACTTGACTCATAGGTATTCGTTAGCGTATCAATAGCTAACGTGCGCGACATGTTTTGACATGATGTTTCAGAAACCTGTCATAACTTTAGATTGCTGAACATGAATAGACTTAATATACTGAGGTAACTGGAGTTCTCACCCTGAATAAAAAAGGGTACCCAGCAAATTTGACATTTAGTATGTAGTGGCTGTCAGTTGTCTCATCATACATATTTTTTTAAAGTGTAGGTGAGACGGAATACAGCCACTGTGTAATTTGTGGTCACAAAAAGTGTTAGTACTGCACTCTCCAGTTACCTCAGTATTAAGTCTATCTCCATGTTGCTGAATAATAAACGTACAGTGCTACAGGCTTTTCTGTTCCGTGACAGCCGTGACAGAGGAGCCACTTGCAATACGAAATTAGCTGTCAAAATGGACTGTCGTATGAAAACTGTTTTAGTTCCAAAGATAATCACCGGAACAGAAGAGCTTGTTGCACTTTACAGTGGAACAATCTCTCTGTTCCGGTGACAGTGGCGCTACGTAGGTTTTTCTTTTTTTTGTAGCAATTTAACCGGCCCTGACTTCTAAGGGCGTTTGAGCACTACACTGAATTTTACCGATCCGGAAAAAAACGGATGCTTGTATTTTAATAATTAATCATTTATAATAGTAGAATTTATTTATTTCGTGTAGTTTAGGGTTTGAAACATTGAAACTACACGAAATAAATAAATTCTTACTATTAAAAATGATTAATTAATAAAATACCAGCTTCCGTTTATTTCCGGATCGGTAAAATTCAGAGTAGTGGACAAATGCCCCAAGACCTTCAGCCGCCAGCAGCGCTATGGTTGGACATCAACTTGACAGCAGAATGACATTTAAAAGAAACACGTTAGTTTCACATTTTGGCCACCAGACAGAAAAGTTTATGGCACTGTACTAGCGTATTCATGAAGCTCGACTTAATACTGAGGTAACTGGAGAGTGCAGTACGAACAATTTTTTGAATACCACAAATAACACAGTGGCTGTCTTCCGTCTCAACTGCACTTTAAAAAAATACGTATGGTCATATGAGACAGCTGACAGCCACTACATACATAAATGTCAAATTTGCTGGCGACACTTTTTTATTCAGGGTGAGAGCTCCAGTTACCTCAGAGTATTAAGTCAAACTTCATGAGCGTATTCGTCAAAATTGAGACGATTTTTTTATTCGGGAGTTTTTCACGGATCATGTTACAGATGATTTTTAACATATATTGTTAAAAATCTAGTATAAAATAGTATTCGATGATGATTTATACGATTGGCGTAATTAGTAGTACTTAAAGCGTCTACTATTTGATCTACTGTGCATTTTAATTACCAATTGTTGTACGTGTGATGTGTTGCCCACGGTCTATTGGTCATGTCGACATTGTAAGGTAAATGTCAAGCAAGTCCTGATTGTGTAGTACATCACCTGGGTCGTTGCAAAACGCGACCCGGACGGAATCAGAAACAGCTGAACAAATTTGCACCACACAGAGTTGCTGGATTTGGCAACAAACGCTGTCAACAAAGAGCAACATCTTACAGTAAAATACGTGAAAGAAATTAAAATTAGGAACTGTTAAAACAGATGCTACGAAGGCTATTTTTATATACAAAACTGGGCAGGCATTTGACCACCATCTGGTTTAAATTAACAGGATGTGGTCTAAGATGTTGCATGCTTGCCCAGGAGATGCCTGTTCACTCTGGACTTGAAGATACTAAGGTTGTAGTTATCGTGGAACAAGTATTTTTACCATTGAAAAATGGAAAATGAAGTATTTAGAAGAATCGACCCGTCTCACAATCACAGCCAGCTCCGATGGGACTCGAACCCACGACCTTTCGCTGTCCGGGCCGACTGCTCTGAGCTACGGATTCGTTCGACGACTCCGTAGTCGTTCGACAACTCCGTAGCTCCGATTTTTTCTAAATACTTCATTTTCCATTTTTCAATCATAAAAATTGCATTGTGAATGCAAAAAAGTAAAAATTTAAATAAGTATTTTACCCTTCATGATTTTCGTTTAACTTTCACTGCCCCATCATCATCAGCCATTACAAGTCCCCACTGCTGGAGCACTGGCCTTCCTTGTGGATGGATTAGGAGAATGGGCCATGCATGACTCACCACGCGGGTCCAATGCGAATTGGTGGGTATTAACGACTGCAAATGCAGCCGGGACCAACGGTGTGCCTTCCGAAGCAAGGAGCAGCTCGAGATAGTAAATTTTGGTCACCCATCCCGTGACCGACCATTGCGAAAGTTGCTTAACTTCAACGAACGCAGGCCGAGCGCGCTAACCACTGCGCCACGGGCTCTTCACTGCAACTTTATATTATTTTTACAAATAAAGGGTGTCTCAAAAGTACGTATAGGATTTGAATTTCGCGCTATTTCCGAAATATTCAAGATGGCGGTTTGAAATTTGACATACGTCATCTTGACACATGTTAAATTAATCGTAAAGCGTTTCACAATAAAACAGCGCATAGAAGTTATACGAATATTGAACGAAAATTCACGATCAATTAAAAACACTCGTCGAAAGGTCGAAAAATCTCGTAATTTCAAGAAGAGGTGATGTCAAATGGCCACCGAGATCTTGCCATCTGATCCCACTGGATTTCTTTCTTTGGGGCTACGTCAAAGATAAAGCCTACACCAACGATCCACAAAACATAGACAATTATAGACAAAATATTCGCCGAGTTATTGGTGAAATAATTAGCGAAATGTGTGAAATTAGCAGCGAAATGTGTGAAAGTGTCATGAAAAACTTGCACACAGCAAAAATGCCCGTGGCGGCCATTTAGCAGATATTCTATTCAGATAAAATTGTACAAGTCTCTTCTTAAAAAAACTACGAAGAAATTCCGATCCATTCGCGTTTTATTGAAACAAATCGTCCTATACTTACTTTTGGGACACCCGTTAAAAACAGCAATAATTTAAAGGATAGTATTTCGTATTCAAATAAAATATGATATGGTAAATTGATTTTGATTATAGCTTAACTACGCGCGCTACGAAGTTTCCCAGTAATAGTACCTGTATGTGTGTATGCCATGCACGCCCGTTGCAAGTGTAGGCGTTAATTGTATTCCTTTGGCATGTGGAGTTATGTCACTGGCAATGCTGTTAAAATAGTTTAGAATTTAATGCTCCACGTGCTCTGCGCAGGCCAGCCGCGTCGATAATTGTATGGAATCAATCTAAAATCGATTACACACTACGCTACTAGAAATTTATGCATATTATGCATAATTTTCCGCTGAAAATTAATTCAATCGCACCCATTCATAGCACATTTTCCGCAACTTAACGCTTACACTGAAGTTACTCTGTCTATTCTAGGAAGTTTAATGGCGTTTGCTTCGATCAAATTAAATTTGTGTAACAGAATCCGTCTGCAGATTGTTCAAATAAAAAATGGCGCTACTGCGAACATCCATCAGCGGAAAGAGGAGCAAAATAAAAACAAATTTGTCAAAGTTTTCGTGTATTCGGAAAGATTCGGAGCATAAATCAAAGCTGAAGCGAGTATAATGGGGTCGTTGGAGACCATTACTTATGCGGGGGCGTCCGGCAAACTCCGGCGGGTGAAAACCGGCGGGTGAAAACCGGCGGTCGAAAACCGGCGGCAGGCAATTAGTCTACATCTGCGGAGTTTTTCCGGCGGCGGCTGAAGTGCTGTAGTTTGAAATATCTTTCGACCTTTCCGAGCACTTTGTGTGCCGCACACTTTGTGTTAGCTCCAGTGATTTTGACGTCAAGTTGTTTTACTGACTACTTGTATGAAATTTGCCAGTCACCCATGCAAGGGCCCATGCTAACGTGAGCTAAGGGTGTCGCCGTCGACGGATACGTCTAGAAGGACATCATAATCGTATGGAATACTTTAAGCCAATTTAATATTTTAATATTTTAATACCAATCGAATGATTGGTAGACACTTGTTTACTTATATTATCTTAAAATATCAAACTTAGCACGCATAATTTTCTTGTTTTTTTTAAAGACTTTCTTGAAGATTATTTACCGGGGCATCGGCCATGCGAATCGCAAATTATTCAGGAATAGCACCACTCAGCGCCCCATTACTACGGAAATGAGGTTAGGCGCCCTCCGTGGACGGACGGAGAAATGTTGCGTTTGCAAAACGTGATTGAAGCAATTTATATCTGTGCCGACTGTCCCTGTCCTAATGATTGCGCGTTACGTTTTCGACTGTCATTTAAAATATTTCTTTTTTGTTGCAGGTCCTATTGGCCCCTTAACAAATGTTACCAGCTCAGATCTTGGAATCATAGACGGTGAGTAATACTCATGTTTTAAAAGCCATCAATCATTAAATCTCAATCATGAAGCTCGACTTAATACTGAGGTAACTGGAGAGTGCAGTACTAACACTTTTTTGTCACCAAAAATTACACAGTGGCTGTCTTCCGTCTCACCTACACTTCAAAAAAATACGTATGGTCATATGGGACAACTGACAGCCACTACATACATAAATGTCAAATTTGCTGGGTACACTTTTTTATTCAGGGTGAGAACTCCAGTTACCTCAGAGTAGTCGAGCTTCATGATCTCAATCGTATCTCTCTTGTCAGAGTGAATCAACAAGGAGTACCTACCTACTATTGGAATCGGGAGACGACAAGCAAGCTTCACGGACTTCTTTAATAATCATTGATTTAACTTCTGAGAAATCACTTGAAATCATATCACACAGTGTCACTCTGTCTTTTATAGATAGTTATTAATGTTAACGAATGTAATTTAACAATACCCAAATAAACTATTTCACCTTTAGTTCTCAGCGTCGAGAAGGAGGTAAAAGGGATTACCCACACGTATGATGACGTTCTCTGAATACCAATGATAGATTATTTATTTTGAGCGCATCTGTCTACCTGATGATCTTGAATACTTGACAGCGATGTCAACTTGTATTGTCCGGTGAATAGAGTCCGTGCTATAATGCTTTCCGAGGAGTAGAGATCTAAGACTGAGGAATATTTTTGACATTGTATTAAACCAGCGTAATCGCGCGCATAAAATGCGCTATTACCTACCTACTTTTGTCATCAAGCTTAATTTCAGCTTAATAATATCGAAACTAGCTTTTGTCGCGGCCCAAATTTTCTCGCTCGCGTCAAATTTTGTAACATTGTTTACATCATACATTTCATTTCAAGAATTTCGGAAAATCCTATGTAGGAGATACTTATGTTAAAATAACTACCTCGTATGCTTGTTGGTAGAGCAGTTAGTAACGGTTGTCTTTTATAACACAAATAAATTTATATGCCGCAGGGATATGAGGAAATCAGAGATTTCACGAAATCCCTAGGGATATCACGAAATCACGGAAGATGTGGAATTGTCTTATTTTCGACGTCTTCTTCCTAAACAAGTTCAGTGATATGTCATTTCACTAAACTAAATCTAGTGAAATGAAGAATGACTGAAGTAATAACAGTAAGCTCACGGCTGCAGGTGACAGGTATGAGCGAGTTTGTATCGGAAGTCCTGTAGAACACGTGATAGGTTAGAAATTTCGTGGTTATTTTTTTTTGTGAAAACAATTCATCAGTTGTTTCACAAAAAAAAATTACCATGAAATTTAATTTCTAACCTATCACATGTTCTACAGGACTTCCGAGTCAACTCTCACCTCTGAAATCCACTTTTCTGACATTTCACTAGATTTAGTTTAGTGAAATGACATATCACTGAACATGTTTAGGAAGAAGACGTCGTAAATAAGAATATTCGACATCTTCCGTGATTTCGTGGTATCCCTAGGGATTTCGTGAAATCCCTGATTTCCTCATATCCCTGCGACATATATAAATGGCAGAGCTAATGTTCCTTCATTGTTGATTCCAGGAAGTTGTGCGGTAGGAGACGTGGTGTACATGGTCGGCGATGAGTTCCCGGGATCGGGTCCGTGCGAGCGATGCGCGTGCGCCGGCGGCTCGGTGTCGTGCGCGCGCCAGCACTGCGAGCCGCGGCCCGGCTGCAAGGCACTGCACCGCCCCGACCAGTGCTGCCCCACCTACCAATGCGGTTAGTATGCATGTTGTGCAACGACCAACTTTTTTGATTATTATGGCGGAAATACCCGGTTCACTTTTGCCTTTCAATTTGGATGAAGCAACCAAATTGAACAATGTAAAAGTAGACTCATTCAATGTCAATGTGCGCCTGTATTTCTACGCCTTTCAACCAAAGTGAATCAATTTGATTGAACCGTGTAATATTAGCATTATCGTCAATTTATAGCACTGTGTGATTCTAGCCCTATGCCAAGAACATGCAACCCACAGATCACCTGTACGTAGCAATACAACCCCACAGCTACAGATAAGTGCCCAATGTAAAAAATATGTATTGTTTAACGTAGACCTCAATGTCTCAAGACGAAAGTCTTTGACCAGTGTGTGTTGCCAGTAATGACCTATGGAAGTGAGACGTGGTCTTTTACTATGGATCTCATAAGAAGGCTCAAAGTCACCCAGCGAGCAATGGAGAGAGCGATGCTTGGTATTTCCCTGCTCGATCGTATCAGAAATGATGAGATCCGCAGGAGAACTAAAACAACCGACATAGCTCGAAGGATTGCATCATTGAAGTGGCAGTGGGCGGGACACATATCGCGGAGAACCGATGGCCGTTGGGGCGGAAAGGTTCTCGAATGGCGACCGCGTACCGGACGACGTTCCGTGGGCAGTGAAGAGGTATGACGCTTTACCGAGGCTAAGGTAATAAAAGAGATGTGACTTGTTCGGTGTCAAGATGTATATTGAGATAATAATATTGAGTACAATTAAAGATACATTATCTTAGTAAGCGATCTTATTCTAGATTGCTGAGAATGCTACGCGTGTGTTCCAATTTTCTGTAAATGCGCGATAATGCAAACATCTTGTTTGTGTAATATGTTGCAATCATACTTCATCTCCCCTGAAAAAGTGGAAGGATCATCCCCTCCCTGCAAAAAGGAACAGACTCGTAACATTGACTTTAACGAACTTAACCAAAATTTAATTACTTAAGTAAAATAAGTAAACAAAATTTAAACATTATCAACATAGTAAAGTTAAAACTATTTCATTTATTAAATCGTACTAATACAAAAACGTTTTACAATATAAACAATATACCTAATTAAAATTGTATCTAATTAAAATGGTATCGAATTGAAATGGTATTGAATTAAAACGGAAGCTTCACATTTTACACTTAATCATAACAATAACAAAGTGTTAAGTAACATGGTATGTAATTAAGTACCTATACTTATAATTACGTATCAAATAAAATAGTTATTTATTGAATGGTTTGGTATTATTCTTATGCACAATTATAGCTTTATTTTCTTTTAAAATTTCTACATTAGACGTCATATCTCTTAAAACTTTATAAGGGCCATTGTAAATACTATCTAATTTATTTCCTACTTGGTTCTTTAATAATAACAAATCGCCTAACTGATAGGTAACATTATTGCTAGTTTTATCATACAATAATTTTCTTTTCTCTTTAGATTGTATCAAGTTACGTCGTGCGTCGGATTGCGCTTGTTGTAAACGATACTTAAGTTCTCGGGGATAACTGTCATAGTTATATAAGGGGTCGATTTCTGATTGTAAATTATTTGGAAGGTTACAAATTTTTCCAAAAACTAATTCGAAAGGCGTATATTTAGTTTCACTATGCACTGTGGTATTAAAAGAAAAACACCAATATGGAATCCAGGTGCTCCAGTTATGTTTATAATTATTACACTGGATTCTCAGAAAAGCTCCTAGGGTTTTATGAGTATTTTCTAAAGCGCCTACAGTTTCGTGATGGTACGCCGTAGAATTTAATTTTTTAATATGTAATAGAGAACATGTTTCGGACATCACTGATGACATGAATTCGGTTCCCTGGTCAGTCAATATTTCTCTAGGAATACCATAACGTAAAATGAAATTATTGGTAAAAGATTGAGCAACTGTGACCGAGTCTTTACTAGGTAATGGATACGCTTCAACGAATTTGGTTAAATCGCATTGTAATGTCAATACATATTTATTATTATAGTCATCAACATCGAGTGGACCCATTATATCCAAACTAATTCTTTCGAATGATGAGTGGGCTGTTGATGTTATGGTTAAGGGCTGCTTAATATGTTTATTACTATGCTTATGATATTGACATTGATGGCAATTTTTAACAAAAAGTTTTACATCATTACTCAAACCTGGCCAAAAATAATATTGCTTAATGTTGTTCATCATTCTATTAACTCCTGCGTGTCCGCTGGTAGGTAATAGATGGAAATCATTTAGTATTACTCTTTTTTGTTCACTATCATATATTCTTAATATATTTTTTGTTATGAGAAAGCGCGGGGTAACAGAGTTAATTCTTTTTGTTGCTTGTACAAGACTTTTGATTTTACTCTCGTTACATTTTTCTTTAATAATAAGTACCTCATGTATGCCTATTTTTTGACATAATGACTCTAAGTCCCTCGCTAACACCTCTGGGGTAGATGACGATCGGGTACTCAGATATATCGCTGATTGCGAAGGTACGTAAACGTAACAACTTGCATTAGAAATAATGCTATCTTTAGACTTTGAATAATTGTCAAACTTTAATTGATTAAAACTTAATTCAGTTACGTCATCGGGTTTCTTGAGAAGTTCTACCGCAATAGGTTGATCAGGCCTAGTGCTGGTGGAGCTCTCTGAAGAAGAATCAGTGGGGGTTTTTAATTTTTTACTTTGTGCTCTAGTTAAAACTGATACTGTGTTTTGATGTAATGATTTTAAAGTAGAAGATGTAATAGGTATGCGACTCAATGCGTCTGCAGCTGCATTGTTTCGTCCTGGAACATACTCTATTTCAAAATCATACTCCTCTAGGAATAATCGGAATTTAGTAAGTCTGCTTGTTGGGTCTTTCAAGTTAAATAAATAAATTAACGGTTTGTGGTCTGTTATAATTTTAAATTTACGTCCATATAAATAAGGGCGAAAATGTCTCACAGACCAAACAATTGCTAAAAGTTCTAATTCTATGATGGGATATCTCGTCTCGGCGGGTTTCAGGTTTCTACTCGCATACGCGACTACTTGACCGTTCATGTTAGATAAAACAGATCCTAAACCTGTCTTACAAGCATCTGTTTGTAGCCGAAAGATGTTACTTTCTGAAAAATCTGGATAAGATAAAATAGGGGGTTGAATTAATGCTGATTTTAATTTTTCAAATGCCGTTTGACACTCTGATGACCATAGAAACTGTACATTCTTTTTTCTTAATTGATTTAAAGGATAAACAATGTTTGCAAAGTTCGGTATGAATCGTCTGTAGTAATTTGCAAACGCGACAAAACGATTGACATCGTCGCAGTTCATCGGCACTGGATAGTTTTGCATGGTTGCAATTTTACTTTCATCTGGTAAAATTCCATCAGAAGTTATTTTGTGTCCTAGATATATTATTTCGTTTCGCAAAAATTCACACTTCATAGGATTTAATTTTAAGTTAACTTTTCTAAATCTCTCTAGTATACTAATTAAGTTTTTATTGTGGTTTTCTATAGATTTCCCGAAAATTACGCAATCATCTAAATAAATAAAAGCCTTTTTATAATTTAAGCCTGACATTGCAATAGTCATAAGACGTGAAAATACACTCGCAGATGTCCGGAGACCCATGGGACAGCGTTTCATCTGAAAAATTTTATCACCAGCAGTGAAAGCTGTGTACTTTCGTGAATCTTCGCTTAAAGATAACTGATAATAGCTTTGCGAAAGGTCTAATTTTGAAAAATAAATGTTATTTGCAAGCGAATCTAAGATATCAGTTATATTAGGCAAAGGGAATTTGTCGTCCTCAATACGATTATTTAACTGCCTGTAATCTATAACTAATCGCCATTGTTTCTCGTTTGACCTATCTGTTTTTTTCGGTACAAGCAAGACGGGACTAGACCACTCTGACGTAGCCTCTTCTATAATATCATTTTCGAGCATAATATCTATCTGTTTCTGAACTTCCTTCCTTAGTGCGAACGGTAATCTATGTGGCTTGACATAAACTGGCGAGACATTAGGTTTTAAAGTTATATTATGGGTCATTAGGTTTGTACAAGAGAGTTTGTCGCCTGGCAGATGAAAAACATCTGCGTACTTAGCGCAAATACTTTCAATACTTCGTTTTTCTTCTAAATTCAGTTCAGGTAAATTTAATAATCCTAATAATGTTTTTACACGATCGACAGAAACCTCCTCTTTTTCAAAATTACAGACTTCAAAATCATTCAATGAAAAAGTCTCTAAATCGGTAAGATCTAGATCAACTTCTTTCTCAGTGGTGTTTAATATCCTTACTGGCATGCGACCATTACAAGGTTTCGCTATTATACTTCCTATAAAAACTCCTTTCTGTATCTCTTTAGATAAACAAACACAATCGTCGCCTAACGATGTAGGTATATATTTTATTACCTCACATCGTGGCGGTATCAAATGTCTATAGTGACTCAATATAGGTATAGACACATAATTACTATCTTTAGTTAAAAGCAAAGTATTTTCTTTATAGTTAATTATAGCTTGATAGCGTTTCAAAAAATTATCACCTAAAATACCATTTGCAGAACAAGACATATTTTTAAACACATACATTTTTTCTCTAAAAACTAACCCATTATAAGACAAATCTAAGTAAATATATCCTTCAGATACTAGTTTACCGCTAACACCTTTTATAACTAACTTCTCAAATGTAATTAAATTCAATAACTTCGGATAATCGCATAACCATTCGTATTTTAAAACACAAAGGCTTGCTCCGCTATCGACTAAAAGATCGATATTGCTATTACTTACGTTAAAAGTTACGGTACTACTATTATTGTAGTTTAAAACATAATTTTCAGTAGGAACGAAAAAAATCTAAATTATTATCGTTCTGGGGCTCAGAACGCGCTTGTGACTCACTATTGGTCGATTGCTCGTGGCTAGCGTACTGCACACGTTGAAAAGGCACAGCTGAGCGCGGCGGGCGCGGGCTCGGCCGACCGCGGTCACGTGAACGTGATTGTGTTCCTTGCGCGGCGCGGGAGTCTCGCGACATGTACTTACCTTGTTGTGGTCTCGTGTTTCCGGCAGCGTACCTATTGTTTGCGCTAAATCTATTATAGTAACTATATTTATTAGAATAATTACTTGGCTGACGCGGATAATTAGTAGGTGTGCGTGAGAAATTACGAGTATGAAACTTTTTAATGTTCATAACTTCCTCGTGTCTGGTAGACATTGACTGCTCGTCTAGGGCAGTTCTTATAGCCTCTGGTAAAGAATCAAAGTGACGTGATGCTATGATAGTACTAAGCTTTTGATTCACTAATCCATCTGAAAAGCGCTTGATTGCAACCTTTTCATTAATGGGACGCAATACTTCAAACTTAGTAGCGTCGTCATCCGCTTGTGCTATGGTTAAATTCACAAAAAGTTGTTCTAGTTCCGAGCCGAATGACTCGATCGACCTATGACCTTGACGACAGTTTTGTAATTTGTGTTGGATAGCAACAGCAGATTTTTTCTGAATCAAATGCGTATTCATATCTCTAATTAAATCTTTAATAGTTGGATAACTACTTTTTAAACGTAATTTTGCGCTAGGAGAGAGCCTAGTTTTAATCACAAAATCAATAAGTAACCCATGAGTAGCATCGCTGATCATTGAACTATATAATTGTATACCATCAATTAGAGATTTAGTGACGTGTTCTTGACCTGTCATCGTTGGTAAAAGTGCAATGGCTGTCTTCAAGTCAAATTTATCTTTTTCTGCCATTTTTGAAATACTACTAACACTTAAAGTCTCTAAAGAAATAATTTTGTCATAAATGATCTGAATGTCATTTGCTATTTTATTAATTAAAGTTATATCTTTAGTTGATACCTCCGATTTTTCAACTAAATTATGTACTTGAGCTAAAATATACTCTAATTTCGCGTATTCAAGTTTCGCTTCATTAAATTTCGTAAAACCTAACTCTTTTTGACGTCTATCTGGTCCTAGTTTTACTAAATTATCTTTAATATACAATAGTTTCTTATGCAATTCATTTAAATCGGAAATAATAAATGACATTATCTAATAAGAAAAAAAATGTAATCCTACATATTATTTAAAACGTTTAGGTATAAAATAACTTACGACTTACGGTGGCATTATAGCGCGCGAATAAAATAATTACGTCTCTGCACGATGAGTAGGTATGTGGTGACCGGCGTGGCGTGTGGGGGCTGGGGCTGCGGGCTGGGGGTTTTCTCATGCTCCTTGAGTGTGTAGGATCTTCAGACTTCTAAGATGGGTTCCTGGACCGCTTGAAACAGCTAACTGAAGATCGGGCTGGGATTTCCCTTGCCCCTCGTACAATGGGCCGGGTTTCTACCCTGGACACCTCCTGGTCTACGTTGATGGTTGAGTCGACGTCGTTGCCAGTTCCACGGAAGATATTGTGTTTCTTAGAACTGCGCTGTTGAATTCTCTACGGAGTCGGTTGACAATTCGGTCCCAAATTTTCCGGATGCAGGCGTAAATGATGAGTATAACGATGAGAAGCAGTATGACGGATAGTAAAATTTCTGTTGTAGTGAGCTGGCTTGAAGTTTTCTGCGTTGCTTGGGCGTCGCCGCTGGCGGTTTGTGCGATGATAACTTCTTCTTTACTTTGTGGTGCTCCCATATTATTGTTTTGTCTTCCCAAGTAATGCGATGAACAGAAGTGTAGAGCCAAATAGCACCGCAACGAAGACTGCTGCTAGTATGGTGTTGAAAATTTTGCTTTGCTGCTCCATGTAGTAATGATTTTCCCGCAAAAATTTATAAGTTCGGTTGGCAAAGGGTCGCCATGAAGAGGTATGACGCTTTACCGAGGCTAAGGTAATAAAAGAGATGTGACTTGTTCGGTGTCAAGATGTATATTGAGATAATAATATTGAGTACAATTAAAGATACATTATCTTAGTAAGCGATCTTATTCTAGATTGCTGAGAATGCTACGCGTGTGTTCCAATTTTCTGTAAATGCGCGATAATGCAAACATCTTGTTTGTGTAATATGTTGCAATCATACTTCAGCAGGCCCCCTACAAGGTGGACCCACGATCTAGTCAAGATCGCGGGAAGCCGCTGGATGCGGGCAGCGCAGGACCGATCGTTGTGGAGATCCTTGGGGGAGGCCTATGCCCAGCAGTGGGCGTCGTTCGGCTGACATGATGATGATGATGATGATAACGTAGATGAGTTTTTGTGTCTCTATGCTACGATGTGTGCCGTTAAAGATATTGCGTTATTTATCGGTTAATAAATCAACACCTAAATAGGTGACAGGGCAAAAGTTTCGTAAATTAATTTTTATTTGATTCAGACTGAATAAATAAAGATAAATAATAAAAGTATCTTATGTTAGTGGGGTAAACGATAACCCGCCTCCCCCTGCTCTCAGCTTTCAGGGGACTTATGCCCGAATACTCGTACGCTACTTACCTTTGGGAGCGTCTCACACATCGCCCTGTCACTTTAAGGCGAGGAATCCCGACCGAAATATGCACGCTAACGCTTGCTCGGCCGCGCTCTATACACTTCGCGTGGATCCAGCGGCAGCCGGCAGTGAACTGCGAACTCGCGAGCGCCCCGCGAATCGAAAATCACTTTAAATTCATCTAAAAACTATATAATAAAAAAATTAAATTTATGACGGCCGGAATCCCTCGGCTATTCAAATACAATTATTTTCATATGTTTTTCATTAACTAAAACCAAGTATACAGCAAGTAATATGATATTTGAATTATTATTAGACGGATGTTTTGGATTCTATTTGACACAGTAAAATATCACCAATCGAAAAAAAACGGCCGGAAGCACTAGATAAATAACTGTAAAATAACATATATTTTTTCCAAATTTTAAGTACTTGTGATTTGCGAGTAATCCATAATTTAAAATACCCTATATTGGGGAATCGGCGCCTTAAATGTCAAACGTATGAAAGAGATGCCGTGATGTTTGAGAGGCTCCCAAAGATGATTTGCGTACGAGAATTCGGGCGTTAGGGAACTGGGTGAAATGGTTCCTATCAAGGTAACTGATCACCCTTCCGGCTTTGCTGGCGTCCCTTCTAAATAATAAATAATAATCTTATTTTGTGTATAAAAATATAGGTACACTCGGGGACAAATTCAGTGAACCACATCTTACTTCTTGTCGTGTGGCTGGCGTCTCACCGTTCAGTTGCAGTCCCTATCCGTAATTGCTTATGCATTGTACTACACTAGTTTAATACATAAAAAAATAGTAAAAGGGTCTGCGCGTGAATGGTGAGGCACCAGCCACGTGAAAAGAAGTAAGAGGTGGTTCACCGAATTTATCCCCGACTGTACGTTTACCTAATGGACCTACATTCCTTGAATTTAGTTCCTGGTTCGTTGTATATTTCTCACGAAGCCTTAATGTTGTCATCGCCTTGGATAATGGCCAATAACCGTCCCACAAGGCTCGATGCTACAGATGTATAGCATTTTAAATGGATGCATTTACGTAAATACATGTCATCATTTAGACGTGGAAGTACATAGCTAGAGGCTAAGTAGTTAGCCGACAACTTATTTTAAGTAGTGGCTCCCCGGTTTTATCTGCGTGGTACCCGTTCCCGTGGAAATATCCCTATGTGATTCAAGATATATGTAGCTTTATAATGGTGAAACATTATTAAGATCGGTTCAGTAGTTTTATCCATTACACACAAACCAAAAATCAAATCATTCCTCTGTATAAGTTTAAAAAGTTTCCAAAACCTTCAGGTTGCCAAATTCGGCGTAGGTTTCATTCTAAAATGTTGTAATTAGTGCTTGCCTAACAGAGGAACTAAAATAATCCCAGACTTCTTCTAGTTAACGAGTAGAATAGAACACGTAAATAAAAATATTGACAACTAAGACACCAGTATATTGTGAGAGAGAGAGAGAGAAAGAGAAACATTTATTGACTATACACACAATTACAGTAATATTAAAAGTAAAAAAAAAACCAGGTGTACAGCCAACTAGCCCCCCACCTCAGCATAGTATTGCAACAGTAGAAAAAAAGGATACTGTTGCAACGCTGATATTCTGGATATTGAACAACGCATTCTCCAAATAAAACTGTTTCTAACCTTGAGTTTTCCATAATTCCAGAATGCGAGCAAGACGGTCGCACGTACGGCAACGGCGAGAAGCTTGTGGACCCCGCGGACCCGTGCCGCGTGTGCTACTGCCAGGGCGGCGAGGTGGTGTGTCGCCGGATCGCCTGCTTCCGGCGCGACGACTGCCGCCCGCGCCTCGTGCCCGGCCGCTGCTGCCCCGAGTACGACAACTGCCCGCTCAGAGGTGAAGAGAGAAAACATTATGACTTTTTTAAAAACCGACGACAATCCTGTTATGCCCTACAGGGCCCATAAAGATCTGTATTATAATATGTAACATCTTTCTTTCTTTAAGGAATGCAATAAACTATTTGATATTTGATCCTTGTACAGCTGAAGTTATTCGTAGAGTAGTATAAATTTCATATACAAATTGAGTATTGAAACGTTTTTCTCTATTTCAGGAGTAACGACCATTCCCGGTGTAGCTCCAGCCTCCACCAGCGTCTCGTCTGTCGATATTGTTGAGCCTAGCGCCGCACCACCCGCACCTAAAGAAAATATCAAGAAAGAAATAACTATCAAGGAAATCACGCCAGTGTCCGAGATACCGGCCATCACTGATGTCAAGATTAAGGAAATCCTACCTACTAGTGGCGAAGTGACCGATTACTCTTCGTCCAAATCACCCTTGATCCCGAGGGAAGCGACTTCCGACAAAAACTCTAATAGTCAAGTTGAACTTACGGAGCGCCCTATGATAGTAGAAATACATTCCGCCTCATCACCCGAGGTTATTTCATCCTCTTCACCTGAAATTATAGCATCTTCTAGTGAAATTTCAGAGATTAAAACTACTCATGACTCTACGCCATCAAAAATAAGTCTTTCGACTCAAGATTCCATCAATAGTGATATCTATCCATCAAATGAACCAACTATGGGATCATCGCCTATTGTTCAAGAAGTCATTCCAGTGGCTACCACCGCAAAGGCGCCGGTGATGTTAGAAGAAGAAGATCAATCACTGATTGACCATAACCCAGCTTTCCCCCCAATTCCAGATGATTTGTCACTAGTGGGGAATCACCAAGACGAAATGAATTCTGATCCCAATGTAGAGGGAGATCACATATCGAGTAGCCATGATGTTGTTAGTGTCACAAGCACGACAACAGAAGCATATGTTGTTACAGAAAGCCAAAGCACAACATCAGAAATTAAAGAAGCATCAGAACCGACAACTCCTAGTGTTAGAACTTCAGAAGTCACATACGAAGCTGTAACTGGCAAAGTAGACGAAATGAGTTCTACATCTACAACAACTCCAAAACAAAGCTCAATGCTTAATTTACGGTCGGCTTTACCTACTGAAATATTGAATGTCCCGTCTTACACTCCCGAAGATATCAATGGAGAGCTAGATGACATCACTGAATCTACTACAGTTTCTGATCAAACTGCTCCTGCGGCTACAACTGAAAATGTTGAAAAGCCCGCAGAAACTGCGGTTAACGATAAATCAACATCAACATCCGAAAAGCCCATTACTAATCCTAGCATACCAGGTATTAAAATAATAGAAATCACTACACCTCAAAATCGTGACGCACTTATCACAAAGTCTGAGAATGAAGAGCCTACCACTATTTTAGCTAAATCTAATATAGCAACAGAAATAACAGCTCAAACAGAATTTAGTTCATTGCCTATAGAGACAAGTGATCAAAATCCTCACGAAGAAACATCAAAAGACAAGCTATCGACATCGTCATCGGCAGAACCGACAGTAGTAGAAACGATCCCAACAAATTTACCACCAGTAGAACCAGAAATTATAACGGTTTCCCGAGAAATCCCAGCCAACACTGAAACCCAAAGTTTTGAAAATGTTGAAACTACAGAATTTGTTCTGACATCCTTTGGCTCGTCGGAAACAGCGACAGATGCTGTCGAGGTGATTAAAATTTCTCCTGAAGTCGGTAAAAGTGCCGCCATTATAGAGTCAGATAACGAAAAAAAGAATAATGTATGGAATGATCTTATAGACCTTGTTGGAGACGTGGCATCCATCAGCGACCACACTGATGGGCCTACTGCAACTCAACATGTCCCTAATGCTCCCAGCATATCTGATTCTGAGGAACTCATTCCTGTGAATGCTGGTTACAAAAGTAAAAACAATAACTGGAATGTAAATTCAATAACTGAGGTACCGAAAACTAAAAATAGTGTCCCTGTTATTAAACAAAAAGTTATCGAAATCGAAGACGAAGAGTCAGACGGTCTCACCGATTCACCACCACCGAACGATAAGGTCGAGCCGACTACGCGACGACCAATTATCGATAACGTTACAGATGACCAATCTGAAAACAAAACAGAAACGAAAGACATAGAAATCATTCCTCATACATATGTGCCCTCTGTTGACAGACGACCAACCAAAGTAGTGATGAAAAAGAATAATGAAAAACCGATTTCCGATGATGATGCCGTTGGAGATGGTCTTCTTGCGGAAACTTCGGAAGCTGCCACCGAAGGCAAGGCGGTGTCGAACGAACTCACCACGTCTCCTGATATCGAGGCCATTCCCTCAGAAAACACGCAAAGTACAGATGAAGCATCAAGCACATCCACAAGCTCAACGACGCAGTGAGAGCCGAGTCAGACAGTCGGTGGAACCTCAGCTTATCAGCATTTTGTAGAGAATAAGTTTCGTTCTTGAAACTATAAGTTTACGTAGGCACTATAGATTTACAGTCGTATACAGCAGCCCGACATAAACGTCAGTGCTCTGCTCGCCGACGGGTCCGGACGCGACAGGCGCTCGTGACTGGTTATTTATATTTTTAATTTAAGTAGACGACCAGTGACCGCTGCCGCTGGTCCAATTAATTATGTGTATTAGCTGGACAAATTATTTATAACATAGTTAGATAGAGAATAGGGAACGTGAAACGCCGGTCGGACGCGAAACGCGCCGATCGCAATGTGTCAAATTACGAAAGCGAAGTATTAGTCGATAGATCTTCGTGTTAGACCGTAAGTTATTTATTTGTTTAGTGAGAGATCGTGAGTAGAGTGATCGATAAGTAAGCAACCAAGCTAGTCAACAAGTGACTCCGCGCGCGGGGCGCCGCCATGCCGCCATGCTACCGCACGCCGCTTGCCGCGCGCAATGCGTACTCCAGTAGTTCGTCCACGTAAGAACAAACTCATCTTGTATATGTATCTAAAGAAACTCATGCCAACTCAACTTATAATAATAATATTATAAATGAAACGTAACAAAATTTGGTACAAATCGAATTTGATATTACTTATAGAATTAACCATACCTAATGAACTTTAATATAAATTTAGATCTAGTTGGTATAGATTAATGATTGTGATCGCACATAAATTTAATTTATTGCACTGGATGGCGCCGTTTTTATGTTGGTTCTGTCGGGATGGGTGGCCGCTCGCCGGCCGCGGCTTCTTGCTCCGGAAGACTGTATCTTTTCCCGGGCAATAAGCGCTTGTGCTCACTGTATTATTTAATATCCAATTTATTGTTTTTTACAAAATAAAAATTCTAGACTGATATTTGTTTTTCATTTTCTTAACCAATTAATTAAAAATTGAATGATAAATTTATTCATAAAAGAAATAGTTATTTACTTTAGACAAGCCTCATATTATATTAACCCAGCCAGCATACAAAGAAAATAACTACTGATGACGAAGGATGGAGCTGAAGCCACTAAAAATGTTTTAAGTCCGGAGCTTTTTTTCAATGAAAGAACAATAAATAGTTGGCTGGTAGAAATTTCAATTTGAAATAAGCCGTGCCCCTGTACAATACTTTTCTATTTCTTTCTTTTCTGTTTTACTCTTATGTGTGTGTACTAAATATGTAAATAAATAAATAAATAAATAAATTTATTTGTGTGAAAGAACATAATTTATGTATAAATTACTTTTAAAATATATTTCCTGATAAACTAGGTATAAAAATAAAGTATTTAGAAAAAATCACAACCAGCTCCGATGGTTATGAGAGGGGTCGATTTTTTCTAAATACTTTTTTTCAATTTTTCACTTATAAAAATTGCATTGTGAATGCAAAAAAGTAAAAATTTAAATAACAACTTAAGTAGCGAAAGTTCTTCCAGTACATAAAAAAGGAAATAAATTAGATCCGATAAATTATCGTCCTATAACGTTATTACCTATTTTGTCAAAAACTTATGAGAAGCTCATTAAGTAAGATTGTTAGCTCATCTGCATCGAAATGGCATTTGAAGTAAAAAGCAGTTTGGGTATCAGACGTTGTTAGGGACAGTAGACGCAATAAATAATTTAGTTGATGATATTGTGTCTAAATTAAATGATAAATTGAAGACAGGTGTGTTCTTTTTGTCTCAAGCTCTGCTTTTGATACAATCGATCATGAAATCTACAAGAGAAAAAAATCTTTCCGTGTTCTGTGATTTTACAAAAACTAGTACACTACGGAGTTAGAGATTCGAAATATTAGTTATTTTAATCTTACTTAATTAATCACAAGCAGTTTGTTGAACTAAAAAAATAGTTGAAAATATAGAAGTTACCTGTAAATCAAGATTAACTACAATTAAAAGGGGCGTTCCACATGGCTCCATCTTAGGACCCATTTTATTTATTATATTTTTAACGATTTAGCAGACTATATGACAGCTAAGCAAACGGAAGCTAACTTAACTATTTATGCTGATGATACTAATCCTATAGCATCAGCCAATACAATAGAAGAAATAAATACAAAAGTAAATAAGATGCTTTACAACTTTGATTATTGGTTTACTTGCAACAATCTCATATTAAATACAAAAAAAACATCAGCTATCTTATTTAGGCCCAATGCGAGGGAAAAAGAGTCCCTTAACCCTTTAGTTCGCAGAAAACAAAATCTCAAAATTCGTCACTTTTTCTATTTAGGCGCTTTATTTATGGATTAAACCTATCTAGAAAAATAAAAAAAAATATATATTATGTGCCATTTTCGAGAAAATATATGTCGTTGAGGAACGACATTGCGCATCCCTCAAAGATGTAGATTGAATAATGTATGTCGTTCACCACCAACACTGCGCCTTTCTCTAGGAAGGAAATTAGGAACATAAATTACTGTTTCGTTAATCTTTTATTATCATAACTTAACAAAATCAAAGAATACTCATTCATTATCCATGACAATATAAAAAACACTACCCTTTCCGGTACTGTTCACTTTCTATATGTTGATGCCCTAGCATAAGCCGCTCTAGCAGAGACTATCGAAGATGCTAGACTGATGCTGTCTGAGGACTATGAGGACAACGCACTTCGACCTAATCCATCAAAGACTGAATCAAGTTTTGATATTTTATATAAGAAAGCGTGAAACATCTCGTTTTGTGATGTGTTGCCTATAATGTCAAACATAAAACTACTATAAGTAATCTCGGGGCCTGCTCCCAGAATATGACTCTATCGTACCAAAACCACTGCCAAAACTCAAAGTAAGAGGTTAGCTTGAAGGACAACCTGCTTTTTCGACTCGGTTCAGCATCATGGGGCACTTTTTCACAGGTCCTCCCAATAACAGGGTTCTCACTATGATTTCGTCGGGTGAATATGCGCCGCCAGTTTGGCACCGCTTTACGCATACAAAGAAGGTAAATCTAACCCTAAATAAGACCTGTCGCATCATAGGAATGTGCCTAAAACCCATAAAAATGAATGCTGTGCGCGCTTTCAGACAAACCTCCTTCTGCAGTTCGCTGAGAGATAGCCTGTACCGTAGGGAAAATCAAACAGGAGAATAATAACAAGCATTCTCTCTACGGTCCAAATTGCTATCGATAAATAAACATTATTAAACATTTTCTCAAGCTTAATCGATTATCATGCAAAATGCGCTATAAAACATTCAGGAAACCAAAAAAACTTAGATAAATACTTGTTCGGAAAAGATCGACGTTTCTGAACGCGTCTCTAATGTCACGTCAAATTGACATTTGGCTGTCACTTGAAGTTGACAGTGACACTTGATTGAAATTCTTGTAACAAAATGTCGGATTAATTTGGCTGAATTTGTTAAAAATCGCTCGTGTTGTATATGCCTGGCATATCGAGCTTGAACTGAATCTTAAATTATCTATCTGATCCCGTGTTGTACGATCAAGATTTGACGCCACCTTGACGAGTGGCCGGTCGCGAATACGTTTCTACCACGCGTTGTTGCAGGGGCAATATATATCTTGACAAAAAGCTCCTCCGTGTGTTATTGTGTATCTATTGCTGAAGCGCCCAGTGCCTTGGGAACGCTGTTATTTGTGTTGTGGGTAAGGTGACGAATTGGTAAGGTCTGCAGAAGAAGACGAAGAAAGGACCCCAGGGGCGCGCGCGCTCCCTTACACCACTTCTGCCTTGGAGACGTTCGACACACAGACCCGTATGTAACCTCACCTTACTTAACATTCTCTCCGCTGTGTATCGCAGTCCAATTGTTCAGTTACATCCCGGCTGAACCTAGTTTTTTGTCCGGAGTCTATATTAGTAATATGCTTCCACTGCGCCAGCTGATTCCGCGGTATAGGCAGGGGTGTACTGAACATTTGTTGGTAGCCAAGAGCGTAGCTTGAAGGCCTGAGAGGCCCACGCCAAAACTTTGTATTAATCAGTGCCGTTTTGATGACCCAGTCTGGTCCGGACTAGATTAATTTGTACTTGTAAATGGTAATTAACTTGCATTTGAAAAGTAAAGGGCATTCCTTTGTTATTGGTTCCATGTCTTGTAATTAATTGTCATGTATTGAAGTTCCAAAGTGTAAACAGATGCCTTTCTTTGCTCATAATAATTATTATTTAGTTTGTTAGCAAATTTGAGTTGTGAATATTGACAAGTTTGTTGCTAAAATAATAGCTAATAAAAGGTTAGCTAATAAGTTTGCACTCAATACTTAGTGAAACTTAAATGATTTGGGACATTGTTTACACATTGAAACTCATTGAAACTTGTGCTTTGAAATAATTGAAATTAACTTATTGTTGTGTTGATATCCAAGTGAATTTCAATAGTCAGTGATTTTGAGTGAATTTCAATAGTCAGTGAGTTTTGTTGTTTTCTGATAACCTCCAAATATTTAAGAGTTTGTGTCATTATAAATACTTTGTTGTTGTAATATTGGAATTTTGTGGTTAGTAATAACCTCCAAATATTGGAGATTTTGTGTTATAGTGAATATTTTGAATTTGTTGTTGTTGTTGATAAATTTGTGACGTTACAATGACGGCCTCCTCTGCTAAAGCCAAAATACGTTCTGAGTTACGGTGGTTAGCTTCTGCGGTTGCATTATTGGATCGACCGGATAGGACGGAGGCCTTGTTGAACAGATACGTAGATCTGCCCGTACGTTTGGCTGTTGTTGATGAACAGTATGCCTTATTTTTGGAAAGGACTGTTGAGGCCGATGTGGAAATGCGACAAGAAGTCGATTTGGATGTGGACCAGTGTTATGATTTTGCGGACAGAATTACCCAGGTGGCTCGACCTTTGCAAGTGGCAAGAGAGAATGAACCGAGCCCGTCCCCGGTCACATCTAAGAGTATGCCCCCTCTATTTGCTAGATTGGCCCCCTTAGACTTAAGGCGTTTTGCTGGTCGTCTAGAGGACTGGGAGGGCTTTATTAATATTTTTGATAGTCTTGTACATGCCCGGGACGATTTGACCCAGGGCCAGAAGTTGGCCTACCTGTTATCCGTGTTGGAAGGGGAGGCCCTTGAATCGGTTCAACATTTGGCCCCCTCGGATGAAAACTACCCTATTGCTAGGGATTTGATTGCCCGTCGGTACCAGAACGTACGACGTCTGGCGGACAACCATGTTGCCGCCGTTTTGAATTTACCCCGCGTTGCCAGCGTGATGCACTTGAGAGTGGCTTTGTTGAATCCGCTGTTGGTTGCCTACAACGCATTGAAAAACTTAAAACTCCCAGTGGAGCAGTGGTCGTTTTTGTTACTGCACATTGTCCTGGGAAAGTTGCCGGACTCTGTTAAGGTCCGTTTTGAGCAGCAGTATGGTGGGGATAGTGCGACTTATCTGCCACCCTTCTCGGACCTCTTGACGTTCCTGGAAGGAGAAAGTAGACTGGCAGATAATTCCTCTCTGGCCGGTCCTATGGGACCCGAACGACCTGTGCCACAGAGTAGATCCCCCACCGGACCCCCCCGTAGGGGGCGTATGGCCCCTCGCGCGCCCGGCCGCTATGCCGCCGTCCAGGAGACCGCCCGCTGCTTGTACTGTCGGGAACCGGGTCACAGCACGACCCGTTGTGATAAGTTCCTCGACCAGCGCGTCCAAGTCCGTCGAGCGATCGCGCGACAACGGACATGGTGCTACTCGTGCTTGGGCCTGCACATGCAGCGCGAATGTACCCAAGCGCACCCATGCCGCTTTTGTAAGGGCAACCACCATCCCCTCCTCTGCATGAACAGCCCAGAGGGCGGCGGAGCGCCGCAGCGCGTCGCTGCAGGATCACCGCGTATGGGTGGGGGGCTCGGACCCCCCGCGGTGTTTGCATCCCGCAGCAGTTCTAGTGGCCACCAGAGTGGCCCCAGACGCTCTCCGCCACGTTTGGACCCTCAAACGGGCGGGGGTCCCAGGGACCCCCCCATGGGAAACCGATCCCCAAGGATGGGGATGAGTTATGCGGGCGTTGCCGGAGGTCGTAGAGGCCCCCCGCGACGTTTTGAGCCTCGCACGGGCGGGGGTCCCACGGACCCCCCCATGGGAAATCGGTCCCCAACTAGGGGGTTCGATTTTGCGAGCGATGCGGGAGGTCGTAGAAGCCCCCCGCAACGTGTTGAGCCTCGCACAGCCGGGGGTCCCCGGGACCCCCCTTCTGAAAATCGGTCACCGTGCCCCCGCGACTATGGGGCGACGTACACGGTGGATGCTAGGCACCGATTCTCGCCGCCGCTCGCCGAATACCCGCGTTTGGAGCGGCGCCCGCCCCGTCTTCAAGGGGCCGGGAGATATAACCCGCCTGATACCGGGCGAATTGGACGTAGGCAGTATGTGGGAGATTGGGACCCACTGGATCGCTATGAGCGACCCCCTTACCATGGGGGGAGTCTGGGGACCCCACATACTAGCAATCAACGTGTTTACGGTCGATTGTAGCCACCCCTCCAGAGACCGTTTTGTTGCCCACGGCCTCTGTACTTGTCAGGGGATTGAATGGCGACCTTGTGGAAGTTCGCGCCTTGTTGGATTCCGGTGCTCAGGGGTGTGTTGTGTCATCTTGGTTAGTTAGGCGGTTGGGCCTCAAGGTGCACCCCCACACGGAAGGCGTGAGAGGTGTTGGCGATGTGAAAGTCCCCGGGTTGTTAGGGCATGTTGACTTCACATTTACATCACGTAATAAGTCCACGCCAGGCATTAAGACCTCGGCGATTGTGTTGGACACAGTTGTTGGCCGTCAACCTTCAGTTGACTTGGGACCGAGTATGTTGTCTTTGGTGTCTGATTCCCCACTCGCCGATCCAAATTTCTTCCGCCCAGGCCCGATTGATGCTCTCCTTGGAGCCGATGTCCTGGGGCGAGTTTTGTTGACGGGGAAGCGAGTTTTGCAGCCAGATGGCTTGGTAGCTCTGCAGACGACACTCGGTACAGTTGTGATGGGCCCTGCTCGCCGCGTTTTGGATTCCCTTGATGAGGATCGCGGTCTTGTTTTTAATGTGTCTCTCTCCGAAGTGGTGCAGAAGTTTTGGGAGGTTGAGGAACCTCCACCAGCCCCGCGGGTCGACCCAGTAGCGGATGAATGCGAGTTGGATTACCAGAATAACACTGGTCGCCTCCGCTCTGGTCGTTTGATCACCCGTCTCCCCTTTCGTGCCGGCCGACCTCCTCTGGGCGAATCCCGACCGCTAGCGGAACGTAGGCTAGTGGCGATGGAGCGTCGCATGAGCAAGGATCCGGTCTTCCGCCAGAAGTATGTTGAATTCATGCGGGAGTATGAGGAGTTAGGGCACATGTCCGTGAGCGATTTGGATTGGCGCTCCGTTGAGCACTTCTTTTTGCCGCACCACGCCGTTTTGAAATCCGGAAAGATTCGGGTGGTCTTTGACGGTTCGGCTCCCACCTCTACTGGAGCGTCCTTGAACCAGTGTCTGCATGTAGGTCCCAAGCTGCACACGGAGATCTCAGACATCTTGACCAACTTCCGGCGGCACCAAATTGTATTTATGACTGACATCCGGATGATGTTCAGACAAACGGTCATCCATCCAGAGGATAGGAGGTACCAATTGATTTTGTGGAGAGAGAGTCCTAGGGACCCCTTGTTGATTTATGAATTGAATACGAATACGTACGGTTTGGCTTCGAGCCCGTTTGTTGCGATTCGTTCTTTGTTGGAGTTGGCCGAGAAGGAGCGCTTGAGATATCCTCGCGCCTCCGCCATTTTGGCCAGTGACGTCTATGTGGATGACATTTGCACGGGCGCCTCATCTGTCTCAGAGGCGATTGTCCTGAGAGACGAACTCACCGCCCTTTTGGAGTCGGGAGGTTACGAGTTGAGGAAATGGATATCCAACTCGCCTGATGTACTGGTAGGTTTGCCCGAAGAGCACCAGCAGGACCCCCACCTATTCGAAAATGTTGATAATCCCCATGTGGTGACCGTCCTTGGCGTACAGTACAAACCGGTCTCTGACACGTTCACTTATTGTGTGGATTTACGACCACCGAAAGTCTGGACCAAGCGTTCAGTATTGTCTACTGTCGCACGTACCTTTGACCCCAATGGGTGGATTTGCCCCGTGCTGTTTATGGCCAAGTGTTTCTTGCAACGGTTATGGGCTTCGGGTGTGTCGTGGGATGAACCCCTCTCGGACGAGTTACTCCGAGATTGGTCGAGCTTCGTTTCATCCCTCCCCGAGATTAATGAAGTGCATTTGCCGAGGCTATTCCTCCCTTCTGAAAATTGTAAAGTTACTCTTCACGGCTTTTCCGATGCCTCCGAACGTGGATTTGCTGCGGCCGTGTACCTCCGCACCGTTACTGTTGACGGAGTTGTTGCTGTGCATCTGGTGATAGCGAAAAGCAAAGTCGCTCCCCTTCGGACTCGTCATACGATCCCGAGGTTGGAATTGTGTGGAGCTGCCCTCCTAATGCGTTTGTTGAACCACGTATGGCTCACATTAGGTCGATCTATTGCGATACAAGAGGTTTATGCTTGGACGGACAGTCAGGTCGTCCTTTGTTGGTTGAAGGCTCCGGCGCACACCTTGGACGTGTTTGTGGCCAATCGAGTGTCGCAGATTTGTAATTCCGACATCGAGTTGATTTGGAGACACGTGCCGGGAACCATGAATCCCGCGGATTGTGCGTCTCGGGGTTGTGTAGCCCCAACCCTAATTAACCACCCCCTCTGGTGGGGCCCACAGTGGTTGATGCGGCCTGAGTCGGAGTGGCCGCCCTCTCCAGCGTTGTCGAACGTAGCCGTTCCTGATATGCGGGCATGCGTCCTGGAGACTAACCCCGCCGGGGAAAAGGATTTGTTGTGGGATCGGTACAGCTCCTTACAGAAGCTGCTTGGTGTTACCGCTTGGATCAGACGTTTTGTGTACAATTGCAGAAACCCACGCGCGAGGCGTGATTCGTCGGTTCTCACTCCGGACGAGCGTAGGGACGCGCTCTTGTTTTGGGTCCGGAGAGTACAAGCTGATAGTTTTGAGTCCGAGATTGAAATTTTGCGTTTAGGCCGTCGCAAGTTGAAGGGCGCGGTATCGCGATTGAATCCCTTCCTGGACGAGAGTGGGCTTTTGCGAGTCGGCGGAAGACTTCGAAATGCGAACCTGCCGTATGGAGCTCGTCACCCCCTTTTGTTACCTAAAGCCGGACATTTGACTCAACTGATAATAACAGATCGCCATGTGAATGCACAACATGCTGGCTGTAATGCTTTGTTGGCCATTTTGCAGCGTGAATTTTGGATTTTGTCTGCTCGTCGAGCCATTCGCACTGTGGTTTTCCGTTGCCTGCCTTGTTATCGATTGAAGGCCGCGACCATGCAGCCCCAGATGGGTGATTTGCCTGCTGATCGCGTCACGGAATGTAGAGCTTTTGCCGGAGTCGCCACCGACTTCGCCGGTCCCTTTACTGTAAAGGCTTCGAGACTGCGTAATGCTAAAACCTATAAGGCGTACTTGTGCGTGTTTGTGTGTTTGTCCACCAAGGCTGTCCACTTGGAAATTGTCTCGGAATTGTCTACCGAAGCCTTTGTCGCCGCCTTGAGCAGATTTGTTTCCCGTAGAGGACTGCCGTCATTGATACGTTCCGATTGTGGTACTAATTATAAGGGAACGTGTAATTATCTTAAGGAAGTAGTTAAGTTTTTTGTTGATAATAAAATAGACATTGGAACCACCCTCTCCCGGCGTGGGATAATCTGGAAGTTTAGCCCTCCAGCTTGTCCGACCTGGGGAGGAATTTTTGAAGCTTGTGTAAAGGCTGCCAAGACACACTTGCGTCGCGTGATTGGAGAAACTATTCTCACGTTTGAGGAACTTGATACGGTATTTTGTAAAATTGAGGCCGTCCTCAACTCGCGACCCTTGTGCCCGTTGTCTTCGGACCCGAATGACCTGGAAGCGTTGACCCCAGGTCATTTCTTGATCGGACAGCCCCTTTTGGCGTTGCCTGAATATCCGATTCAGGATGTAGGATCCCATCGTTTGTCGCGATACCAACTTTTGAAACAGATGTCCCAAAACTTCTGGGCACGTTGGTCGATGGAGTATTTGCATATCCTACAACAGCGCGTGAAGTGGACAGATAAAACCACCCCACCCCAGACTGGCGACCTCGTGTTGATTAAGGATGCTAACCTGCCGCCCCTATGTTGGCGAAGGGGGCGCATTGTTAAACTCTACCCCGGAACTGACGGAGTTCCTCGTTTTGCTGAGGTTTTGGTTCGAGATTCGGTTTTGAAGAGAGCAGTTAGTGGGCTCTCCCGATTACCCGTAGATTGACGTACCGTTCTTAACGGTCCGGGGCGGGGGGATGTTCGGAAAAGATCGACGTTTCTGAACGCGTCTCTAATGTCACGTCAAATTGACATTTGGCTGTCACTTGAAGTTGACAGTGACACTTGATTGAAATTCTTGTAACAAAATGTCGGATTAATTTGGCTGAATTTGTTAAAAATCGCTCGTGTTGTATATGCCTGGCATATCGAGCTTGAACTGAATCTTAAATTATCTATCTGATCCCGTGTTGTACGATCAAGATTTGACGCCACCTTGACGAGTGGCCGGTCGCGAATACGTTTCTACCACGCGTTGTTGCAGGGGCAATATATATCTTGACAAAAAGCTCCTCCGTGTGTTATTGTGTATCTATTGCTGAAGCGCCCAGTGCCTTGGGAACGCTGTTATTTGTGTTGTGGGTAAGGTGACGAATTGGTAAGGTCTGCAGAAGAAGACGAAGAAAGGACCCCAGGGGCGCGCGCGCTCCCTTACACCACTTCTGCCTTGGAGACGTTCGACACACAGACCCGTATGTAACCTCACCTTACTTAACATTCTCTCCGCTGTGTATCGCAGTCCAATTGTTCAGTTACATCCCGGCTGAACCTAGTTTTTTGTCCGGAGTCTATATTAGTAATATGCTTCCACTGCGCCAGCTGATTCCGCGGTATAGGCAGGGGTGTACTGAACAATACTATTAAAACAATTTCGCTAGCTAACGGGCAGTGTCGTTAGAGAACAACTAACAAAGCATTTTGTAAGTTGCTGTATACTTCGCAGTGTTGTTCGTGAACAACATACCTGTTCTCAACATCATAAGTCGTGATATAAATGTAAGTAACACATATTAACACATAAAAAAAATCAGTAAGGACACTATTTTTGGAAAAACAGTGTACATTCCGCATTTTGAGAAATAAAAACCATAAAAATTAAAATAATTTACCTTTGAACAGAATTTCTAGACGCCATCATGACTAAGAATGACAATAAAAGTGACTTTGAGCGCATTAAGTGACAATTAGATTTTTTTACATGTTTCCCTTCGTTTCAACCATAATGTAAACACGAATAATATTTTTTTTAAAATACGACGCTTAAGCCATATTTTTTTGTTTGACATGTTGTTGAGGGACAACACTGCGAATTAAAGGGTTAAGCGACTTATTTTATAATTATGTAAAATTGATTTGTATTTTGATAAATTATAATTGTAAAGTTAAATTAATTGATTCATATTCATTAAAATATGTCACACGCCCTTAGTTGGCAAAATAGACGCACATTATGAAACTTAACATCTTATCTTATCTCTATTTTGTGAATTAAGACTATTTCATTTCATTTCATTTAAATTATTAAAGTAAATAGCTCTAATATTGATTCCATGGAATTAGTCAAATTTAGGGATACATATTGATAGAGACTTACGCTGGAATAAGGAAATAGAGGCTTTAGAACCTAGCATAAGTTCTGCATCCTATGCTATTAGAACTTTGATCAGGGGGGTGTCACTCCGCAGTTTAGGTACGTTCGGACGGCGGCCTGCCGGGCAGGCGTATGGCATAGAAATTAGGTCCGCAAAAGAGCTAGAATATATGCGATAGAAAGAGATGCAACGACAACGAGTGGCCGATCGTAATTTGCCTGCGCCGTACAAGCTGAATTCTACTTTATTGCGTTATAGTTAGAGTTGCTATTTGTTTAAATGACTTAGCGGAGTGAACTATCTGTTACATAGTAACTATTTAGTAATCTGTGCTTTGATAGGTGGATCAGTCTCACTCAGACGGGTCGATTTTTTCTTAAATACTTCATTTTCAATTATTATTTTTTTTATTTTGTTTGAAATAACTCTAGCTCAGTTAAAATTAGTTTATTTTGCACTTGTAGAATCAAAACTACGCTACAGTATGATGTTCTGGGGAAATAGTTATCAATACAATATTTCATTAGCTTTTGTGTTACAAAAGCGAGCAATCCGTACTATGTGAATGGGTGGTAGGAAAATATTGACGATTCATAAGTACATGCTTATTATGTCTATGTGAATAAATAAATATTTGATTGATATGAAACGCCTTCATCGGACAGAGTCATGCAAACCGCATTTTGAAATGTTAGGTATTTTAACTGTCCCTCATATATTCTAACTCTTTTGACATACACAGTAAAACATCTAACTACATAAATTGGAAACAAAGGAGGATAGAAAACGAAGAGAACTCATACGCCTGAAAAACCTGCAAATCGTTTTGGTGCCAAAGCTCAACATTGCTAAGCATTGCGTCCGATACCAAGCTATTAAATTATTCAATGCATTACCAGTTAAGCTTAAAACCACCTATAACCTAAACAATTTTCGAAATAACCTAAAATCATTCCTATTGAAAAAGTGTTAATAACCATCGAAGATTAATTAAATGAACGAAAATAACTTAATACCATTACTGTCGTTCTGGTGTCCTACTTTATTATTACCTTTTAAATACCTTTAATTTCTTGTTTATTGTCTTTCTGTTTAATTTTGTAATATGTTATTTCCGATACAATGTTTATTGTTTGTGAATAAATAACTATCACTATGACCATTTGAAAATAGGAAATAACACCACCAGCATTGTAATACTGGACGTATCCAGAGGTATCGGGATCGATTCCCATTATACAGAGTTCCATTCAGAACTGTCTGCCTGGGTAAGTCTGAAACTATACAAATACAAACAAAGATCGTCTTAGGAAACATGCTATCCATTTCAGTGAATATGAAAACTGCTTCGTTGATAAAAAAAACTGGCACTCAGTTCGGGAATCGAACCCGGACTTTTGCTAGCTTTCAACATGATTTCAGAGTTAAGTTACGACAGTAAAGTTAGAGTTAAAATACCTACCTAATCAATTATTTTGTGGTCGAAGATTCGCTTACGCTAAGCGTTTTCTAGTCGTAATTATCAAAAACAACTACCTATAAAATTGGGTTACCTACAGTTAAAATAAAAGGGAGAGTAGAATTAATATGGCGTTTTCACAAAAACAACCTAAAATGAAGGGTACAGGGGTAAACAAGGAATGTCACAAAACAGATTTTTGTGTAATTTACATTTTAATGTAAGTATATTTGTGAACATTTGTCAAAAGTTTATTTGTATTTACAGCCGATCTTTGTAAAGTAAACTTAGGTTCCTATCACTAAATTAATAAAAAAAAACCAAAAAACCTGTTTGTGACATTTCTTGTTTTGCCCCTGTACCCTTCAAATGATTCGTAGCATTGCACTAGCACACAGTTGATGCTTTGGGTACAGCACTGCATAGCAGACACTTTGCCATCAAAAAATATTAAGGGGCTAATCATGACGCATAGAAATGGCATCAGTCAGATGGATTAAATTGTCTATAATTACTATATGTTGGCCATCGATCAACAATAACACCTAGATCATGTTGGCAAAAAAAAAATTAGTTAATAATAAAACACTGACCAACAGTAATTTATACGCATTCTTTCACCAAAACGTTGACTTATGCTTTAACGCTCTGCCTTGAGATAATACAAAGAATAGGTTTAAAATTTTAAAATATTTTCTTTTTTAAAATATTCCTAGTCATTGTTATAAGGTCTCTACTTACATTCATCAATGCAGAGTATCACTGAAATTTATGACAATAGTATTTGAAATGTTCATGCCATGCAACTCAATAAGAATATAAAACAAACATAATATGACATCTGTTTTGTATCCAGTACAAAAAAGTTTATGTATGTTTTTATGTTTGTGTGTGCACTATAGTATTATCTAATCTAATCAGCTAATCTAAAAAGAAACATTTAAAGAAAAAGTCCTGGCTAGCATTTGCATAAAGGAATAAGAAGAGCATGGTAACGGTATATAAGTGTGTTGGAGCAAGCTGAAGCTTTTACGTCAAAGGTCAAGATGAACCTGAATTTGCGCACAAAGAAACTGTCATGAAAACGGACGCAAGGTTAACAGTAGCGACCATATTTGCACCCTTCGACTAAAACGGCGCTTAAGTGCATGGCACACACTCAGCAAGTGTACCTACCCAAAGGTGTGCACACACTTTCCACATGCCCACTTTAACGGGAATTGTCATTGTCGTCAATGGCTCAAAATATGAAAGGAACTCGGCAGATTAACATTGTTGAAGTTATTGAATTGACCGTAGACTTAGCATTAATTTTAGACGAATAACGTTAGTACTATTATTATATTCTGTGACGAAAGTCCAGAAATGATGAGCGTAGTGCTTTTATTCATTTTCGAAGTCACTACGTTTATTATTTTTAAAGTTGACCAACTAATCTGAGTCGATCGTAAAAGTAAGCTATTAGTATTTGAAGCCAGCATGAGCGATGGAAGACACGTTCGCTCGTTGGTTCCGGCCATCATAGCGTGTTACAACACTCCGAATGCCCTTTCTATGCAACTCATGTTCAGAATCAGCTTTGGTGTCGTTACATATCAGTTTTACCTACGAATAATATTAGTTTGAGGACTCTTTTAGTGCGCTGCGAGGAGATAGCAGTAAAGTTGTATAGCAACTTTCGATTACCTTAGTACTATTATTATATTCTCTGACATTATTATCAATAACAGCTTCTCCAGATTTCAAAACGTGGTTAAGTTTTTGGACTTTTATTAAAATCCTGCATCAACATTGGCTGCATCCTTTTATTGGGCCCATTATCTTATCCATAAGGAATACGTCTGTCACATAAATGCGGACGTTTAGAATATGTCATGGTAATTTCACCATGACACGAGATTCACGAGAAATGCATCCTCGTGATAAGGTTCGTAACGAAGAGATCCGCAGAAGAACAAAGGCTACCGACATAGCTCTCAGAGTAGCAAAGTTGTAGTGGCGATGGGCAGGCCACATCGCCCGCAGAACTGACAACCGTTGGGGAAGAAAGGTTCTGGATTGGCGACCACGAACTGGACGACGCAGCGTAGGACGGCCCCCCACAAGGTGGACCGATGACCTGGTGAAGGTTGCGAGAAGCCGTTGGCTGCAATTAGCCCACAGCCGCTCTTTGTGGCTCTCAAAGGAGGAGGCCTATGTTCAGCAGTGGACTCATAGTGGCTGATGATGATGATGCATCCTCGTGTAGCAAAGAAAAAACAAAACTTTATTGATAGATAAATTTAAATACCACGATTTATTGCTTGCATGCTTTTGTCTCTAGGGTAGGTGTATCACTTCCACTTCTTTGCGCCACCACTGAAGTCTTCGAGCTTTGGGGAGTAGGTACTTACTTATCTTTCGTAAGCTTTTTAATTCTCTCGATTATACTCCACAAGCATTCAAAGCTTCACTACGACCTAAAAAATACTTTCAGACAAGCGACGAAAATGTTGTGTGTGCTCAACCTCTAAAGACTATTAAAAACGAATAGATTTTATTGTTTTCTGGGTGGATTTCTGTATATTAAATTAAATAAAATACTTTCGTTAGACTCTATGACAAGATCAGCTCGCAAAGCTAAATAGTCACCATATGGTTTTAAAACTTGTCGTATGATGAAACGGAAAAACTTAGGTATATTACCCATTTTATAATACACACTCACTCTTACACACACACACACACACACACACACCATACACACACCCATACACACATGCACACGCCCACACATACACACATTATGTATCCAGTTTTTTTCCTATTCC
The DNA here is from genome assembly GCA_949710035.1 of Crambus lathoniellus. NCBI lineage: Eukaryota > Metazoa > Arthropoda > Insecta > Lepidoptera > Crambidae > Crambus > Crambus lathoniellus. The sequence continues at coordinate 649,679 of OX453301.1, read as the reverse complement.
TAAGCAAATTAAATTGTAACTAAAATCTGTTTACATTACATTGTTTAATTTATGGGAGTGGGGGCCTGATGTCCTGTAACACGGATATTTCATAACCAGCTCGGCATGAGTCTCACACAAACTTGAGTGCTCATACATTAAGTTACTTGTAACTTTTAACTTTTTAAATGAATTGCTCGATAGCATCGTGTGTCCGCAGCATAGCGGCGAGTTGCCCAAGCGCCGGCCGTGGCGATGCAACACCGACCTCTGGCCCCGGTTTGGTATCTCACTCGTGCGCCGACATCGACGCATCGTGTTATGACTTATGCGCATCGGCAAATTGTCGACGCACATTCATAATTGCTACATCACCATCATTTGAAAATAAGCCGACCGATTTGGCCGCCGTAGCAAGGAAAACATGGTCCGAGGGGAATTTTGGGTGAACTGATGCAGTGATCCATATCTTAACATCATGCCCTGCGTGTGCCGACACCTGCAATTAGGATAATCTAATGACAGTAACCGACAACGCTGTCAAAGTGGCCAAGTTCTAGAATGCAAAAAATTTGTAGCGGCCATCAGCAAGCTACGAAGATTGTATCTTGGTAAGCAAAATAAAGCTTAACAGGGGTGACAAGCTTTGAGTAGAGAGTTTTTTGAAAGTACACAATAGTAGATTGTATTACAAGGGAGCAAAATAATATATTTACGGCGAGGGCGCTATTTTGAATACAGAGCGCAGTGAAGGATTCTAGAGTAGAATCTCGAGCGCAGCGAGGGATTCTAAAGTAGAATCCTGAACGCAGCGAGGGATTCAATATACGCCACCCGAGGCGAAAATAATTTTGCGGCCGAGTAATACACTCTGCTTTTCATCCCCCTCTATAAGAAAAGCAGTAAAGACAACTCAATCTACCTACCTTTCTTTGTCGTTCGGATACATCATAGCGCTAGTCGGGCAAGAAAAAAAATTTGAGTTTTGAAAAAAAAAAAAAAAAAAAAAAAAAAAATATGTCCATCAGATTTCTTATAAGTATCTCCGGGGATGCCGTAGGGGGGTTGAAAATTTTGTTAGATTTTAGCTACGATTCACCGTTTACGAGATATTCTCAATTTTAGAAAATTCCGTTTTTGAAAATTTCTCGGTCCCGAAAAAAGTCCCGGCCCCATACAAAATCAGTTACTTTTTTTTTAAGTACTGCACACCTTTTTTGCTACACTCCAACCAATGCTTCTTTAATTATGTTCTAAATTCAAATCTCATTGTTTTGGACCCTGTTATGAAGCTGTTCAAAATTCAAATCTCATTTATTCCCTCTTGTCATAACAGGTAAAAAATGAATCGTTTTGGACCCTGTTATTAGATAAAAAATCATCGCTTTTCGAATCGATGAGATGAAAATTAACTGAACTTAAAACTAAGAGATTTCATACCTTGGAGGCACAGAACACGGAAAAGGTTTTCTCTGGAGGTAACAATGCTTTTTTTTCCAACTCCCTTGTCAGTAAATTACCTACCAATATGTGAAATAAACTATTAGGTACTGTAAACAATAACGTGAGCGCATAAGCGGTAATTCATAATTATAATTATTTATCTAGATAATAATGAATAAAATATTAAGCAAGAGGAAAAGTGAAGTGTTTCCTAAGCGCCATGAGTCATGATTCGAGAGGTATGTACAAAACGGTAATCAGCTTTAATAATTAACGAGCGTGCATAATGCGCCGGCGCCGTGCGCACGCGCCGGTCTTTCTTCCGTGCGTCTCATGATGAGATGCTTCTGCATTCCCTTACAATTTTTTTATGTTTAAAATTATAAAAACTCTGTGAAATTCCAATAGGTACTTTAGGAAGTGGTACACGTAAGCATAGATTAATAACTCTTCGCTTGGCGTTATTATTCTAAGCACGTAAGTGTATGTAACTACAGTAATGGCTAATTAAGGTGTCATGTCAAAAAATTAAACAAATCAAATTAATTCATCTTATTATATCATTTGTTTGTTAGACCATGTACAGTCGGGGACAAATTCGGTGAACCACCTCTTACTTCTTTTCGTGTGGCTGGCAATTCACCGTTCACTTGCAGTCCGTATCCCTAATTGCTTATGCATTGTACTTCCCTAGTTTTATACATAACCAAATAATAAAAGGGCAATGCACCAGCCACACGAAAAGAAATAAGGGGTGGTTCACCGAATTTGTCCCCGATTGTACATTAATAAGGTACATTTAATTGATTATAATCAGCCATGACTGTCGACTCGTCAACGTGCAAACTTTTGTATAATTTTCAAAAGTTTACAAGGTGGCCAGGATAAAATAATTTAGGAAGCCAAAAACTGGCTATATCATACAATTTCCTCTTTATCTATTACCAACGGAAATTCTGTTAACTAAAAGGCGTTAGTAAAAATATATTATTATGAATGTCAGTGTGCCGTAAGGACATAGATGATGAAACTCATTTAATTTTGGAGATTAACTGTAGTATGAATCAGGAGCGGAACTGCAGAACGGCCCTTTCACACCCTAGAAAGATCTATCTATACACAGTCGCTATAACATGTATACCTTCACCTCAGAATGTCAGATTAGTTAAAAAGATACTGAGTTCTTATCAGCCCAAAAAGAGTAGTTGTTAGTCCTGTCAATGTTTATGTAACAAATTGTCCAGTGCTGCTAACACGCCACTTATGTGTGGCGCGAGAGGCGTTGCGCAAGTCGTCATCACCCTCGCGATGCTATCGCATTGTCGTGGTGCAACTGCAGCTAATGTTTCATCTACAAACGGAGAATCTTCTCGAATGTGGTCAAAAAACAACACAGTTACGCTCACTTTTAAGATTGATACGGGGCCCACAAAAGCAGTTCTCTTGAGGAGCAACTAGTGCTTGCTTCAGTACTTACTTTTTCGAGCAACAATCTATGCATCTGGGTGCCTACCATCAACTTTAAGACAGCGATTCAAAAATAGCGCGATGCAGAATAGGTTCCTAAAATGAATTGCTTTCTTTCGTACTATGACCTTCTTAAAACTGGATCGCAAATGAATTGCTAAATGTGAATGACCGAACGATTTGTGCCCTTTTTCTTCTACCCGTCTCTTTCACTCGATTCTGTTATGCCCGGAGAGTGAATGGGACGGGTATAACCTGCAGATGTCATGTTAGCTTGGCCGAGTTATAAGTCAAATAAGAGTTGATGACAGCTCAGCGGCTGTGAAATGTCATTGAATTATCACTGAATCGCTGTCATTGATATTAAGCTGTCGTGGTACGAATAAGCGAAGCAGTTCAGTTTAGGTCCTAAACAAAACCGCAATAAGAGTTGATGGTAGGCACCCTGGTGATTGAAATTAATTATGTAACACAACATCTAAAATATCTAAATACTACCTACCACATTCAAATATGAAACTGTGCACAGATGCGTCTAGCTTTTAACTTAAAATGACTCGACAATGGCAGATGATAAACAACTAACTTGTTTAAATATTTACTACTAGAGGATCCTCGCGGTTTCACCCGCGTGGTAACCGTTCCTGTGGGAATATCGAAAAAAAATACAGCTTATGTCACTCGGGAAGAATGTAGCTTTCTAATGGTGAAAGAATTTTCGAAATCGGTCCAGTAGTTTCGGAGCCTATTCGATGCAAAAAAAACAAACAGACAATCAGATCTTTCCTCTTTATAATATTAGTATTAATAGATGTGTCAATCTGAAAGCGATTGCTATTCCTTTCCCGATAACTAAACTAATTCATCTAATATAGCGGATTAAAAATGTAGTCTTTCATATTAGTATTCTCTTTATATTTTCCTCGTTTTTTGTCTCATTTAAGTCTAAAGGGCTTATTACACTTGGCTAAATTCAGCATCTAATTAAGCATATACCTACATTGCTTGTTTTGATTGCATCACTTGCTACAATGAGCTCAAAGATGCTTTATTAGATGCTGAATTTAGCCAAGTGTAATAAGCCCTTATTCAAACAATAAGACTTTTGATCTACGAAGTTTCTTACATCACCATGATGTGATATCACTTCATCACTACATAGTATAAAACAAAGTCGCTTTCTCTTTCCCTATGTCCCTTTGTATGCTTAAATCTTTGAAACTACGCAACGGATTTTGATGCGTTTTTTTTTAATAGATAGAGTGATTCAAGAGGAAGGTTTATATGTACTTTTTATCCTGATATTCCCACGGGAACGGGAACCACGCGGGTGAAACCGCGGGCGGCCGCTAGTCATAGTATAAAACAAAGTCGCTTTCTCTGTCCCTATGTCCCTTTGTATGCTTAAATCTTTGAAACTACGCAACGGATTTTGATGCGTTTTTTTTTTAATAGATAGAGTGATTCAAGAGGAAGGTTTATATGTACTTTTTATCTCGATATTCCCACGGGAACGGGAACCACGCGGGTGCAACCGCGGGCGGCCGCTAGTTAATTTATAAGATTCTATCATCACACTCATGAAAGCCCCTTTGGGGGATCCGTCTTGTATTTGTATGTGAATTAAATTATTTTGAATCACAGATCGTTGGATGCCGCGAATCTATTAAATTCGACACAACCTGTTGAGCACTTTGATACAAAGCACTTCGAGATAGCAGTGAACTATCGTGATGTTTAAATATAAACACAATAAACTATTGCAAATTAAATATCAAGGAATGAACAATATTTCAAAACACAATAAAATAGGTAAGTTTGAAGGTATAAGTCGTTATTTTAACCCGGTTATTGGAATCGAAACAAATGCAGGTGTTAATAATAGATACGAGTAAATAGGAGATAAGGCTTTCATCAGCCATAAGTCCCCACCGCTGCGCTGGGGAATAGGCCTTCCAAAGGGTGTGCACTACACAGAATTTTACCGATCCGGAAAAAAACGGATACTTGTATTTTAATAACTAATCATCATAGTGCACAAACGCCCTTATAGATGGTTAAGAGCTAAAGCGCACTTGTGATTTTTAATCGGGCGATAGTTTAGTCGGAATCGTAAGACGATCATGATCAAACTGTCGGCTGATAGTTTGGTTTTGAGAGCCTGCGCGCACTTGTGATTTTTAGTCGACCGATAGTCGGTCGATAGTTTAGTTTAATCCGGGCGCGCGCTCACATAGTCCTTCATGCACAGGCCGATAGTTGTGCGATAGTTATGCGATAGTTGTGCGATAGGTGACCGATAGTTGTACAACTATTGGCCAGTCATTTTCAATAGTTCGATACTGAATGCGCAATCTACCGATAGTTGGGCGATAGTTTAGTTGAATGCAGTGCGCGCGCTCACATAGTCCTTCATTCATGCACATTACCGCCCGTCCGATAGTTGTGCGATAGTTTGATCGTACAACTATCGGCCAGTCATTTTCGATAGTTTGATCGGTCGCGCACTGACGCTGAATCCGAGAACGATCAAACTATCGCCCGATTAAAAATCACAAGTGCGCGTTCGCCCTAAGGAGAATGGGCCATGATGGCCCAATGCGGCTTGGTGGGTAGTATTATATTATCTGTCTTTGGTGGGTATTAACGTCTGCAAACGCAGCCGGGTGCCTTCCAAAGCACGGAGGAGCTCGAGATAACAAATTTTTGGTCACCCATCTCGTGACCGACCATTGCGCAAATGCTTAGATCGCAAGCCGAGCGCTAACCACTGCACCACGGGTGCCTCCTTGGCTTTTAGTTGCTCATGTATTTCCGAATATTTGAGACGGCATAGAAATAATGACTCTTTAAAATTTTACAAATCTATAGAGCCAAATGTTCTAGTAGGAATAACAAAGCAAACATTCCTAACGTAATTTTTAGGGTTCCGTACCCAAAGGGTAAAATCGGGACCCTATTACTAAGACTTCACTGTCCGTCTGTCTGTCACCAGGCAACCGTGATAGCTACCTAAACAGTTAAAATTTTCACAGATGATGTATTTCTGTTGCCGCTATAACAATACTAATATTAACTATAAGTTTTTAGTAAAAATTTCATTTTTATGACAGGCTTTTTTGCTGACTGTACTTTAATATTGTATTGTCATCTGGACCAAACCTGTATACATAATTTCAGCTCCATCGGACACTGGGAAGTGGGTCAAATTAAGCTTGCAAGATTTGTCCCCCACTAACTAACATACTAACTAACTAATATGGCAAGTTAATAAAAAGCTTGTAAATAGCTTGTAATAAAGAGGAATGATTTGATTGTTTATTTTATTTGTTTGTTTGCATCGAATAGGCTCCGAAACTACTTGACCGATTCGGAAAATTCTTTGACCATTAGAAAGCTACATTCTTCCCGAGTGACATTATAGGCTATATTTTATCCCGATATTCCCATGGGAACGGGTACCACGCGGGTAGAACCGCGAGGATCTGTTAGTTCTAAATAAAATAAATATTTGAGTGGGGCTCCCATACAACAAACATGAATTTTTAGCCGTTTTTTGCTCGTTGCTTGCCGTTGATGGTACGGAACACTACGTTCGCGAGTCTGACTCGAACTTTGCCGGTTTTTTCCCAAAATTTCATTCATAGCTGGCTCGTGGGCTGTGAAAAATGAGAGGTGGTTTGTGAGGCACCTCGAGCACGAATGCGTCGGGTGCTCGGCGGCACCGGGGCGGGCGCCGGCGCCGTCATCGTCACATCCTTAGGTCTCGCGTCAGAACTAAAACGAAACGCAAATATTTACGATCGACATTTATCGATTTCTTTATTCGCTTTCTCCGCGCTAGAACTGCGTATCGGGGCTGCTTCATTACCTCGGAACTTTAACTCGATCATATTATCACTCGAGCGAGAATGAGATATTTACCTACTCGCGACCTGAAAAACTATGTAGTGCGATAATAATGAACAAGTTTATTTTTAACTAGCGGATCCTCGCGGTTTCACCCGCTTGATACCCGTTCCCGTGGGAATATCGGGATAAAATATAGCCTATGTCACTCGCGAAGAATGTAGCTTTCTAATGGTGAAAGAATTTCCTAAATCGGTCCAGTAGTTTCGGAGCCTATTCGATGCAAACAAACAAACAATCAAATCTTTCCTTATTATAATATTAGTAATTAAGTAGTATAGATTAAGTTTTACTAAAAATATATTTATATTCTTATACATTACACAATATCAAAGCATAGCAACATTTAAATAATTAGCTATCACACTGTCATCATAATATAATAGCTATACTTTCGACGTTTTATAAAAAAACTTTTGAAATGGCCAGGTTTGACGTTCACATTACCTAATCAAGCAGAGAGTCGTGGCAGCCCTAGGGTTAGCCTTCAAACGAGGTATTGTAATTCTTAAACCGGCTTCAAAAACGTCATAGGCGCCTATATTTCGCTAATTCATTTTAAAATCTTAGTAAAAAAAAATGAGTTTTAGGTAATTAAAGCTATAGGCACCTTCCGATTCTATCTAGTATTATTTAACTAGGTACTAACGCTCCGCCCGCGACTTCGTTCGCGTGGAATTGAGATAATCACAAAAGCTTCATACTTACAAACTTTCACACTCTTGTTTTTGTCCTTAATCAGCTTTTATTTTTAATTGGACATATTGATTGAAATAAAATTTAATCTGAAAAAGTTTTTGTTTTTCTGTTTGTGTGTTTGTTCGTATTTCACGTCAAAACGTAGTACCGGATCGATGTGATTTTTGGTATGGGGATAGTTTATGGGAGCTGGAGAGGCTACGTTTATGTCAGAAAAATATCACATTCCCGCGGGACAACATTATGAATGTGTTTATTTTATATCATGATAATAAGGAACGAAGTAACATACGCGAGGTCATGACCCTGTGGAGTCATTATTATTTTTAAAAGGTGAAGAACTTAAATTCGTTTGGAGGTGACTACTGACTGTGTGGTGCTAATTTTAGGAGGCATCAAAGATAATCTACATTGTCAAAAAATATAGTCGTCTCATCGCATTGCATCGCACTCAATCGCATTATATTCAAATGACCAAAAGCTCCGAACTATTCATACAATCTAAAGAGTATACTTATGGACAATCGGAGAATGCAGAGGTCAAAGATGTTTACATTTATATTCTATTGTAGAAACAAAAAAATACTCAAAGGTCATGGCTATGCATGTTTTTAGATGTGTAAGCTTTAGCCCCTGTCCAGAACTACACGCGAGTTAGACGCGTATTAACATACATTGCCCGCTAAGTATTGCCGTTCCGCGTCTTATCTGCCACATTGACAGTCATGTAATGAAAATAGCTTTTAAAATCGCGGCGGATTCGCCCATTCTGGACAAGCGCTAAAGCACTATGGCAAGCAGCTTAAGGAATTAATTTGGTATTTATAAAAGTTCAAAACATAGCGTTTTCTTTCAGCTATTCTATTCAGACACTTTGGATAGGAAAAATAAAATCCTTGTGGGTTGAAAAATGGAAAATGAAGTATTTAGAAAAAATCGACCCGTCTCACAACCAGCTCCGATGGGATACCCGCTTTTATGATTGAAAATATTTTTTTGATTTGATATGGATTTCCTTATTAATACTTATGGTGATTATAGGTTATTCATCATCTTCTTCTTACGCTCTCCTTCAAGTTTATATTAACCCTTTTTCGCATAGAGATAGTCATATCGCCGACCGAGTTTATCTCAAACTAATGACCTATTCATACAAACAGTCATTAACGAAGGCCCTTTTAATTAACACCACTGTAGTTTAATTAATCACGATCCTTGAATGGAAGACAGATGGCGCTCGAGAACAATTCGATGGTTTCGTAAACCGCTTACACGAGAGTTCGAGTAGGTACTCTTTATTCAAAATCTTTATGCCAATACTCGGATCAATCCATACGTGTGTGGCCACGAGGTTCGAAGTTTTATTCGCTGATTACGGCGGCGCCAGCGCAACAATTTCCCTTGAATTTTTGTTATTTTTTTGATATGATGTTTTGAAACCTAAGTAGGAATGCTCTTTGAGTGAAAGCTTCACAAAATATTACGAATAATTCTTTAAATACTTATAGTATTTGAGAATGCTCTGTACCTATACAGGGTGAGTTTCGAGATGGGTCTATATGGCCAAATCATAAACTATGAGAAGTAACGAAAAGTGTTCAGAGGATTCCTTTGAACACTTTTCGCTTTTTTTAGCAAAATCAAGGGGATTGATTCCCGTCAACGTAACAGATTTTTTCAAAAATGTAAATGCTTATGCTGTTGTTGCTCTCTCAAAAATCGAGCTCATGACTCATTATATACTTAGTATACTAATATTTTAAATTTTTATTTGTTTGTTTGTATGTTTGTTTGTTTGCATTGAATAGGCTCCGAAACTACTAGACCGATTTTGAAAATTCTTTGACTATTAGAAAGCTACATTCTTCCCGAGTGGCATAGGCTATATTTTATCCCGATATTCCCACGGGAACGATTTTCACGCGTGTAAAACCGCGAGGATCCGCTAGTAGTTTTTGATTTTGCCATACAGACCCATATCAAAAACTCACCCTTATAAATTGTTAACCTGATTCAAAAATAAGCTTTGAGAACATTGTCTCTTATTCAGGTCTCCCGCCGTAGGGTTTGTGAACCGATGGCGTAGCTTCTATGACGTTCACAGGTATTGTAAACAACAATCTAAATTGAATAAACAAATTTGACTTTGACTTTATTTATGGGGATTTCAACCCTCTTGATTGACAGATCAACTCTTGAAAAGCGTCCTAATGATATGTAAAGCTTTTGAGGCAAATAGCGAAAGATGTTCCGATTTCATGGCCCCCGTGATCGGCAGGAGTTGCGCAGGCGCATGGTGAAAGTCGCGCGGGGGGCGGGGCGGGGGCTATATCAGGCGGGCGTGAGCGCGCGCGCCACACTCCTGCGCAACCTTACAGGTGAGCACTATCCCTCACAAGTCACCATCCCATCGCCAGTACGCGCGTTGATGCTATTATGTGACCGCATTAAAAGAAAAATATTAAGTTGTATTGTAACATTGTATTTGGTTTCGGAATTGATGGGACCGCGGGTTTCATAGTAGAATCCCTTGCTTTTCAAATGGTCCCTCTAAAAGTCTCCAAAAGCTCCATGAATCCAATTATATCTGGATAAAATTGTGCAAGTGTATCATCATCAGCATCATCAGCATCATCCACCTTCACTTCGCTCGCCACCTCAGTGAAATGTAAAGTGGTAAAAGTGTTTCGAGTGATACGTATCTCATCCGCTTTATGTAATCTTTATGTTTCTGTCGCGTTACGAGTGTAATGTATCTTACCTCAAACGATCAGATAATGCAGCTCTTTGTGGTACAAAAACCTTGATGTGATGATCATCGTCAGTGATAGCATGGTGTTTGCATCTTCCCTTAATGATGTTTTAATGAGTCTTTGCCTTAAATTATACTGTTCTATTTCACATACAACGAAAACCAATCTCGTAAGGTTACGAGTTTAACTTTTTTGCAGACTGAAGACCAATATCCGCATCAAGATGCAGACATCTGTGGTGTGCCTGCTGGTGGCTGTGGTGGCGGCGGTGGCGGCGGCGCCACAGCGAGAGGGCGCGGCCTTCACCAAGGAGGCCATCAAGCAGGCCCAGAACACCTTCCTCATCCCGAAGGATGCTGAGATCCAGAAGGTAAGCCATAAAGAAAGCTTCCAGAGGACTGTCTTCATCCTATGAACATCCCTCATCTTCAAGTTCCTTAAGCTTAAGTTAAGATGCTCTTTAACAGAAGTTATTAGTTAAGAGAAAAATATGATGGCTAACATTTCCAACCGGTTTAAATGTAAAATAACATACTGATTAACACAGTGACGATATCCAGTCTTGGTAAATCAAGATAAATGACAGGCCTCGTGTTACAAAACATTGCTAATTTTTGTTGGAGGAAAACATAAGATGTGATTGGGAAATTGGTGGATCTTGCGGTCACGACATCGTGTATGTTTCACAATCGTATACCTACCTCCAATGTCAAAATTCAGAATATCAATTTGAAAGTTTATGCAGAGGTGAAGACGTAAAAAAATATTTAACTATCTGAAATGTGATCTTCTTTCTCTAGGTCCAAGAGGGCATTGAGCTGGCTGCGTACGAGTCGATCCCCGGCAACCAGAGGATCAACCTGTTCGAGATCCTCGGTGACCAGGTCCCCTCCGAAGTCATCAACAACTTACAGTCCCAGATCGACCAAGTCGGCCGCCAGTAGCCCTCTACCCCTGGGGTGGAACTTAGGACCCCAGAATCTGTTGACTAATATTTAATTTATTGGTTGTGCTACAACAGTGATTGTGATATTGTGTAACACCTTAATCTTATACGTTTTGTACATAAAATTTTAATATGTAATAATAAATGGTCAAGCGTTGTCCAACGGGTCGTTTGTTTTACGTAACTGCGGATTAATCTTTAAGCCAGTTATTCGAATGTAACTTTTACAGAGCGGCCTTAGAGCCCGGATTGGTGTGTGTTCCGGTGAATGACATAATAACGATAATCTCATCCGCTGAATATTCATCGAACACTTTCATGTTTGGTTGCCAAAAGATGCGGCAAAGCGTGAGCAGCTCATAAAAGTCATACAAATAAATATGCCCGAATACTCGTACGCTACTTATCTTTGGGAGCGTCTCAAACATCACCCTGTCACTTTAAATGTCAAACGTATGAAAGAGATGCCATGATGTTTGAGACGCTCCCAAAGATGATTTGCGTTTGAGAATTCGGGCGTTAGCCACTTATTTTTTAATCCAGTGACAATTAATACTCATCGTTCTTAAAAAAGAATTGTTACAGTTACAGATCGAACATTTTTTTTTCAGATTTCAAACGCAGATAAAACTTACTTAACTTTAGATAGGTAGGTAATTTATTAAAATGCTGTTTATTATCTCCCCTAGATGAATAGGTGTGAATTACATCATAATTGATAGTTAAGTACTTCGGCATTTTTACATACATACTTATCTTTTTTATTACATACTAGAAATTGCCAATTCAATTTATATCCACAAATAGTAAACAAATAATACATTTCTCAATTAAAGGTAACTTAGGTAAACCAATAGTATCCTCCAGACATGGTGTCAGCGAGATAACGATAAAAAGTACTTAAAACTTACTTAAAATTATATTAATCCCTGAATCAAAATTATTTGATTGACCATGCATTTTTTTATTGAAAATGAAGTATTAGAAAAACGACTCCGTAGCTCAGTGGCTAGAGAATTCGCTCGGACAGTGAAAGGTCATGGGTTCGAGTCCCATAGGAGCTAGTTGTGAGACGGGTCGATTAAATTGTTTCTAATAGGTAGGTACTTCATTTTCAATATTTTCTTTGATAGTTCGAAAAAACGGATCCCTAAAAGGTACCTAACATTATAAATGATAGATAATATCCAAATCCGGGTGTTATGCTAATGCATGGTGCGATAGCGGCGCCCAAGGAAATTACATCACATAACGATACGATACCAAACTAGTCAAGTAACGGTCATCTCTCTGCGGATCACCAACGTTCGTTTTAAGGCGGTACCCTGACCGAAAGTGGCGCCCTCAAAGGTTTTTATTGAATAAGTTGCTAATAGAAAAGGTTTTTATAAAACAGATTTGCTATCTACTTCTAGCAGTGACTGAGGGAATGTAATGATACCGTCTAAAAATACTAGACTAGGGGCCCTTAAAATTTCCCGTAACGTTTCATTAAAATTGTGTATTACAATCCTAATCCTACTATAATATTATAAATGTGAAAGTTCAGATGTTTGGATGTTTAGATGTTTGGATGTTTGTTACTCAATCACGCCACAACGGCTGAACGGATTGGGCTGAAATTTGGGACGCAGATACTTTGTAGCCTGGAGAGGAACATAGGCTACTTTTTATCCCGGAAAAATATCACGTTCCCGCGGGATAACGTCATGTATTCCACGCGAGCGAAGCCGCGGGCGGAAAGCTAGTAATATTATAAATGTGAAAGTTTAGATGTTTGGATGTTTAGATGTTTGGATGTTTGGATGTTTAGATGTTTGGATGTTTGTATGTTTGTTACTCAATCACGCCACAACGGCTGAACGGATTTGGCTGAAATTTGGGACACAGATACTTTGTAGCCTGGAGAGGAACATAGGCTACTTTTTATCCCGGAAAAACATCACATTCCCGCGGGATAACGTCGGGCAGTCCACGCGGGCGAAGCCGCGGGCGGAAAGCTAGTATTAAATAAAGTTCAACGCGGCGCCACTTTCGGTCAAGGTACCTTACTAACATTTGCTCGATGTTTCTCGAGTGGACACCTAACAGATTGTGTTGGGCAAATAAATACTTTATGTTTGTGAATTGTACACATTCGTAGTAAACAAAACGGTTTCGAGACCTAGTTTATTTATATACCTTATGCGGTGCTCCGTAAATTACGATAACACAACTTACCTAGCAAAGCACACTGTATCCCATCGAAAACATAATATTGAATAGTTAGATAGATAGATCGTTTATTTGCTACATCACACGCATACAATTATAAACATGGTAAACATAAAAACAAAAAAGGCAAGGCAAAGGAGACACAGAAAACTTAATAATAATTAGAACGGGGTACTACATAAACAAAGAATTGTACGTATGTGCAGCAGCAAAATTGGGCCAAGGCTCAGTGTAGTTTTTTGCCCGGAGGCAAAAACACTGATTTTCAGCCATCACCCTTGAGACGCTGGTAAACAAAATTGTTACTGTAAAATAGTTAAGAATTTTGACAGTTTCTCTTTTCAAAGAATTGAGCTCAAGGTACCAAATTCTTTCGAAGCTCCTCAAGTCCAAGCTCCTATCGTACATAATGCTCTTCAATCGGTTTTAATAATTTAGTGTGATGTTTGAAATACAAAGCGACTTGTTAACTTCGACAAGATTTCTGTAAAGGGATAGTACCTAGTACCTAGTACCTAGTACCTAGTACCTAGTACCTAGTACCTAGTACCTAGTACCTAGTACCTAGTACCTAGTACCTAGTACCTAGTACCTAGTACCTAGTACCTAGTACCTAGTACCTAGTACCTAGTACCTAGTACCTAGTACCTAGTACCTAGTACCTAGTACCTAGTACCTAGTACCTAGTACCTAGTACCTAGTACCTAGTACCTAGTACCTAGTACCTAGTACCTAGTACCTAGTACCTAGTACCTAGTACCTAGTACCTAGTACCTAGTACCTAGTACCTAGTACCTAGTACCTAGTACCTAGTACCTAGTACCTAGTACCTAGTACCTAGTACCTAGTACCTAGTACCTAGTACCTAGTACCTAGTACCTAGTACCTAGTACCTAGTACCTAGTACCTAGTACCTAGTACCTAGTACCTAGTACCTAGTATCAGTTCTTATGTAGCAAACGGGTCTCCAAACAAACGGCGATAATGTTTTCCATCCTCTAAACCTTAACATACATCAATGAATTTTCGGAATTTGTGATTTCATACAAAACAAAAAAACTGCCAATATTTTCAAATCTACAACGAATATTAAAAAAACAAAACGTACAGCCCTTCTTCTTAAAATACCGAAAATTCATGTTATGGCCGCCGTTTGAGACCAGTGTGCCTAGCCTACCATCAACTTTAAGACAGCGATTCAAAAATAGCGCGATGCAGAAAAGGTTCCTAAAATGAATTGCTTTCTTTCGTACTCTGACCTTCTAAAAACTGGATCGCAAATGAATTGCTAAATGTGAATGACCGAACGATTTGTGTCCTTTTTCTTCTACCCGTCTTTTTCACTCGATTCTGTCATGCCCGGAGAGTGAGAGGGACGGGTATAACCTGCAGGTGTCATGTTAAATCGATCGGGTTATACGTCAAATAAGAGTTCCTGACAGCTTAGCGGCTGTAAAATGTCATTGAATGATCCAGTGATCATTCAATGACATTTCACAGTCAATCGCTGTCATTGATATTAAGCTGTCGTGGTACAAATAAGCGAAGCAGATCAGTTTAGGTCCTAAACAAAACCGCAATAAGAGTTGATGGTAAGCACCCAGGTAAGCAGAGACTGTTTGCTACACAATCCTTTTAAATGTAAAAAAAATGTAAGGGAAATATAAAAACTTCCTTGCATTACAAGCAATGGCATAGAGCCATTATATCAGTTGGCGAATCTAAATTTCCAGTTGTACACTCGACAGCACATCAAGTTAAACAGTTGAACTGCGATAACAGCTTTTATTACGTACCTAGGGCATAAAGGCGGTCTCAAGGTCAACATGTAAAGTCTGATGTGCCGCCGTGTTCACGACAATCGGCGCCCGTAGCGAGAGGGTGGAGAGAGAGGCGACTCATCAATCAATATTACTTCAACCTGTGGAAACTCGAGTGTTCTCAAAGAGATTGAAAACGATAAATAAAAGCTGTGTAAGGTTCAAATTTTCTCCTCTGCCAAAAACCAGCCATAAGCTGTTAATAGGGAGGCAGAAATATAGGTTTTTATTGCGGAAAAGGAAAGTTTAAAAAAAATCATTCAATCAAAATGATTAGAAATTAATTTGCCGCTTGGTAGGTAGTACATAGTATATAGGACGTTTATTATACTGTGATTTGGTTAGAGTGTGTTAGAATGCATGCGTACCTACTAGATAAACTTAACCAGTTTAAAAAAAAAAAAAAAAAAAAAAAACATGTTGAGTTTATACAACATAAAAAAGTAAGTACTCGAAAACATTTTTACTGGAGATTTAGAATCAGAATGTGAGAGGTGTGCAATTTGTGCATCCTGCTCTAGGTACTTAATTTCTGAGTATAAGTAATCTGTCATCCAAAATTTGTTTCTACTTGACCCAAAGTTGGACACATCACCGCATTAAATAGATCATAAATGTTTGCCCAGGCAGTGGGGTAATTAAGATAAGATAAGATAAGATAAGATAAAAATATTCTTTATTCACTTAGACATAATAAATATGTACTTATGAATCGTAAATATTTTCCTACCACCCATTCAAGACTTTTTTAACTGACAAGAAGAATGGGCGCAAGAAACTTGCCAGCGTTTCTTAGTTAGGTAACGACATTTACAAAAAAAACATATCGTTACTAATACAACAATTGCTTAGTATAAAAATACATCATATTAAACAGTGATTATGTTATGTGTTACATCATGACCATGCATTGCGGTCATTCAAATAATCGTCTACTTTATAGTATCCTTTGCTCATCAGCGACTCTTTAATGTAACATTTAAATTTATGCAATGGTAGTTCAATTATATGCTGTGGAACTTTATTAAAAAAGGCTATGCTTTTCCCCAGAAATGAGGCTCTGGATTTTTCTAGCCTAAACTTGGGAACGACAAGTTTATCTTTATTTCTTGTGTTAAAGCGATGAATATCGCTCTGCTTTACAAATGTATTATAATACTTTTTCACATAAATTATATTTTCATAGATGTAATGTCCTGCAACAGTTAAAATGTTTATTTCTTTAAATAGATCTCTTAAAGAATCTCTCGATCGGAGGTTGTAAATGGCGCGAATAGCCCTTTTTTGGAGCACGAATATACTTTGGATGTTAGCGGCTGAGCCCCACAACAAAAGGCCGTAGGACATAACACTATGAAAATAACTAAAATAGACTATTCTAGCCGTTTCAATATCGGTTAAGAGCCTTATTTTCTTAACTGCGAATGCAGCCGAACTGAGTCTACTCTATGTCTAATCTCTGTGTCTAATTGTAGGTACACAAAATTTCATTGGATATTAACGATACTTATTTATAACGTTTAATTTTTTTTTGTGATTAAAGCAACCATACATTTTAACAACAAGTTGATTGGTGTCAGCAATTTAGATTAAATATTTTATGGACAGAATTGGTTTTGTTGTCTACTTTAGTATTATGTACGAGAACAGGTATATAAAATGAAAGTAAAAGCACAGAATAACTAATAGTACCTACTACCGGTAAGTCTAGTTTTCGATAAAAAAAAGTTCCTGCAAGTGCTGATTAAGGTGTCAAAATGTTAGACATCTAGAAAGTTTTTGGCAAACGCCGTGTGATGGATCCATTTTTTCTCGTATTAGCTACTAGAAGGTAATATTACTATTCTTAGGATAACAAGTTTTTTTAAGTTATACCTAGTACTTACTAAAATTTTTACTACATCATCATTCAAATTTTATAGTACTTTTTCAGATTAAATCTTGGTTTCAGTACCTTACTGAACTTTTTCAAAATAATATACTCTTTATTGCACTTAAAATAACATAGAAAAGATAATAAAAAATATGTGAGCTACGGTGGGCTTATCTTCAAAGAGATTTCTTCCAGCCAACCAAACATGTGAGAGATTGAGAAAAAAGAGACAGAAGTTGCAAAGTGCAAGAAACAAAATATCTAACTTTTCTAAATTTTCTCCGTACTTGGTGGAAATTGTCGAAAACTACCTGGAGGGTATAAAAGTGGTATATCCGTCTGGTGACGGGGAGCTATGGAGTTATGGAGTTACCCCACAGGGGTCGAATTTTGGGTCGTACCCTATGTTCTGCAGAAGGGGTCCTGTAGAACATCGGGTACGACTGCGTGCTGCGCGGGGACCTCTTGCCTCGGATACAGGTCATCTGCTATGCAGACGCTCCCTTGTCGTCACCTGGGGCAAGACTTACGAAGAGGTCCGGAGGTTGGCAGATGTGTGCTCCTCTCTGTTCATAGAGAGGTTCCGGGTCGGGTACGATGTCTAATTTTACGGCCCGCGGAGGGGACCTCCAGCGAGGGCGAGCCCGGCGAGCCTTTTGATTGTTTACATACTGTATTTTACTCACAGTAACGTTTCCGTTTATGCGACAGTAATACACATAAAAATCTGACGACGCACCAGCTTTCAAGGTGTCGCTATCTCTAGAGATCCCGGGTTCGATTCCCGGTCGGGAAATATTGAAAACGAACTTTTCAATATTTCCTCGGCTCGGCTAATATTTATTTATATTTATTAAATCCGTATTTCAACTTTCTCGTGACAATATTTATCGTAAATTACTCGTTTCACTGTATCGGATTGTTTTGGTGAACTTGTTCACTTTTATTAGATTGCAAGTCACATCTATCATATAATAGCTTCCGCCCGCGGCTTCGCCCGCGTGGTCTTCACGACGTTATCTCGCGGGAATGGGATATTTTTCCGGGATAAAAAGTAGCCTATGTTCGTCTCCAGGCTACAATGTATATGTGTCCCAAATTTCAGCCAAATTCATTTAGCCGGTTTTGGCGTGATTGAGTAACAAACATACAAACATCCAAACATCCAAATATCCAAATATCCGAATATCCAAACATCCAAACATCCAAACACCCAAACATCTAAACATCCAAACATCTAAACTTTCACATTTATAATATTAAATAGGATTAAATCCTCCTGAAAAATATCCCGCCTGAAAGATACTTATAGGGCTCGTAGTTTTTTACTATCACATTTTTCCTATACTTCCAAAAGTTGCATTGTGATGTGAAGTGTGTGAAGTTGCATAAAAATAATTTAAAATCTTAGGATTAAATCCGTCATTTAAACCGTCTCGTGTCACTTTTTATCATAAAAGTACTCGTAACAATTTATCGAATTGTTTTGGTGAACCTGTTATCTTTTACGAGTGTTAGATCGCAATATATGAACAATTGAGCTCACCCAGCAAAGGTTAAAAGGCATGCGATCCTTCCTTCATCATCCTGCAGCGAGTGGTATCATCATCATTTACGAGACAAAACCGTCAAAACTACAGCATTTGTATGCGCGCGGGCAAAGTGCGGTTACGTTGTTATCATTACGGCACACACCGGGCTCCGCATATCAATCACAGTATCGGAGAAATCGCGATTTGTCGGTAGTACTTACTCATATCTATCACAACCGACTGGCTAAGACAGAGGAAGTAGGTATTGTAACTTACTTATTGCTTGTTTTCTGGGAAGACTAACATATTGTTGTTGATGTCATAGGCTGGTAATAGTTATGACATTATGACGACGACGACGGCTCAAAAATGTGACACGTTACTATAGGGAACACCGGTTTCCTATTCTTCTTTATGGGAGCTTAATAAAAGCCATAGATACCTACATTATAACATTTTATTTATAGCACTTTACTACTTTAATACACTTGCCAGTATGACCAGCTTATTTTTTAATTGGAAAGACCCAGAGCCTCGCATCGAATACGTCAAATCAGATCTTTTTTATAAATAAACTTTTCAATGACTGATTTGAAAATTACAAACACCAAAGAGATACAACCTACCTAAAAAGTGCCACAGCCTACAATGTTATCTCTCGGCTGCGCACAGTACTTATACAAACCTTAAATCACTTATAGGTGGTTCTCACACTGTTCCGCTCCCCGCGGGGGCTGGGCCGCGGGATACCGCGGGATTCCAGAGTATGTAAGTACACTCGAGGACAAAATCGGTGAACCACCTCTTACTTCTTTTCACGTGGCTGGTGCCTCGCCATTCACGCGCAGACCCTTTTACAATTTTTTTATGTATTAAACTAGGGTAGTGCAATGCATAAGCAATTACGGATAGGAACTGCAACTGAACGGTAAGACGCCAGCCACACGAAAAGAAGTAAGATGTGGTTCACCGAATTTGCCCCCGAGTGTACAATCCGGGACAAATTCAGTGAACCACCTCTTACTTCTTTTCCTGTGGCTGGCGACCAAAGTGGCGCCGCGGTGAATGTTATTTCATATTGTAATTCTAATACACAATTTTAATGGAACGTTTATAAAGTCTAGTAAAGTTTTTCGCATAGTCTAGTATTATAGACGATATCATTATATTCCCTCGTAGTCAATGCTAGAAGTAGAATGATAGCAAAATTACTAAAAGTGGCCGTTTTTGACACATTTGCTATCGACTTATAAGAATGACTATGAGGGAATAATAAATAAATAAATAATAAATAAATAACTTCTTACATTCACACCAATTATCTAAGCCCATGTTAATTTCATTAAGAAACTGTATCATGGAAAACTTGATAACGGATAAATAATATACTTAAATACTTTTTGTTTGTAAATACATACTTAATATACATAGTTAACACCCAGACCAAGACAAATAGACATGTTCATGCACACAAATATTTATCTTGTTCGGGAATCGAACCCGAGACCACTGGCGCTGAAGGTGGGTAGCCTACCCCTGCGCCAAATCGGTCGTCACTGATGCGATACCTTCTAAAAATACTAGAATATGGGCCCTAAAATTTTTGTTATTAAAAAACTTTATTTTTTTTATATTCCTATTATAGAAAAAACAGAGAAGGCGAAGCCCCCCGCCACTATTCTTTTATTTTTCTAGGTAGTTTTAGTTGTTTTTATTGCTTTTCTCATAGGTATAGGGGGATGAAAAGCAGAGTGTATATACTTTCCTTATATTCGAAATGAAAAGTAGAGTGTATTATTACTCGGCCGCAAAATTATTTTCACCTCGGGCGACGTATATTGAATCCCTCGCTGCGTTCAGGATTCTACTTTAGAATCCCTCACTGCGCTCGGGTTTCTACTCTAGAATCCTTCACTGCGCTCTGGATTCAAAAAAGAGCCCTCACCGTAAATATGCTATTTGCTCCCTCGTAATTAGGGTTTCTGCTCGAGCCTTCTCGAACTCGAGAAAACTCGAGAAATTTGGCTTCATTCGAGACGAGAAAAAAATGACTCGAGAATTCCCGAGTTTCGAATTTTAATTTTATATTGATTCGAAACTTTAATTAAGTGAATTTAAAGCGTGCTTGTTTAATAAAGATGTTTTGTTATTTATTATGAACTAGCTTTCCGCCCGCGGCTTCGCCCGCGTGGACTTCACGACGTTATCCCGCGGGAATGTGATATTTTTCCGGGATAAAAAGTAGCCTATGTTCCTCTCCAGGCTGCAAAGTATCTGTGTTCCGAATTTCAGCCAAATCCGTTCAGCCGTTTTGGCGTGATTGAGTAACAAACATCCAAACATCTAAACATCCAAACATCCAAACATCTAAACTTTCACATTTATAATATTAGTAGGATTAATAAAGAAGGACATTTAAGGTTAGGAAGGATAACCTTTTTCTGAATTATTAGTGCCTATCACGAGTCTAGCTAGCTAGCTTAAGGCGCTACTCGGAAAAAGTATGGACTTTTTGATTTAAAACTATAGGACGGTTACATTTGTTACAAATCTGGTAATAAGATATATATTTCTTCATACCTTTATCTAGAATCGTATAGTTTCAGAAACACGATTTTATGATTTTGGCTCGACACTTTTTATTTTCGAAAATACCTCTAAAAAATAAGAAATATCAAGATTATTCTTAAATGGGGATACATATACTATTGAAAATTGGTTTAATTAGTGGACACCAATAATATTTAGGATCGTATAGAAGCATTTTTTTAAAATCGCTATAGTTTTTGAATACGAAGTGATTTTGTGTTTTTTTTGCGTAATCGGCAAAATCGGTCCCGCTCCCGCGCTCGTTGTTTTCTCATTGCTATCTCGCTTTAGCATAATTTTTCCGAGTATCGCCTTAAGCTTGACTGTTTGATAAATTTGATCTAACTACATTATTAATAAATTATTATAGAATATAATAAATTATTTAAACACAAAATGCAAATACATTGTTACTTTACTAGTTATTTCAAATCGAAATACAAAATAGTTTTAAATAAAAGTATTTAAATACAAAATGCGAAATACGTATCTTCAAAATAGGTTTTCCAAATAAAATACCTTGTTACGTACTTATTTATCTGATTTTAATATGACGATGGGGCCTCTGTATGTACCTATATGTATAATACAATAGCTTATCGTGTAGATTTACGGTTAGTAAATGTTTTATTATCAATAAAACGTAAAATCCATGAATTAAACAATAACATAGAATGGGGACGAACAATGCGATATTCTACCCAACAAATGCTGGTCGATAACGGCAAAATTTTATTTTAGGTTAAATTACTAGAAATAATATTATGATGTTTAACTACTTTATGCTTAAATAAAAAATTTTTTTGTTAATAAATAGATCCGCCTTCAAAAAAATATAGATGAAAGAAGATATTCATTATTTTTTTACTTGCTTCACCCAAATAAGTGGCACCAAATGTCTAAATATTGAAGGTGGGTGTTGCAATAAAAGTATTTTTGAATAAAAAAAACCCTGTTTTTTTTTAATTTCAACATATTCAACAGATTTCAACAGTTTTAATTAAAAGACTCGAGACCCGAGAAAACTCGAGACTTTGGCCTCGAGAATTCCCGAAACTCGAGCAAAAAAATTGGTCGAGAAATCAGAAACCCTACTCGTAATACAATCTACTATTCTATTAGCAACTTATTAAATAAAAACCTCTGAGGGCGCCTCTTTCGGCCAGGGTACCGTTTTAACTTGCAGTCCCTATCCCTAATTGCTTAAGCATTGTACAACACTGGTTTAATACGTAACCAAATATTAGTAAAAGGGTCTGAGCGTAAATGGCGAGGCACCAGCCGCTTCGCTGGAACAAAAGTGAGTAGTGGTTCATCGAGTTTGTCCCTAAGTGTACATCAATAGTATATAAACCAAAGCGGGGGGGGTGTGAATAGGGTATTTTACTGTTGTTGAAATGTAGATATTTAATGATGACGTTAAAAAATATTGCCATTAAGAATACCAAATGTGAAAAAATAATTTGAATCTGTTTTATAATAAAAGAGTTATAGTCTGTTTGATTTTGACTATAGCTGTCTCTTTCTAAAACGAAATCTTCTATGGCGTGACTATGACGTTACTAACCCACTGACGTCACTAAGATAGCGTCCTGTCCTTGTCTAATTATAAAGTTTGAAGTCCTATATCTTTGAAAATATTCAAGATAATTCAAAATGAAAACTTGTTTTGTGTAGCTAATATTTCGAAAAACATTTTAAAGAAATAAAAAAAAATCAGTAAAATACCGTATTATGAAGATTGCACTCCGCGACGGGGCGTGTCGTCAATGTGTGAACCGCCTTAGATCGTGAGTGATTTTGACAATCACAGACGACTTTGTGATATTTTTAAACTAATACTTTTTATTGATATCTTCATGGTTACATGTGTCTGATTATCTTTCTTTTGAAATTATTTATTCCCCAACTTTTTGATTTATTTCTAGCAGGGTCTTTTATAAATGTCATATCACCAAGTGACTGTTTACTTTTTTAATCGCTATAGTTCGTAAAAGCACATCCATAAAAAAGTTGTAGATTCTAAGAACAACAGAAGACTGTTGAGAGCGCCATCAGTATTAATTATGTAGCAGTAGTTAGGTATGTGTGTGTAGTTCTAATGTAAATTTAAATAGATTAAATTTAAATCATCTTTTGGTCGAGCTAGTTAGACTTGCGCAAGCGCCGCGTCTTCGGTCAAATTAGTGTACTGGTTGCATAATTAGATGCCCATTTGTTATGCATGTGTCCACATTCTAATACCGGTGACTACTTCATGTGCACAAATGGTGCATGCAAGTAATTGCATTGACACAACCGATTGCTCTACTTTGATTAATTAACCTAATGTCAAAAGGAAAGGATAAGATACACTGTCACTATATCCCTGATACTAAAATGATATTGTAATAGGTATATAAATAAACATTGACGATTTAATCCCATCCATAAATTGTTATTGTTTTATTTATTTATTTATTTACATATTTAGTACACACACATAAGAGTAAAACAGAAAAGAAAGAAATAGAAAAAAAGTATTGTACAGGGGCACGGCTTATTTCAAATTGAAATTTCTACCGGCTTCTTCTATTTGTTCATATTAGTTAATTTTTTTTTTGTTACAGGTAAACAATGAGAGTAATATAATAAAGCTAATTTGCGACGATATTTTATTGTGATTGAATAAATCCATATTTTTTTTATCCACAATGACGTTAAATAATGACAAGGCTGAAGGTGGAAGCGCACTACTCCCGGAATCCTCAATCACTGAGGAACTGGCTATCTTATCTCTAACTGCCGGAACACAATAATGCTGAAAACATAATTATTATAGCGTCAGACTTAGATAACATGGTGCTAGCCAGGCGGACTAAGAACAAGTCCTACCACCAATCAAACCGAATACAATATGGATATGGAATCGAACCCGGGACCTCTGGGTCTAAAATCGGCGGTGTGAACCACTAGACCACAGAGGCGGTTAAAGACATCGATATTATCAGGGATTCACCAAACCCGGCAGCTTCAGCCCTGTCAGAATAAGAACACAGTAATAAAAAAAATAAAAAAAGTACTTTTGGATCAATGATTATCAGCAACAAACCAACTATAATTTATAATTCCTTTAAAAGCGCCACCTAGTGGGCCTTGGACTTTTTAGTGGCTACACCGCAGAAGCCTTCTGTGATGTAAAGGTACTTATCTGTTGATAGCGACTGCGGGAAAAATACTGCAGATGGCGCTACCACTTCGTTTGCAGGATCAATCGAGTTTACTTAAAACAAATGAAACATGTATAAAAAAAAACATCCCCTGAGAATTACTTAACAGATTTGACTAGGTGCGTTACTTTTCGTAGTAAAATAAAAACATCTATTTGGTTTATTCACCAACACCTTAATTTAAGGAATTGAAATGTACAACCAACCAATTGGGTATTTGACTGATTTTTTTTTATTGACTTAAAATATTCATTTAATTAGTAGCAACACAACATAGGTATTTATTTTCAAATATCTTGCATATTTTCAGCGATATAGAGCATCAAACTTTCTTATTAGACAAGGAGAGCGCTATAGAAACATGACGTCACATTTCTATAGCGCCATACTCTCGTCATAGTAAATTTCGTTTTAGAAAGAGATAGCTAGAGTCACAATTAAGCTGCTCATAATTCGATTGTTATAATACAGATTTAATTTCTTTTTTCACATTTGTTATTCAATAATGTTATATTTCTGAATGTCATAATTAAATATCTACATTTCAACAACAGTCAAATACCCATTTGATGACTGATATTTTTTTTGTGAAGCTAAATCGAAGCTAAATACCCTAAATCTAAAAGGGAAAAATTTAACCCCTCAAGTAGTAGGTATATTGCACTTTACACTATCTTTTCCGATTAATATAATTTATTTGTGGTTAACGGTGTTGGTCTCACAATACGGTATTTTACTGATTTTTTTTTATTTCTTTAAAATGTTTTTCGAAATATTAGCTACACAAAACTAGTTTTCATTTTGAATTATCTTGAATATTTTCAAAGATATAGGACTTCAAACTTTATAATTAGACAAGGACAGGACGCTATCTTAGTGACGTCAGTGGGTTAGTAGCGTCATAGTCACGCCATAGAAGATTTCGTTTTAGAAAGAGACAGCTATAGTCAAAATCAAACAGACTATAATTCTTTTATTAAAAAACAGATTCAAATTATTTTTTCACATTTGGTATTCTTAATTGCAATATTTTTTACCGTCATCATTAAATATCTACATTTCAACAACAGTAAAATACCCTATTATCTTATTTGCGAAATTATTTACTTATACTTCTTGATGTGTACTTCATATTGTGATACCGTTTGTTTGACCCCAATAAATGAAAAGAAAAAAAATAAGCCGGAAGGGTATAATATGACCGGTCAGTTTATCTCAGCAAATCTTTTGTGCTCTGGTTACTTGCATGCAAATTCGGAATGCATTGCTAGTTCCAAATAATTACTGTTTAGCAGAATAATTAGATTTATGAAAAAAAAAATATGATTATTATTTTATGGAAACTTTGTGCTTCTACATCGATGTGATTGTGATTTTTAATTAACCCTTGGGATGTGCAGCTGTGCATGCAAGACATTAATTACAGAGGGAATGTTGACAGGCTTGTTAGCTTTTGAAGGCATAATAAAGGGTCGTAGTGCGTTTAAAAAAAACCTGATGTTATAACGTTTGAATCATTTCAATCGGTTCAGCCGTCTTCGAGTAATCGGTGTACATACTTATAAAAACGCGACGAATAGATAACCTCCTCCTTTTCAATTTTTGAAGTCGGTTAATGAATAGTCCCCGTGACTGACTTTTAAGTTTAAAATAAAACCTCAGTGATTGAGGATTCAGGAGTTAGTGCGTTTGCACCTTAAGCCTTATCACCACTTAAAATCAGGTGCGATGAAGGCTAAATGCTACCCCATTGTGGATAAAAAAAACTTTCTCGATGTCTGAGGCTATTCATGCCATCATGAATGTTTTTGCTAGCTTAGCTTAATTTTTAGTTTTTTTGCATTCACAATGCAATTTTTATTACTGAAAAAGCTTAACTTATTTTATTTTTTTGACTAAAAAATAAGCTCACAAGATGATAACAGAGCAAATAGTTGGAAATCTTTGTAGAGATAAAAATATTAACTTTGCCATTTGAAGTAACTAGATGGATAACTGTTTTTTTTTGTGAAGCTAAATTCCACGTGAAAAATGTAACCCCTCAAGGAGTACAATTATTATGTTGCACGTTATGTACACTCTCATTTTCAATTAAAATTTATCTAAACCAAAATCAGTGTAAGTTATTGCGTTATAAAAGGATAAATGACCGGTCAGTTTATTTCAGCGAATCTTTTGTACTCTGGTTAGTTGGGCTGGGGTGAAGTAATTGAATTAAGTTAAAAAGTTGCATGTATCCATTTTCACAATAAATGTTAGTTGGCTACCGGAAAATGGTGTTAATTGTTCGTGTGGACACACGGGGTTGGACCGGACCGGTCCATCGGGAACAGCGATGCGACGTGCGATGCGACGTGCGATGCCGCTGGCGGAGTGAGTTGCGGCATTGATTTATTAAAACAAGATTAGAGTTGAAAAAATCGGCCAAGTGCGAGTTGGACTCGCCCATGAAGGGTTTTGTACCCACTTAACTTACTGATTGCCAATACCTAGCCAAAATCCCACTATCATTTTTCATCAACAAAGTATAACCTTGTTTTTTATAGTGCTTGTATGAAAGACAAAGTTACATTTGCGGTTTTTGAAAATGTAGGTATTATTCCATATGATTAGCCATTTAATGGCTAATTTACACACTCGTCGCTTAGATTAAATAAAGACCGCAATTTATACGCGCAATGATAGCGAAATTTGCGACGAGTGTTCTTTTGACTTGTGTAAGTGAGAAAATATAGGTTTACTTTCAAATGTTTTGTGGTTTTCAAGCTACATGTCGTCGCGTTTAAATAGTGGTTACACTTTTTTGACGCATTCTAATGAGGCTTGCTTGTCTAGTATATTAAACTCGATGGTTGCGGCCACATGAATCGTACGAAGCTAATGCTTATTAAACGACCATTGAATGTATTAGAAACGTAAAATAGTTTTGCTTGATATCTAGCGTTACTTTTACATAGAAGAGCGCCTGGTAGTGAATTTAAACACCATAAATATACACCACCGCTGTGGCAGTCGCATACTACAGTGCAAGCTGCGTCATAGTGTTAGAAACCTTCTGTTCTTTCTTCTTTCGACAGTCACTACGCGAAGTGCGCGAGGAGTGGCTCTGCCGCAGCCGATAGCGTTTCTTTATGTTTTGGTTTATGGCGTAGTCTGCCACGTGGGGCAACGTGCAAACCAGGTAATGTGTTAAGTACTAGTTTAATTCCTCCAGTTGCACGACCGACGCTCCGCTCACCTCTGTCCATAGAGTTTCGGTCCCGTGTTCCCGGGTATGGGAATTCCCGGAAATAAAGCCGGGGTCCCGGGAAATATGTTGTGTATTAAAAACAACATAAGTCTTGAAAAATGGAAAATGAAGTATTGAGAAAAAATCGACCCGTCTCACAACTAGCTCCGATGGGACTCGAACCCACGACCTTTCGCTTTCCGGGCGACTGCTCTAACCACTGAGCTACGGAGTCGTTACGAGAAGCGTCGAAAAAAAACCGGGAATCCCGAAACCCTATCTGTGCAGCATGAGGCGTGCTACGGAGTATCGCGCGGTGTGGTCCACGAGCGCTCGACACTATTACTAGTGCAGGGAAACATAGGAAATTAATTAACCTTTTCAAATAAATAGTTATAAATTATTTATTTTAAAAAGAGTACCTGATAAATTAAGTGTATGCTACTTGTAAAAATCAAATGCGTATGACTCACTTACAGGAAAGAAAAAAGAAATCATTCAACAATTTAACGAAAAATTCTTAGTTTGGTAATTTTTTCCCACAGTTTTTTGAATTTTAAAACTTACCTTTTTTATTAAAAACCGGGCAAGCATTTGACCGCAGATCTTGTTTGGCTAACAGGTTGCAGTCTAGGATGTTAC
Source organism: Crambus lathoniellus (assembly GCA_949710035.1). Taxonomy (NCBI): domain Eukaryota; kingdom Metazoa; phylum Arthropoda; class Insecta; order Lepidoptera; family Crambidae; genus Crambus; species Crambus lathoniellus. Next base: position 621,375 of record OX453301.1, on the reverse strand, counting down.
TCGTACATGCCTGCCCAGGAGTAGAATATCATTCTCGACTTAAAGAGACCTGGGTGCCTACCATCAACTTTAAGACAGCGATTAAAAAATAGCGCGATGCAGAATAGGTTCCTAAAATGAATCGCTTTCTTTCGTACTCTGACCTTCTAAAAACTGGATCGCAAAGGAATTGCTAAATGTTAATGACCGAACGATTTGTGTCCTTCTTCTTCTACCCGTCTCTTTCACTGGATTCTGTCATGCCCGGAGAGTGAGAGGGACGGGTATAACCTGCAGGTGACATGTTAAATCGACCGGGTTATAAGTCAAATAAGAGTTCCTGACAGCTTAGCGGCTGTGAAATGTCATTGATCGATCACTGAATCGCTGTCATTGATATTAAGCTGTCGTGGTACGAATAAGCGAAGCAGATCAGTTTAGGTCCTAAACAAAACCGCAATAAGAGTTGATGGTAAGCACCCAGTGTTGTACGAATCAGGGAACACAGAGACAGCTGAGACAGGCAGGTCATTCTACTCTTTAGCGCTTCGTATGAGGAATGAATTTGCGAAGCGCTCGGTACGGACAGCTGGAGTGTCAACGATGTAAGGGTGGTAAGCTAGTCTGCGTCTGGTACCCCGATGGCGGAAAGGGGCTGGAGGCACAAGGTCATCCACCAAGGTCACCATCGTGTATTCTATAAAAAAACCGATAAACATGCAACTTTTGGTAGGTATACGTACGATTCTTCGTCGTTAAATGAAACTGCCACACTTCACTCCAAGAAACTGTTTTAATGCGTCAGCACTACAAGGCGCAAGCATAAATAGTTTACAGCACAGAAGGAAAGATTTATATAGAAAGCACAGCACACAATCACAGGAAGAAATTTAAGATTTCAGCGAAAGAAATAGCATAGCATCTAACGCACAAGTACATTAGCTGTTTTCGTTGTGAATTCTGAAGCGAACTGGCTCCCGCGACCGGGCGCCAGTTCACTTTAGAATTTACTTTCGGCGGTGACTGAGGCTCTGAAGTGAATCATCATATTATAAGATCTAGGCTAATGACTGATCGACAGCTTTCTTCATCACTAGAAATTGCACATCCCTTCACTAGCGCCGTCTACTGATAATTATCGCGTTAATAGAGCACAGACATTTGCACCCGTTAGAAGGACCGCCGCGTCGCCGCCGCCGTACTTCGCGGAAAAAGACACGGCGCGAGCGCTCACAGCATGCCGCCCTAACGCAACGACTTCCAGCCAACGGAAACCTCGCTTGTCCACGCCCGCCGTGGCTTCTGATCAGCAGTAATTAGATATTTCCTGTTCTAATTAAGTGCCATAGTATTTATAAATTGCCCGCGGCTCAATAACAACATAGCATTGTAGACGTACCTATTAGAAATCGATATCCTCAGCTAGACTGTGTTAATGGTTGGTTTTTATCCGCCTATCTGAAAGGGATCGCCGCATCATGAGAATACTTTGAGCATGATAACTTAGGCACTCTGGAAAGTTTTCGCTGAGGTGGTCTGAGCAGTAGCCCTTTTTTTGTTTATAGTGAAGGCAAATACATTATTTTTTTATACTGGTAACGGCATGTTGGACTCAGTCTCTCGCCCCACCCAGCCCTCCCGTCAAGCCTAATAGGCTTTGCGTCATGGCTGGGCGGTTCTAACCCTTGCCCGCCCCCTGACGAGCTATTTATTTATTTATTTATTTATTTATTTATTTATTTATGACACAATAACAGTTCACAAACCAAGTATGTTACATAATATAATGATGCTTAAATATAAAATGTAAGTTTGGAGCCTATAACTATTGTGCACAGCATTGAACTAAAGTTTTAGTTACATAATTAGAAGTTACATAAACTAATTTTATATAAAAAAAGAAGAAGTTACAAAAAAAACACAAAATATCTAAACTAGGGAAGCAAAATAACTAAACTAAACTAAACTAGAAAAATAACAAAAACAAACTAGACTACGATGCATTCTGTACTATATTGTGAGACCTAATACTTAATAAAAATGATTTAAGACTGTGGTGGAATATATCTACTAAAGAGCTAATTTCATTATAATTTCGGTACATACGATATAGTGGATCATTAAAGGTTACATTGTATGATGTTGTAGGTACATAAAAAAGTTTCTGAGTGCGGCATCTTCCTATAACAAATCTAGTGTCAGCCAGCAGCTCACTAGCATCCCATTCCGAGTTAACTAATTTAAACAGTACAGCAAAGCTGTTCAAAGTGCGTCTACTTTCGAGGGTGTCCATTTTAAAGTGCTTTAACCTATCCTCGTAAGTTGACAACTTTCGTCTTAAACCCATTTTGGAGCTAAGATGTCTGAGGAAACGCCTTTGTACAGACTCGATTCTGCTTTTATGCACATCATAATACGGAGACCAAATAACTGAGCAATACTCCAAAACACTGCGAATCAAGGTATTGAACAGCAACACGATACTGCTTGGATCACGAAATGGGCGAACAGTCCGCATTAAAAAACCCATTGTCTTATTACATTTGGCCACTATATGCTCATAGTGTTGCCTAAATGAGAGCTTGGAATCGATCCATACACCCAGATCTCTTACTACCGTCTCGCGCTTTAATTCAACTTTATTTATGTTATAATGATATTCTGTAGGGTTCTTTTTTCGGGTGAATGTCAGTAGATGGCACTTATCGACATTAAGTGACATGTTATTCCTTTGGCACCAATCAGATAGCAGGTCTATATCCCTTTGCAACCTTGAAGAATCTGTCGCCTCTATGATTTTATTAAAAATCTTAATGTCATCTGCATATGCAACACATTCGCTGCTGATCGAATCTATCAGATCATTAATAAAAATGATGAACAGCAGTGGACCCAAATTAGAACCTTGGGGAACACCGGACACTGGCTGAAACGGGATAGAATTATAGCCGTATAGGGTAACCAACTGGGTTCTCTTCATTAAATATGATTCGAGCCACCGCAAGAGACTACCGTGTATTCCAAGCCGCTTCATCTTTTGACAGAGTATATTGTGATCTACTCTGTCGAATGCCTTCGCAAAGTCCGTATAAAGTGCGTCCACTTGTAGTCCCTTGTTCAGTGCTACTCCTACATAATGGACGTATGTGAGTAAATTAGACGCTGTTGAGCGATTTTTGACAAAGCCGTGTTGCCTAGGACTGATAAGGTTCTTCACATGAAAGTATATATGTGAATATATCAAGGCCTCAAAGACCTTGGCAAAACAATTAAGGATACAGACCCCTCTGTAGTTTGCTACATCCATTTTGTTGCCCGCCTTGTAAATGGGTACCATTTTAGCCTCCTTCCATCGCTCCGGAAAACTACCCTGAGACAAACTCATGTTAAAGATCATTGTAAGAGGAGTTGTTAAGGCTCTAGCACAAATGCGAACAAAGGACGGCGGTATGCCATCAGGACCTGCACCTTTATTCATGTTTAATGTCTTTAGTGCAGATTCTACCTCACTTTCGGAGATAATTATTTTAGAAAGAGTATGACTTGACTCTGGGAAGTCAGGGACGTATTTAGATGTTCTAGGGACACTATATACCGAAGAAAAGAATCTGGCAAACAAGTTTGCAATACCCTCACCATTATCAGCAGATTCATTTTCCAAATACATCAACTTTGGAATGTCATTTGTTGATTTTTTAGATTTTGTATATCTCCAGAATGCTTTTATGTCCCTTTTAAGATCTTTTTCAATATTAATTATATACGCGGTAAAACATTTGTCAAGAACTGCTTTCGCACGCCTTCTTAAGAGTGAGAATGCATCCTCATCTCTAGGGTTGCCAAACTTTTTAAATTTATGATGATATCTGTCCTTTTCCTTGAGAATACCAATAAGTTCTTTGGTGAACCAGACCGGGTACTTAGACTTATTGACATTGGTTTTTGGAGTATTTTTTTCAATTACTGTGGTTAAATGGTTGTAGAAAATATCAACAAACTCATTACAAGTGCAATGACAATATTGGTTCCAATTTATTTGGTTTAACTCACCTATGCAAGCTACGTAATTAGTTTTACGATAGTTTAATTTTCTCGCTACTTTTTCTTTGAGTATAGCTTCACTGGTTATTGCAATGCTTATCTCTAGCGGAGGATGATGCTTATCAAGATGACATAAAGACTGTGCTTCTACAGCGTTACAAGACAACTGTGAAGTAGCCAAAACAAGATCCAATATTTTGTCATTATAATTTTTTACTCGATTGACCTGTAATAGATTTGCCCCTGCAATGAAATCACGCAATTCTATTTCTTTTTCATTATTTGATGTAATTAAATCATATTTGTCCCAATCGATTGCCGGCAGATTAAAATCACCTATTATAAGAGTGTCGGTCTTTGTTGCATTTATAATATTGCCCTCACAGGACTCTAAAAAATTACAGAAATCTGAACTAACTATATAGCCTGGTAAGTACACCACACAAATATTAATAGATAAGTCATTAAGATCTACCCGAACCCAAATGTCCTCATTAGAAGTCTCGAGTTCAGGCAAATGTCGAGATTTAATAGATTTTTTTACAGCTACAAGCACTCCCCCTCCATGAGCTTTTTTGTACTTCTCTTTCAGTTCTTCAGACCTGTCCTTATGATAAACCATATATCTATCATCGACCAACTCTTTCAAATAAACCGAGTCGTCCAACCACGTCTCACACAAACAGATAACATCGTAGTTATTACAAAGAATATTATTATGAATATCCAATATTTTAGATTTAACACCTCTCACATTCTGATAAAAAAATGACAAAAATGCTCTATCCATTGACTAAAAATTATAAAATAAATGCAATAAATTAATTAATAGATACTACCTTAATAACTACCAGCGAAAAGAGTCCAATGTTTCTTGGTTTTTAACGTATATGAAGGGTGAAGTTTCGTCCCTACGCATGAATATCCGGCCTTTACGTACCCAAACATACTTGTAGTTGTGTTCCTTCGCTTTTTTTCTTGTTGCAGCATGAAGTGATTTGTTAATAGGAGAGAGATGCTCGGAGACAAATATCGGCTTACTCTCACCAGAGATTCCAAGCAACGATGATGATAGTTTATTGTCTTTATGTGATTTGTTGTAGCGAGCGACTGCCGAAAAAAATTCATCACGGCTACGTGGACTAAACATTTTTACGATAATTGATCGAGGGCGCTTGTTATCTTTGTTAATACTAGCTACCCTAGTGCAGTTCAAAATATTGGCGTCAGGCAGGGCATATGAAATCACTTCAGCTATTTTCTTGACTATGCTTACAACATTTTCTGATTTTATTTCTGGCACACCTTGTATTTCTAGATTGGATTCTCGCGAATATTGCTCCATTGCGTTTACCTTGTCAGTCAGGATTGATAGACTAGAGCGTAAACTTATGCACTCTTCCTTTACTGCCTTGTGTTCAATCATTAACGTATCATAACACTTACTCAAGTCATCATACTGGCTGCTCATGAATTGCACCGACTCCTTAAGGTCCTGAAGTTGTTGCCTGACAGGTGCCAATTCGGCAGCCAATAGTGTTGGTAAGAGCACCTTCAGTTCTTCCCGCAGAGCCACGCGAACTTCATCACTTGTCATAGGGTTTGGCTTATTTCGAAGTGTCACATTTACACGAGAATCATCAGATTTTAGACTTTGAGAATCGTCTTCTCGACGAACTGGAACTTGCCGAACAGGAGTATCGTTTTTGTTGGATTTCGGCATTTTGTTACGACAACCGTCGCATATCCATGAGCGCTTACTCTCCGCCTTCATTTGCTTATACTGAAATGTGTCTACATTGGCACATAGAAGGTCATAAACATGGTGACAATTTTTACACATAATATAATCCTTTCCTGTAATTATACTTAGACAGCCACCACATTTAATTTCTTTATTTGGTGACATTTTCTTGCTTAAATATTCACTAATAAAAAATGTGACAAATTTACAATAGTTCCCCTTAACTATTCTCTCAGATGCAAGTTCATTCGTTGCGGCCCAAGTGACGCCTCTGCGCTGTCTTATCACTAGCGATCCCAGTGCGTTCGTCACTGATACGAGCGCGCATGCCAATGTCACCCGAATGTTTAGGTTTCAAGTACTGCTTTCGCGCGAAAATCGTGCGACCGCTTGCGCTTCAACGTCCACTATTTAAATTATTCACTGACCGCACCAACTCGAACAATATTAATGCTTGCGATTGTTATTGATATTTAATGAACTGTTTGCACTTTTTATCGCTATCTTGTTTTATTAAACTGATTCATATCACTTTAATTATTAAACTTTTGCAATTAAACTTGGTTTGACAAAGTTAAACCAATGAAAATAATATATTTTTACTGAGCTCGAACAAAGAGTTGTTTATGTAACTGTTGTCAAAGAGTAGATTGCTTAGCTCGAGAGGGAGCCGGATAGAAGGAGAGAGCTTATTCTCAATCTCCCCCATAAGGTTACCCCCTCAGGGTGGGCTGACATGAGCAGTACCCCTTGTACGAAAAGCTGTCGTTATGGTAACCATTTGATCGTATTATTTTGTATGAAAACCAGAGCAGCGCCTCTTTCGGTAGTATAAGGAACTGAAATTCAATACATATTTGACAGCAGCAATTTGACAACTTTTGAAGGACGGTATAGTTTACTATTTGATTACAATAACGATAGTTTTTTCATGCTAGGGGTACATAGATGTTTCTATACTTGTGACAGTAGAAGTTATGACTGTCTTGGGAATGTATGTAATAACGGATCCGCTCCTCTGTACCTTAGTCAGGACTAATTCTCAACCCGAAAGAATCGGCTGAATATATATCCTATCCCGCTAATTTCAGGTACCCTATTATTATTTCAGGCAAATTCATAGGTTTTTTTTAGTTGAGTGAACGTATTCGCGAAGTCTTTTTTTACCAGAGTATACTCGTGCTTAGCTTAGTAATCTCACAAGTAAAGCTTTCATAAACTATGATATATATCGTAAGAATAGAAAGTAGAACAGTCGTAAAGCAGAAGAAATAATCACATATACTGATTTTTTAACTTACAGTTTATAATATTCTTCGAATTTGGTTTTCAAAAACTTTACATACCAAATGAAAGCTTTAAAGTGTGCAAACTGTATATTACTGTCTGATCTAGACATATGAAATGGGGTTTTTAGCAAGAAGCGTCGGGAATTCTTTATTGTCATACTTAAGTGACAATTTAATTAGGTAAATATGTTTGAAAGGAGATAAATGCTCTCCGGGAAAGCATAGTTTTCTCACGTAGGTACTTAACGGCGACAAACGCGGTTAAGTGCGCAGTTTAGAAAAATATCTAAATTAAAAAAAATGGAAACGACTCCTGCGCAATGTTAATGGTGATTTGACAATGCTGCCCGCGCTGCTACGTGCAAAAAGTAACGGCAGGCGCACTCGAAGTATTTTTATTTAATAACTAGTCCTTGCCCGCGTTTTCCCATAACAAGATAAGCATGCTAATGACTTTTATATTCTTAACACATCTTTATGTAACATTTCTTGGAAATAAAGATATTCTATTCTATTACAGCATTTTCAGAAGAAAGATATAGTGGAACGACTAACATTTTAAAGATCCTGAAATTTTGAAATAAATTGATTTATTTTATGTTCAGAGATATTGACTTTCAAATAATATAGCTATTTGATATGATTTCGATTACGCAGTAAGTAGAGGTAAGCAGAGGCCAGCACAGCAGTGGGCATCGTTCGACTGACATGATGAGGCAGTAAGTATAAAAGTGATGACGGAATGCAGTTATCGAATAATAGCCATGTAATAAATATTTTAGAGTGTAGAATAAATGTAAGAATACTGATAACAAAAGAATAGCATGCACGAATGCACCAGGGTTACTACTTTGTTAGCAGTTCACCTGGTCACCAGCGATCTCAGGTTCGCAACGGTGAGGGCGATGAGTAACGGTGCGCGTGCGCCGGCTAATTGTTCCCGGGTTGTAGTTTACTCCCACGCGGTCAATGCCTGGCTGGCCACACACTGCCGTGGAACACTTAAATGTCAGACTTCTTTTTGACCCGTAGGTTTAAAAGAAAAGACAGCCATGAGATATCAGATAGCAGCGTATTTTGATTCTTGGCGGTTGCAGTAGTAGCCAATGCGCCTGCCATGCGTGGCTATGACAAAATCCTTGGACTGGTGAAAACATAATAGCTACCAGTAGGCGCCTTATGGCTGACTATGATGATGCCATTTACCAAACTCGACACAATTAATACATATATCAGCCTGATTTAGACTAGAAGAGATCATTTTTAATCATAATTGGATGCTTTTTTTCGACACACCTGATTATACGATAAAACCAAAGTTTAATAAAAAAAAATTAAATCACATTAAAAACCCTTCAAACAAGAACTCAATACACAAAACACTTAAAAACGAGAAATAAAATGAATAATTTATTCAATTTTTTACTTTTTGTGCCAAGAACAATTATCCATTTTTAGTGTAGAAACCGCAACCACAAGAAGTAAGGAAAGACATGCTCTTCTCTCAAATTTTTAACCGTTAAGTTGGTTTACGTTCCATCACCAGGTCACCTGAATAACCTGAAAGATTCCAACTATTGATCTAAACGTATCAAAAATATTAAAAGAATTACCCTCCAACTTCTAATCGTTAAGAAGTTGTACCTTCCATCATCTAATCTCATTAACATGAAATGTTGACTATCAGATGCAAATTCTTAAAAATATGTAGAAACTAATTAAAACACGTAAAATGCTTATAAAATTTAAGGGTTTTCTTCGATTTTCTTGGGATCCCATCATCAGATCCTGGCTTGATGACAATGGAACCCCCTCAGAAGTATACTCTTTCGAATAAAAAAAAGAACTATGAAAAGCAGTCCGTTATCAAAAAATGGAAAATGAAGTATTTGGAAAAAATCGACCCGTCTCACAACCAGCTCCGATGGGACTCGAACCCACGTCCTTTCGCTATCCGGGCGACTGCTCTAACCACTGAGCTACGGAATCGTAAAAATTTAAATAAACAGTCCATTATTAAAGGAAAAATCGGTGAACAACCAAAGAAAAAAAAACTATATTTGAACGTATAACTCACTTAACTGTACTTTAATTAAACACAATCAAAGAATACAAGCTTCTATTCTGTTGACGCAATGTACCATAAACCTTTACCAATACTCGCTGAAATACTGTAATGTTATATGTAAAAAATTGTTGTAGTCAATGTAGCAAAATGATTGGGCCAACATAACATTCCATTTACATAGTTTTAGTTTATAGTTAAAAAGTTGTGCGTTGGTGTTGTTTTACACACGTTGATAGCTAAGCAATAGGTCGAAAAAATAGCGACTACAACCCGCATGAGCGATAATTTTCATAACTTTAGCATGATGACTTCCGCCTTTCGAAATATGTGACTTTTTTCTGTTTGTGTACTTTCAAATTATGCAACTTAATAAAACAAGTTTTTTTATAAAAGCAAACTTATAGTTATTAAAAGTTTGTTAGTTGCGTTTTTTGCAAGAAATGATCATTTGATTGAAAATCATAAGTTAATAGTAATTATATATCAGTGTTAGAATAGTGCCTTAATTGTTGCTTGCTAGTTGGCTAGTAATTCGTAGAAATATTAAGTTCGATGGTTGGAAAAAAATCGGGGTATCACTTGGAGTGAAGGATTCATCGACTATCGCGAATTTCGAAGGATTGTTGTTCCTTAGTAAATGTTATCCCACCGAAAACATTTTAACCGCCTCTGTGGTCTAGTGGTTCACACCACCGATTTCAGAACAAGAGGTCTCGGGTTTGATTCCCAGTGGGGGTACATATAGTATTCGGTTTGGTTGGTAGTAAGACTTGTTCTTAGTCCGCCTGGCTAGCTACCACCATCTTATCTAAGTCTGACGCTATAAGAATGATGTTTTCAGCATAATTGTGTTCCGGCAGTTAGAAATAAGATAGCCAGATCCTCAGTGATTGAGGATTCCGTTAGTAGTGCGCTTCCACCTTCAGCCTTATCACCACTTATCATCATGTGTGATGAAGGCTAAGTGCTACCCCGTTGTGGATAAAAAAAAGAGCCTGGCTTCTAACTCTACACGCCCTAACTTTACAAGCGCTAACTTCAAAAACTCTACACCTAGTCAGAACATGGCTTGGACGTTTTGCTACAGTACATGGACGTTTTTATAAGTTGTTTAAGACATTATGATTTTATTTTGTGCATTTTTTTAAATTTAGTTCAATTTGTAATAAGAAATCTGTGTACTTGTATAATTTTCAAAGTTTCTTTTTTTATTGTAAAAGATCGTTAAATTTGATTGATTGATCTACAGCTGCAAGTATTGTGCACTGATAGTTTTGTGGTGTGCATGTGCATTTTTTTGCGGGCAAGCAGGCGTTGCATCTAACTTGTAGTAGGAAAATATTGACGATTCATAAGTACATATTTATTATGTCTAAGTGAATAAAGAATATTTTTATCTTATCTTATCTTATCTTGTTTTTTTTGCGGAAGAAAGCTACATAATTATTTAACTTTTCCACAATTTCAAATCTTCAGCATGAAAATACTGTTACGGCATCATCCAATTTTGTTTGTCAATTTAGATTTAAGAGCCGTGGATTTTAATATATAATGTGAAAATAAAAAAACACCAATCCTAGGCTCTAAGCAAAGACTGAGCAGAGCAGTAGGATTTTTTAAAAATGGTTGGCGCTGAGTAATATCATAACCAGCACAGCATCTAGTGTCATCTTCATAATTTACGTTTTGGAGATCAGTACGCCAAACTTTTTGCGGTTCCATACCGCATCTTTTCAAATGACATTCGATAAAGACTTCAACCAGTTTTCAGGAAGCATGTTATAAATTTCAGCGGGCCGGGGCGGCGGCTCTCTGTTGGGAGCGCGAGCTTTTTGCGCCTACGCAGCGCTCTGCTGGTAAACGCCGCGCCTAATTGTCGCACGCGCATTCTACACCTCAGACTATTAATAATTAGATGTTCTCGGGAAAGCGCCATTAAACGCTTTATCACAAAATGTTGACTGCGGTAGCAGTTTAAATTAGATTATGATTTCTTTTTGGCTAGAATAACGTCAATACAGCACAATTGGTATGTACGCCTATTTTTTGCAGATGTTGCTTACTGCCTGTTACCTCTTTATGAAGGTGAAGAGTAAGTGCTTGTTGAAGCCGGACTGGCACGATAAAAATATCACAATTGACAATAAATTAATCATTTGCCAATTTATGAAGGCTAACAACTGTCGTAAATAAAATCACCTTTAAATTATTACTTAGGTAATAACAAAGCCTTCTTACGATCAGCTCGAACGTGGTCGTAAATTATCTCGATGCCAGGAGACACCACAGACAGACTGCGGTTCTCACGCGCGGAACAAAGATTTAAATCGTTCCTCTTACTTGGACATACGTCTAGATTCAAATTTGTTTATTCAATTTAGATTGTTATTTACAATACTTGTGAACGTCATAGAAGCTACGCCATCGGTTCGCAAACCCTACAGCGGGAGGCCTTGGAGAAGAACCGGCAAGAAACTCCAAGGGTTGTTTTTTTCTCCCTGTTTTATTTCATACAGAGTCGTCAAATTGAAAAATGACCTTAACATGGTATGACTAAGGTCAGTTTCCATCACAATTACACAATGGGTTATGATAAATACAGTTAAGTATAGGCGAACTAATTCAATTCAATTCAATTCAAATAATTTATTTCAGAACTAGGTTCCATAGTGTTAGTAACAATTTAATATACTTATAAACTATGTTAGTCGGTAAAAATTACAGCACAAGTAGTAAAAATTAAAATTTATCCGGTATGGAGCTTCACCCAGTGTCGCAGCAGAGGAGAGTCCCACCGGTCGTTAAACACCCTCAGGAGGCTGTTGGTACTGGAGCGGAGCCTAGTGAGCATGGAAGCAGACCTCTTTCTTATAATGGCGTAGAAGTCGTCCGTATGCGCCTCCGCAAACATTTTCGACGCGCTACAACGCCACGACAGTCTCAACAGTATCCTGAATGCGTTGTTAAATTGGATACGCAGGTCGCTGTATGCCCGCTGCGTATAACTGGTCCAAAGGCTGCACGTATAGAATGATTGGCAGTAAGCCTTCGAGCCAGCATATTACATCGCACAGCCAGCGACCTACGCTCCCTCTCTATATCGGCGCTATCCTTGAGATCGTCAGTGACCCAATGACCCAAGTACTTAAATTTATTTACCCAGCTTAAAGAACTACCACAAAGTGAAACTCCAGGGACGTCCGAGTAGTTAATGGAGTTCGATTTGAACATCATGAGCTCACTTTTTTTTACATTGTACTTGAGCCCATGAGTCACCGCATAGGACTCGCAGATAGCTACGAGTCTTCTCAGGCCACCAATCGATGGGCTCAGCAGCACCATATCATCTGCATAGCTTATATTGTTCAAGCAAACTCCATCAATATAGCAACCTATATGAGTACTGCTGAGCTCACCGATCACAGCGGTGAAAAATTTTGTTGTTGTTGCGCCATACATGTTTCAAATGTAATTCTTAATAAAATGAATAAAAACAAAAGAAAACACATTTTAAGGCAAGCAGATAAGAGCAGACCCATTCCCACTGGCCCACACCCCCTAGAATCCTCATTACATTACATACGCCCAAATTCTCGAACGCAAATCATCTTTGGGAGCGTCTCAAACATCATGGCAACTCTTTCATACGTTTGACATTTAAAGTGACAGGGCGATGTTTGAGACCCCATGGATAGACTTAATACTGAGGTAACTGGAGAGTGCAGTACTAACACTTTTTTGTGACCACAAATTACACAGTGGCTGTCTTCCGTCTCACTTACACTTTTAAAAAATACGTATGGTCATATGAGACAACTGACAGCCACTACATACTAAATGTCAAATTTGCTGGGTACACTTTTTTATTCAGGGTGAGAACTCCAGTTTTTTTTTTATTTATTTATTTATTTATTGAAAATTACAATATTTTTCTTATGGCTAAACAAGGTCCCGCAAAACCGTGCTAGACAGTTTGTCTGCGGGATCGAAGTCTCAATAATACAAATTAAGTAGGTACTAGTTTATAAGTGATACATAAGGCAGAGTTACAATGGAGAATGAGTAGGTATGGTGATTTATATTGATCAAAGTATAATTAAGTGACTAAATTGTGGAATGTAGGTAGTTAACTAGGTATTTTTTAAAAACTTTGATATTATTTTCACATCTAATAGATATAGGCAACGAGTTGTACAGGTAAGGAATGCGTTTTTTTAAAGTTCTATCACCGTAGTAGTTTTGTACTCTAGGGACATCAAACTTAAGTAAAGTCTTAGCTCTAGTACTATGGTTATGTTTTATATTTGCAGTATTAAGTCTAGCTCCATGTTTGAGACGCTCCCAAAGATAAGTAGCGTACGAGTATTCGGGCATTACACGCTAATAAATTGAGAACTAATTTTCTCTGGTCAAAAATATTTCACAATATTTTAAATGGATGTTATTTATAGTTGCTTAACTATTTAAAAGTTACGGAAATTGTTATAGTTAATCTCAGAAGAATAAGGTTCTATGACTAACCAAATTTTAATAAAACCAATTAAGTACTAAATTCTACAACCCGGGACTTTAGAAGGAGTAGGCTGGATTCCTAACAATGCACCAAATAATGGTCGTCACCTTGTACACATGAAGATTCTATTGTATATTTTTTTAAATATTGTTTACCAGCAAAACTTATACCTACTCGTATCTATAACCCGTGATTAAATAAATCTGTACTGAAAAAAAACTTGAATGGACCTAGTTGGTTCATGCGTCATGCTCGTGAACGGGTGCCACCAGTGGGATGGGTCTGCTCCTGGCTTCTTGTCTCAAAATATGCAGATTTTTTATGTTTTATTGTTATTAGTTTTATTTTATCGTGGCTTGTATGGCACTGTTTATTATTGACTCTTATGTTCTTAAACTATTCAAAGTTTTATTACCTTTGTTTGGCATTTATATTGTGGTGTTGGTGGTAAAATACATTTTAAAGAAACTACCTTTTGGATGTATATTTCTTAGTATTGAAAATTATTTACTGCTATGATTACCGGGTTTTTTATGTTGTTTTTAAATTTAAGATTAATTTGTGATGGAAAGTGACTTATAAGTATTATGTTAAAGTCACTTTTCAATTTGACGACTCTGTATGAAATATGAAAGGGAGAAAAAATAGTCCTTGGCGAGTTTCTTGCCGGTTCTTCTCGTTACAAGGCCTCCCGCCGTTGGATTTGCGAACCGATAGCGTAATAGCTTCATTGACGTTCACAAGTGCTGTATCAGCCTAAAATGAATAAATGATTTTGAATTTTGAATTTTAGTCTCTGTTCGGATCCATTCGTCAAGTGAGGTCCTAATGCGTACGAGTTCCAATTAACCCCACTGTTTGGGGGGCAGCAGCCGTCCCATTTCCCGGCTCCTTGGCGGCTCCTCGGTCGAGTGCGGCAGTGAGTGCCGGACCGCGGAGTGCGCCGGTCGCCGCCATGTCGCTCGCCTCGCTCGTGTCGCTCGTGCCGCTCGCGCTGCTCGTGCTGCCGCCCGCCCGCGCAGGTCCATGCAAATACCCGGTCGATGACCCCAGTGATATATGCGGAGGATAAACGCATTTTTATTGCCCCGACCTTAGCTTTTCGGAGCTAATTTATTGAAGGCTCTGTTTATTTTCGTTTGCTTGGTATTAACGCCTATTCAGTTTTTGCTAGTCTTGAGTGGTAAGGTATCCGAAATTTTGCTGAAAAACAAATGAAAATCATTGCAAAAAAGCTCTTCAAAAAGAAAATAACATTGTATTTCATTATTTATTCGCTCAATAAGAGACAATTCGATGGAAATAATCACTGAAAGTCAATAATACTTGCAATTAAGCATCATGTATGTCGTTATCTGTAGCGCCCATATAAACAAAATGAAAATCATTGCAAAAAAGCTCCTCAAAAATAAAATAACAATATATTTTATTATTTATTTGCTCAATTAGAGACAATTCGATGCAAATAATCACTGAGTTCTACAACCCGGGACTTTAGAAGGAGTAGGCTGGATTCCTAACAATACTTGCAATTACAGTGCCACAAACTTTTCTGTTCCGGTGGCCAAAATGTGAAACTATCGTGTTTTTTTTTAAATGTCATTCTGCTGTCAAGTTGATTTCCAACCATAGCGCTGCTGGCGGCTGAAGGTCTTAGAAGTCAGGCATCCACCCGGTAAATCTACTTGTGCTTACTGTAGTATACGAGTAGTGTCAATCAGTAAAGTTAAATTGCTACAAAAAAAAAGAAAAAAGTACATAGCGCCGCTGTCACCGGAACAGAAAAGATTGTGCCACTGTAAGCATCATGTATGTCGTTATATGTAGCGCCCAATTCGTAACTTTTGGCGCTAGTAAAAGAGTTCAACGCGCGATTGAGAGCTTTCGTACTGCTAATATTACACGGTTCAACCAAATTTATTCGCTTTCATTGAAAAGCGCAGAAATACTGGCGCAGATTGACATTGAATGATTCACTTTTACGTTTAAATTGTTCAATTTGGTTGCTTCTTCCAAATTGAAAGGCAAAATTGAACCGTGTATTTCCGCCATACGCGAGCGGCCGGCGTCTGCTCCTGTTCATTGGGCGTTTTGTGTGAATGTGCCTATTTTAAATGCTAATTTACACAATACCAACTATTCTAGAGGTCACTGCTAACTGTACTCACGCGTTAATGAGGCGCCTTCGATGCGTACACATTTCACTTAATTAAAACAAAGGCTCGAAGTTACATTGAACTTTTATGAGTTTTCTTGGTACTTTGATAAGGATTGCGTACTCCTAACGTAAATTAATTACATAGCAAATATGTCTGTAATTTAAATAATGCATGGGAATTTATTTCATGATAAGTCATTGTTTTTCAAGCATTTGTGATTGTTTGTGTGTTAGCAGTTAAATTTACGGTAATCAAGATATTGAATTGAATAGATGTGTAACTGGTATCCAAATACTTTAATAACATTCATTAAGAGTTCTTATTGCACGCTGAGTGCAATTTTAATGTTAATTAGGAAACTTCATTTGTTATAAATAGGGAAAAGACTTCTCCACCCGGTAAATCTACTTGTGCTTACTGTAGTATACGAGAACTGTCAATCAGTAAATATTTATTCAAGTTAGAGGTGATTTACACCACACTTGACCGGGTGACGCCCGGGTGTGGAATGGCCGCAAAAAGAACCGACCAAATGATACCAAGTTCATGGGTTTTTTGTAAAAAAAAACACCGACTGGCTGTCTGAGTTTCTGCCCGGGATGGTAATTTGAGACGACACATTAAATGAAATACGCGCCGCAAATAAATCATATTATAAAATAACCCTTGTGTATATTTACGCTATAGTTAACCCGTTTTATGCAAGGCGAGTCATTCTGTCGATATGTTTTGGAAATATTACGTACTAGCTTTCCGCCCGCGGCTTCGCCCGCGTGGACTACACGACGTTATCCCGCGGGAATGTGATATTTTTCCGGGATAAAAAGTAGCCTATGTTCCTCTTTAGGCTACAAAGTATCTGTGTCCCAAATTTCAGCCAAATCCGTTGAGCCGATTTGGCATGATTTGGTAACAAACATCCCAAACATCTAAACATCCAAACATCTAAACTTTTACATTTATAATATTAGTATTAGTACTTGTGTGTACTCTGTACTAGTATTAGTACTTTTACATTTATAATTTAGTATTATTAGGATTGATAGTTTTACAAATTTTTTATTTTTCGCACACACGTACTTTTTACAGGGTGTCAAAGAATATGGGAATCAAATTGTCATGGGAGATACCTTGAATAATGACCACTCGAGTGCGCTAAATAAAATACAAATGAGTAACCTTGGATTAAAAACAATATAGAGTTTTGGAAAAGTACGATTTTCTATGATTTCACCCGCAAATCCTATATATTTGTTGATAATTATGATTGATCCCTGAAATCATGCTCCTTATAAAATTGGCGTCATTTTGAAATCTCAGCACTATTTAAATTTTTTCTTCAATGACGATTTGAGTCACGTTATAAAATTAAATATGCTTAAGTACGCGTAACCACATATACTTATATCAGTCTTTTTTTATAGTTCCGACACCATACATTTTAAAATAGTCATCCACGACAAAGGTAATAGATACTACCTCAGATCATATAGTACTTTAGTATTATATGATCTGAGGATACTACATAGATAATTGCAAAATCTGCGAAGCCCTCACCAATCACACAAAAATCTGTTTCACATATGCAAAAGTGCAAAGATGCTTTATCAAATTACAGCATCTGCTTCTAACATATTTGTCTATTATTGTCTTCTGGAGACCGTGTAATAAGACCACCGAATAGCGCTGTAAGTGGGAATAAGCCACTGCCGGGAAATAATTTGTGTTCGCCGCATTCGTAGCGTGAGTCCGGCGGCGCAAGAGGCGTAAAAACTGGGAGGGCGAGTGGCCGACCCAACGACCATTTTCCTCCTCCCTTTTTTGTTTATTTGCGAAAGGAATTGGATTTTAAAGACCTAAGCCTGAGCTCACTAGACACTTCATCAGAAGTGGCTACTGTCGGGAGTAACATAATTTTTACCCTTCACATTGTTTTAACCGCCTCTGTGGTCTAGTGGTTCATACCACCGATTTCAGACCAAGAGGTCCCGGGTTCGATTCCCAGTGGGGGTACATTTATTCGGTATTCGGTTTGGTTGGTGGTAGGGCTTGTTCTTAGTCCGCCTGGCTAGCTACCACCATCTTATCTAAGTCTGACGCCATAACAATGCTGTTTTCAGCATGATTATTGTGTTCCGGCAGTTAGAGATAAGGTAGCCAGTTCCTCAGTGATTGAGGATTCCGGGAGTAGTGCGCTTCCACCTTCAGCCTTATCACCACTTATCATCAGGTGTGATGAAGGCTAAGTGCTACCCCGTAGTGAATTTAAAAAAAAAAATCTTTAGCTGCGTTGTGCACTTTTTGTGATGGGTAAAAAATTTTAAACTCGCGTCAGGACACGTGACCGTCAAATCGGAAATTTGTAAGACGGACACGTGACCTGATCGAAAAACTGTTACACTGTCATTAGAATACGAAGGTAAATTTCGCCAAAGTTTCCATAGTTGTAATAGCTCAGTTAGAAAACGGGCGGCATTGAAGCCAGAAGATCAGGGAGCCCTTTTTACTTCTGCCGGCACTCCCGGAGTGCAACCCGTTGTTTTTTTATATCAACGACGGTTAAATTTATTAATTTTTCATACAAATGAATAAAAATACCTAATGCATACAGGGTGGCCCATTTAGAACGATCAGTATGGGCAAGTCTGAAATCCAAGGCGATAAAATTACTTACGAAAACCACGCTTCTCTCCGGTTAGGAGTAGACATCGTGATCTAAACTTATCTCTTATTTTTCTTCTACTTTCTAAGACAGTAGCATCTGAACTTAATAGTTGCAAATACTAAAACGCATTTTACCTTATCAACAAACTGAAGTAATATTAACTAAATATCAAATACAATATTTCTCAAAATTGCGTTAAAAAAACCTATTTCCAAAAACCTTTTGAACCGAACTGATAGAACGGCCACTTTGGCGTACGTCAGTAATGACTAATAAGCGATATAACAGCACTTGCTACCCCATTAGCATCACAAAGGCTGCGCGCGAGTCGCGGACGCCGTCGCGGCGTCGTCGTATTCAGTACAGTACTGTACTCCATTCAATACTTTATTACTCACTAGGATTTTTTTTCAGAAGCCATTTCGTCAGAAACTTCTCTCACTTGGTAACGGAATCTGTAACGACGCGTGCGCATGTGTGTAAGGTTTTTACTTAAAAATACATGGAAAGATTAATTCTCTGTCAATTTAAAGACAACGGCCATATTGGTTTCCAAGCAGGCTCTCGAGTTTGCTTGTTGCAAACAGTGGCACAGGCATAATTCATTTCACAGTAAATTTGGTGAGAATCGAACGGATCTGGATGAAATAAGATCTATAGTGCGAGCCAGATACCTAAGACTGCGCGCGGTTGAAATCGAATACTGTAACCTGAAACTTAGAATAAAAAATGTACTAAAACTAGCGCCAAAAATGCCCCAGTCGCGCGCAGAGTTATCTGATGCTAGCTCTAGAGATAGATTATGACCTAGACTACCATAAAGGCTAGCTTCCATCTCAGGAAAATATCTTACTCCTCCGGAAAAATATTCGAAGCCGCGGGCGGAAAGCTCTATCATATAAAATGAAAATTCATTGAAACCAAAATACATATCCAAAATAACTAGGTTATAAATTTACATAACAACTTGGACACCACTGTGCGTTAAGGGTCAAACGTGAACTGAATATGGAATCAATCCTAATTTATCAAAAAGCATTACCTATTTAAATAATATAAATTCCACGCAGACGAATCGGAGGGCACCGCCTAATAATAAATTATGACATACCTTTATCAACAGACCATTTTCACCGGCACGTAGTTCAACGACCGGTAAAACACATACCTAATGTTCAACCATAACTAGCTCATAAATTATTCAATATTTAGCAGAATAAAATAATTTCTAGTATAGTTAATTTCCTCAGGTCGATTAATGACCACCCAGCCCTGACGCGAAGCCTATCAGGCTTGGCGGGAGGGCTGGGCGTGGCGAGAGACAGGCCTTGTCTGACTGAGTCCAACATGCCGTTAGCGGTATACGAAAAGACTGTATTTGCCCTCACTAAAAAAAAAAAAAAAGTCGATTAATGAGTAGGGCTGTATGTTTAAAAGTCTGGTAATAATTTCTCTGAGTTTATAAAACTATTAACCATTTCAAGAAATAGAAGCCATAATTTGATATGATCGTGAATTTATGTCTGTCAGATCAACAGTTTTTGGCAATAAGTACAAAATATAATTTAATATCTATATAAACAAAAAATTATTTTTATAAAAAAATAAAACCGCCTTCAAAAAAACCACATCAAAAAAGTAAGAAATAATTCCTCACCAAATAAATAACGTAAGTACTTTGAAGTCGGGCGTGAAACATGTAAATTTTTTTGTTGTTTTTGTTAAAACCCGCCCGACTTCAAAGTACTTACGTTATTTATTTGGTGAGGAATTATTTCTTACTTTTTTGATGTGGTTTTTTTGAAGGCGGTTTTATTTTTTTATAAAAATAATTTTTATTTCACTCTTTTTAGTGCATCGTGCAGGCAATTTACGTGTTTTCTGGTAAATAGGTATGAGATCAAACTGAAAACCTCTTTTTTCGAAGTTGGTTAAAATACCTTGAGGTATCTTCTTTTTAACAAAACAAGAATCATCTAAATCGGTTTATAAACAAAGGAGTTATGCCTAAAGATACGTATTAAATTCACATAAAGTGATAACGAAAACGACAGTATTTTCAAGATTTCCTGAAAACTACTGAACCGATTTCAAAATTTCAAAAAATGGGACCAACTTGGAAACCAACCTGATGTAATAACGTTTGAACCATTTCAATCGGTTCAGCCGTCTTCGAGTAATCGGTGGACATACACAAAAAAAAAAAAAAAAAAAAACATACATACAGACGAATAGAGAACCTCCTCCTTTTTGATTTAGAAGTCGGTTAAAAATGAATGTTGCTTATCGCAAAACTCAGAACGGCTGGACCAATTAGGCAAATAATGTTCCCTAAGTTCCATGGAAGGTTTTGGTTGGTGGTAGGACTTTTTCTTAGTCCGCCTGGCTAGCTACCACCGTCTTATCTAAGTCTGACGCCATAACAATGAATGTTTTCAGCATTATTGTGTTCCGGCAGTTAGAGATAAGGTAGCCAGTTCCTCAGTGATTGAGGATTCCGGGAGTAGTGCGCTTCCACCTTCAGTCTTATCACTACTTAACATCAGGTGTGATGAAGGCTAAGTGCTGCCTCGTTGTGGATAAAAATAATAAAATAAAAATTATGGCGAGAAAAAGCATAGGTATAATTTTTTTTTTGTAATAATTTCATCCCGTCTGAAACTTACTTGCGGGGCTCGTGGTTTTTTTTCTATCACATTTTTCCTATACTTACTTACAAAATTGCATTGTAAATTCATAAAAATAATTAAATATCTCAATAATTTCATTTTTATGACAAGCTTTTTTGCTGACTGTAACTAACTTTAATATTGTATTGTCATCTGAACCAAACCTGGATACAAAATTTCAGCTCCATCGGACACTGGGAAGTGGGTCAAATTAGGCTTGCAAGATTTGTCCCCCAATAACTAACTAACAAACTATCTAACTAACATGGCAAGTTAAAAAAAGCTTGTAAAATAGTAAAAACTACACTTTTCCCGTACAAACCAGCTAACATTCCAATCAAACATTTGACCCATTCACGTCAAAAATTTACTTTTTATCCCGGAAAAATATTAGTTTCTCACATCACATTTATTTGGAGTAAACACCATCTGGGATTATCGTTAGTGAATCCGTAAAGTTGCCGGACAGATTTCAGCGTGAACTTGACAAAGGCTAATGCTACTTTATTAACCGACTCGAAAACAAGGAGGAGGTTATACGTTCGACTGTATGTATGTTTATTAGCCGTAAATGGCCGTAATCTCCGTAGAGATGTTCTCGCGCAGTTTGCGTTCTAGCAGAGCGGCAGTGACGTGCCGAGACGACACCGCGAGTGTTTACCTCAAACCGGAATTCAGATGATGATAATTTTAAGCTGTTTGCCGTCTACAGATTACGTTCTTGTAGTGGATTCGGTTTGTTTGAATGAGCGTCAAGTAGGTGAATTGTGTTTAAGATTTAGACTCGTTTCACAAGACGTTCCTATACCATTTACATCTTTACGTATGTTTTTTTAAGTATTAGCGGTGAAAGTATCAAATTGCCGTTTTGTATGGAGATTTTTGTTATTTTTTTTCTCATACTAACGTTTTTCCAATTTATTTAAAGACTAATATTACCTAACATTACAAAATTTTACCCACGTATTTATGGACAATTTAACTATTCTTAAACTTACGAAGGTGTCATACCTTCGTTATGAGCAACAAAATAAATTTCACTACTTTGCAATGCAACTAATAAAGTACGAAATTCTGGAAACAAAAATAGTCGTAACTTTTGAAATATATTTAAATAATTAATCAAATATCTTTGTAAAAACATGTGTAATGATACTAATATTAATTTTGTTAATGCCCTCATATATTTTTGCAATACCCAATACCTGGGTCCTGGATCATTAGTTATAAGTACTTTTAAGTAGCTTTAAGACCCTGTACACACTTAATTTAACACACTTAAATAAATAAATATGAAATATATCGTGTTTATTAAATTACCAAAAGCTGCTCGATACGGTCTTAAGGGCCGGCGGTAAGTGAAAAGCGTAAAACAGCTTTCAGGGTTTTAAACTTTGAACATAGAATTAACGACAGATATTACTTTAAAAAATATGATAGTGAACAGGAATAGTTACTCTACAATAACACCGTGGAAAATTTTAAATATTTTACTCACGTTAATGGCAAAAAAAAACGCAAACTTCACTAAAAACAGTGAAATCAACGTTTTTTGTTTTAAAGATATTGTTAAAGAAAAATATTCTTTTTAATAATATTTAATGTTAAATTAAATGACAATGAAGCATAGAATTGATTCACCGCGCCATATTTTCCGTTTTTTATATAAATTGAGAACAATCTGGCGTCAAAGATTGACAATTTTGAAGCGCGCTTCGCTCATACATTTTCGTATAGAACGCGAAGATAAATAAAACATTGTTTATATACAAGCCGCCCTAGCAGCAAAATTTAGTAAGCCCGCTGATTTCAAGGTGAGAGCACGTCGCTTTTTCTCAGCTTCTGACACTCGAAATCAGACTATCTGTACACAAACACTTTGAGCGGTGGTGAAGAAAAGGTAGGTAAAGTAAAATTTCCAAAAATCCGGAAAGCTATACAAATATCAGGACATAATTAGTTTTCTACGTCTTGTTTGATACGTCATCACATCAGATATCTGGTCAAATGCTGGAGCCAGGAAGTGGCTGATGGAACTACTCACCAATTCAACGTACGTAACCACTTTGAATCGTCTAGATGAAAACTCTTGTGCAAAGTAGTTTCGAAAGTCTGATGCTGGAGTCAGGAGGTGGTTGATGGAACTCTTCAACGATCCAACGTAAACACTTCGAGTTTGGGCTTATTTGAATCGTCTTGATGAGAACTCTTGTGCCAAGTAGTTTCCAAGGTCAAATTCTGGAGCCAGTAAGTGGCTGATAGAACTCTTCATCAATTCAACGTAAACACTTCTAGTTTGGGCATGTTTGAACAGTCTTGATGAGAACTCTTGTGCCAAGTAGTTTCGAAAGTGTGATGCTGGAGTCAGGAGGTGGTTGATGGAACTCTTCAACGAACCAACGTAAACACTTCGAGTTTGGGCTCATTTGAATCGTCTTGATGAGAACTCTTGTGCCAAGTAGTTTCCAAGGCCAAATTCTAGAGCCAGTAAGTGGCTGATGGAACTCTTTATCAATTCAACGTAAACACTTCGAGTTTGGGCTCGTTTGAATCGTCTTGATGAGAACTCTTGTGCCTAGTAGTTTCGAAAGTCTGATGCTGGAGTCAGGAAGTGGTTGATGGAACTCTTCAACGATCCAACGTAAACATTTCGAGTTTGGGCTTATTTGAATCGTCTTGATGGAAACTCTAGTGCCAAGCAGTTTCGAAGGTAATGCTGGAGTCAGGAGGTGGTTGATGGAACTCTTCAACGACTCAACGTAACCACTTCGAGTTTGGGCTCGTTTGAATCGTCTTGATAAAAACTCATGTGCCAAATAATTTCCAAGGTCAAATTCTAGAGCCAGTAAGTGGCTGATGGAACTCTTCATAAATTCAACGTAACTACTTTGAGTTTGGGCTCGTTTGAATTTTCTTGATAAGAACTCTTGAGCCAAGTTGTTTCCAAGGTCTATTGCTGGAGCCAGGAAATGGTTGATGGAACTCTTCAATGATTCAACGTAACCAGTTTGAATTGTCTTCATGAGAACTCTTGACAAGAAAACAGGAACGCAATGTTAAAAAATTTTAAAATCCAAGATTGCGGCCCACTTTTTTGTGTGTGGGGCCAATTTTGGCAAAACTTGGGTTTTGGTACTATTTTGTCAAAAAAACAGCAACGCAATGTTAAAAATATTAAAAAATCCAAGATGGCGGCCAACTTTGTTGTTTGTGGGCCGATTTTGATAAAACTCGGTTTTGGGTATTATTTTGACAAGAAAACAGGAACGCAATGTTAAAATTATTGAAAAGTCCAAGATAGCGGCCAACTTTTTTGTTTGTTGGCCGATTTAAATGAAACTCGGTTTTTGGTACTATTTTGACAAGAAAACAGCAACGCAATGTTAAAAATATTATAAAATCCAAGACGGCGGCCAACATTTTTGTTTATGGGCCGATTTTGATGAAACACGGTTCATGGTATCATTTTGATAAGAAAACAGGAACGCAATTATAAAATATAAAAATATCCAAGATGGCGGCCAACGTTTTTGTTTGTTTATGGGCCGATTTTGATAAAAGTTGATTTTTGGAACTACTTAAACATGAAAACAGTAAAATTGACTCCAGACGAGAAAGCTCTTCAACAGTCAACAGCACTGACACGAAATTTTATATATGCAAGTTATTTAAATTTTTACTTTTTTGCATTCACAATGCAGTTTTTATCATAGAAAAATGGAAAATAAAGTATTTAGAAAAAATCGACCCGTCTCACAACCAGCTCCGATGGGACTCGAACCCATTTCCATTTTTCTTTATACAGGATAATTTTTTTATCAGTGCACAAATTTTTAGGATCGACTCAGAATCGGTAAGTGAACAACTTTCTCCTAGAAACATAGGTCGAAATATGACAATATTTTTTTGACCTTTCATACAAATCGGACTGATCACGTGATCGAATTAGTATGGGAAGTCCAAAAATTTTTGTCATATTTCGACCTATGTTTCTAGGAGAAAGTTGTTCACTTACAGATTCTGAGTCGATCCTAAAAATTTGTGCACTGATAAAAAAATTACCCTGTATATGCATTCAATTATGGTGGGTGATCCTGCACGGTGCACCTAAGGTTGGCCCCGGACGCGGGAACTCTGCAACGGTCAATAGCAATGCCATGAAATTTTTCTATAAGCAATCCTTTATGATGGCCTGTTAAGTTTCTGTTGGTCTCGATTTAGTTCAACAGTAAAAATTAAATAATTATAACTAAAAAAAATAAATAAACAAAAAAATATACAAGCTTTTATTAGTTAAAACTAAAAAGTTTAAAAAATATTTAATTCAGATTGGAAATATGCCGTTTTATATTTCTAAGCCACTAAAGCTCCTTCGTCAATATCAAAATAATCCCATATCGCAATTACATATTTTATAACCCTGAAACTTTATAAGTATCATTTACTTACTGTGCCCGCGACTTCGTCCGCGTGGTATGGTGACTTTCGGCAGCATTTTTTATTTTTTGGCATATTATTTTGCAAATACACTTAGGCATATTGCCCGTTCCCCCACATACGCTGCGCTACGCCGCCGCCGCTCATTGTGTATGGTGCGCGGCGTTTGGAAAGTTTCTTACTTCCGTTAATTTCAGTTTAACATTTTGTAATGACTCCGTAAATCTTTGTTTTTCTATTATCATTTTATTTTGTGGGCCGTAAGCATTTTGTCGACGTCATTACACAAAAACTTTCATTCTCTATTTTTACCACCTGCTTAGTTTTCAATATTTACAGTAATTTTGCTCCACCAATTTTAAATTAAAAGTTAGAATCGCACCGTCCTCTTTTTTAATGCTCTTCTCTGTGCCATTTCTAGAAGCTACCGTGTAAATGCAATCTGTGACATGGTCGAATAAAAATGGAGATTTTTTGTGGCAGTAAAAATTTAGTTTTATTTATTCGAACGCATCGAATTAGTGGACACCACCTTTAGAGTAAAATTAATACAAACTTTGAATGTCGTATTTATTTGTATCTAATCAAAAGCCTAAATAATAAGTTTCAAGTTTCTAGCTTTTCGTCTCCTATTTCAACCCCTTACAGCCCTTTTTTCGCATTAAAAAGCAGCTTATGTTTTTTCTCAGGCTCTAGATTATCTCTGTACCAAATTTTATTGAAATCGGTTCAGTAGTTTAGGTGTGATTGCGTAACACACAGACAGACAGAGTTACTTTCGCATTTAAAACATTTGTGTACGTAGTATGTAATATACAGGGTAATTTTTTTATCAGTGCACAAATTTTTAGGATCGACTGAGAATCGGTAAGTGAACAACTTTCTCCTAGAAACATAGGTCGAAATATGAATTTTTTTTTTTGACTTTTCATACAAATCGGTCTGATCACGTGATCGATTTAGTATGGGAAGTCCAAAAATTTTTGTCGTTTTTCGACCCATGTTTCTAGGAGAAAGTTGTTCACTTACCAATTCTGAGTCGATCCTAAAAATTTGTGCACTGATAAAAAAATTATCCTGTATTTCAATTTATATTAATTGTGTACTAGTCACTGTTTCAAGCTTTCAAATAAAAGCGTGTTACATTTTAATAACGGCAAAAGAGAGAGAAAAAACTAAAGTTAACAACCTTTTTGACCTTTTGTAATTTTTTACACTGCGTTCTTGGTTTATTGTCAAAGTAGTACCAAAAACCGAGTTTCATCGAAATCGGCTTATAAAAAAAAAGAGTTGGCCGCTATCCTGGATTTTTTTTTATTTTTAACATCGTGTTTTAGTTTTCGTGTCAAAATAGTACCAAAAACCAAGTTTCATCGAATTCGGCCCACAAACAAAGAAGTTGGCCGCCATCTTAGATTTTTTAATATTTTTAATATTGCGTTGCTGTTTTCTTGACAAAATAGTACCAAAACCCAAGTTTCATCGAAATTGACCCACAAACAAAGAAGTTGGCCGCCATCTTAGATTTTTTAATATTTTTAATATTGCGTTGCTGTTTACTTGACAAAATAGTACCAAAACCCGAGTTTCATCGAAATTGACCCAGAAACAGAAAAGATGGCCGCCATCTTGGATTTTTTCTATTTTTAATATTGCGTTGCTGTTTTCTTGACAAAATAGTACCAAAACCCGAGTTTCATCGAAATTGACCTACAAACAAAAAAGGTGGCCGCCATCTTGGATTTTTTAATATTTTTAATATTGCGTTGCTGTTTTCTTGACAAAATAGTACCAAAACCCGAGTTTCAACGAAATTGACCCACAAACAAAAAAGTTGGCCGCCATCTTGGATTTTTTTATATTTTTAATACTGCGTTGCTGTTTTCTTGACAAAATAGTACCAAAACCCGAGTTTCATCGAAATTGACCCACAAACAAAAAAGTTGGCCGCCATCTTGGATTTTTTTATATTTTTAATATTGCGTTGCTGTTTTCTTGACAAAATAGTACCAAAACCCGAGTTTCATCGAAATTGACCCACAAACAAAAAAGTTGGACGCCATCTTGGATTTTTTAATATTTTTAATATTGCGTTGCTGTTTTCTTGACAAAACCGAAACCCGAGTTTCATCGAAATTGACCCACAAACAAGAAAGTTGGCCGCCATGAAGAGCTCTCATGAAGACAATTCAAACGAGCCCAAAAATGAACTTGTTACGTTAAACCGTTGAAGAGTTCCATCAGCCACTTCCTGGCTCCAGCAATAGAGCTTGGAAACTACTTGGCAAAAGAGTTCTCATCAAGACAATTCAAACGAGCCCAAACTCAAAGTGGTTACGTTTATTTGTTCAGGAGTGCCATCATCCACTTCCTGACTCCAGCATCAGACCTTCGAAACTACTTGGCACAAGAGTTCTCATCAAGACGATTCAAATAAGCCCAAACTCGAAATGTTTACGTTGGATCGTTGAAGAGTTCCATCAACCACCTCCTGACTCCAGCATCAGACTTTCGAAACTACTTGGCACAAGAGTTCTCATCAAGACGATTCAAACGAGCCCAAACTCGAAGTGTTTACGTTGAATTGATAAAGAGTTCCATCAGCCACTTACTGGCTCCAGTATTTGACCTTGGAAACTACTTGGCACAAGAGTTCTCATCAAGACGATTATAATAAGCCCAAACTCGAAGTGTTTACGTTGGATCGTTGAAGAGTTCCATCAACCACCTCCTGACTCCAGCATCAGACTTTCGAAACTACTTGGCACAAGAGTTCTCATCAAGACGATTCAAACGAGCCCAAACTCGAAGTGTTTACGTTGAATTGATAAAGAGTTCCATCAGTCACTTACTGGCTCCAGAATTTGACCTTGGAAACTACTTGGCACAAGAGTTCTCATCAAGACGATTATAATAAGCCCAAACTCGAAGTGTTTACGTTGGATCGTTGAAGAGTTCCATCAACCACCTCCTGACTCTAGCATCAGACTTTCGAAACTACTTAGCAGAAGAGTTCTCATCAAGACTATTCAAACAAGCCCAAACTAGAAGTGTTTACGTTGAATTGATGAAGAGTTCTATCAGCCACTTACTGGCTCCAGAACTGGACCTTGGAAACTTCTTGGCACCAAAGTTTTGATCAAGACTATTCAAATGAGCCCAAGCTCGAAGTGGTTACGTTGAATTGTTGAAGAGTTCCATCAACCACCTCCTGACTCCAGCATCAGACGTAGGAAACTACTTGGCACAAGAGTTCTCAGCAAGACTATTCAAATGAGCCCAAACTCCCAACTGGTTACGTTGAAATGTTGAGGAGTTCCTTTGACTGTCTGTAAGATGCTGTATCAGCCCCCAGATGTCAAACATGGCAAATCAAACGCATCAAATACGTAATAGTACATTACGGCCGAGGACAGGTAAGTAAGAAATTACATTGTCGAGGATGGTTTGAAGCACGAGCCGCAGGCGAGGGCTTTAATCATTCGAGGCAAGGTAATTTGCTTACCGTACAAGGCTTGTATAGTGCTTTTCTCAAGAAATGCGAGGAAATAAAAAAAAACTGTTTAACGAAATAATATTTATGAAAATTTATATGACACATGTTCGGGCAATTATTAAATGTAAATTTTATTGTTTTCCCGGGCACACTTATGTATAAATCGCCCATAATAATATTATTTTAATGATGTATCATTAAAATACGCCAACAACACAGATTCCGAAAACGTATGCGCCTTTTTTTCACTTTTCCAAATCAGATCATAGGTTTTCATATATCTTTCTTTTGATTTT
The DNA here is from genome assembly GCA_949710035.1 of Crambus lathoniellus. Lineage (NCBI taxonomy): Eukaryota > Metazoa > Arthropoda > Insecta > Lepidoptera > Crambidae > Crambus > Crambus lathoniellus. The sequence continues at coordinate 592,019 of OX453301.1, read as the reverse complement.
GCTGGCAGTAAGTTTTCTGTTACCTATACCTATTAATTTTGCTTCTGCTCTCAAATTTGGTGGAGTAGGTACATACAATGTCTGTATATGTTTCATTGGCAGAACTTATTTTGATAATTTATTACACAATATAAACTGTATTGATATCAAATCAACCGCTGAAAATCATTCCCGCCGTTTTTTTATATTGGCTTGTGACGCCATGTGGAACGGTCATACAGCCTATTGATACTTACTACTTGCTACTAAAATGCGCAACTTCAATACCCGCTTCTGGGCGGTAGATGGCGCTGTACATATTTCCCATACAAAATTACTCGTAAACATGGAAGTATTATTTAGGTAATACTTCCATGCTCGTAAAGGATATTTTGTCTATGATAAATCTCATTTTGTTTTTTCGATTGATGTTCGTGCTAAGGGTACATAGCGCGTGTGGTACAATACGAAGTAATATACTCTGTGCGCACCGTATTTAAAAAAAGTTATACTAATTATGATATAATAATTACCTATATAATAATAATAATAATAATGTGGCTGTATGGTGCAAATGTCCCTTTGCTTTTTCTGTTTTATACACAGGAATAACAAAAGAAAAAATAAAGAAAAAAAGTTGGTAATAATATCTTTGGGTAGTACCTTTTCCGAGGTAAACATTCTAAATTTGAAAATCACTACAGTAATGAATTTCAGTACTTACTTACTGCACTAAAATCAGTGCAGTAAGTAAGTACTGAAATTCATTACTGCAGTGATTTTCAAATTTAGAATGTTTACCTCGGAAAAGTGCCACGTACTGCATTCTTTTCTCAAATATAATATTAACATTTCAGAGCATAAGTGTGAAAAGTTACTTTCTGACAAAAAAAACAGTTATTACTTTTTAATTTTCTGAATTACATTTTTTCGTGCTAGCGCGGAGAAGTTTGTGTGAGTGAAGGCACACATATACAGATTAGCTTCGTCAATACCTACACGCTGGCTTACAGCCGGCCCTTAATGTAACGCAATAATGTAATAATGAATATTGGATAATTTATATATTTCTAATACTATAAAAATTGACAAGTTATATGTATAGGTACAAAGGAAAAAGTCAATTTCATACTTTAACCCCTATTATTATGTACCACTTTAATTTGCGGTAAATTAATGATGGCCGACCTGTTGTCTGACTATTTACGATTTAAAACTGTCACGATGAGCTGTGCGTGCAAAAACTTAAGTCGTTTCATTTGCCTTTTTAAAAATTATGCAGGTCTAATATTCACATCGTGCTTGCCACTTTAAAATGAATCATCATAAGAAAATTTTAAGGTGAAAAGGTTGTAAAATGACACAAAACAAATGTCAAATTATTCAGCCCCAAGGAAACTCTTAGCCTTTATTTTAATAGTAAAGATATTTCATGCTCTGCTGCGCATTTTAATATCTTTCAGAACAAGTAGTGGAATAAAGTTATACGGATTGGTAAGCTTTGACGGATGTAATTATCATACAATTTAAATGTACTTTTAACTTGACATTACAATGGGTATTGCAAATGTTTCTCGTGAGAAATTCACTGGACAAAGAGGGGTTCATTTAAAAATACTACGACGGAATGACGTTCTCGTTTCAATGTCTGGACGTCTGCAGAACGGTCTGAACAATTACGACTCTCATTGTTTTTATCAAGGAATTGTTGAATATAACATTGTATAATTAATTACACCGTAACACACTTTTAAAAGTATGCCCATGAATCTCATATTTTCATTTTTTATTTATTTTATACACACAGATTACAATTATCAAAACAGTAAAACTAATGCCACAGCCTTTTCAGCCGGCCTTTGCTCTTTATTGTTTTGTATACAGGATAATTTTTTTATCAGTGCACAAATTTTTAGGATCGACTCAGAATCAATAACTGAACAACTTTCTCTTAGAAACATGGGTCGAAATACGACACAAATTTTTGGACTTCCCATACTAATTCGATCACATGACCAGTCCGATTTGTATGAAAGGTCAACATTTTTTTGTCACATTTCGACCTATGTTTCTAGGAGAAAGTTGTTCACTTACTGATTCTGAGTCGATCCTAAAAATTTGTGCACTGATAAAAAAAATTATCCTGTATAGGTGTGTTACGTCACGTGATATTAAAACTAAACAAACTTTTACTGTTAGAAAAATTGGATAAGAGCGTATTTGCCACAGTTTATATAGTAGCATATAATATATTTACTGTTTTGGTTGTCATTTGTTTTATTTCAACGTATTTTTACCATAAGACCTTCGATCAACAATAACACCTTGTTCTAGATACATACTAGGAGTGACTGATATGTCCAAGCATCATAAGCTCACTTGAGAGTATAAATTATAAGTAGATTATTTTGACAGTGTCAGTAAAGGTACAGTGGCACAATCTTTTCTGTTCCGGTGACAGCGGCGCTATGAACGTCTTTCTTTTTTTTGTAGCAATTTAACCAGCCCTGACTTTTAGGACCTTCAGCCGCCAGCAGCGCTATGGTTGGACATCAACTTGACAGCAAAATGACATTAAAAAAACACGCTAGTCTCACATTTTGGCCACCGGAACAGAAAAGTTTGTGGCACTGTATTTTAAGATTGGAACGCTTCTTGTCATTTATAATGTAAGATAGTAACATTCGTAACCTTTTTTCTCCGTTTAAAAAAAGTCAGTCTGGCCATATAAAGTTTTCATTTAGTTCGTGAGCCTTCATCTAGTACTATTGTTGATCGAAGCATAGGACACATGAATATATTATCTGACAAACATTGCAGTGAACATTGCTCTAAAAACCATTCCACATTCGTGTCCAGCCAAAGCTTCTTCTTTAGTTAAGCACAATGGGCAGTAGTTCCCAGGCTGGTGGGTCACCGGAAGCCAACCTGGGAAAGGTCATTGTGTACCAGCACAGTTAGCCAGCTTTGGGTCATTCGTTAGAGAATCCTCAAGCTTTTACCGAAAAGACCGTTTGAAATGCCCGCATTTCGTTTATTTCTAATTAACTACCGTTATTTTGTGTGACCCTGTTCATTATATAGGTATGTTTGTTTAAAGTGAAATAAAAAACAATATTTTCTTTTTGAAGTGTCATGATATGACCGGCAAGTATCCGTGCAAATAGTATCGAATGATGTTTCTGCGATATGAAACGATTTTGATTGTTCACTATAATCAAATTGTATAAATAAAAAAATCCAGTAACATACAAGGGCAAGGCCCATTTTAGAAATTACTGCAAAAAATAAAAGCTTAAGGCCATATTTCGAACTTTAAATTATAATGAGTTTTTTTTTATGACAGACAGTAGTTTTAAAATAAAATTATTATTATTGGGGAAATAAAAGCCAAGAAAACGAATTAAATGTTAAATAAAATATAAATGCATAGACAGTAACCTATGTATTTATGTGTTTTTATTTGTGAAGAGCTGTAATTGGCTTTCTGTTGTTATGTGTCTAACCTACTCTTGTAATATTGCTGTTGGTCTTCCGAAAAATAAATAATAATAATGTAAAAGGTGTTCATTTTTAGGGTTCCGTAGCCAAAGCCCAAAAGGCAAAAAACGGAACCCTTATAGATTCGTCATGTCTGTCTGTCTGCGTCCGTCCGTCCGTCCGTCCCTATGTCACAGCCACTTTATTCCAAAACTATAACGACTACAGACTTGAAACTTGGTAGGTAGGTATATTCTGTCAACCGCTTTAGGATTTTTATAGAAAAATAAAAAAAATAAGGGGGGCTCCCCATACATGGAGCTGAAACTGAAAAAAAATATTTTCATAGTACATTTTAGTGTGGGGTGTCTTTAGATAGGTATTTAAAAATGATATTTAGGTTTTTTAATATAATTGAAAATATATAATTTTTTATCAAAGTCAATATTTTAAAAGATATAAACTTCCAAAGTGGTTAAATGTGTGTCCCCCCCCTCTAACTTTTAAAATGAAAGAGTGAAAAATCTAGAAAAAATATATGTTGTAGATCTTAATAAAAACTTTCAACAAAAATTGGTTTGAACGAGATATAGTATGTACTTTTTGAGATATAACACATTTTCAAAAACCGCAAATGTAACTTGGTCATTCATACAACTCTATGAAAAACAAAGTTATATTTTGCTGACGAAAAAAAATTTTGGCTAGGTTTAAGCAATAGGTACGTTAAGTGGGTACGGAACCCTACATGGGCGAGTCCAACTCGCACTTGTCCGATTTTTTAAAATAGTCAGGTTGTAGTTTGTTGGTTAACGGTTGTGCATATGTATGGTGCATATTATGGGCCATTCACGTGGGATGTGGTCGCGAAATAAAGCGTCCCACGGACCCACGGTCCACGGTTGCGAGACCGCAGAGGGCCGCATGCCGGCAATGACCATAACTTACCTACATGCTAGATTTATCATTTATCATTTTCAGCATAAGATAAATTCAAAATCTTAATTTTTTTTGGATTCTAGTACCTATCTCACATGTTGGTTTTGCAGCTTTAGTTCCGTGCTTGCGTCTTCACTAAGATTTGCAATTATTAAATAAGTACCATCTATCAATTTAAGAATGGTTATATGCCTACTTACTGGTCTGCCCCACTGCTGGGGCTTAACTTTGAAGGTGTTGTGAAAATGGTCTGAAATAATTAATGTGGGTTGTTGAAATATTCATCCTTGCGAAAGTTTGTGGGTGCGGATATTATGTATGTTACTCTTTCACGCAAAAACTACTAAACGGATCCGGATGAAATTTGCAACAGACATAGATTATAGGCTGAAATAATACATAGGATACTTTTTATCCCGATATTCCCACGAGAACGGGAACGACGCGAGTGAAACCGCGGGCGCCCGCTAGTTATTTTATATTTCAAACTTTGGATTGTAAAACGAGTATTAGCATCAGTACACTTTTCTCGAAGTCCGAAATCGAATGAACGTTGTCTACGTTGTCTACAGTCTAAAGTTTGACATTATATAGCATTATATAACATTAAATATTGAATCAAAGTTTCTTAAATTAATGACTTTGGATAAAGACTTACTTGTGATATGGTCAATGAAAGAATGGTTATGTTAATTAATGTTTAGAAAATTTACTTTATTTTAATGTTTAAAATTTAATAATTTCCACGCCGAACGAAGGCAGAATATGCCGATCCTATATTATTTGTCATCTTAATCTACTACCATATTCTTGGAAATAAAGATATTCTATTCTATTCTATTTAACACACACCCAGTTACATTGTCGATTTGTTTGAATGGCCTGCTAGAACGTTCCCGGGCCATTCATACCCCCGGGGTATCGTAATGGCGCGTGTCGATGGCAGCGTGTGAAGGGTCAATCGCGGACCTGGGAACATTTCAACTATACATGAATCATTTTCCTTTGGAATTTCTACGCAATATTCTACTTTTAAAACAACCGACAGTCTGCTTGTGGGCTTAGAATTATTTAAAATTAGCGGCCGCCCGCGGTTTCACCGGCGTAGTTCCCGTTCCTGTGGGAATATCGGGATAATAAGTATTATATTTTTTAATCCAGGCTATCTTCTATCTTTGTGTCAAATTTTAACCAAATCCGTTCAGTAGTTTTTGCGTAAAAGAGTAACAAACATCCATACTTACATCCATGCACACAAACTTTCGTGTTTATAAGTAAGGATAAATATTTATATTTCTCCCTATACGGTCGATACGGTCAACGTTAAAGCCAAAATTTTTCCAAAACACAGGGTCACACTAGTCTGTCGTACAAGAAAACGTGTTATTTGACCGTACTATTAGGTTTACCATAACAAAACACTGCAGAAGACTAACTACACTAAATTTAAATTAGTTTTAACGAAAGCTTTTGTGTATCATTCGTGGCCATATAGTAGATTTACTCGAGCACTTCATGAAATGCTCGAGAATTCCATGAAATGCGACCATTTCACTGTCTATTGGTCACATCATGATGTAGCGTGGGCAGATCAATAATAAGAAATCGTTTCTCGATAATGGGCAACAGAACGCGCAGCTACTTCATGAAATGGTCAAGATTATTTGATCACTTCGTAAAATAGTTATATTTATTACTGATAGCTGCAAACGCTTAGTTTATGTGTGCCATATTATCCATATTTTTTTTTCTTTCTGTTTAAAGAACAAGTATTTCTGCTGTGGTGCGAAAAAAAATAACAACGAAATTTAACGCGATCGCCTTAAATTTCTAACCTATCACGTGTTCTACAGGACTTCCAAGGCAAACTCTCTTTCGATAATATGGCGTACGAAGAAATAAAATAGGCCAGAGTACAAATTCAGAAATGAAAACTTTGATGTCATTGAAACCTTACATAAATGATATGGTTGGTCATTCCATAAAATGGTCGTATTTCATGATATGGTCAAACGTTGTTGAAAATATCATTAAACGTTGACTATTCAACGATATCAATTTTCAATTTTAAACTGGTCATTTTATTAAATGCGACCATTTCATGAAATTCTCGATCATTTCATGAAGTGAGCAAATCTATGATATGGCCACGACATATTCGCAACGAATGGCCCATATTTTAATTATTAGGTGGTTCGATTCTCGGACGTATGAGCGAATTGTACAAAATCTTTAAATGCAATTATACAATTTAAAAATAAAAGAAAGTTTCCTATAGGTACTTGAGTAAATGAACTAACAAAAACATTTAAGGCACCTCCCTTCCTTCTCTCCAGAAAAATATGTAGCTTAGGTACTTCCGCAAACAGACAAGATACATCGCCCGCCGCTCGCAAAAATTGCACATGCACACCACGAAAATATCAGTGCACAATACCTGCATTTAGCAAGACAGCAACAAACCTTGCACCTTCTTCAATTAGACTACTCTACACGGTGTTTCGCCCCAACCGAAACTCGCTTGATTCGATGCTGATTTTCGCACATTATGCTCCGGGTTGGGGCAAAATACGTGTAGAGTAGGTAGTCTATTTAGAGAATGTGCAAGTCGTGTTGCTGTCTTGCTAAATGCAGGTATCGTGCACTGATATTTTCGTGGTGTGCATGTGTATTTGTTTGTAGGCGGGTGGGCGGTCCATCTTGCATGTTGTGTTTTTGCCAAAGTAAGCTAAATATTTTTCTATTCTCACAATGATTAGGGACTTCCGCCAGGTGACGCCTGATTCAATCAAATACCCATAATTTTTTCCACCTTGTATAATGTTCAGGTTATTACATCCAGACATGGAACAAAAGCTTGTTCTGGGTTAGTACCAAAGACACAGCCCTAATGTAGTAAGAAAGGAGCCACCCTCTGTGACAGATATTTTTATAAATTGTAACGATGAAATTAATAAACAACCAAATCAGTAGCCTACGAGTATCAACCGCTTGTTTTCTTGAAGTGAAGTAAACCAGTCGTAGCGTTAGTATAGTAGTCATAGTTGTGGCTAAAAGTGGAATATGGCAGTGACCACCTGCGCAGGTGGCGGTACAGTAAGTCGTGGGCCACACTGGAGCGACCGCGGGGCGCGGAGGCGACCTGCGGATCCGCAGGACGCGCGAACACGTACTAAATACTCCGCCGGTCGCGGCGAGCGCCGTTCGCGCCAGTGTGGCCCCTGCCGTCCGTCTCAATATATTTGTTTTTCCCGCTCAACGCGGACGCAAGACGCGCCGCTCCAGTGTGGCCCACGACTTAGTGGCGGCGGTGGGAGGCCCATTCAGTGCCTCTGCCTGCCGCGCCGCCCGCGCCGCGTTCCCACACGCAGGTCCTTTATCACCAGCTCGCCAATGCACCCACGTAATCGATCCACCATAAACCGAGCCATAATAAAACGTAAACTAAAGGAATATTAATGCCTATAGCTAATCGGAATGTAACGTTATGTTGACACGGCTTCAAAAGGATTTTAATTCTTTTTTTAGTTATGTTATAAATTGCCATTGCGATTTTTATTTGACTGTTGTGTTCCATTCCAACTGTTGACTTCCTTTACGAAGCAGGCAAAAATCATTCTTATAATCAAGAAATCTGACGCCAGGTAATTCCAGAATTACCGTAACGATTAAAGCAGTGACTTTACTAGCTCAATCATAATTTTCGGGTTTACAATTCCAAACAGAGCGGCTTCTTCCTTTTATGTGTATAAAGTTATCTTCCATCGGCGCTGATTCTAGACTTTATCTCCGCTTATTACGAGCGTAAGTCGTGACTCTCGATTATCATAATCAGATCTTCAGATCGGTTCATTGTGGATTCGCTGCGAGTCAATTTGTAATTCTAGAGTTGGTGCGGTTCGTGTTAATACCATAGTAATTGAAGTGGAAGCACTATTTTATCTGGAATCCGAATAGGTTCACCGCCAAGTGCTGAATACAATATTTCTATTATTGCAATAAAGATCAACTTGCTAGGTGTACACTGACACAAAGTCAATTTCTATTGACGGTTTTATATAATGTCAGTGGTTTCAATTATCAACACTAAATCAATAAAGTTAATGTACGGGTTAAGCAGGGGCTCGTACAATAGCAAAACTTCTGAATGGGCGTTAATTTCAAAAAGATAAAGTAGGTATTCGAAAGTGTTCCCAAAAATAATTTATCCGAAGCAAAATCCCTTGGTCAAGACTATTTCATCTCAGACAAAAACATTTAAAGTTATTTGCAAAACGTTTGATTTAAGTCTATGTATTTGTGGTAAATGATAAATATAACGAATCCGTGTAATTATCGAGGGAAGAATTTTTATTCAAGAGAATAAAAAAATGATTAGATACTAATTTAACCCCAACAAGTTATCATAATTGAGCAAAGACTTAAATCAAATAGCTATGAACGAACAGCCCAAAATGAATACAATTGAACATACTTGATTTCTTTACAGACTTACATGGTGGATTTTCTCTACACAGCAACCGAGGAGTCAGAGTACTTGGTAAGATTTTCTCTTATTTCAGTCTCGAATAATAGTCAATCTCAATATCAATGTCGAGCTAAAAGCACTCGTAAAATGCAGAGTTTATACGGGCTTAGTACTTGTCATTTAGAAGCTTGTCTTGATTAGTGAGAAGTTAACTGTTTACACGGTGGTGTTAGCAGATGGTATTAGTTACCTGACACCCTATCGAAATAGATTGCTGCCGCCTTATTTTGCGTAATGTGTTAAACAATATTAAAAGATTATTTTATCACCAATGATATTTCTTGACTTGAAAGAGAGGCACTAAAAGAAAAACGGTTGTGGTTAAGAAAATTGATGGTTGCGAAGAGCTAACCTTGGCAATTCGGTGCAACTTTTAAAAGAGCTAGAAATCGAAAATAAAAGTGAATACAAACAAGATACATCAGCGGACTAAGCACCGCAAGTGACAAGTGCTTAGCGAACTACTGTGGTGAGGGTACTGTGGTAGTCTTCTTGTCACTTAGTAAATGGGATGGGTTTCTATTCGCTCGCACTGGCGTGTCACTAATACCAAGCACTTATTCAGCCTGTTTACACGGTGGGTATTAGAGTGAGTGACAAGTACTAAGCATTAGCTGCTAAGCCCGTGTAAACTCTGTATAGATTACTACAACGCCCAGTTACAAAATAGACAGAATCATGGTCATCACATGTCATGAATGCGAAACCTGGACGGGGATTAATCCCTCTACTCCTGACTTAGGAGGCATGACCAGTAGGTGCGTACGCGCCATTGGGCTCTTTAAAAGATTGACATACATACATAGGTACATATACATACTCACTCCTGTTTCCCATGGGGGTGGGCAGAGACTATGGATCGCCATCTGCTACGATCCTTACACACTTCTTTCGCTTCATTCACATCCATCATATTTTCATACCTACATGCCCGGCGATTTTTGCCACTGTGTACACCAGCATTTTTTAATAATCCCCCTATTTGGTCCGTGTAGGTGGGACGCCCTTGCGCAACCTATCCTTCCACATTCGCACAATATATCTCTTTCGTGATTTAGCCTTTCATTTATCCTCTCTAACACCCAGAATTAATAATCTATCCACAGATAGGGATAGGCACGATCCAGAGGGCCTACTCTGAACCGCAAAACCCGAAACTTCGGGATACCCGTCCCTCTCACTCTCGAGTCGTGACAGAATCGAGTGAATGGGGCGGGGGCTAACCAAAGTTTCGGATTAGCGTTTCAGAGTACGGTCCCTGATTAGTTGCTAGGCAATACCTACTAGCAACACCCAGGCAACTGTCGTTAATTCTTATGTTAATATCAAACGTTGCAAAGCAACTAATCTGGATCATGCCTAACCCTATCTGTGGATTGATTATTAATTCTGGCCGTAAGTAACCAACCAGATTAAAGGATTCAGATGGTAACAAATATGTTTGCAGGCGCCCCAGAGCTGCCTCGGGGCTGCATGTACGAAGGGCGCTGGTTCACGGAGGGGTCGGGCGTGGCGACGCGCGAGGCGTGCCTGAAGTGCGCGTGCGCACGCGGCGCGCTGTCGTGCCGCCGCCGCGCCTGCGCCGCCCTGCCCGACCCGCCGCCGCGCCGCTGCCACGTGCTGCACAAGAAGGGGGCCTGCTGTCCAGAGCTGCACTGTCCTGGTCAGTACCTTACCTACTCCCAAATTAGTGGAAAATGTAGTTACAGGAAAAATGTGATAGTAAAAACAAATCTCAATAGTAGGAAATGTTTTAATAGAATTAGTAGCATGAGGATTTTCTAAACGTTTTATCTACCTGCATCATTTAAGGCGTGGCGGCTATAATCACATAGTGATTTCAAGTAACCGCAAACATTTAAATTACTGGAGCAATTCTCTAAGAAAGTGATTAGAATCAGAGGATATTGTTGTCTGGATTCAGAATTACTGAAATAAAATGATGCTAAAGTTGACAAAGTAATTGGCATCCAATTGTCAAAAAAGGGATCAAGGGGTCATCCGAAAATCAGCGTCAGGCTCGCTGGGCTTGACATATGCTTATATATTATTCTTCCTCTCCTTTTCCACCAAATTGCGTGCCTGACAGGGTCCATGGTGATCTTTAGATTATAAGCTTTTACCACCTTATGTATGTATGTACAATTGTACACTATGGTTTGCAATAAATTATTTAGAATTGAGTATTGAGTATGCTGAATTGACTCCCTTTTTGACTGCAGCCGTGAGACAATGGGTTCATTGGGCAGTTCACCATTTTTAGTTTTATTAGTTTATTTTTATTTTTATTGTGTTTTGCATATTTTGCTCAATTATTGCTGTAGCCAAATAAAGAATCATTCATTCATTCTTTTCCAGATGGAGTCAAAGTGATGGAGCACGGAGCTTCGGCTCGATTCGATAACGAAGACTACAGCGACATCGCCACACCAGCTTCTACCATGCATGGTAAGTTACAAAAATCTTCGAAATTTATTTTCACTATTTGAATTGACTATCTCTACTCCTTACTTAACTTTGAACTATGAAAACCTACAGATGTTTGTTGGAGCAGTTGCAAAATGTAGTTTTTAAAGATAAAAAGTTAGTTTCTCCATTATATTCTCATATTCTCTCCTTTCTTTGCACACACTATAATTAGTTAATCCTTTCACTTGCCAAAATAATTGACTATTAAACTGATTTGATGACCACTGATGGAACCTCGAGTGTTTCCAGCGTGCGTGGAGGGCGGCACGGTGTACTCGGCGGGGTCGGCGATGGGCGCGCGCGTGGCGTGCGAGCAGTGCTTCTGCCTGGGCGGCGCGCGGCGCTGCGTGCGCCCGCGCTGCCTGCCGCCGCCGCCCGGCTGCCGCGCCCGCCCCGCGCCCGGCGCCTGCTGTCCGCAGCGCTACTACTGCGACCGGCAAACTACCAAGCCGCCTGATCAGAAGCACGTGCATGGTAAGATGACGCTTTTTGGACGCTGCTCATTAAAACAAATCATGAGACGAATAAGGCTTAAGGCGCTTGACCAGCTGTGCATTGTGAAACGAGATTAGTACCGCGCGTTTAGTACGAGCGGCGCGTGCATCGGCAGCGCCGGGCGAACAGCGCGCGTTTACAGAACGGCACAGCTCAAGCGCGCTACTTTGAAACGCAACTACTATACTAACCCCATGCATATCCGAGCGCGCGCAGACAATAAAACCAGCCTAATTTATTTCGATAATTATTGCCAAACATGAAACCTTAAGGCTAGGGTTCCCGACCGAAATAGGCAGGCTGACGCTTGCTCGGCCGCGCGTGATACACTTCGCGCGGACACAACGGCAGCCGGCAGTGAACTATGAACTCGCAATTCAACAATTCAATTTTTACTTATGACGGCCGGAATCCCTGGGCTATTCAAAGACAATTATTTTCGTATATGTTTCATTACCTAAAACCAAGTATACTGCAAGTAATAGGATATTTTGATTACGATTAGACGGGTTTTATGGATTTTATTTGATACAGTCAAATACCACCAATCAAAAAAACGGCCGGAAACACTAGATAAATAACTGTCAAATAACATATATTTTTTCCAAATTTGAAGCACTTGTGATTTGCGAGTAATCCATAATTTAAAATACCCTATTTTAGGGAATGCCAGCCTTAAATCTTTTAGTTTTGTTTTTTCACTGTAATTGTTACAAACATTGTCAATATCTCGATTTCAGATTGTCAAGTGGGTGGTGACCGGATAGCAGAAGGGGAGCGTGCGGTAGTGGCAGAGAAGGAGAATAACTGCACGCAATGCTTTTGCCTGCGCGGTGCAGTGCGCTGCCAGCCACTAGCGTGCGCGCCGCCGCTGCTCGGCTGTCAGCCACTGCTGCGCCCGGGCCAGTGCTGCCCACACCAGTACCATTGCGAACACACTCATTATGGTAACTAATACATTTTAACAGCTGTTTGCGTGAAACTGAAATTCTGAATCAAATTGTTCTGAATAAAATCTTTCGGACATGGCCGAAAGATTTTACAATCTGATTCAGAATTTCATGTTTGCTAAAATACTACAATGACAAAATGATTTTATGTTTTTATTTCCAACCTGATTGCATTCTTCCAGCTTTAGTGACACCACACATCATTCCAATCTCAGATAATGCTTTATCATCAACGCGGAACGATGACCGTGCCCTCCACACTGACGGGCTAGTGGAGCCAGAAACAACGACCAAGCTAATCACTTCTAGTTCTAGCACTGCGAAAAACACTATTGCTGACAAAGAACCTATCACCACAACTAAAGTGAAAAGAAAAACAAATGAACCACCACCACAAATCACGTCTAAACAGCCTAATCTGAATACTTCTTCAACCACCGTATCCTCCACTAAAACTGAAGTAAGCACAACAACACCGACAACAAAAATTGATACTAAAACTACAGAGATGTCTTCTACTACAGAAATGCTCGATAAGGCATTCCCAACAGAACAACCTGAAAAAACAATAAAAATTATGATCAATGGCACAATAAATTGTACAGCTGAACTATCTTCCACATCTATACCTCTCAATCTATCTTTGAACGACACAGACAAAACTAAAGTAGAACTACACCAGAGAACTCCCGACAACAAAGTGGAAATTGAGGCCTATACAGAATACTCAAGCGATATAATCACAGATAGAAGTGCTAGTGGTGATTTTGATGAAAATGAATCTTTTATTATTAATGTTACAAGTTCATTGAGAACCAACAACAGCCATTCAACAACAAGTCCAAATTTATCCACCACACCAAAAGCAGCCACCCCAATTGACCTAGGGGGCATAGTAAATACCTCCAAGAAATCCAAAGGAGATTATGATTACGATTACACTGAACCAACACTGCCACCGTCATTACCAAATCTCAAGTAAGTTTTTAATATTCTTTATTTTTAATCTGGTTTGTTCTTTATTTACACAAGACAGCGCTATGGCTGGGGCTTTATTTGGGTTTAGTTTGTCATGTGCATGATTAATGTTAAAAAAAATAACGTATCTCACTATCTGTGTTAGGTTTGTGACTACACAATAGTTTTCAGATCCGAACTTCAAATAATCTAAGTGGCTTAAAATAGTAAGTAGCTAATAATTATTTTCCTTGCTCACAGAATCATTCCATTTGTGGCGGCAGACGCTGTTGTTGATGATGATATTTCATCTAAGGACGAAACATTGACATATCCTATGTTAGAAAGGGAAGATAAGTTTCCAGTTTATTACCCTTCTGCGGATACTAAGGATATTCCATACGCCACTCGAAGAGAAGACGTCTATACTCCAACTAAATACCCCGTGTTTGTATCAGAAAAAGCTGATGTACCCAAATACCCTTCACATACACAAGAAGTTGATTTACCTGATGTAGCATATCACAATGGTCATAATGATTTATCTTTCTCTCAACACGATTACACAGTATCTACTGCCATAGGAAACAGTAGTCCAGAGGTGAATAAAGTTGTAACGAAGTTGCCTACTACTAGTTCGTCATTCTCTGTTGAAACACCATCAGTAAATCTTTTTTCGCCCCCTGTGGAAACAGAAGGTATGAGTTTAACTTTATATCATAATAAATTCTATTTCAAAGATGACGAAGTGTGTTTGTTTGCTTAAACAATTTTATTTCAGGAGGTTTTATACCGAAAGGCCCTGGAATCATCGAAGAATATTACGCCATTTATCCGAGTACTCCTCCTGGGCCTACAGTGCCTCATCTTACTACGTCCATGCAATTGGATATTACAAAAGGTAATTTGACGTTATACCAAGTATACATTTCTTCGAACTACGCAGACTACGTAATGCATATTTCTGAGTTCTGACGTAATCAGAAATCTGCATTAGTTTTACTTTTAGAACTTTATGACCGATTGTAAAATTAATCATCATCATCATCATCAGTCATACGACGCCTACTTCTGGGCATAGGCCTCCCCCAAGGATTTCCACAGCCATCGGTCCTGCACTGCCCTCATCAACCGGCTTCCCACGACATTGACCAAATCCTCAGTCGACCTTGTAGGAGGTCTGCCCATGGAACTTCGTCCGGTACGCGGTTGTCATTCGAGAACCTTTCCGCCCCAACGGCCATCAGTTCCCCACACTACGTGTCCCGCCCACTGCCACTTCAGCTGAGCAATCCGTCGAGTTAAGTCGGTTGTTTTAGTTGTCCTGCGGATCTCTGATTCGATCGCGAAGGGAAAAACCAAGCAGTGCTCTCTCCATTGCTCGCTGGGTGACCTAGAGCATTCTTATGAGCCCTGTATTAGTGTGAAATAAATGTTACAGGGGAATGCGTGTCTGGCGACGGTCGCCACATCTTAGAGGGCGACTCCATTTCGCTGGCTTGCTCGATATGCACGTGTGCGTGGGGCGAGCTGCACTGCTCGCCGCGGCCGTGCCCCGCCCCGCCCGGCTGCACGCGCCGCCCCGCCAGCTCCAGCTCCGTGGACCTGTGTTGTGGGGAGCTCGTCTGTGACCAAGGTACGAATACAATATTCAAACATCAAATTTTACTATCTCCTTAATTTATCTACGTTTTTATTATGTACAGACGTAATTAAATATTTCCTACTATCTCTTTTCAGCCAACAAAACAACACCGAAGCCCAACCTTCTAATCAACATATTGACAAACGACACTTCATCCCCGACTAAGAATACGACATTAACGCCTGGTGAGGAATCATTGGCAAGGCCAAACAAAACACATGAGGAGTTGTCACCACCCAACAAGACGGAAAATATTCGACCAATTAATAACAATTGGAACGTATCCATATCAAATGAGGAAATCACTACAGACAACTTGAAACCTCCTTCATCAACAGACTTTACGACACCTTCATCGACAATAATCACGTCTCCAGATTTTTCGGAAGAAGAAGAATACCAAGAGTCGGAGGAAAATGAAGATGAGGGATTCTCGTTTGGTAATGTTCTAAAATTGCTATTGAGTGATAACTACGAAACAACCACTACTACCCGACCCCAGAAAAGCACATATATACCGAAAATGCCGATCACAACTAAAATAACTACCACGGCACCCACTACGACTACTAAGCTACCTCCTCTGAAAGCTCCTCTTCTGCCATTTATTCCGATGCCTAACCCGTATATACCACCGAAGAAATCTTATACGCAGAACACTGTGAACAGAATAGACCATCTAGTTCTCGGGGAGGCGACAGCTATTAAAAAAACAACCACTCGTCCTGTCACCACCCCATTCAGGCCTATCGTGTCCTATAAGCCAGCTGTTAAATATACTGTCACACAACGGCCATGGAGTACCAAAGCAACAGAAACGACTAGGAGGGAAGAGACTACTAGCCATCGGCCGGTGACGCATGACGTGAAGCCGGTGTCCAGCGCGCTGCCGCTGGGTATCCTGAAGCTGGCGGGCTGCAACATCTACGGGCGCATGTACCGGGTGGGTCGCATCATCACCGAACTGTCCACCCCGTGCCAGGAGTGCTGGTGCACTGAGCTCGGCGTGCAGTGCAACTCGCTTAAATGCTGAGAGGGTGGGAATACGTGGAGCCTTAATACTTCCACTTGAAGACTAACTGCTGATGTATCAGCAATACTTGTCGATGCGTACCCATGCTGCTGCCTTTATTGTACAGAGTGTGATGGAGTGAAAGAATGACGAATGAGTAAATAGTATAAGACAAGTTACAATAGTATACCGCGATCTCATACACGGATAAAGAACCATTACCTATTATTTTATCGAATCTATCGAAATTAAACTGAAAGTAAATTTATAAACAAAGTAATGTCTGAACTATGAAATGTATTAACTTTACTTAATTTATTTATATCAAACAGTTGTCTCTAGTATATACCTACTTGCCTCAACAATAGTTATTTAAGAATAGGTTTATATTTTATAAAATAAGTATTATGTAGGGTATGATCCCATGGCATTGAGCTTAAGAAATAAATTATTATTTAATGTAATTTGGTTTCACACATTTTATTTTACATCTATTCCATCTATGATTAAAAAGTACCAATTGCCTTGTGGCAATTGGTATAATTAATAGAAAATCAGTGTTTAAAATCATTCAGACCAAACTACAAGTAAATGAATATCCACTAACCTATGTAAACCAAGAATAACGCTTACTCTCGGATAGTAATGTCAAAACCCCAATCTACTACTTTGACATTAGTATCCGAGAGTGCGTTATGCTTGGACTAAAAGTTTGGTGAAATCCAGCCTAAATAAAATTATGTGGTTTGGCTTTTCAATAAAATGTATAGAGTTTAAAGAATACGACTCATGATAAAAGGGTAACTCGAGAGCTTCACACTTTTTATCGTTTTAAGTATATACAATTTATTCCAAATGAATTACTTTACGTCTTTACTTACTCAAGTACTTTAGAATCTTAGGTACAATAAAGAGTGAAAAGAAAAGCCGTTTAAATTTTAGATTATATTTTAATATTAAATATCACAAAGCTTTTTACAGTAGGCCCTCTTCCAGAGACCGCCAACAAAACACAGCAGGACCACTATCACAATATACTTAGTTTAAATTCGAAATAACAGATCGAGAAACAAAAAAAAAATGAGCGGATGACACTTACTACGAAAAAAATTAAACCTCCTTCCTGTTTGAAAAGTAGCAATTTTAGTTTAAAACACTCTTGATACATTGAGTTGCTACAAAGTAACATTGCCGTGAAAAATTACAGACTGGTTTTGAGAGATCATAAGAAATATCACTATAACAGTGTCATCCATCACCCAAATTTTTCACAGCACAAACACGAACTATAATAGAGGATTCAACATTAACAATGTGCTTTAGTTTTAATGGATCAAATACGCAAAGGTCAATGTTTCATGTTAACAGCTTTGTGCGTCACAATTTTGTCTAAAAGTCTTTATTATCTTGTATAATTTCTTGAATTTAGAGCATTTGAATTTGTTACGGAATTTACTAATGACTAGGGGTGGAGTCGAATGCCGACATCAAAGAACATAATATCTATGTGATTGCATTTAGCATAATTTATTATTATTGCAAAGTTAGCTCGCGACTAGAGAAACACTACTTTGGTATACTGACTGAACCCACACATAAGTAAGTAAATAGATGAGACTTTACTAACATTCATACGATCGTTTGGCAGTGCAAAAACATGTTTAAACAACTAACTTCATTATAACCTATAAACCACTTATTTTATTAGTACCAAGACTTTAGGGAAAGTAATTGTTCATTAATAGAATCGGTTTTCACTATGGGGCTAGCCATGAAATCGCGAGACAAAAATCAGCTGTTGCATTCATTTTAGTCGAGTCGATGTTGTAGTTTTCTATAGAAGAGCTGTTTTGTCCTTGGATGGCCCCGTAGTAAAAGTTGTTGGTATTAATTGTAACTATCATCCCCTAAAGTCTTTGTCCCTACTCATAAAAAAGTTGTGATGTATTTGGTAGTCTTAATTTTTGTAGTTCTAATACATTATTTGCTTAGCAGTTACGAAAACAATGATATGTGCGGCGTTCACACTTTTATCTAATAATAACGACTTAGGTATATCTAGTGACCTTTTAACAATGGTTTCTATCAAAAAGATCCCAAACACGTCAAATAAACTTAGCACAAATCTTTCGAACCTTATAATTATCACTAGCCAACGTTTTGATGCAAAACAAACGAGAGATTTCATCGAAATCGAACCCTAAACTATTCAAGTGCTTAAATTAACGTTAAACTTATTTGACTGTATGTACAACTTTAAATTCAATACAATATTCCTAAATTAACAATAATAAGTAGGTACTTCCTTCCTTCATACAGGTTACTTAAATACTTCATTGAATTCTTATGGCACAAACAGTTTTATTT
This sequence comes from Crambus lathoniellus, assembly GCA_949710035.1. Classification (NCBI taxonomy): domain Eukaryota; kingdom Metazoa; phylum Arthropoda; class Insecta; order Lepidoptera; family Crambidae; genus Crambus; species Crambus lathoniellus. The sequence goes on along the minus strand of OX453301.1, from coordinate 573,198 downwards.
CAAGAAAAACAAATTGGAAAAACCTTTTCATAGTACATTTTATTGCTAAAGCCGACCCTTATCTTTATAGTAAGTATATTTCAGAGTCTAAATAAAATCAAATCACAACTAAAGAGAAATCCTAATTATTCATATCCTACTTGGATATGAATGATTGGAAATGAATACTTGTTGTTTCTCTTGAGTCAAAATTTTTAAATCATATTAAAGTAAGTATTTGTGATTTATCATAATACTTTATTTTTATGTAAAAAAAATTACATTATCTCGACATACATTGAAAACGGTAAGTACACAGCTCGTGACACAGGTAATACCATTTCACTCAAGTAAAAAAGAAATTAATACCTACTTAGAAGTATTAAAGACAACATCATAAAAAGGCAGTAAGACTACTTACTGACATTCGAAGTTCCAATGTTATGCAGTTAGAGTAAACGTAGTCAAATCACTAATTAAGAGCTCTAGCTCTAGTATTTCTTACCGAGATTTTTTATATATTTAGATTGGACACTTTGATCATGTATTAAAAATCGAAAGTATCGAGTCATAGATGAAAGATAGCACCGACAACAACTGACTTCGTGTAATAATTAGGCATATAACATGGCATTAGACTAGACTAGACCGGAGACCTCTTTGGTCAAATATCGTAATCACTACCTCAGTCAAAGTACGGAATCGTACGAGTATAATCCATCGAAAGCCATACTATAGTTCAGAATAGCGGACGGACATACTAATTGCACTTGGCTTAAGTCATTTTAAATGTTACATTTTGAACACATGCAAGCAAGCACAGAGACCAGAGTCTATTTAACATCTGCCACAATCGCTTTCATTTGACAATCTGCGTACATTCGTCACTGGAGAACTCTTCGTCTCTCTTGAAGACAGTCATAACAGTAAACAATGGGGACGTAGCAACAGATACCAAATCGAAATCGATTGCGATAGATATTACATATGTAATTAAGTAACAGTGGAAAATCCTGTCAATATTTGCCATCTTCTGCTTCCAACAGGCAAAGGTCTCTTGCTGGCTACAGTTGTATCCAGGTTTAATCTTTCAATGCAGTCCCAGCAAGCTGCAGATGGGTCGTCAGGTGTCAAGTTCAATGCAGTCCCAGCAAGCTGCAGAGGGTCATCAGGTGTCGAGGTCGTGCCACAGCGTGAAGTGCACCGCAGCGAGCACAGCACCACCGACTAGCACCGCTAGAGACATCACGCGTGCCGCCTTTATACACGTCTTAGATTCGTTCTCACCTGGAACAAACAAACATGCTGATTCAGGATTGATAAATAAATCTACTAAAAACTACTTTTATAAGAAGTCGAAGGTCAACTGTTCCTATGAAGACCAAATAGAATAGACTACAATTCCATGGCTATAACTGGGTGATCTATGAAAAATTGTCCGAATGCGAAGTCCGCAGTGGTAACACTTACAGATTTTCTGTTTTGCCAATGAAATATATACATAATACATAGTTAAACAAATAAGCCCTGATAAAGCAGTCCACTGCTATAATCCGCGTTTCACTAAGCAGCAACTGCACTTGTGCTTAGCGTGAGCCCATCGCCTATATAAGTTGTTGGATGTATGTGCAGTTCTAAGTCAATTAGTCGCTCTTAAGACACTCAAGGGAAGAGATGAGTTGGTAGTATTCTATTAATGAGCCGCTACCACACGGCTCCCAAAGCAGTAGGTAATTGTAATCTTTTGTGCTATTTTAGTTAAATAATAGGTATCTGATATTGGACTTCCAGCCGGCCTAGCATGAGCGGCTTATAACACGCAATATGATATGGTACGGCATTCCGTCTTGCTTACACCTTAGTGGGGTAAGCAAGACAACTTGCCGTACCATATCATATCGCGCGATAGAAGCCGCTCATGCTAGGGCGGCTGAAATTAAGCTGAGATATAACCGCTAACTGGTATTCACCTTTGAAGACGAGGAAGGCGAGTGGCACGCCGACGGCGGCACCCAGCGCATGCGAAGACCACGCCACGTGATCGGCGGCGGCGCCCGGCGCGGCCGCTGCGCGCGCGCGCACCAGCGCCCAGCAACCCTCCGACGCACCCAGAACCACTACGCTCAGCGGCCGGAACCACCACAGAGGGATGTGACCGAATCTGGAAGGAAGAGTTGATTGTTAAATAGTGCTTAAAAACATAAAAATAATTTCAAAAAGCTCAAAAAGTTTTAGAATGTTAATGTTTCGGCCAGTCGCGCCAAAAGTTATGTCTTCTTTCCTAGTGAAAACAGCTATGAAGGGACCTGAATGCGTGGCCTAAGCCTCTACTCGTCTTCTAGAAAGGTATCTTAGGCACTTTAAAAACAATTTAATTTCAAAATCCTCAAAAGTTTTATGATGTTAATAGACGGGTAGTCGCGCCAAAAGTTATATCTTCTTTCCTTCTGGAAACAGCTATAGGATGGACCTGAATGCGTGGTCTTAACCTCTTCTCGTCTTCTAGAAAGGTATCTTAGGCAACAGATCGGTCTCCATCAGTTTTAGTTGGAAGCCTATTTAGTATAGAACAAAATCCCCACGACACTTAGGCCCGTATTCTAGAACGACAGATCTCTTTTCATGTATAGTTAGCAAGGGATGAATGTAATCGTTGCATGTATTTGCATCCCTTTCTAACTATACTTAAGAAGAGATCTCTATTTAAGTGTCGTTCTAGAATACGGGCCTTAGGAAGGTGGCGTGCTATATCTCTAGCTAGAGGGTCGTTAACTAAAAATAATCGCCTCGCTTGGCCAACTTGTCGGCGATCTCTGTCTGCTTAGAGTGAACTTTCTCTTTTAAAAGAAGAAGTAACTTACCTAAGGCAGACATTCGGCAAGTGCGCGGTGAGCAGCGCGTACACAGCGGCGGATGCGCCGACGACGCGCACGCTGGGCTGCAGTGCGCCTGCGCCGAGCGCGCCCGCCACCACCCCGCCCGCCCACACCACCACCACGCGCCACCAGCCCTGCTCGCGCTCCAGAACCCAACCGACCTGCATCAAGGATTTACACCATTAAAAGAGGTACCAACGAGAAGATGTTGTAGGACTGGGCCCCGATCACGGTAATTCTATGACGCATTAGTCAAGTGTACGTGCAGTTGAAGTGCAGTTGACGTGCAAAACCGTTTTTGATAACGCGCGGCTTTGACAGTGCGACAACGTTTTCTGTTCCGGTGATAATCTTTGGAACTAAAACAGTTTTCATTCGACAGTCTATTTTGACAGTTAATTTCGTATTGCGAGCGGTTCCTCTGTCACGGATGTCACCGGATCAGGCAGGTTTGTAGGACTATAGGTTTGCGTGACGTGTGCGTCGTTATGTCATTACGGCAATACGAAGTCAAACGTCAAGACCCAAACGCGATGAAGACGCGCTGCATAGAATTACGGCGATTGGCCCGCTGCACGCAAAGAAACTTAAACCCCCTTCTGGTACTAAACAGGTGCTGTCACTTTCATTTCCCAAATGAAAGACAGAATTAGCACAATTTTAAACCAGGTCTAACTTTAGTCCACGTTTCGGAATAAAAGGGTAAAAGTCAAGTTACACAAACTTAAATTGAGAAAAAACTGCGGCAGAATTTGTGCCGTTAAATCTCTATTAATTTCTATTGATTGATATGTAGAAGATCATATTGGCATTGCCAGCTTTAACATTATCAAGCTAATTTTATGCACCATCGTAAAGCTCTTCAGTAACTATCGAAATTTGTTACTGATCCTGTTCAAACTTGACTGACTAGATACTAACCGCAAGAGCGACGACAGCATTGAGAGCCAGGTGCGCGGCAGTGGCGTGCACGAACCCGTAAGTGAACAGGCGCCAAGGCTCGCGCCGCCACGCACCCGGCGACCACTCGAGCCGCGCACGCGCGCTCTCCGGGACCACGACGTGGACCATGATCTGATACATAACAGAAATCTCCATTACTTTCATACTATGGAAAAAGAAGGCAGGAAAGTCAATGTCATCAATAGCGACTTTGTTTTCTGATAAAATTTAACTAATTAAAGATCAAAACAGATTTCACTAATGTTTCTAATCAATACTAATTATACTCACAATAAGAATGATCATCGATACGATGAAATACGGCGGCTTCAGTATTTCAAACAGCTTTTCTTTTCGCTTCTCGAACTTGGTCTTCTGTTTTGCACATTTTGAAGCTTGTGGGTACTTCTGTACGTTGGCCACTCCTAGCGTAAGCCCCGCCTGGAGTTTAGACTTGGGGGGGAGGCCGTTCGGGTTGAGAAGTCGTCTGTTCTCGCCAGGGCTGTTGGTGGCGCTGTCAGGTCTATCCAATTCTTCCTCGACCCAGGCGAGTGTCGGCACCTGCTCCTCCGGCAGGACCCGCCGCCCCTGGTGTTCTACGTGGTATCCGTCCATGTTCAGCCGCTCCGTCTCCTCGCAGTCTGGTGCCATGATGTCCGCAGCCACCTCTTGTCATCTTCCTCTGAAGGATCACCTACGCCACACCATGCTTCGACCACATCTGAAATTGATATGACAAGTTTTAGTCCAGATTCATATTTATAACCATTGTTTTCAGGAAAACCAATACGTGATACAGTAATTATGGGAAGTACCAGTAATTTACAGGGAAAACAGTTCAAAATTCAATTATCTTTCCTAATTAAGTAGGTAACCATCAATAGCTTTTTATTAAACCAAAAATAATAATAGAAAATACGAAACAAAATTTCCCCAGTTTTAATGATATAGGTAGGTTATTTAGGTTAACGATTGAAAAAACTTTTTATTGTGACGTATCCTATTAAAAATAACATAGAAGTGCATTTGTTTGGTGCCCGGAAATCATAAGTGTTAAGTAAATAAGTAAATATTTTTTGGCAACAAGAAGAAATAAACATAAATAATAAACGTAAATATTTTTTCACTTCTAATGCTAGTAAAGCTCGTGTTTATGTTGGGTATAGGCTGCATAAAATCGCTTTTTATGCTCTAGTGCATAAAGTAAAATCTTCGTCTAAGTCTCAGACTCTAAGACAAAGGTCGTCAGGTAAACAGTCACACACGCAATTAAACTTCGTTAAATAAACTTGTTATTTCATTCTGTTTCTTCAATTTTGTACATAATCCACGATAAATTACTAAATTAATAAAACTAGGCAAAATAAATGAGTTTTCTAAGAAATTAGAATTTCAAGAGCATTATGGACTACGATCTATGCTAAATTCACTGTGCTGCCACGTATAAAAAAAAAGAATAAGAAATTCTTTTCGCCATTATGGCGAAGTCTTTTTTTTGCAGTACTTACTTGTATTGCTTTTTGTTTTCCTCACAATCGAAGGGAAAAGCAGAGTGTTTAACTCGTACATAAAACCCATTTTACCCTCAACTTGACTATCCGCCCTCGCCTACGGCTCGGGTGGATATATATGTCTCGGGTAAAATGGTACGTTTTATGCACTTGTTGTACAATCTACTATTTGGCAACAAGAAGCAATAAATATCAGACCTCTTTAGAGATGAGCAATCCTCTTCTTCTACTTAAACATGTTAAAATTGTGACTAGTTTCTGTTAGTTTAAGTTAATTTTTCTATGTAAATCAAATCTTTTGTTGCTGTCTGTTAGTGTTTAAGTAATATGTAAGTAATAATGCTTTTTTTTTATCATGTTGTATACTTACACTAATTGTCTGGCTCAACTTAACTTGATTTTTATATTTTAAATTTTAATGATAATAATCTGTTTGTGTACCTTTAAATAAATAAATACCTACTGTAGTGATTCATAATCGTCTGTTATTGGCAAAAATACGTCGTACGTCGAGTAAACTGAGAGTAACCGATAAAGCCACAATTCTAATTATATAATTGCTAAGTTCCGGTTAATTGATATTAATAATTGTGGATCAGAAATACCCAGTTTATTTTAATTCCTGAGCAATGTGGTGGTAATAGTGACATAACTTTATTATGCACGTAATTGCATAATAGTCTCATCACAATAGTATTATTTTATTTTATCCATATTACATAAACTATGATGTTTCAAGTGGTCTAGACGTATAATAATTAATTATAGTTAACATAAGGAAATTATATCATTGTATCTATTTATTAAATATAATTAAGCAATACTAAGAATTGGTAACCGTAGTACTTATAAATTCCTTGCCGTTGACACATGACTTTACAAATGCTTGACAACCAATTGACAACTTGAATAACGTCAAGTCAATGCTTAGATAATCTCTTTTTCAAAACTTTAAGGTCATGGAGAATATACACCACTAAATTTTAATGAGAGAGTTTCTTTTGACGTTTCATCGTGGAGTTCAAAAATTTGTACTAGATGGCGCTACCCCACTATAGCGACCTAACTTTTTCTGAAGAAGTAAACGAAAAAGTACCTAATAGAAAATAGCAAAGAAAATAGTATGTCTGTAGTAAGGCGTACATTAGACGGTCATGCAACAATCAGTCAATTCCATCACTCATGACTATCTAACCAATCGGTATAGAGGAACTTCGGGCAGCGTTATGAATGGTTCATTTTGATTAGCTAAAAGAATCGTGAATGATAGCAAACTGACAGCAAAACCTACAGTCTAATGGGCGCCTAATAGGAAGACTAAAGCGGCCCATTCACGGCAGGCCGTCCCGCCCTAGTTTACATTAAAAGAGCAGCTCGGCGGCCTAGCGACCTGGGGGCTACCGCGTAACTTTATGGGTATGAACTTCAAACGTTTTTGGGAACTATAAGTCTATTTTATAAAGAAAATAGCCGCTATCAGTTCCTTGTTTTAAGACGTCGGGTGTGACGATAACAGAACTAGCTAGCAACGTTCAATAGAACAAAGCAGCAAAAATCTATGGGGGGCTACCGGCTAAGAAATATGGATATGGGTATGGGCTTCAACTGTCATTTGAATTCCTTATCTTGATAGATTTTTGCTGAAATTTATTAAAATAAGGAATTGAAATGACAGAAGAAGCCCATACCCATATCCATATTTTTTAGCCGGTAGCACCCCTGGGTCCAGTAACTGAGGTACTACTCGACTCGCCTTCCACCGTTTACATTGGTAAAGTAATTGGGCCCAGAACCTCTGGTAAAAGTACTGGGCCCAGTTGGTTTTCCGAGCGAGTCAGCGGTTTACACAGGGCGAGTAGGCAGACGAGTCGAGTTACAAGTGGTGGGGAACAACTTGGCCGAGCAACTATAATCCGCGCAAGACCACTCGACTCGCTCAGTAGGTCTAGCACAACTTAGCGCGACTCTTTGTCGCGCTCCTTTTAACCAATCAGCACTTCGCCTTAAGTCGCGCGCGCTATCTACGAGCGATCTGATTGGTTGAAAGTGCCCGCGACTCTTTGTCACTAGAGTCGCGCTCAAGTTGTGCTAGCCCTACCCAGTTTACTCGCCCTTTCGTTTACATTGGTCGAGTTAGCCTGCTTTTTGTCGCTCGCTACTCAACTCGGCCGCCTACTCGACCAATGTAAACTAGGCTTTTACGCAGGATGTTGAATGTTGTCGCAGGAGGCTCCTGCAACAACATTCACTATCCTGCGTGAGGCGAGACGGATGGCGGGGCGGCCTGCCGTGAATGGGCCGCTTTTAAAATAATCAATCATCGACCAAATAGTACATTATTATCCCACAGATAAGGTAGAAAGTGAACTTCAATCACAAAAACCATACAGATTAATTTGACAGTACAACCGACCGACACACAAGTCTTTTTAAGGCTCAATGAACTAATCCTTTGCCATAAATGCTGAAAAAAGTAGGTTGTATTAGAGTTACAGCGCCATCTAGTGCATCGAAAAATTACTGCAGGAAACTCCCCCATTAGCATAAATATTTTAGGGGATGTTAGTGCCCATCAATATGAACAACTTTCACTATGGGGCCAACCATGGAATCGCGAAAAAAAATCAGCTGTTCCATACAAAAGTACAACATCGAGTCGACTGAAATGTATGGAACAGCTGATTTTTTTTTCGCGATTCCATGGTTGGCCCCATAGTGAAAGTTGTTCATATTGATGGGCACTAACATCCCCTAAAATATTTATGCTAATTAAAATTTAGTGGTGTATAAGTTATCAAGATACGTAAAACCAAAGAGCTTAGACTACATACTGTGAGGTAACTGGAGAGTGCAGTACTAACACTTTTTTGTGGCACTGTGGCTGTCTTCTGTCTCACTCTCACCTACACTTTGAAAAAATACGTATGGTCATAATAATATGAGACAACTGACAGCCACTACGTACTAAATGTAAAATTTGCTGGGCACACTTTTTTATTACGGGTGAAAACTCCAGTTACCTCAGTATTTAGTCTAAGCTCTTTGCGTAAAACGGATTGTAGCACTTTAAAACTCAAAAATTGGTAGATTTTCTACCAAATATAACTTTTTTATTTTGTGCCTATTCTTTAAATTAATAACGCTTTGGTCTATTCACCCCAGCAATGCTATTCATTCCGTTTTACCCGGTACCTACTAATACTCGTAAAGTTTTAATACCAGATTTAAATAGCTACCTACTTTGCAATCAATTATTATGATACACTAGCTGACCCAGCGCGACTTCGTTCCCGTGGCCCTACCCCCTACTTCACCCTACCCTACCCGTACTCTACCCCTACCCTACCCCTACCCCTACCCTACCCTACCCCTACCCTACCCCTACCATTACCCTACCCCTACCCCTACCCCTACCCTACCCCTACCCTACCCCTACCCCTACCCTACCCCTACCCTACCCCTACCCTACCCCTACCCCTACCCCTACCCCTACCCCTACCCCTACCCCTACCCCACCCCTACCACTACCCTACCCTACCCCAACCCCTACCCTACCCTACCTTTACCCTACCCTACTTCTACTCTACCCCTACTTACCCCTCCTTCCCCTATTTTCTCACCGTTAGAACCTTCCTTGGACTTCCACGAACATTTCAAGACCAAAATTAGCCAAATCGGTCCAGCCGTTCACGCGTGATGTCGTGACCAAGGGAAATAGGGATTCATTTTTATATATAAGACTAGCCTTCCGCCCGCGGCTTCGCCCGCGTGTACTACACGACGTTATCCCGCGGGAAGGTGATATTTTTCAGGAATAAAAAGTAGCCTATGTCCTTTCTCAGGCTCTAGACTATCTCTGTACCAAAATTCATTTAAATCGGTTCAGTAGTTTAGGCGTGATTGTGTAACACACAGACAGACATTTTCGCATTTATAATATAAGTAAGGATTATGATGACTTCAAATAGAGCTATAGATACACAGATTAATTTGAACCAGAATACGTAATGAACGTCTTCCATACAATAGAAAGTCAGTCAATATAGTAAGGTATTTATTTAAGGCGATACTCGGAAAAAATATGCTAAAGCGAGATAGCAATGAGAAAAGGACGCGCGCGGGAGCGAGACCGATTTTGCCGATTACGCAAAAAAACCACAAAATCACTTCGTATTCAAAAACTATAGCGATTTAAAAAAAAAGCTTCTATACGATCCTAAATATTATTGGTGTCCACTAATTTAACCAATTTTCAATAGTATATGTATCCCCATTTAAGAATAACCTTGATATTTCTTATTTTTAGAGGTATTTTTGAAAATAAAAAGTGTCGAGCCAAAATCATTAAATCGTGTTTTTGAGACTATACGATTCTAGATAAAGGTATGAAGAAATATATATCTTATTACCAGATTTATAACAACTCTAACCGTCCTATAGTTTTATATCAAAGAGTCCATACTTTTTCCGAGTAGCGCCTTAACTAAATAAGTATTTTTTCTTTCAGTCACACCAATTATCTAAGCCCATAGTAAACTTCATTAAGAAACTGTGTCTACATGAACTTGATAACGGATAAATACTTACTTTTTTGTTTGTAAATACATACTTAATATACCTACATAGAAAACACCCAGACCAAGACAAATAGACATGCTCATGTACACAAATATTTGTCTTGTGAGGGAAACAAACCCGAGACCTCTGGCGCAGAAGGCAGAAGGCACGATTATCTTAAATCGCCATTAATTAGACAAAATAGATATTTAATTCTCTCTTCAAGGAACTACGTGAAGGTTATCGATAACTTCCCATCAGCAAATGACCTTTGAATAACTGCCCATCGATAAGAAACTCATATAAGTACCTGAGACAATTTACATAAATAATGTAAATGAATCCATAAGTAATATAATTTTATAAATGAAGTGTGTTTGTTTGTCCGTCTTTCACGTCAAAACGGAGCAACAGATCGACGTGACTTTTATCCCGGACAAATTGTATAACTGACGTGCTAACAAAACTATCTAACATTAATTCCATGGCCGCTTCCAAAGAGTAAGGTATTCCCATGGGTATTCCAGTGAGGATGTAATCACTCCACGATGGCTGCTTTCAAAGAGCGAGGTATTCCAGTGAGGATGTAATCACTCTAATCACTGACGTTTTAGCCGCTTTGGATTACTTTTAATCTGTGACGTTTGGGGCAGGTAGTGTTTGAAACTTCTTTGGTGAATGAAAATTAGGTGATACGAAGATCACCGGGTCCCTAGTAAATAATAAATACTTAGGTATTTGTTTTCGCTAAACTAATAAATATATAAGACTTAATAACATTGGTTATTATTATTAAAACACTGCCAAAGCCGGTACTTCAAGATACATGGAACGCATCGAAAGAATCATCATCATCAGCCATTTAATGTCCCCACTAGTACTGGGGCACTGGCTTTCCTTATGGATGAATAAGAAGAATGAGCCATGACCCACCACGCGGGCTCAGTGCGGATTAGTGGGTATTAACGACTGCAAATGCAGCCGGGACCAACGGCTTAACGTGCCTTCCGAAGCACGGAGATGAAAGTTTTTGGTCACCCATCCCGTGACCGACCATTGCGAACGTTGCTTAACCTCAACGATCGCAGGCCAAGCGCGCTATCCACTGCGCCACGGGCTCCTCATCGAAAGAATATTAATATTTAAATACAGTCCATTTCGCAACAGGTGAATAGACGCTTGGTCCACGTTCGGTTGATAAATACAAAACATTAAAAGCCCTTGACATTGAAACTAATTATATTGGTTTTCAACCTTAGCGTCTAATTATAAAATGAGCATCAATCTATTTATAAAACGATCTATAAATACAAACAACAATAAATCATTTCAAACGGTCGCAATGCTATTTCTTTTTAAAATTAAATACAGTTTTGTGCTTGGTTTCCAATACAGAAACCAGAAAGTAGTAGTGTGCGACATAATTTGCAGCACCGTTGATAGAGTGCTGAGTACCTATTAATGTTTCTCTTTCTCTTTCTTTCTTTCTTTCTATCAAGCCAACCTCAACTCAAACTCAACCCAATCTGGTTGAAAATAATCATTGACTCAAAAAATCATGCACAGACATACAACAATGTAAATGTAAGAAAAAGAAGTACCCAAAAAAAACAATATTGAGTTGTAATATACATACTACCAATATTGCACGTGTCAGAGCAACAATCCTAACGGTTGGTGCATTCGATCGCCGATTGCAATGCGCCGTGCGTACGCGCAGGATGTCAGCTTGTAATTGAGACAGGGAAGCGCTTATGCATAAGCTGCCCGGGTATGGCGACTGTCCATCACATGCCTCAATCAAGTGCTGATTACGATGATCTTCGTTGATTGTATTTAAATAACTGTATCGTTGTGTGTACGCTGGCGCTGGTACTCTTGCATCTGGCTCTCTGGCTAGGCCAAATATTGTTTTTTATATTACTTACATTACATCCTTAATTTGAAATTTAGTCATTTATTTTATCATGTTTAGAAGATTCAGATTTTAGATACCCGCTTTTAATTTTTTTTTATTAACCAACTAATATAAGTAGTAGAAATATTATGAAATTCCACGAACGGTACCTAACCAATCACTAAAGATTTTTATACTCAATTCAAAAATGCATAATATGTTGCATTTAATACTTTTTTAGTAGTAAGTTTCTAGTACTTACCATAATGTAACCTTTAGGCCATTAAAAATAAAAAAATCTCACATTTTAGTTTTAATAGGAAAAACCCAATGCCTTATTTTGACTGGAGCGAGCGCTCTAATTAAATATCGATATAAATAAATAGGTATCTATATATTTAGTTATCTGAAGGATAATTTTATGCAATTAACATGAGCTAAATCAAAAAAAAAAAAAAAAAAAAATCAAAATGTTTATTGACATAAAATTACAAAAACAGTTTCAATATCCATAAACATAAAAATAAGCAAAAGCCACTAAAATATTGAATTTTGTGAACTGCTGTTGCCCGTAGTAGGACAACCTGTATTACAGGCAACAGGCAATCGGAGTAATTATGAGTTTAATTAATTATTTATTTTTGATTAAGTTAAGCATCTACAACTTATAAAATTAATATTATTCCACAAGTAAAAATAAATACTTACATCAGATGTTATTTCAAAAAATAGAAAAAAGAAATCACTCTACATTAATTAGCATACGCAGATGATATCGTAGACGACTGGTAGAATACAATAATATTTGTCTTTCGACTATTTCCATCGCAGATATTCCTGCAGATTCTATTTGTAAGCGGTCGAAAAAAGTGTCCAACCAAAGTGAATTCGGAGACACGTAAATTAGACTCATTCCTTGAAAGAAACACTAATTGCAGAGGTATTTTCGTAATCTCTATAAAAATGGTATTGTAAAGGATATAAAACTAAATCGCTTAAAATTTTAAGAGTTTATCTGTGGAATAAACACTAATGAAGTTCTGGTGTAAAAAGAATAATAATTACCAACTCTTTTTCAATCGGTAGGCAGGTAGCAATAGCAGGTAGGTACCTACCATTTAATTGTTTCTTTATAACTTGATCTGATCTGATGACATGTTTGGCTTTTTACAGTCAGGTCCGGCCAAATATTTACGTGTCCGTGCTGTCCGGCTTTTGTTAAGCTTTTTAAATTTGACCAGTCACGTGGCTAAGTCGTATCTCAAAAGCACGACTCGCCATCCGGAGCGTTCAGTTTTTTTTTTCGTATTTGTACTAATGCCCGAGCTTCACCTGTGTCTAATGTCATTAATTAGCGCACTAATTTAATACAATTAGCGCGGTAAGACGCACATGCTGTTATTAATGAAGTCTTTCTACCCGGTCAAACTGGCCGGGTAGAAAGACTAAAATAGGTTAGGCAATAATAGGTTTGACGACCTGGCAACTCTACCCCTAACCGCATACATTATTTCTTATTATCATTATGTTATGATGACACAATTATTTTATTTCTGGTGCAAGTAACATCCTCTACCTACCGCAAAATACATATTTACCGGTATAGACATAAATAGGTGATTAATCATGAACTACCTAATCACGAATTTTCCCTGACCTAAATAGAGGCTATAAATGACCAATTTAATAAAACATTTGGTCACTGATTATGACTGTTTCCAAGGGAATGATAGCAACAGAAAGGTCTTAGTTTGACAAGATTTTGAAACTTGCAAGAAAAACTTGAATAACACTGAAAGGAGTTTAAATTAAATACCTAATAATGGTAAGAAAAAAAAAACCACGTGCAAGATTCAACTGTTCCCCTCCCTGTTTACTTATACTATATCACTGCTTTTTTTATAAAATACCTTACCTTTATACCTTTAAATAATATATATTCTTTGCATTAAAAATTCTCACGTGTTTCTCAAAACATATCTGCCAAAACATATTATTTTAATTAAATTCACTGTCAAAACTAAGGCACACCACAAAATATTCACAAAAATATCTAAAATAATATTGCATATAAATGAAATCCATCTTAAAAAAAAAGAATTACCTTACGTTTATAATCAGTTGACTCCATACAACTAGCGATAACTTCGATAAGCTACACCACTCGTGTTGATAACGCGCGACATGCGCTCGCGGGGGATGACTGCAGAATGCAGCGTGATACGCTCCTTGTGGTGAGTAATATTATTCTATGGTGATACGATACAGCTTTGATGCAGCGGGTGTGCGATTCATAAACAAATGACGGCGGCTACCTGCTCCGCGCCGATCAGCTGCTGATAGCAGGTAGCGGTGCCATTGACCTGCACAGCTTTTTTGCAATGCTCTGTGTATGTGTAATATGCGCAATGTTTTATTTTTGAAATTCGTTAGTGACTGACTTGAGACAGGGCAATTTTAACAATAACGAAAAATAACACATTATTCTTAATAGTTAGTTAGATTAAAATATCGGCAATGGTTTTTATTTCAATGCTTATTTATTCATAACATCTGCTTTATTTACATTATAGTTTATTGGCAGCTTTTCACTACAAGACCGTACCCGAGTTAATAGTACATTACAGCCGAGGACAGGTAAGTAAGAAATTACATTGTCGAGGATGGTTTGAAGCACGAGCCGCAGGCGAGGGCTTTAATCATTCGAGGCAAGGTAATTTGCTTACCGTACAAGGCTTGTATAGTGCTTTTCTCAAGAAATGCGAGGAAATACAAAAAAAGTGTTTAACTAAATAAAATTTATTAAAACTATGACAACACATGTTTGGGCAATTATTAAATGTACCTAAATGTTATTGTTATTCCGGGCACACTTATGTATAAATCTCCCATAATAATATTATTTTAATGATGTATCATTATAATACGCCAACAACACAGATTCCGAAAACGTATGCGCCTTTTTTTCACTTTTCCAAATCAGATCGTAGGTTTTCATATATCTTTCTTTTGATTTTGCTGGCAGAATGTTTTCTGTTATTAATTTTGCTTCTGCTCTCAAATTTGGTGGAGTAGGTACATACAATGTCTGTATATGTTTCATTGGCAGAACTCATTTTGATAATTTATTACACAATGTAAACTGTATTGATATTCAACCGCTGAAAATCATTCCCGCCATTTTTTTAATATTGGTTTGTGAGGCCATGTCGAACGGTCATACAGCCTAGTGATACTTACTACTTGCTACTAAAATGAGGTAACTGGAGTTCTCACCCTGAATAAAAAAGTGAACACCAGCAAATTTGACATTTAGGCTGTCAGTTGTCTCGTATGACCATACGTATTTTTTTAAAGTGTAGGTGAGACGGAAGACATCCACTGTGTAATTTGTGGTCACAAAAAATTGTTCGTACTGCACTCTCCAGTTACCTCAGTATTAAGTCGAGCTTCATGGTGCTAAGGGTACATAGGTAGAGTGCTCGTCAGATAAGTCTGCGCGCGGTAAAAATCGAATACTAATTTTTTCTATAACATTAGAACAAAAAAATGCACTGTAACTAGCGCCAAAAACGCGTCAGGCACGTGCAGAGTTATCTGACACACACTCTAGCGCTTGTGGTACAATACGAAGTGGCTGTATAGAAATATAGAAAGAAAATATAGTAAACAATAATGTGGCTGTATGGTGCAAATGTCCCTTTGCTTTTTCTGTTTTTATACACAGGAATAACTAAAGAAAAAAAAAAGAAAAAAAGTTGGTAGTACCATAGAAAATCACTGCAGTAATGAATTTCAGTACTTACTTACTGCACTAAAATCAGTGCAGTAAGTAAGTACTGAAATTCATTACTGCAGTGATTTTCAAATTTAGAATGTTTACTTCGGAAAAGTGCCACGTACTGCATTCTTTTCTCAAATATAATATTAACATTTCAGAGCATAAGTGTGAAAAGTTAATTACTTATCAAGGTTACCAACCAATTTAAAAAACACCGTCTTTATTAGTTGTTGCTATGTTAAAAATATTTGTCAGCATACTGGTTTTATAAAAATTGGGCTATCTTAAACTTATTCTTGTATCTGATTTAGGTACCATCCGTCCCGTCACCCGCATCCCATCGTGCGCACAGGTGCGGCGGGCACCTGCCGGCTGCCATCTGCGCCCGCGCACACAATCGTTCCCGTCACATCTGCGCGTCTGAGCGCACCATCGTGTGCTTGAGCTCATCTTTAACCTTGTAACAACATTACAAATTCTGTGCCGTAGAAACCTGTATTGCTCTACCATTTTAACAACGGTGATGATTTAAAAGTTTTTGCGCTTACTAACTATTTCTGTTATTCTTACACTTAATTCATCATCAGCAGCCATTTAATTTCCCCACTGCTGGGGCACTGGCCTTCCTTATAAATGGATAAGGAGAATCCATCTGATCAAATTAACTTCTTTCAAATCTAATATTGATAAAGAGTTGTATAGTGACCACATTGTTTGTGCTTTTCTTACTTATACACCACAAAGTTTTAAAGATTAAATCTTTGGAGATGATAGTGTTGATCAATACGAAAACTTTTTACTACGGGACCAACCACAGAATCGCGAAAAGAAAATCAGTGTCTCATACAAAAGTACAACATCGACTCGACTGAAATGTAAAGAACAGCTGTTTTTTTCGCAATTCCGTGGTTGACAGCATCGTAAATTGATGGACACTATCATCCTCAATAATCTTTATATCCTCAATAATACTACTAAATTTTAATTAGTACAAAGATTATTAGGCGAGTACCTAACACACCTGCGGTTTGCCGATGATGTAGTACTCATGGCTGAGACCTTGGAAGACCTGAACACAATGCTCGAAGATCTCAGAAATGCTTCCCAAAGCGTGGGTCTGAAGATGAACATGGATAAGACGAAAATCATGTCCATTGCTCATGTTGCATCCGCTCCAGTTAATGTTGGAAACATTACACTCGAAGTTGTTGACCACTATGTCTACCTAGGACAGGCAATCCAATTAGGTAAGTCCAACTTTGCGAAAGAGATCTCTCGTCGAATCCAGCTCGGATGGGCAGCGTTTGGGAAGCTCCGGCATATATTTGCGTCCAAAATTCCTCAATGTCTCAAGACTAAGGTCTTTGACCAGTGTGTGTTGCCAGTTATGACTTATGGAAGCGAGACGTGGTCTTTTACTATGGGTCTCATAAGAAGGCTCAAGGTCACCCAGCGAGCAATGGAGAGAGCGATGCTTGGTATTTCTCTGCTCGATCGAATCAGAAATGATGAGATCCGCAGGAGAACTAAAACGACCGACATCGCTCGAAGGATTGCTCAGTTGAAGTGGCAGTGGGCGGGACACATAGCGCGGAGAGCCGATGGCCGTTGGGGCGGAAAGGTTCTCGAATGGCGACCGCGAACCGGACGACGTTCCGTGGGCAGACCCCCTACAAAGTGGACCGACGATCTGGTCAAGGTCGCGGGAAGCCGCTGGATGCGGGCAGCGCAGGACCGATCGTTGTGGAGATCCTTGGGGGAGGCCTATGCCCAGCAGTGGGCGTCGTACGGCTGAAATGATGATGTATACTACTTGAGGAAAGCGCAGCGTTTTAAATACGTGATCCTCAAATGGTTGCATAAAACAAAATAAAATAGCACATAAATACGACAGCTACTTATTTATTATCATAATATTAAGTAGGTCAAATAATGAGTGCATCTTCTCTACCTAATTAATTTAATAAATGTAGGTAGTTTACCGACACTATTTAACTTGCAAATTTTTAAAGTCAATGACCGTCTGGCTTGTAATGTGCGTTTTTTCCTGAAGCTTGTGGAATCAGTATTTTTTTTATGAATCTAATGGGAATTCATAAGAGGAAACAGCAGTTCACAGAATTACGCAATTATCTCGTATTTAATGAATTGGGAATACAAAATAAGGAAATAGTAGAGGGATATTCTGATTGATTCTAACACTGCCTAATTACGGACAAACCTAATACATTGACGTCATTCACGATGCCGACGTCAACATTGGAATTTAAGGTGTTTAACTTGTGCCTAGATAAGTAGTAATTTTTCTATTTTGCTTTTTAAAGTATATAAGTTTCACATTAAATACAAATTCATTTTATATAAAAAGTAATTACCACCTTATTATTCTTTTATAGAAAAAATATAGAGTGTACACTTCCCATGAACTAGTGTATAATGCATAAATCAGCTACCACCATGACAAACCCCATTAATCAAGTTGTCGAACAGCGTCGACAGGTCGACCCGTCGCCGTCGCCAGTCGACTTGATCTATCGACATCGGCGCCCGGGAACTTCGATCATCCCGGGAACCACGGAAATTAGTTTTGATGGTGGCAAATAGTTTTCCTAGTGTCGGCTTCCGACTTTGGTGTCCGTGGTTAAGTATAGAGTCACACCACACTAATCTTTTTTTTTATTTTTTTATCGAAGACTTGTTTACTTTAGTTATTTTCATAGTGTTATGTCCTGTGGCATGTTGTTGTTGGGCTCAGCAGCCAATATTGGAAATATTTTTGTAATTCAAAAAAGAGCGGTCGCGCCATTTACAGCCTCCGCCCGGCACGATTCGTTAAAAGTTTTGTTTAAAGAAATTAATATACTAACTTTGTATGTTTGTTGTAAACTTTTTGCCAAAATTAGCCTAGCTAGGGGATGATTGAAGGTACTATATCATTTCTAATATTTAAAAATCTCGTTTGTTATGGAACTTCTTCGAAACGGCTTGACCGATTTTTAAGGTTTTTTTTTTGTATAAGTATTTGGTAGGTCTAGGAGTAGGTCGATATATTTATCCCGAAATTCCACGGGAGGAAAGCCCCGGGACGCAGCTAGTATATCTATAATAATACGCAAATATAGGTTGCTTATTGATTACAACATGGATTGAGTGCTATATTGCACGTAGAAACCTACGTGTTCGTAAATTAAATGACGTATGTGGATTTGGAACCGCAAATAAAATTGATAAACATAATACTCGTTATATCATTCGGCTAAATTTGCCGATGCCAAACTATATTCCATACTGGGTATTCGGTTTAAATACTGTATTGTGGTCAGTACACTGATATTACGTGTGTACATGGACTAATATAGAAATATAAATTCCTTGTAACCAATCTAATAATATGTAATTAAATTAAAGCGTCATTTGGCATTTATTTTTATTGGTATGATTTATGCAATATTAAAAATTGTAACACCAATCCGGCGAAACTACACGAATAAGGTGTTTTTTTATGTAACAAATGTATTTTGGTATTCTGTATGTGTGACTTTTTGTATTATATCAAATCAAGTGAGCTTTATAGAAGTTTAGTAAATATTTTAGCAATAAGACTAACGGTAACAAAACACCTCAAGAAACCGATGGTTTTTAATCGTGATCACATCAGAAAGTATCAGTGTTATTTAAAAATTATTTTTATATTCATCCGCACCCAGTTATGGACTCGGAACTTGGAACACCCTGTTCGGTTCGTCATTCCGCGCCGGTAGAGTTTCTCCATACTGATCCAAAACGGAAACATACATCTTCAGTTTATTACCTACATCAATAAATATTATTACACATCAAAATGTAAGGCAGTTTAGAACTGTTATTAAAATCAGCAACACTCATGCCAAAGTGAAATTCCATGGCGAAGGTCACTGGACAAGTGCACTAACGGACGTTTAATTTTATGCCTGCATTTACTTCGCGCTAAACCACTGCCGACATATATTTACAACACCGGTATAAAACTTTAGTCTTTATACCGTACGGTATAAGAGCTTGTTTGTGATGACGAGTATACGGCAAGTATGATTTATCGACAATCTTCTTTAAAACATATTATGATGAGCTTAATAATATTCATGTTTATAATCGCATCCATTAAATATGAAAACGTAACAACCAATAAAACTGAAATTGAAATAAATAGCTATTTATGGAATGAACTGGCAACGAATAATGATTATTGGTTTACTTAGGTTGTAATTCTAGGCAGTACTAGCTTATATTGAGTAGTACCTACCAATAAGTGCTAGTGTTTATCGTAGTCTACACTAGATATTATAAAAATGTAAAGTTAAAGATTTTAAATTATTTTTATGCATTCACAATGCAATTTTGTAAGTATAGAAAAAAAAGGTGATAGTAAAAAACCACGAGCCCTGAAAGCTACTTTTTTTTACTATCACATTTTTCCTATAAGGTAAAGTTTGTTTAGATGTTTGTTGTTACTGCATCGATTTTGAAAATTGTGAAAATGTTCTAACAGAACATTAGCGCCGGGAACAAGCATTATGCCGAGTCGGAACCGTTTTGGGGACGCACCTTTTATGTTTATGATTGAAAATTGAAAACTACAGCTACATATCACTGACAACTCCATTGGGTAGGTACTCTTGAGTCACATGGTCTTTATTTTAACCTGATATTCCCAAAGGAACGGATAACATGCAGTGAGTAAGTAAGTTCCTGAGATAGTTGCACTCGAATAGTCAAATGCAATAAAATGTTGCCCTATTTACTCAAAATCAAAGTGTCTCTGTTATGACAGATGAGTTCTTAGGATTCCACACGTGGCTGTTATCTCCCAGCCGTAGACGAGGATAAACACAGGTTTTCCTAGAGATCCCACCCTGGGAATTACAGGCAATTCATAAATAGACACCGCACTTAAATAAGCAATGCTGCGGTTTACGTGTTTCTGTAAAATAATAAACTTTAAATAGAATGCGGGAAGTACCTACACAGCTTACAAAATAATATTTCAATAGCTAAGTCCGATTTCACATTTACGAAATCGAGGAACTTTATTGTTTTTTTACTTTATTAAGGAAACGAAGAGCTGATAATAAATAGAATACCCATACATGGGAATCCTCTACCTAAGGCATAATTATACAGATTTGACTTGTTGTCTTCGTATACCTATAACGGATGATGATAGTTGTAGCAAGCAGCACAGCAGTTGTAACGTACTACTAATCCATACTAATATTATAAATGTGAAAGTGTGTTTGTTTGTTTGTCCGTCTTTCGCGTCAAAACGGGGCAACGGATCGACGTGTTTTTTGAGCTGGAGATTGTTTGGGAGCTGTAGAGAGAGAGATAGAGAGACATAGACTACTTTTATCCTGGAAAAACATCTCATTCCCGAGGGAATAGCATCGTGTAGGTAGTCCACGCAGGCGAAGACACGAGCGGGAGGTTAGTATTAATTGATTGCCTTTAAGATTAAATTCACTCTTAAAAATAGCCCCCATATAAATTAAAAATTCCAGATGGCCAGAAACGTCGATACACGTGTAAGTGGGTTAATTGTTTGTGCTATTTAAAATTAAATAAACCAAATACAATTTGTGCTACCAAGAATCCACCTTAGCACCAGTTTACTGTCAAAATCTATTGTGTTTGACAGCTCGGTTACGATAATGGCTTTATCACACCATGTTATACGCTAGTCATGGTTGGGGGTAGGGGGCCTGCCCGGTATCATTTAGCTGAGAACAGAATTATTTGATTAAACCGTGGAACAAATGAATACCACAGCTATAATCAAATTACAATTAGAATCAGAGCCAAATTACGCAATACTTTTAGCAAAGATAAAGAATGTGTAAAAGGCTGCCTGTCCAACCGAAGCGACGCGGACTTGAAGCGGCGTTGAACGATACCGTATGTATACCGATACCGATAAAGTGTATACCGATACACAAAAACCGCAACTCTACAGTGGGCAAGATTTAATGAAATTCTATTGTTAGATTTTTAACTCGCTCACCACTCCCCAACTCCGCTCCACTTTGGTGGATAGGCAGCCTTATATAGCTTCTAGAGGTTTACCCGCGTTGCGCCCGTTCCTGTGAAATATTGGGCTAAAATTTAGCCTCTATAGTGTCATACTCAAGAAGAATGTAGCTTTCCAATGATCAGAGAATTTTTTAAATCGGTTTGATAGTTTTTTAATTTATCCATTACAAGCAGACAAACGACAAATTAAATTCTTTCCTCTTTATCACTATTAGCATTATGTTTGCAGATGCTAAGCGACCGGAGGTGGAATCGACGGAATACAATGATGTTTATTTGTGCATTCGCTGCATTCTGTAGCAGCTCCAAGGCAACCGGCGAATTCGTAAACAGATTGAAACGAATGCGCGCTTTGGAAATAAACACCGACACCGTTGTATAATAGGTATTAGGTATGTACGTATATTACGTATAGGTATGTATACGTGCCAGGTATCTGCACTGAGACTGCTCATGCTAGCATTGCCAGCCCTTTACTAACTATTAATCCTGAAAACTATATTTTATGCAATACTTGGAATATGCGATATGAATATTAATTGTCCGATTTATGAAATGATAGGGCTTTTAAAATACACTCACTTACTTTTATGATAATACTAGCTTTCCGCCCGCGGCTTCGCCCGCGTGTACTACATAACATTATCCTGATGGAATGTTATATTTTCCGGGATAAACTATGCCGCGACTATGTCCGCGAGTAGGTACTACATCGCAAAAATTTGTGTCAAAAAGTAGGTAGATACGCAGGTCTCATCAGTACCATCATCAATCTATTTTAATGTCCCCGCTGCTGGGGCACAGGCCTTCATATAGATGGATAAGGAGAATGGGCCATGACCTTCCACACGGGCCCATTGAAGTTATGGTGTACTAACCAATCCAAATGCAGCCAGAAACATCGGCTTATCGTATCTTCCAAAGCACGATATATTTTTTAACAGCAATCCCATGATAGACCATTGCAAAAGTAACATAACCTCATCGATCGCAGGCCGAGCACGCTACCCGTGGTTTAGGCATAAGAAGGTAACGATACCTAGACAAACAGGAGCTACTATCGTATGAATAATATTTGGACATTCTCCTTCTCTTGAACTACCAAGATGCATAAAATCTAGTCAATACTTTGCTAAAAAATGTGTAATACTGATTTTATTGAGTTTTATTCTAATGCATAAAGAATTGTTTGCTTTGCACGAAAATGAGCTGTCATGGGACCCATGCTTCATTGAATAAAGTGATCAAAAAAACTGTATCCCAAGGGAACTGTACTTTTTTCGAGTTAAATAAACCGTATGAAATTTTTCCGGCCAATTATGCCCTTTCTACCCTATTAGGTGTTTTTTTTTTATTTTGCCTGCGCAGAACATTTTTAATGATGACCTAGTATTCTTTATACCAATTTCCAAACTCCTAACTCCAGAAATGAGGAAGTTTTCATATAAGCTATAATCCCCCTTTTCTACCCTATTATGGGTTTTTTATAACTTCGCATACGCAGATCATTTTCAATCGTGACCGGTATCCAACATACCAACTTTCATACTTCTAAGTTTAGAAATGAGGAAGTTCCATATAAGCTTAATCCGCCCGTTTTACCCCATTATCCGGGAGTTTTTTAACTTCGCTTACGCAGATAATTTTCAATCGTGATCAGTATTCAACATACCAATTTTCATACTTCTAAGTTCAGAAATGAAGAAGTTCCATATAAACTTTATCTCCCCATTTTACCCTATTAAGGGAGAGATTTTTTTACTTTGCTTACTCAGATCATTTTCAGTCATAACCAGTATCCAACGTACAAATTTTCATGCTTCTAAATTCATTAATGAAGAAGTTTCATATAACCTTAACCCCCCCATTTTACCCCTTTAGGGGGGAAGTTTCCTAAAATCCGTTCTTAGCGGACGTCTCCTAGGCATAATCTACCTTCCTGCCAAATTACATCTTCGTTGGTCCAGTAGTTTTCGAGATTTCGTGATGAGTGAGTTATGTCCCCTCAATTTTATATATATAGATTATGTCTTCGCTCAACTTATTCTGTTTAGATTTTTGAAATGGAAATCCACAGAAAATCTTTAAAAAATATATAATAACTATTTCAGAAAGAACTGAAACTGGCTCCAATGTAAAGACTAGGATAGGACGCATTTATTCTATACTTAATTCTAAGTAAGATTAGCAACTCTGTCTTAAATCTTTAAAACGGATTTTCACAATGAGTGACTGTAAAAGGAAGATGTTGTCTGTGTAGGTGGAGAGCCGACCGCAAAATTTCGTACCGATTTGATACCGCGTTGAAATGCACAATGGCTTTCCATAAAAGTGATGCTAAGTCCGAATGTGATAGTCTGCCATGGCGGAACTTGCCGCAAGTAAAGAAAAAACCGACATTTTCGGTGCGAAAAAGGGGGCGTTTTTTACCCATCTGATACCGATATAATAGTTACGGTATCAGTTAGAAATTTACTGGTAGATACAGAAAAGCGAAATCTGCCAGTATTTTTTTTGCCGGAAGTGCTTGGCAGACGCTCTCAAAGGTGACCATCGGGACCCATTAATATACCTATCTGATACCAGCATGAAACCAATTCCAGTCGGTGGGTATGAACCCTTATTTCAGGAATATATAAGTCTGCCAAGTCGTTTTCTGCCGAAACACCTTGACAGACGAGATTATGTAAGCAACATCCGTTGAACCCGTATTTGGAAATTATACTGATAACGGACATTTTTACTACTTTATGCTTATATTTGTATATTTGGGGGCACGGCAGTGTCCCCGCCAAGTCAAACGTGAAGCAAACACTGGATAGGTTTAGAAATCTAAAATGCTGCATGCACAAATAGGAAACCAAAATTTTAAGTTTGTAGCTAATTTATTTCCGAAGTTATACGAAAGATACGATTCCTATATTTCTATATGGCATTGAAGACGTAAGCAAGCTCACGGAACTTCTTGAAAGTGTCGCAGATAAATCGGATTTCACCTATAAAATCATGAACAAAAATCAGCTTAGAATTAATTGCGCAACGGTTGATGCATATAAAAATATAAAAGACATTGTTAGACAAAAAGAATTAGTTGCACAAAATTTCAAAAGCAAGGATAAACGACACGTCTTTAGAATTGTAATTAAAAATCTTCACCACACTACGCCTACCAGTGAAATCAATGCAACAATAGAGAGAACTAACTAACTAACTAATACCAAAGAATACTATAATATTACTAACGTAAAGAAGCGACACTCACCTCCCCCCGCCAATTCATTTCCCCCGCATTGAGATAGTAAACCGAGTAAACGTCACACGTTTGTCGGTTGTCTTGTCAGTCATTCAGTCAACAAGAATGTAACCAAGTCAACGATGTCATTATATTTCGTAAGCAAACTTCGATTTGAGGATCGTGCGATATAACCTTGCAGTGGCGTTCGTATATGCAGTTGAATCGTAGATGATTGATATCAAATTTAATATTAACAGAAAACAAATATTCCAATACGAATTGTTTGACCAAATAATAAATGTTATGATACGATTAAATTCTATGAAATTAGAGGATCTTTTATTGATTTGATTTAACTTTCATTAGGTGCAAGTATTGGATTAAAGAAATTGGTCGAATGGACTTAAGGCGCTACTCGGAAAAAGTATGGACTTTTTGATTTAAAACTATAGGACGGTTACAGTTGTTACACATCTGGTAATAAGATATATATTTCTTCATACCTTTATCTAGATTCGTATAGTTTCAAAAACACGATTCTATGATTTTGTCTCGACACTTTTTCTTTTCGAAAAGACCTCTAAAAATACGAAAATTGTATATTATTCTTAAATAGGGTTACTTACGCTATTGGAAATTGGTTTAATTAGTGAACACCAATAATATTTAGGATCGTATAGAAGCATTTTTTTAAATCGCTGTAGTTTTTTAATACGAAGTGATTTTGTTTTTTTTGCCTAATCTGCAAAATCGGTCTCGATCCCGCGCGCGTCGTTTTCTCATTGCTATCTCGCTTCTGCACAATTTTTCCGAGTATCGCCTTTTAAACCAAAAAAGCGTGGAGACACTTCATACTAGTTATTTTGTTTGCGAACTTCATTTCCCTAATTCTGACCGCGCAAAAAGAGTGTCTAAGAAAAATGCAGCCCCTACCCTATTATTACTGCAGCCAGAAGACTCATCTGGTACTCGTATTTACATCAAAATTTACTCAAACTGATAATAGCCTTTTAGAGTACTTGCAAATCTCAAACATCAACAGAAATTCCAAGTACAAGTACTTCACAGGTGTCACACTCAGTGCAGAAAACACAGATTTTAAGTGAAAATTCACCCCGGAAAAGGAAGTTGCGGCTTGACTTTAAATCAGAGGCTAAGAAACGAAGATTATTGGAATCGTCGGTAATAGGAAACCCCAAGTAGGCTGATATGTCACCTCTGCCAAAAAAAATATTGATGCTCAAAAAGTATTTAAAACGAAAGTCTCAGGGAAACAAATATGACCAAGAGTAATAATGTTTGCATTAAATATATATTTATATAGTATTTGGCGCAGTGGATAGCGCACTTCGCCTGCGATCGTTGAGGTTAAGCAACTTTCGCAATGGTCGGTCACGGGATGGGTGACCAAAAAACTTTTCATCTCGAGCTCCTCCGTGCTTCGGAAGGCACGTTAAGCCGTTGGTCCCGGCTGCACTTGCAGTCGTTAATACCCACCAATCCGCACTGGGCCCGCGTGGTGGGTCATGGCCCATTCTTCTTATCCATCCATAAGGAAGGCCAGTGCCCCAGCAGTGGGGACATTAAATGGCTGATGATGATGATGATTTATTTATTTATAAAAATATAGTATTTATTTTTCCTTCAATAAAAAGTATGGCTTACTACAGTCTGTGACTGTGACAACAGTCACATTTCTTTCATTAGCCATGTTTAAAAAATTTGAGCCTTGATCTGATACAAAGGCTACATTACATGAACTCCAATATTTAAAATTTGTGAAATAACATGATCTAACCACGCACTGAGTTCTTTGTAATTTTTGCTTTGAGCCAAAAGACAGTATGCGATTGGTTGTTTCCAATTTTAATGTATAACTCTGGCAATGATTACAAAAGCTTGCGTTGCTGGTTCTCCAGTTTGTGTCCCGTCAATCTCATGAAAACCTATAATCCTTATCCTCGTTAATTTGATGATATAAGTACCGTTTTAATGAAATTTCGTCAGCGCAAATAATGCAGTATTTTTCTGAGTCTTTTAATATTTTAATTTGGTCTCTAAACATTGTGAAACGTTAGGTGAAAATTTTGTATCAATGTTGATATTCATTCGGCGCAACGTCCTTTCGCTTGGCATGTTTAACGTTTGCTAAGACTCTTTATGCTAATGGACTGGCAATATAAATTTAAAGCAAATAACTGTAAATCTTTAGTGTTTCTATTGCCATGACCGTTTTGTTTTAGACGGGTTTGAAAATTGATATTTTTTTGTAATTGAGAGGACATATTGGTATCTTTTTGAGATGCACATTCTTGCTGAGTATCCAAATTTTTTCGTCTTTTGCACTCTGTTTATAAGTCACTTAACAATTTCCTTTTACGTGGTGTGTTGGCTGACAAAGGACTTTGTGCACGATGTATAGGCCGTTTGGCTTAACATGCACATTATTTAAGCAATAAAACTATATGTTTGGAAGTTTACACTACGAAGAAACTATTTATCATTTTTGTTTTGTGTCAAATAATAAAAAGCTTAGAAACAGACAGACAGAAGCGAAGAGCGACTTTGTTTTATACTATGTAGTGATAATTAAAGACAATTTTATTTGTTGGATTCATTTCATTTTTTATTAAATTAGTTAGTATCGTACGACAGGTGCGTTTCTGAAGATTTCAATACAAAGTACATTGTGCCATTCACACGGCCTTTTGACAATCGCTTTTGTACTGAAAAAAGCTTGTAAAATGATTGCTTCCGAACATACCCGACATAATATAAACATACGTAAATAATAAATTGGGACGCTCTTGCAAAGTTATTTCGTGACGCACGCGGCACACGCCATCTAGTCGATATATTTTGTACCACTAGCTCCGGAGTGTGCTACGGCGGATGTCATCCCTGCATCGTTGACGCACACATTTGACGCGTGTACACACGTTATGTCAGTTACGTAGTAGTAGAAGGTTATTATGCGGGGGTCGTAGTATGAAGTGTCGTAGGTGTGCTAATACCTTGGTGATTGGGGAAATAATCTAAATAAAAATATGTAGTTTCAAAAACTATAAAAACACACTTTTATAGGAACAGACTAAAAAGTACAAAATAACCGAATATTCAGTAACTGAAATTAAAAAGCGTGGTGCGCGTTGTCAATATTATGAAGTACTTGAATGCATGCTTTGCAAAGGGTGCACCACGCTTTTAAATTTCAGTTACTGAATATTCGGTTATTTTGTACTTTTTAGTCTGTTCCTTTATAAGTGTGTTTTTATAGTTTTTGAAACTACATATTTATTTTTTACTTTTTAGTTTAATAAATGGCAAGCTATGGATGGATAGTAATGGATTTCACAGTTCATTCATGTGTCTGCCCACCCCGTAAACATTATAACTCAAAGGAGTGATTGTATGTATTTGTTTTACAAATTCAAGTGGAGTCTATTAGTTACCAGATGCACGAGCCGAACCCTTACTTCATCCTTACTCCATCATCAGACCCTCACCACCAAGTGTAGCGAATAGGTCTCATCAGAACGAAACAAATGAGCCCAAACTCGAGGGGTTTCCTAGTGGTCATTAAGGACTGCCACTGACTTCCTCCCTGCTCCATCATCAGGCCCTCACCACCTAGTGTAGCAAATAGGTCTCATCAGAACGAAACAAATGAGCCCAAACTCGGGGGATTTCCTAGTGGTCATTAAGGAGTGCCACTGACTTCCTCCCTGCTCCATCATCAGACTCTCACCACCAAGTGTAGCAAATAGGTCTCATCAGAACGAAACAAATGAGCCCAAACTCGAGGGATTTCTTAGTGGTCATTAAGGAGTGGCAATGACTTCCTCCCTGCTCCATCATCAGACCCTCACTACCAAGTGTAGCGAATAGGTCACATCAGAACAAAACAAATGAGCCCAAATTTGAGGGATTTCTTAGTGGTCATTAAGAAGTGCCACTGACTTCCTCCCTGCTCCATCATCAGACCCTCACTACCAAGTGTAGCGAATAGGTCACATCAGAACGAAACAAATGAGCCAGAACTCGAAGGGCTTCCTATTGGCCATTGAGGAGTGCCACTGGCTTTCTCCCTGCTCCATCATCAGACCCTCGCCACCAAGTGTAGCGAATAGGTCTTATCAGAACAAAAGAAACGAGCCTAAACTCGAGGGGTTTCCTAGCAGCCATTAAAGAGTTCTATTGCCCACCTCTTGACTCCATCATCAGATCAGCTCTATGGTAGCAAATTATTGTATTGTCATCGGATTCATATAGACTTGCAAAGTTTCAAATTAATACGACAATTAGAAGTAGGTTAAAATTGATTTCCAAGATTTTCTTACATTGCGACTTAGTTACAAGTGAACCTAATAAAAGTGTGGTAAAAATAATAAATAATCTATCTTAATAAAAGAGTTCGTTTTATCTCTTTAGTGATACCAAAACAATTGAGACGTTCAACAGCCAACTCCCGTCCCGTTACATGCTAATTTGGAAACGGATATAGATCGAACAGATATCCCAATACAAAGGCGAAATATTCCGACGTATTAATAAATAACTTAAACAGCATAGAAGCAGAGATCCCATCATCAAACAACACAATAGAACAGATGGTCTTGAAACAAGTAGAGAAATTAGATAATATGATCCTTCAACAAATTAGTACATTAATTTTAATTAAATTAGTATCTTAACAACTCTAATATCAAGGGAGTCGCGATGACTTCCCTTAAGATTGTATCCTGGAACCTTGATGGACTGTGTCCATGCAAGGAGCAAGTTGAAATCTTATGAAAATCATACAACATAGACATACTGCTTGTGTGTCAAACCCATTTCTCTCTGAACTCAACTCAACTCTTTGTCGCGCTCCTTCCAACCAATCAGCACGTCGCCTTAAGTCACGCGCGCTATCTACGAGCGATCTGATTGGTTGAAAGTGCCTTCTACTCTTTTACACTCGAGTCGCGCTCAAGATATGCTAGCCCTACTGGAGGCCCAATACTCTTGTGCTTTGCATTGCAATCTCCCCAGCTATAAAGCGCGGGCCCAAGGTATTGAAGAACTCGTCGTATTACTCGTTTCTTGACTTGCTTGTTTCAAGACCATCTGTTCTATTGTGTTGTTTGATGATGGGATCTCTGCTTCTATGCTGTTTAAGTTATTTATAAAAACGTCAGAATAACTTCCAAATTAAATGCAAATGATCAACGTCGCTCTGCTGCTACTAACCCGTTTCTTTTTCAGTGTTTAACTCAAGTAATCTGAAACCACTAATCAAGCCCCAAGCCATCAAGATAGAATCTCTCACCTATCTATACTGTGTTGACAAAGTATGAAGCCAATTCTCAGCGCAATAACATGGTAATTGGCTAATTTTGTTCAATACAACCCAGTTGACACAACCCAATGATTTTGTGATTTATTCCCACACCAGAATTCATTTATGCTATTAAAAAGTTCATGAGGTAAGTAACATTAAATATTTTGACCTTAAATCCTTAAGAAATATTCGAGATAGATCAGGTGCGATCCTGAACCGTTACATGTTGCATTGATTTCACTGGTAGGCGTAGTGTGGTGAAGATTTTTAATTATAATTCTAAAGACGTGTCGTTTATCCTTGCTATTGAATTTATGTGCAATTAATTCTTTTTGTCTAACAATGTCTTTTATATTTTTATATGTATCAACCGTTGCGCAATTAATTCTAAGCTGATTTTTTTCATGATTTTATAGGTAAAATCCGATTTATCTGCGACACTTTCAAGAAGTTCCGTGAGCTTCTTTACGTCTTCAATGCCATATAGAAATATTGGGATCGTATCTTTCGTATAACTTCGGAAATAAATTAGCTACAAACTTAAAATTTTGGTTTCCTATTTGTGCATGCAGCATTTTAGATTTCTAAACCTATCCAGTGTTTGCTTCACGTTTGACTTGGCGGGGACACTGCCGTGCCCCCAAATATACAAATATAAGCATAAAGTAGTAAAAATGTCCGTTATCAGTATAATTTCCAAATACGGGTTCAACGGATGTTGCTTACATAATCTCGTCTGTCAAGGTGTTTCGGCAGAAAACGACTTGGCAGACTTATATATTCCTGAAATAAGGGTTCATACCCACCGACTGGAATTGGTTTCATGCTGGTATCAGATAGGTATATTAATGGGTCCCGATGGTCACCTTTGAGAGCGTCTGCCAAGCACTTCCGGCAAAAAAAATACTGGCAGATTTCGCTTTTCTGTATCTACCAGTAAATTTCTAACTGATACCGTAACTATTATATCGGTATCAGATGGGTAAAAAACGCCCCCTTTTTCGCACCGAAAATGTCGGTTTTTTCTTTACTTGCGGCACGTTCCGCCATGGCAGACTATCACATTCGGACTTAGCATCACTTTTATGGAAAGCCATTGTGCATTTCAACGCGGTATCAAATCGGTACGAAATTTTGCGGTCTGCTCTCCACCTAGTGTAATTGGCTATTATGCCAATTTGGTTACAGAACCCAGTAATTAAAATTGATTTCAGCGTGTCTTGAGGTTTAGAAATTGTGTTTTCAGCTGATTTGGGTAATATCGGAATCTGAACAGTTGAATATATTATTTTGACACCCACTGGTTTCATAGGTAGGTATTTAATGAAAAAAGCTACGCAGATTATAGTGATACGTCTCTATACAGGCTGACAGGGAAACACGACCTATTCTTTTTTTTAAACAGCTGGGAAAGTTAATAACTTTGTACATTTTTGGAAAGCTTATAAAACTGGCTAGTCATTTTACTAATTTGTACGCTTACTTTCATACAGTTTTTTTACAATAAGTTACAGCGGAATTCGACAAAAATAAAAAAAATAAAAATTAATGTTTCTAAAGGCCTTTTATTTCTGAGATTATGTAAGATTTGGGAAAGCGCTAATTTTTTAGCTTTCAGAAAAGTATCAATTCAATGTTTGAAGTGGATTCTTTAATTCACAGTTAATGTTTTCGGTAACAATACAGAAAATTTCTGAAAAAACCAAAGAACCGTCACAACTTGCTAACCATCCAGTTTTGACCCCTGGTTCACTGGACTTAATTTGTTGAGTGACCTCTAGTGGTTATACTACCTACTACCTTTCAAGGAATATTCCCTGTCCGCATGTATAATAAACTTGTAAAACAAATTGCCAATGCTTACTTGTTACTTTAATCATAAGACAGTCATCATCATCATCATCAGCCATTATAAGTCGCCACTGCTGGGGCACAGGCCTTCCTTATGGATGGATAAGGAGATTAGGCCATGGCTCACTACGCGGGCCCAATTCGGACTGGTGAGTATTAACAACTGCTAACGCAGCCGGGACCAAAGGCTTAACGTGCCTTCTGAAGCACAGAGGAGCACGAGAAGAAAATTTTCTGATCACCCATCCCGTGAAAGACCATTGCGCAAGTTGCTTAGCTTCAATGATCGCAGGCAGAGAGCGCTAACCACTGCACCACGGACTCCTAAGACATTGCAAATGCAATGTGTTTATTGTAAATAAGTTTTAAGTAAAAATTTCATTTTTATGACTAGCTTTTTTGCTGACTGTACTTTAATATTGTATTGTCATCTAAATAAAATACCTCAATGTCTCAAGACGAAAGTCTTTGACCAGTGTGTGTTGCCAGTAATGACCTATGGAAGTGAGACGTGGTCTTTTACTATGGGTCTCATAAGAAGGCTCAAAGTCACCCAGCGAGCAATGGAGAGAGCGATGCTTGGTATTTCCCTGCTCGATCGAATCAGAAATGATGAGATCCGCAGGAGAACTAAAACGACCGACATCGCTCGAAGAATTGCATCATTGAAGTGGCAGTGGGCGGGACACATAGCGCGGAGAACTGATGGCCGTTGGGGCGGAAAGGTTCTCGAATGGCGACCGCGTACCGGACGACGTTCCGTGGGCAGGCCCCCTACAAGGTGGACCGACGATCTGGTCAAGGTCGCGGGAAGCCGCTGGATGCGGGCAGCCCAGGACCGATCGTTGTGGAGATCCTTGGGGGAGGCCTATGCCCAGCAGTGGGCGTCGTTCGGCTGACATGATGATGATGATGATGATGTCATCTAAACCAAACCTGTATACAAAATTTCAGCTCCATCGGACACTGCGAAGTGGGTCAAATTAAGCTTGCAAGATTTTCCCCCCCAGTAACTAACTAACAAACTTAGTAACTACTTACTAATAAACTAATAAACTAACTAACTACGTAACATGGCAAGTTAATAAAAAGCTTGTAAAATACGATGCTATAGGTATCTTTTCTATTCAAATATTCAATTTATCAAAAGTTTCCCGCTGACCTAGTCATAGGTACGGCAGGAAGCGAAGTCCGGAAAACCGATTTAATAAACTTTGCTTACTATGAAACAGTAATTTAATTAAGTAGTCTATTTATAAAAATCTTGCATGATAAAATTTTGCATTATTTCAAGAGTCTCAACTTGCCAAGAGATAAGAAACTCAGTAATGTCCAAACTTAAAAAAATAATGAAGTTTGAAGTATAATTGGATCCACGGTCAATGCTCCACTTATGATATGAGCAAGCCATCATGCGTCATCCTTGACGCGAGCTCGACGCACCTTTATCACTAAGTAGTTTAAGGTCGAGATTGCGGCAAAAATCTGGTCGTGCGACTCGTGCGTAACGCGATTAGGCCGGCTTAATTAGGGTAATAAAGCGCGCATTAGCACAGCGTCAGCGCCAAAGCCGAAGCAGGTTAACGATAGCGTTATCGCGCCCTTCGCGGTGACGTGGTAGGGGGCGTACTGATACTGACTGCGAGGGGAACCACTTTGGTGTGATGAGACACTATTCTATTTGATCAGTAAATATCATTATAAACACGTCTTTTCTCTTATAACACACTAGTTTCGCCCGCGTGGACTACACGACGTTATCCCGCGGGAACGTGATATTTTCCCGGGATAAAAAGTAGCCTATGTTCCTCTCCAGACTACAAAGTATCTATGTCCCAAATTTCAGCCAAATCCGCTCAGCGGTTTTGGCGTGATTGAATAACAAACATCCAAATATCTAAACTTTCACATTTATAATATTAGTAGGACTGCGAGTAAAAACTCCCAGTTTTTCAGGGATAAAAGAACACGTAAACTAGTTGATTGACTTCAGCTGATTTGTTAATCTTGAATCTTTCCTCATTAACAAAAATAATCTGTATTTTTCTCATACATACTCAGACCTAACATTAAGTGTAGATAAGTAAACAATTACTTAGTTCTTTGTTATTTTCTTCTTTTCTTTTTGTTACGTGGAAATCAGGTATAAGTAGTACAACATCACAGAATAATGCGACATAATTCTTGATTACTAGTCCTAAACACAAAACTTTTATTAAGTAATTTGTAGTAGAAGAAATTGTAACATCCCAGAGATTTCGATAAACTGAGGCTGTTAATATGTTCAATGTTAAGACAAGTTTTTTTCGAAAGTCTCTACATTTATTTACGGCAACATTAATTTAGTATCTCACTTATCTCATAAACGTTTTTAACTTCTGAAATTGTGTTTCATAATAACAACTTTAGTTAATTAGCTAATCTTGATAACGTGAACGAAAATAGTTAAGTTTAAAAACAGCGATGATGACATCGACATTGCATATCGGTATCAAATGAAATGAACCCCTGTTATCAGTGCAGGGGTTTAATTTTAACTTAGCTTAATGTTATCTTACATCTTAGAACTTATTTAAATTTTTACTTTTATGCATTCACAATGCAATTTTTATAATAGAAAAATGGAAAATTAAGTATTTTAGAAAAAAACGACCCGTCTCACAACTAGCTCCGATGGGGCTCGAACCCACGACCTTTCGCTTTCCGGGAGACTGCTCTAACCACTGAGCTACGGAGTTGTTGAGCTCAGAACCTATCTTAGAACTTGTTTAATCAGTCTTCATTTAGTCTTTGTGTGGAGCCCGTGGCGCAGTGGCCTCCGGGCTTGGCTTGCGATCGTTGAAGTTAAGTAACTTTCGGGATGGGTGACCAAAATGTATTATCTCGAGCTCCTCCGTGCTACGTAAGGTACGTTAAGCCGTTGGTTCTGGCTGTGTTTGCAGCCGTTAAGACGATACTCGAAAAAATCATGCTGAAGTGAGATAGCAATGAGAAAACGACGCGCGCGGGAACAAGACCGATTTTGCAGATTAGGCAAAAAAAACACAAAATCACTTGGTTGGTATTAAAAAAATACACCGATTTAAAAAAAATGCTTCTATACGATCCTAAATATTATTGGTGTCCACTAATTAAACCAATTTCCAATAGTGTAAGTAACCCCATTTAAGAATAATGTTGAATTTTCGTATTTTTTAGAGGTCTTTTCGAAAAGAAAAAGTGTTGAGGCAAAATCATATAATCGTGTTTTTGAAACTATACGAATCTAGATAAAGGTATGAAAAAATATATATCTTATTACCAGATTTGTAACAACTGTACCCGTCCTATAGTTATAAATCAAAAAGTCCATTTTTTTCCGAGTAGCGCCTTAATACCAACCAATCCGCATTGGGCCCGCGTGGTGGGTCATGGCCCATTATCGTTATCCATATATGAGGAAAGCCTGTGTCCCAAAGAAAATAATAACTTTTACTTTACTTATCGCATCTTTTCTAGGGTTTTGTGTTTAGGTGATGAGCAATCGTGTAGGTATAATATGTTTCTAGGTTTTATTATATCGTCTTCATGTTATTATATTTAGATGATTCTGACATCTATATAATCATACAATAATACACGTGTTTTATTACAGTCAGCAAGTTTTGGAGACTCTCAAACATCACAAAGTTGTACTCACTTTGTTTCTTATAAGGCAAATTAACCATAGCGAAATAATTAAATTAATTAATAACTGGCATTTTCTTTCAGTTTATTTCAGTTTTTGGAGGTATAGATAACATATTTTGTTATCTTTATTTAATTCGGTAATAACATAACCGATAATGTTTGTTTACATTACTTACATATTCAGTGTATTAATTAAATTTTAAATTTATGTATTTTGTACAAAATAAATAAAAAATCTTAAGAATTATTTTCAACTATGTAGCTATTAAGTTGAAATTACTGAAATCAATGAAACTTACTTCCGAATTGTTGTGTTAAGATTCACAGCCTATTGCACCAAACACCTCGCTTTTCCTTCACAAGTCACAAGTCATGTAAAATACACTTCGGTTTAAAGTGAAACGTAAACGCGTCATTGCACAGATTTAGTTATTTATTAGTTACGATGTACCTAAGTGGTTAGTTTAATTCGCGGCGTGCGGCGAGTTCCGACCCGTGGCGCCGAGTGGCACGCGCGATTGACGAGCACCTTCTGCTACAGTGATAGTGGAGTCTGACACAGTACCTATATAACTGAGATGTTGTAAATAAAACAGTCATTGTATGACAAGCAGACGGTGACAGGACACAGAAGTATTGCATTCTTAAATTATGCGAACGACATATTATTATAATAAGAGACAATAGGCCGCCTGTGATTCCTTATAGCATCATGATTTAAATACTTAGCTCATAAATCTCGGTTAACTAGATATGTATTCTCCATTGCTAGTAATTATTATTAAGATTAAAAATAATAATTACACTTGATCGGATTGAATGAAGGATGAGACCACTTTTCATTAATTAGATTAGAATTAGAAAGCGTTTATTTAGCACCATAAAATTACAACTAAAAATACAATACATACAATCAATAATAAATAATAAATTACGGTACTAAACAGGTCCCCGCTCAGCTACATGTCACAACGTAAAGCCGTGACGCTGATTTTCAGCGGTCACCTTATTAGTGAGGCTCGCGAAGCGCTAATAATCTATTCTAATACAAATAATAATCGGTAAAATACAAATAATAAAAAAACTTTAAATAATTAATTAAAATCCATCGTTAACAAATAAAATAATTAAAAAAACTGAACTAATAAAACAGTCAGGCAATTAATCATCAATACATGGAATGGAAAAAATTCATAATTTAAATTAAACGTTAATTTAAATCGCTACATTATAAAATAATAAATCATCATCATCATCATCATTATTTCAGCCGTACGACGCCCACTGCTAGGCATAGGCCTCCCCCAAGGATCTCCACAACGATCGGTCCTGCGCTGCCCGCATCCAGCGGCTTCCCGCGACCTTGACCAGATCGTCGGTCCACCTTGTAGGGAGCCTGCCCACGGAACGTCGTCCGGTACGCGGTCGCCATTCGAGAACCTTTCCGCCCCAACGGCCATCGGTTCCCCGCGCTATGCGTCCCGCCCACTGCCACTTCAACTGAGCAATCCTTCGAGCGATGTCGGTCGTTTTAGTTCTCCTGCGGATCTCATCATTTCTGATTCGATCGAGCAGGGAAATACCAAGCATCGCTCTCTCCATTGCTCGCTGGTTAACCTTGAGCCTTCTTATGAGACCCATAGTAAAAGACCACGTCTCGCTTCCATAAGTCATAACTGGCAACACACACTGGTCAAAGACCTTAGTCTTGAGACATTGAGGAATTTTGGACGCAAATATATGCCGCAAATAAATAATAAATAAAACATTATAACTAAACATTTACAGATAAACACATATTCCACAATAAATTAAAATTAAATTAAATTCAAATTCCGCTATGCTGTCGTTTGGATATCTAGTAAGTAGTTTTTGTATATCTTTTTGAAAGTAGCTATGGACAAAGAAATTCTGATAGGGGGTGGAATGTTGTTCCAGCATTTAGTTGCAGAATAGCGGAAACTGCCACGGAAAGCAGCCGTTTTGTACTTAGGACAGATTAGACGGCAAACACCTCTCAATGGGCGATTAGAAAACTGCAGACAAATACTCGGGTTATTTATTTTTAACAACGCCGAACAGCAGTCCAGCTAAATGTAGCATACGCCGCGATTGCATGTTATTTTGTTAAGAAACGGAGTAATGTGTGTAATCTACAAAAGAAAACATTCAATATTCTACCCACAGATGCCAGGGAATAAAGAGAAGCTTTTAATTTTTTTAGCATTTAATTATCTGCAAATTGCTAACCACACTACAATCTGAAATCCTCTCTTTCGGTTCATCGCTAGATACATCACTGTTCCACCGTAGTGGATTGTGCCGAGCGGCGCAGACGCAGCGACGCGATCCCGCTTATCACTGAACTCACTGTGATTGCGATACCAATTAGCCAGCGACGTACCAGTCTGTGTTATTATAATGATAGCATTCAATGTCACACTGTATAGAGCGCTATCATTTGTTATCAATGTCTGAGATTTTATGCAAAAGTAAGTGATTAGATAAACGATAAATCAAATGTTACATTTTGACAATTTTATGATGCTATATTCATGACTGATGACTTCTTTTAATGTGTTATATTCACTTACCTAGAGAACCTAGAGCAGTGGTTCCTAACCTGGGGGTAATTACCCCCTCGGGGGTAAAATGAGTTTCTCGCGGGGGTGAAAATTAAAATTTAAAAAAAAAATATTCACTTAGACATAGTAAATACGTACTTATGAATCTGAAGGTAATGAGCTGTTTGTTGTCTCGAACGCCGAAAGCTCATTACCCTGCGAAATAATAATTAATAAAAGAAATTATAACGAATAACGAACTAGCTGACCCGGCAAACGTTGTTTTGCCATATAAATTTTATTGGATACGAACTTCGTATCACATGCCTGACACAATGTCACTTATTAAAAAAAAATGATTAAATTACATACTCTTTGACATATCTTCTCTTTGGAAGCGGGAAGCGGCTAAGAAATGACAGTTGTGTGAAGTATGACAGTTTAACGGTTTTCTATACAAAATTACGATTTTTATTTTATAATTTTCCTGAATAAAAAGTAGCCTATGTTACTCCCCAGCTCTCAAATTATCTCCATACCGAAAATCTCGTCGATCCGTTGCTCCGTTTTGACGTGAAAGACGGACAAACAAACAAATAAACAAACAAACAAACACACTTTCGCATTTATAATATTAGTATGGATAAGCTCGACCGTGAATTTAAAAAATTTGCGTGAACTAAGAAATTGTCAATTTATTTCATACATAAACTGGACTCGCAAACAAATTTCGAAAAAGAAATAATAGGAATCCCGTGAGGGGTGTAGTGTAACGGTATAGTTAGGCTACTGGGGGAGGGGTAAAATCCGTAACCCTATTTAGGTATTAAGGGTAACGGAACTGAAAAGGTTAGGAACCACTGACCTAGAGACTGAAATATAACTATGTATTACGTACCTACTTGACTAAATTTACAAACCAAATACATTAGGCGAGTGATTTAAATGCTTTCATATGTTAATTTCTGTCACGACAGTTCTTAGCAATTGTTTTACTCGAAGACTAACGAGATTGGCTAATGATCCAGTCTGTTAGCGCATGCAGGTTTGTCAAATACAAAACAAATACTGCGAAATCGTTACGACATCTGGATTACATTATTAAATGGACGGACATTTTGCTTTTTATTTTAATTAGCTAACCCATGTTACGCAGCCACAGTTCTCCAAAGAAATTGTTATGTTTTCCTTTCTGAAAGTTTTCCTTTCATCATTATCCAAATTTATTTCTTTCAGAGAAACTTAAGCTCTAAACTTTAGAGCATAAGTAATATGTTTTACTCTTTACTCGTAAGTATATAAGTGTGCAAAATTATTTAAGTGGTTCATGTCTCTTTCGTATTGTAATATTGTTATGGAAGAGAATAGTGCGTCACAAAAAAAAACAGATACAATTGAAGTGAAATTTATACAGCGATTGACATTACTGCGCAGTGGTTTGGAATATTTCGAAAATATTTACGGGTATATGAGGATCATACATAGACATACAGCATTATCCTGTATGCTTGCGCCACTGATATCCTTGCTGGTCCTTTGTGTTGGTCCAAATGCAAACAAAGCGAAATCTTGGAAACCATTAAAATGCGGCGCGGGTTTTGGGTCAGCGCGCGAATTTCCGCTCGTGATGATGTTCTTGCGCAACCGCCTTAATCTCCCAGTCGCCAGATGGCAAACGTTATGCAATAATCAGCTGCTTTAATTCTTACAGATTTCTCCCAAAAGGATATACTTATCTTATCAGAGATAGCTACTGCAAATAATTATCTATATGCATTTTATTTCTATCTTGAATATCGTGTTAATTGAATTAACTTGTGGCGTTACCTTCGTCAGAAAGCCAATGCGCCGATACCTTTTCCAGAGAGCCAGTGTAGCGGGCAGTATTTAGTCGTAGTAGATGTTGTAGTAATAAAAGATTATTTCATCAAATGTGTCGTTTTATTAAATATGGTAAATTAGAAATATGAAGAATAGGAACTGTCACTATAATTAATTAAATAGTTATCAGATTTCACTTATAAATTTTGGTACACTAGCTCGCACACGAGCGCTGTTCAGCTTGATTGTTTTGGTAGAACTCAGTCAAAAATGCTGAACAAGGATCGTGAAACGAAGATTTTGAATTTGAATTGAAATAACAGGATAGGATTCGATAAAATTAATGGCCAGTATGTAGAACTTGATGGCCAGTATGTAGAACTATGAAGTTTCCAGCCATTATGGAGTTTTTAACCATCCATAATGACTGAAACGAAACGACATCGTTACAAACTTATTCATTCATCAACTTGCTTTGATTAAGGTTTCACTATCCGATCGTTGTAGAAATCCTTGAGGGAGGCCTATGCCCAGCAGTGGGCGTCGCCGTCGTTCAGCTGACATGATGATGATAATGGCGACAAAGTAGGTAAGTACAGTTAATGAAAGATGTCAGTCCATCAATGATTAAAATTCTAATAAAAAGATTTAGTAACTAACCTTTAGAAGGTGAAACAAAAACTAATTATTCATTACGTAACTGGTAACTTATATTTTATTTTCTTTATTACTTTTTATGTAAATCTACTGCCAAAGACGAACTAAAACGCTTAGCTACACAGTTAAAAAAATATTAAATCTACTTTTAAGCACTTCATAAAACTCTCTATGGATTCGTTACATAGTCTGAAACTATTTCAGTGGCGGAAGAGGACCATGATACAAATAGGCATTCGTTTTATGTTTCACTTCACACGCTGGGTGACCGACAAATAGTCGACGCTGCATCCTATTATAGCTACGAGGGCGGATTAAGTTGAAAAAACTGCTGTAAGAACTGAAAAAAGCCTTGTTGAAAAGAGAAGATAAACGATTCGACTTTTGAATTTATAGTTTTCCTCTTACGCGCGGTCATGCTATTCATAACTTGCATAAGTAGAGTAGGTTCTTTTGGCCATATCAGATGAGTTTGTGGAACTGTTGAACTTCCAGTAGACAAACAATCTTTGCAAGTGATAGCTTTAGGAAGATAAGTTTATGCGGATAACCTTTGTAACAACATGACTGCAGTAAAAATTTGGCTTTGACTTTGAGAAAATTAAATAGTGGATTTGATTGAATCAGGTGTCACTTGGCGGAAGTCCCTATAACCGACGACGACCGATTTGGCGCAGGGGTAGACTACCCACCTTCTGCGCCAGAGGTCTCGGGTTCGATTCCCGAACAAGACAAATATTTGTGTGCATGAACATGTCTATTTGTCTTGGTTTGGGTGTTTACTATGTATATATTAAGTATGTGTTTACAAACAAAAAGTATTTCAGTATATATTAATTATCCGTTATCAAGTTTTCCATGACACAGTTTATCTTAATGAAATTAACATGGGCTTAGATAATTGGTGTGATTGTAAGAAGTTATTTATTTATAACCATTGTGAAAAACGGGCGGGCGGGCGGTGAATCTTGCACTTTGGGTTTTTTGCGGAAGAAAGCTACTATATTTCGTTTTTCACAAAATAGTGGATACTTTGACAGAGTTTTTTTGTTGGTTTTTAACGAGGTGACCTCGCGGACTTCAGCTTCAAACCTAATTGTAATTTTGTTCTGAAAACTCATATCATTGCTCTGCGTAATAAAAGTGAATAAGGTTAATTGAGCGTGTCGGCAACAAAGGATCCTCTGAGCCGCCGCGGCCGCAGACACCGGCGCAGGCGCAGGCAGGGTTATCGCCCGATAACTGCGGTAATACAGGACAACAACTCCTTCATACACGCTGCTTTACATTCGTTAATGGGTGATCTTATAATGGGCACTGTTTTTGGAAAACGTTGAAATTATTTAAGCGTGGAATTCTTGGTTAGTATTAAATTAAGTCTGGATTTTTTCCTTAGATTAGATATAATAATTCTTTATAATATGCCAAACTGGTAATGCAATGATTTTATGTTATTTTAATTTTAAGTTTTTTGCATTCACAATGCAATTTTTATTACTGAAAAATGGAAAATGAAGTATTTAGAAAAAATAGACCCGTCTCACAATCCCATCGGAGCTGATTGTGGGACGGGTCGATTTTTTCATAAATACTTCATTTTCCATTTTTCAGCAATGATTTTATTTCAAAGTTTACGTGCATTCAAAACTTTAATGTAAGTAAGTTATAAAATTGTAGGTACTGTTTCTATTTATTGATTTTCCTTCTATTTTGATAATCAAATCAAATCAAATCAAATATTTATTAATTCATATAGACATAATAAGCATGTACTTATGAATGAGAGATAAAAAATATATCAGAGTATTTTCTTTCTATCAATGTCGACATCGACACCTTTATGTTTCTAAATCAAGTAAACTGATTGTGACATCGCATCGATATATTGTTGCATAGCCGCTTATTGTTTTTATCAAAAGTCCTTTTCAGCACCCCCTTTTCAATATAAACTAACCACCCCAACGTTACAATCGCCCCGTTTCAGTTACAAAGCCATCGAGAGCTTTATGTTTCTAAATCAAGTAAACTGGATGGATCTGTGACATCGCATAGGTATATTGTTGCATAGCCGCTT
The DNA here is from genome assembly GCA_949710035.1 of Crambus lathoniellus. Lineage (NCBI taxonomy): Eukaryota > Metazoa > Arthropoda > Insecta > Lepidoptera > Crambidae > Crambus > Crambus lathoniellus. Next base: position 530,395 of record OX453301.1, on the reverse strand, counting down.
ATTGTTTTTATCAAAAGCCTTTTTCAGCACCCCCTTTTCAATATAAACTAACCACCCCAACGTTACAATCGCCCCGTTTCAGTTACAAAGCCATCGAGAGCTTTATGTTTCTAAATCAAGTAAACTGGATGGATCTGTGACATCGCATAGGTATATTGTTGCATAGCCGCTTATTGTTTTTATCAAAAAAAAAAAAAAAAAAGTTTTACGTACACGTACCAGTTCTCCAAAAGTCTCCTTTATTTTTCCATAACTCCATCAGTTTTCACTTAAAAGTTAGTTTGAAGTGTGCAGTGTTACACAAATAAGAAGCACTAGTGTTATCTCCAAGTAAGATCCAACTTTTAATGAATTTCCAACATAAAACATCTCGGTGATTATTGAATAATATTTTAGTTCTACCGCCATAATACCAACAATCAGAAACTTCAACATCGATTGACAAGTTGTCAAACTTGTCAATTTCAATTTGACAACTATCCATAGACAATTCTGTGTTGCCAGTTAAAATATTTTCCCATTTTTGGTAGATATTGTTGCCACACAATGAAATTTGCTTGCTGCAATTCAGTTAAGGAGGCGGCTGCATTGGGTTGCACCAGATGTAAGAATAATTATCATTTACAATGTTTGTACCCGACTGAGAAGAAAACGACTCTTACGCCTGAGTGTAAACAGTCTTGGATATGCCCGGAATGCTCCCTGTCTCAACCCCGACAACGTACGGGTGATAATACCCGTATCCGTGAGAATCGTAGCCAGCCTGCAGCGGATTACGATGCGAGTAATATTACGCACCGCGCCAAAACCAAACAGGTTGGAAAGTCCGACAATGATGACTCGCCTGTTACTAACGGCACCTTGAGACACTTGCTGGATTCTTTTAAAAAAGATGTGACGAATATCATCGCAAACGCAGTAGCCAACGCCGTTTCTGTTAAATTCGACCATATAACCAAACAAACTTCCGACTTTAGTAACTCTCTGTCTTTTTTAAGCGAACAGTATGAAACATATAAAAATCGTCAGGAGGAAGACTCCAGCGTTATAGCGAAGTTACAGGCGGAAAATGCGAAGCTGAACTCTACTGTGACTGACCTTTCTTTACGGTTAAACTTGGCGGAACAGCAGCAACGCGAAAACAATGTGGAAATTCATGGCATACCGGAACATCGCACGGAAAATCTAACCAACTGTATCAGTCAGCTAGCCAGAACTGTCGGCGCTGCTATAGTTGAAGACGACATTATGCAGGTTACAAGGGTATCTAAATTAGATAAGGATAGCAAGCATCCACGTATTGTTGTTGCAAAGCTGCGCAATCCTCGCCAACGAGACGTCCTACTGGCAGCTGTCCACAACTTTAATAAGAAAAATCCAGAGAAGAAGTTGAACTCGCATCACCTGGGCTTGGCCGGTACCAACACGCCTGTTTATGTTTCTGAGCACCTAACACCCACGAACAAGTACATACATGCGGCAGCTAGGAGGAAGGCGAGAGATATGAAATACAAATTTGTATGGGTGCGCAATGGTAGGGTTTTTGTCAGGAAAAACGAGTCTAGCCCGGCTGTACTCATTCGCAACATGAACAACATCAATCTTATCAACTAAGTTCGATTTATTGCGATATGTTTTTAGAGTTCTCAAGAGACCTATGTGAATTATGCAGTTTATTCTTTACAAAAATGCTCGAAATATATTATCAAAATGTTCGTGGCTTGAAAACCAAAACAGATGATTTATCTTTAAATATTTTACAATGTTCATATGATGTCCTAGTTCTGACTGAAACTTGGCTGAATTCTAATATTTATAACAGTGAGTTTATCGATGATCGGTATACAGTTTATCGTAGAGATCGTGCAATGAACCAGCCTAGTAATATTAACAGGTCAAAGCTGGACGGAGGTGGCGTTTTAATAGCAGTGTCTCGAAAATATCAATCTCAGAGAGTTTCTCAATGGGAAAGTGTTTGTGAAGATCTCTGGGTAACAATATGCATTAACTCCAAGAAAATAGCAATTTGTGGGGTATACTTGCCTTCTCCAGCCAGCTCTGACAATTTAAATGAATTTTTAGATAATACAAACAATGTTTTAGAATTGGTTGATGATGTCATCATACTGGGTGATTTTAATCAAGGTAATATTAAGTGGAATCAGGGGGCTGATCATAACAATTATATGATTCCTTCCACCTATAACACTAATATGGAGTATGCACTGATAGATTTTATACATTCGAACAACCTTTTTCAATACAACTACATACTCAATGGAAATAGTAGAATTTTGGATTTAGTATTAAGTAATATTCCAACTTGCACAGTCACATCTCCTCCGGACTTGTTAACTAAACTAGACTCTCATCATCCCAATATCCTTTTAACTGTTAATTTTGTGACGCACCCTTCCCTTTGCAACAAATGTGTAAAAATATATAATTATTTTAAAGCAGATTACGATGAAATTGTAAGGGAATTGAAAAATGTTAACTGGGACTTTAAGTTCTCTGAATGCAGCGGTTGTGAGGAAATGGTTGATGTTTTTTACGGAATCCTCAAGGAAATGATAGAGAAATTCGTGCCAAAACACAAAGTTAGTAAAGGTGATTATCCCGTCTGGTTTAGTAAAGATAAAAGATAAGATAAAAATATTCTTTATTCACTTAGACATAATAAATATGTACTTATGAATCGTCAATATTTTCCTAGTCCAGCTTTGATTAAAATGCTCAGGGAAAAAGAAAAACTTAGGCGCAGGTTCAAAAAGTTTAAAAATCCCCGAGATCAGATTGAGTATGAAATTGTACGTGTAAGGTGCAATTCTTTATCGAACAAATACTATCGTGAATATAAAAACAAAATTGAAGAGGCTGTAAAAACCGATAGCAAAGTTTTCTATCGGTATATCAAACAAAAACGTGATAACAATGTTACCCTTCCGGCTACTATGCATCTTGATAATGTCGCAGCTGATAACGGATTGGATATTGCTAACCTTTTTGCATCTCAATTTTCTTCTGTGTATTCGGCTAACTATATCAACCCCAGATTCACTTCACCAACTCATCATCACGTACTAGGTGGGGATATTAGTTTCACAGAAAAAGAGGTTTTAGCCAAGCTCAGGAATTTAGATCCTGGAAAAGGTGCGGGTCCAGATCAGATCCCTCCTGTATTCTTCAAGCGGGCATCATCTGTGCTGGGTCGTCCACTGATGTTGATTTACAATGCTTCTCTAGCTGAGGGTTACTTTCCACTCTTGTGGAGAAAATGTAGGATCGTACCGGTGTTTAAAAAGGGGGACCAGGCAGATATAAAAAATTACAGGCCTATCGCTATTTTGTCGTGTCCATCCAAGGTTTTCGAGGCTTTACTGTACCCTCTCGTTAGTCGTCACTTTGAGTGTTTTATCACTTGTGATCAGTATGGATTTAGGAAGGGTCTATCAGCTCAAACCAATTTGGCTAACTTCGTCTCTGAGCTGGCATGCGAAATAGATCGAGGACGTCAGATCGATGCCGTCTACACGGATTTTAGTAGTGCTTTCGACCGGGTGCTTCACTTACGGTTAATACGTAAATTGGAAGCCTATGGTGTGCACGGTTCTCTTCTGGCCTGGTTCGAATCCTCTTTGGGTGCCAGATTGCAGTCAGTTGTGGTCAAGGGTTTTGAATCTGACACATATATCGCTCAATCGGGTGTACCACAGGGCTCCCACCTCGGGCCATTGCTGTTTTTGGTGTACATTAACGACATAACATCTTGTATCAAGCACTGCAACTATGCACTCTTCGCAGATGACCTTAAAATATATAGGAAGGTTGATTCTGGCCATGATGTGGACTGTATCCAACAAGATCTGGACGCTATAGAGGAATGGTGCAAATCCAATAACTCTAAACGCGAAAAAATGTTCCTTTATACGATACACTAGGCGGTTAAACCCTGTTACTTCCTCATATCATATTAATGGCGAGAGGTTGCTCGAGCTGGACGAGGTTAGAGATCTTGGCGTGATTCTCGATAGGAAGTTGAAATTCACAGCACATATAAATGCGGTCGTGAAAAAAGCATCGCAAATGCTAGGTTTTATAAAGAGAAACTCAAAGTCATTTCGACCCTATACAAAGCTTGTTTTGTTCAATTCTTTGGTTCGGAGTCTAGTAGAATACGCCTCGGTCGTCTGGAACCCGTCGTATGCTAACCACTCTCAACGTATTGAGTCTATACAGCGAAGCTTTACCAGGCATCTGGCATATGTTTCTCCAGGTATATCTCATAGGGCGCCCTACCAGCAGCGTCTTGATCACTTTAATATGATTTCATTACGTAACCGAAGAAAAATGCTTGACTTGACATTTCTCTACAAATGTGTTAACGGAGCTTTAGCATCCGAAAGAATTGTTGGTCGGATAACTCTATCTGTTCCTTACAATGTTCCTAGAAAGCCGATCACCAAGACTTTTTCTGTTCCCTCGTCCCGCACAAACATCATAGCGCATTCACCTTTGCCTCGCATCTTCGCTTCATATAACGAGTTAAATGCTATCATACCTGATATGGATATATTTTTCGATTCCCTGAATAAATTCAAATTAAAAATCATTCAATCATTTATTTAGCAGTTCATTTATTTTTTGTCACATAATTTTAATTTTAACTTACTTTATAGTAATATGTAATTGTTAATATTGTGAATGCTGTGTTAACCTGTAATCGGCATATATGTAAGATTAAGACCTATTAAGTATTGTTTTTATTGTTGTTGTTATATGTATGCTGTTGGTTGACCTTAACAATAAATAAAAAAATAAAAAAAAGTCCTTTTCAGCACCCCCTTTTCAATATAAACTAACCACCCCAACGTTACAATCGCCCCGTTTCAGTTACAAAGCCATCGAGAGCTTTATGTTTCTAAATCAAGTAAACTGGGTGGATCTGTGACATCGCACAGGTATATTGTTGCATAGCCGCTTATTATTTATATCAAAAGTCCTTTTAAGCACCCCCTTTTCAATATAAACTAACCACCCCAACGTTACAATCGCCCCGTTTCAGTTACAAAGCCATCGAGAGCTTTATGTTTCTAAATCAAGTAAACTGGATGGATCTGTGACATCGCATAGGTATATAGTTGCATAGCCACTTATTGTTTTTATCAAAAGCCTTTTTCAGCACCCCCTTTTCAATATAAACTACCACCCCAACCTTACAATCGCCCCGTTTAGTTACAAAGCCATCGATAGTCTACTCCGTTCAGTGTTATCGGCTATTGATTCGCACTGCGACAGGGTTCCCGCGGGTTATCGGGTGACACGTGTAGTGAATGACCCACGCAAGAGTCAATCGCTATTAACCTAATGATAGCAGATGCGGTAATCGGTTTGCTTGTCTTTTTGATACCTATTAAAAGTGAATGAACCGAGTAGTAATAGCGTATCGAAGCTTAAAACAAAAGTTTGGGGAAAAATATGTGAAACTTTGATTACGAGCCATTGACGAAACCTTTAACATAGTAAGTATTGATTGAACCTCTTACTTTGAAAACTTTTCTCTACGTATGGATATTTAAACTAGTTAATTATCTTTTTATATATGCAAACCTTTTTCATTGTTTTATTTAGTAAATTTTAATCTCACGCACATAAGTTGTTAGCGGCTGGCGGAAGGCTTGGCTGAGTAATACAGCCAGATTTATTGGTTGCCTCGTGGCGTGACACCGACCCACCACCGGCACGGAACTGCCAAATTATGATAATTCCAGAACTCTAACTAAAATTATAATGCGCACCGTGCAAAAAGTTTGAATGAAATATTTAATCTGACTTATTAATCAGATAATTAACTTTGAAAAAGGAGTCATAAAATATTGTTGTACTATGTTCATTGCATTTTCGTCGATGTGATTAATGCGTATCGATGTGGTTAATATATTAATGCGTGAATGTTTTAGTTAATTAAGTAATCCAATTTAAAACTTAAATAGTAACGACATCTTTTCATCATACTTATTTCAACCCATTCCAGATTAGATTCCATGACAAAAAGTAGCATAATTCCATTCTGCTTAAAGATTTTTTTAGGCAGACTTTTGCATTCCTAATATTACATTTGATTAATTTATCTAATGCCCAAAAAACAACAGAACAAGAGCCTATAAATAGTAAGTAACAAGGTCGTAAAGCCCGTAACATTGTATTTATCGTGTAGAGTGGTGTAGTCACGCGACTGGACACCCTACATCGCCCTACACCCGGTTGTCGTGTAGCTATTCTGTAGCGGAAGGAAAATGACCCGTTTCCTTCTGTTTGCTCACGTAATTAATTATCACTTTAGTGAAGACGTCCCTTTATAAGACTATGTGAAAGTTAGGAACCAGACTAGGGCATTGCAAACTCGTCTATATTTGCACTACTTATTACAAAATGACTTTATTTAAAGATTTACCTTATTTTTATAAAGGAAACAGAACAAACTGTCACAAACTGCATATTTTTGAATAAAATATTTACTATGTGATACACATACCATCAGCATAAAGCCAAATTACACATGTATTATAAAAAAATAATTTCTTTTTAATAGTAGGTTCTACAGTGTATGCCTAGAATTGTATTTTTTTTTTGACGCAACAAAAAGTTATGAATTTTTTATCGCACATTGCTAATTTGGGAAAATTCTGTAATATTCAGAACTAAAGTGCGATGAAACTATATAATTATCCTTTTTCATATCGGTGACTAAAATGACAAAAATCAACACAAATGCGAAAAATTACGCTAAGGGCGTTGCATAAAACTCAAGAGGCACTTTACCTGCACCCCTCCAGACAGTAGCCGCGGTTGTCCCGGATTATCCTATCCTTATCACCCGGGTACACCCCGCTTATCACCCGCTACCCGGCCACAAAACCGCCACCATCTTGACACCAGTCACACGAGACAGCTGACCGTATTTATTGTACAACAATTGTTTACAAGCGTTGGGCGGGCGGCGTCGAAGGACGGCGGCGCGGAGGGCGGGCGGCGCGCCACTGGGGTCGCCGACCGCGCTGTTGCCGCGCGTCGCTATGGCTACGGTGCAACGCGCAAAGAGTAGGTGTTGTACAGACTGGTCATACTGCTGGTGCATACAACATACGCACATCAAAAAAAGTTTGTGATCACAAAGGATTTTTCATTTTATAAGTTTGTAAATTTTTTAAGAATCACGTTTGCCTCTAGTGAATTGATATTAAGTTTAAGGGCGAGCCTAGCACCTTTGACACGAGTTGTACTACCAACTCAGTTAGGGTGTTAGTAACCCGAACTCTTACGCTTTATTTAAGACTGTAATTATATATACCACAATGTCAACTAAAGTGTAAACATGTTTGTTGATGCAAATAAATTATTATTTATTATTATTATTATATTTATATATATTACTAGCTGACCCGGCGCGACTTCGTTCCCGTGGCCCTACCCCTACCCTACCTCTACCCTACCTTACCCCTACCCTACCCTACCCTACCCTTACCCTACCCCTACCCTACCCCTACCCTACCCCTTCCCTACCCCTACCCTACCCCTACCCTACCCCTACCCTACCCCTACCCTACCCCTACCCTACCCCTACCCTACCCCTACCCTACCCCTACCCTACCCCTACCCTACCCTACCCTACCCTACCCCTACCCTACACCTAACCTACCCTACCCTACCATACCCCTACCCTACCCTACCCTACCCTACCCCTACCCTACACCTAACCTACCTTACCCTACACCTACCCTACCCTACCCCACCCCTACCCCTACCCTACCCTACCCCTACCCCTACCACTACCCCTACCCTATCCCTACCCTACCCTACCCCTACCCTATCTCTACCTTACCCTATCTCTACCCTACCCTACCCCTACCCTACCCCTACCCCTACTTACCCCTCCTTCCCCTATTTTCTCACCATTTAAACCTTCCTTGGACTTCCACGAACATTTCAAGACCAAAATTAGCCAAATCGGTCCAGCCGTGGTGACGCGTGATGTCGTGACCAAGGGAAATAGGGATTCATTTTTATATATATAGATTATACATTCGGCACTATTTTTAAAACCGTGTGTCTCACGCAGGAGGGGGAGATCTGATGATAGGTATCTAGAGCATAAATGGAGGAGATCTAAAGATGCTAAGATGCCCAACTGATCGAATCGATGGTTGACACTAGAATTGAACGTGTAGGTAGGTACAAAAAATTTAAAAAACGATTTTTCGAAATACTTCATTCTCCTTCATTGTGAATGCAAAAAACTAAAAATTAAAAATAAAATGTTAAAATAACTTCCAATAGTATTTTAATCTTTAGCGATTGCCAAATACCTGGAAAGTTATTTCTTTCGCGTGTGAGGGTAGTAATATTATCTCCACATTGATGAAATTAACGCTGACTATACAGCGAGTAAGAAGTATTGGATAAATTCGACGCTTCTCGTAACGACTCCGTAGCTCAGTGGTTAGAGCAGTCGCCCGGAAAGCGAAAGGTCGTGGGTTCGAGTCCCGTCGGAGCTGATTGTGAGACGGGTCGATTTTTTCTAAATACTTCATTTTCCATTTTTCATTTAAAAAAACGTTAAACAAATTATGTAAATCCAAACACCGACACAAACTCTCCCGTTAGTAGGTATGTAAACTTGTATAGAAGGTTTAGAGTTCCTAATCAACTCTAGACCTCCTTCATTCATGCAGGCGCGAAAACAATGGGGGGGGGGGGGAGCAATGGGGGTGATTGCACCCCTGGCACACAATTTTACCTACAAAATTTTTGCATTCTCTCGTCGAATTTTGCTATCACTTGCTACGCTGTAGGCCAGCGTTGTTTCATCAATGCGAGGAAACCCTCGCATCCGAAAGCAACATTTTTACATATGTTTATCAATCGATTAAGATGAAACAGCCATTAAATTCGACGAGTCATGTAAGCCTTTCGGTAGTTTAGTTGGTCAGAGCATCGGGCCGGATTCCCGGAGGCGCGGGTTCGAATCCCGCCTGAAAGCTACTTATAGGGCTCGTGGATTTTTACTATCACATTTTTTCTATACTTACAGATTTTTTTTTTTTTTTATTTTTTTTTATTGGTTGATAGGCAAGCGCTTGTCCGCTATCACGCCTGATGTTAAGCGATGATGCGATCTACGATGAAACGCGCTTGCCTAGAAGGTACCGGTTCACTCGCGACTTGAAGACCCCCAGATTGTACCTGTCGGGAAATACAGACTCAGGCAAGGAGTTCCATTCCTTAGCGGTACGGATAATAAAATTAGAAGCAAAACGCTTAGTCCGTGTCCCAGGAATATCCACTATAAAACGGTGGCGCTGATTCGTACGTCTGGTTGTCCGTTGGAAGAAGGGAGATGGTGGAATTAGGTTGTGCAATTCCACTGCACACTCGCCGAAATGTATCCGATAAAAAACCGATAAGCTTGCAACTTTGCGTCTATGCTCGAGGCTTTTGAGCTTTTTATCGAAGAGATAGTCATTGCCAATGAGCTTTCTGGCCCTCCGCTCAATAGCTTCTAGTGTCTGGAGCTGGTATTTGGCAGAGCCATCCCAGAGATGAGAACAGTACTCCATACATGAACGAATTTGCGCTTGATAAAGATTGAGCAGCAGTTCCGGCGTGAAGTACTTTCTCACCTTTGCCAGAACGCCAAGCTTTTTAGACGCTAATTGAGCTTTACTCTCAATGAAAGAGCCAAAATTGAGAGATGTAGTCAAAGACATGCCGAGAAGCTCTAGATGTTCAGTAATCGGCACGGATACACCTCGGAAAGTAGGAGACAGGTCAAAACTACTCCTTTTGGCAGAGAACAGACACGCCTGGGTCTTAGATGGGTTGAACCTGACCAGATTGGCATCGCCCCAATCGGAGACTGCCTGGAGTGATAGGTTCATGCGACTAACCATCGCCTCCCTAAGACACTGGACCTGTTCTGCACCAGCTCGAGCATCAGATATGTAGCTCTCTACAACGGTGCTGTCATCTGCGTACCCCAGAATTGCATTGTGAATGCATAAAAATAATTTAAAATATCAAACTATAGTAGCCAGAGCTAGAGTTATGGAAATTGAAAACAACACCGGATATTAGCAACCACATCCACCCAGACCTGAGGAAACATCGACAAGTTCGATTTAAAAGGGAATCGAACCCGGGACATCCATAGACTGCGGCACCTTGAAAACCGGTGCGTACATCACTCGGCTGCAGAGGTCGTCAATCACAGCCAGTCAGTCAAACGCCCGAATTCTCGAACGCAAATCATCTTTGGGAGCGTCTCAAACATCATGGCATCTCTTTCATACGTTTGACATTTAAAGTGACAGGGCGATGTTTGAGACGCTCCCAAAGATAAGTAGCGTACGAGTATTCGGGCAAAAAGCTACTAATACTGCTTGTACCTACTTTAGACATTATTATATTTTCTAGAACCACTATACCAGTCTACTATTCCAGTCTAGAACTACTGTACTCGTATTACATAATCTATGTCTAGCGCACAAGGTTGCACTCGGTCAAGGCTGAGTTTACCTCCAATCCGCCTCGTGTCTCGTCGGCTCTGTAAAGAGGGGCGGAGAGAGAACCTCTCTCTGTCACTCCTGATGCGACCGAAGTCAATGGGGAGCATTGACCTTGACCTTAGATATTAATCAGTCATAACAATTAAGGGGTTGAATAATTAATATGAATCATATCAAAGGTGTGCTGTTCTGTGTTCCATCGCTAAATATTCATTAGGGTAAAATAATTATGTTTTACTAAACGTCTCTCTCATAAATTACAACTTATAAAACTCTTATAAATTATAATTATTGTAAGCTTTGTTTCACTAATTTAGTTTAAAAAAGTATTTTTTTATAATAAAATAGTGTTTGACTGGCGGTGGGTTGTGCTAAATACTTATTAAATAATAAAATATTATTCATTCAGTTTCACCTGAATAAAAACACCTTTTTTATTAAAATTCGAATTTCTGAAATACTTTTTGTGTTAATTAACCGGTGTATCCGTTTTATCAACTGGGGTACCTACCTAACCTACCTAATATAAAGATGGTAATGAAATTCTCAGGTTTAAGGTCAATCAATAAACGAAAAGGTGGTGGAGTAATATTTATTGAGTAATAAAGTGTTCATTACAATTAAAATTTAATAGTATAGGTACATACCTAGGTACCTTACTTAATAAAAGCACAATGCACCTATACATAGTAACTCAAATAGAGTTGTTCCGTACACTAGCACAATATCACAGAAATCACAATCTTTTAAAAACTGTCACAGTCATCACTACATAGTATAAAACAAAGTCGCTTTCTCTTTCCCTATGTCCCTTTGTATGCTTAAATCTTTGAAACTACGCAACGGATTTTGATGCGATTTTTTTTAATAGATAAAGTGATTCAAGAGGAAGGTTTATATGTACTTTTTATCCCGATATTCCCACGGGAACGGGAACCACGCGGGTGAAACCGCGGGCGGCCGCTAGTAATAAATAATTAATTATCATTTTACTGCAGTTATACCTACCTACTAATTACCTACACTAACACAACATCGAATTGCTAAAATACTTTGTATTGTGTATGTTTCAAATCAATCGCCACTCAATTTTATACCTGATTGACCGTGTAATAGAATTTGTCGTTATCTACATTTTTTACTACTTTTGATATCGATAATATTAATGTAGTAATAGTTTACTACTACACAGGGCATAGCGCCATCTATAAAAGATTACTGCCAACATTCTTAAATAGCATGCTGCTATGAAAGAAAATTAAGCGAGTTGCAAAATGGGCTACTCGCTGCTAGATAGCGCTAATAAAGGGTTCTGGGTGGCCAAGAATTTTTTAGTACTGTTTCATTTCTAAATTTAGTGATCGATAATGTCTTAGAAAATAAAATTAATTGAATTCTGAAAATAAATTATGTACCGGCTTGTTAACGTTCTTAAAAATAAATAATAAATAGAGATATTATTCTGTTTATTTACTTATCCAGTCAACTAAAATACTTAAATAGCTATTTATGTACGTGGATTAAACATTAATAAAATTTTGAAAATTAGCGTAGCGTAGTAGTAACGTAAAAATAACAACATACTTAATACCTATTTAATAAGATTTGGTTACTCTACTCCACGCTGGATGTCGCTAGTGTTTGTAAAGTTTGAATGAAGTATTTGAATAAATTTTAAAAGTACTAAAACTAAATCAAATATCTTTGCTGGTTGACGAAAAAATTGACTTATATTTCGCGTAAGTGTACCTATATATTCTTTGCTATTGCTATACCATAGCATGAACAGATCTTTTCTTATAAAATTTAAATATAAGTGTTTTAAATTGAATCGTTCTAGTGTGGGCGCAATTAATTTATTCGTTTAAAATTACTTTATTCTAATAGGAATTTTCTTAGGCGAAACGTGTTTTTTTTATTTCAAGTAAACTTCAAGAATCGGCTTCTTATCCAATGAGCAAATTGACCTTTGGATCTTTCGTAAGCTCACAACTTTTCTGAAGTTCAAGATAATAGGAGTTGAGTTTGTTATTTAAAAAGAAACATTAGGCAAAATACGGAAAAATCTATTAATAGAGTAGGGCGTTTCAAATCCTGGTAGGGATCAGAAAGTGGGGCCTTTTACATAAACATTGGGCTGTCAGACGTCGCAATTACTCATGAAAGGACCTCCAGACAATGGTACGACATGGGTTGCTAGTGATGGGTCCACGGAGACAGCTCACCACTACTGTTTTAAAATGTTCATTTTATTTCCAAAGTCAAAGTCAAAGTCAATAAATTTTTATTCATATAGATTAAATAAAATTAATGCTTATGAATCGTCCAACATTTTTTTACCTACCACCTGTTATGGACATCTTTTAACTGACAAGAAAAACAGGCGAAAAAAACTCATCAGCTTTAACAGAACAACAGAACAGCTTTTTACGTTTGGTGTTCAAAATAATATATATTCGGCGCAGCTTGCAGTTTCCTTTTTATTAATCCTATAATATAATGTGAATAAGATTAAGATGAGTGTGTCCATTAAACTATTTGGTTCCTTGTTTAGTTGAAAATTGTTTACTGTTTTAGTTAATAAGCAAAATTGTACTTAATTTAAGCGGTATTCTGTATTGTGATGGAAAGTAACCTTACTATTATGTGAAGGTCATTTTTCAAATTAGACGACTTTGTATAAGTTAAAACAGGGAGAAAAAAATAGCCCTTGGCGAGTTTCTTGCCGGTTCTTCTCGCTACAAGGTCTCCTGCCGTAGGATTTGCGAACCGATGGCGTAGCTTCATTGACGTTCATAATTGTTGTTAAACAAACCTAAATTGAATAAACGATATTGAATTTTGAATTTTTTGAATTTTTATTATGGCTATTATTAAGCACTCAGTACTGTGAGACCCTACACAGGGAATCAGTTAATTAAATATATGTAAATGCGAGATAAATCTTTACTGCGGCACCATGGCCGATATATTCTACGACCGCGGAATCGTCTGGACTAAAAAAAACTACTCGCGTAATGACAATGCATTCGAAATTTTTGAATACTGATTTAAACATAAATCAACCATAGACAATGCAAGGAGGTATCATATACTAACAATATGATACCACAGTACCTACCCTACCAACAGCTGCACCGCTTCGGCCAACAAACCCAGATAGCTGGGACAGCTTGAGAAATAAAAGATTTTGCTTTTAATAAAAATCTATATCTTAATCGTAATTTCTGTACAAAATTCACAGTAAAATATACAAAGCGGCAATACAAGTGATCTCGTTATAGTGATTTGAGGCGCTGAGGTTGGCAAGGGGGACTTTAATAAAAAATAAAAAAGGGGGACTTAACTGTAGGTCTTCCTAGGAAGAGCGCAAGCCGATGTGCTTCAAGGGACGTAGGGTCTGTTTCGTGGACATGGACGACTATAAATAAAAAGAAGTTCCAAGTATAGGACCTAGTTATCCATTGTCATAGAATCTGGACTCAAAATAACACATTCTAAGTTTCTTGTTCCCAGAATTTTGTTTAAAAAGAGAACAAGCGGCCTAATCTAAAATAGACAATTAAAACTATCGATATTGATGTCACTCGATTGTTGCACACCACTATTTGGTCGTAGGCGTCGCGTCGATTCGATTTCGCAACTAATTCAATCCTACCCGAAAGCTAATTCTATAGAAGTGTAGTCACTTAGATCAATGAATGAATCGGCGACTACTTTTATTGCAACATCTTGTCACATCTTTTCGGTGAAATTGTTGTTGGCAAAGAATCATTTGTCTGCCCGTCACTTCTATTTTTTTCTTTTAGCGATTATTGTTCTTTCTTGCATAATTTTGTCATAGAGATAGTTAAGTCATAACAACTGCGACTGTATTTAAAAAAACCACCTGTTGCTGTCCTACTTGTTGAACTAAGTCAGTTATTATCACAGAACACGGATATTATCGACTCTTTTCACATAGTAGTGAATAAAAATACCAGAAATAATAATAAATAACTTTTTAAATCACACCAATTATCTAAGCCCATGTAAATTTCATTGAGAAACTTGATAACGGATAATATAGGTACATACTTAAATACTTTTTGTTTGTAAATAGTTACATACTTTTAATAAACATAGAAAACCCCCAGACCAAGACAAATTGACATGTTCATGCACACAAATATTTATCTTGTTCGGGAATCGAACAGAGTATCCTACCCTGCACCAAATCGGTCGTCAAATTTGGTCGTGAAACGAGATTCGTTGAGTGTAGGTTGAGATAATTTCCGAGCAAATCAAAAGTTGTTTTATGCGAGTATGAGACGTGATTATGAAAATTTCTAACGTATTATTTTCTTCTTTGATGTACTCACGACCTAATTCAAGTTGTGATTTTGGTCGAGGCTTCTCGCACGGTCCTGTAGTTTCCTGTAAGTGTGTTCCCGTGTCCAGCGCGAGTGTGATACATGGCCTCCCTCAGGACTCCGCTCATTATCGGGAGTGCGCTGGGCACACCAACTAGGCCTTAGAATATCGGTCAGCCATTTACTTACTTATATTGTAACGAAATGTCTGAAATTCCCATAAAAACGGGATAAATAGGTGAAAATAGTTGCTGTGCCCCGGCCGAGCTACGTTTTTCTACAGTTTCCAATATAAGTTTAGGTATTTTGTCCACGGCTTTGCCCAGAGATTCCTGTAGGTACTAGAAACTAGAAGGAAATTATTTTGTATGTTTAAGTACGAGTATAGGTATATTTATTGTGAGGACGACCGGTTTGACGCAGGGGTAGGCTACCCACCTTCTGCGCCAGTGGTCTCGGGTTCGATTCCCGAACAAGACAAATATTTGTGTGCATGAACATGTCTACTTGTCCTGGTCTGGGTGTTTACTATGTATATTAAGTATGTATTTACAAACAAAAAGTATTTAAGTATACATTTATCCGTTATCATGTTTTCCATGATACAGTTTCTTAATGAAATTAAAATGGGCTTAGATAATTGGTGTGAATGTAAGAAGTTATTTATAGTACATTACAGCCGAGGACAGGTAAGTAAGAAATTACATTGTCGAGGATGGTTTGAAGCACGAGCCGCAGGCGAGGGCTTTAATCATTCGAGGCAAGGTAACTTGCTTACCGTACAAGGCTTGTATAGTGCTTTTCTCAAGAAATGCGAGGAAATAAAAAAAACTGTTTAACTAAATAATATTTATTAAAATTTATATCACACATGTTCGGGCAATTATTAAATGTAAATGTTATTGTTTTCCCGGGCACACTTATGTATAAATCGCCCATAATAATATTATTTTAATGATGTATCATTAAAATACGCCGACAACACAGATTCCGAAAACGTATGCGCCTTTTTTTCACTTTTCCAAATCAGAGCGTAGGTTTTTCATATATCTTTCTTTTGATTTTGCTGGCAGTAAGTTTTCTGTCATTAATTTTGCTTCTGCTCTCAAATTTGGTGGAGTAGGTACCTACATACAATGTCTGTATATAATATGTTTCATTGGCAGAACTCATTTTGATAATTTATTACACAATATAAGCTGTATTGATATCAAATGAACCGCTGAAAATCATTCCCGCCGTTTTTTTAATATTGGTTTGTGAGGCCATGTGGAACGGTCATACAGCCTATTAAAACTTACTACTTGCTACGAAAATGCGCAACTTCAATACCCGCTTCTGGGCGGTAGATGGCGCTGTACATATTTCCCATACAAAATTACTCGTAAAGGATATTTTGTCTATGATAAATCTCATTTTGTTTTTTCGATTGATGTTCGTGCTAAGGGTATATAGCGCTTGTGGTACAATACGAAGTAATATACTCTGTGCGCACCGTATTTAAAAAAAAAGTTAACCTAATTATGATATAATAATTACCTATATAATAATAATAATAATGTGGCTGTATGGTACAAATGTCCCTTTGCTTTTTCTGTTTTTATAGACAGGAATAACGAAAGAAAAAATAAAGAAAAAAGTTGGTAGTACTATACTGATCACTGCAGTAATGAATTTCAGTACTTACTTACTGCACTAAAATCAGTGCAGTAAGTAAGTACTGAAATTCATTACTGCCGTGATTTTCAAATTTAGAATGTTTACCTCGGAAAAGTGCCACGTACTGCATTCTTTTCTCAAATATAATATTAACATTTCAGAGCATAAGTGTGAAAATTATTTTCATCCCATCGATTCGAAAAGCGATTATTGTTTTTCATGTCTCATATTCTGAAACTAACAGCTAACTTGCCTAAAATGCGGGTTGAAAGTGGTATGTGGCGGCCCTAGGGCCGTCATGAAATTTAAAAAAGGAATAGGAGGGGTCATATCAAAATAAGTAAAAGCATCTACACACGTTCCGATCCGACAGCCGATTTGGACTGCTCCCAGACCAAATCTGCGCTACACACGTTCCGATTCGGTCTGGGAGCAGACCGAATCGGAGGTCGGATAGGAACCTGTGTAAAGCCCCCAGTACAGGTTGGCCAACCATGTTCGGCGACCATGACCAATACATCGTACATTGACACTTTTGAACGAACAAATTTAAAAAGGTTCTTTCAAAAGTGTCAATGTACGATGTATTGCTCATGGTCGCCGACCATGGTCGGCCATCCTGTACTGGGGGCTTAAAGTCTTTAAGTATCTCTTTGGACATTTATTTACCAAAGGTATGCAGGCAAAGGCACAGAAGCCTATACAGCCATGTTTTGCTATTATATAAAATAATTAATATCGTATAATTATTATTTTAATATCTAAAACATTGTTTTCTTTTAAAGAATGCGTTTTTAGAAACAGATTAAACCAAATAAGTTATTTGTAACATAAAAAATCAGGCTATTCATTTCATGGAATTGCATAGAGTACGGGTCAAACACCAAACAAGACTGTATGGACTTAGTTTCCCTTGCCTTCCCTAAAATAGAGAAAATGAACAAAAAAGTTATTGTCTTTCGAAAATTCCGCGGCCATAGGAAAAATATGTTTTAGATTATTTCTGTTTATTTTTACTATCCTCATATTCGAAATGAAAAGTAGAGTGTTTACTTCGGGTGTATGGACCCATAACAGTCTCGAACTATCGGCGCCCTCACTTCGTTCGTGCGCCAAATCACTCGACTGTTATGGGTGCCATACAGCCCTTGCTAAACAATCTACTATTTCATGTCTCATATTCTGAAAGTAACTCATAACTTGTCTAAAATGCGGGTTGAAAGTAGTATGTGGCGGCCCTAGGGCTGTAATGAAATTTAAAAAAGGAACAGGAGGGGTCATGCCAAAATCTGTAAATTAAAGAGTACTTATGTACAAAAATGATCTATGATCTCTGGACATTTATTTACCAAAGGTATGTGGGCAACGGCACAGAAGCCTATACAGTCTGCTTTGCTACTATATATGAAAAAACTAAAATCGTAGACACAATACAAAAAGAGAAATTATTATTATTATCTAAAACATTGTTTTTTATAATAATATGCGTTTTTAGAAACAGATTTAACCAAATAAGTTATTTATAACATAAAAAAATCGGACTATTAATTCCATAGAATTGCATAGAGTACGGGTCAAATACAAACACTAAACATGGCTGTATGGACTTAGTTTCCCTTGCCTTCCCTAAAATTGAGAAAATGAACGAAAAAGTTATGAGAATTCGAGCCTATCGAAAATTCCGCGGCCATAGGAAAAATATTTTTTAGAATATTTCTGTTTATTTTTACTTCTCTCATATTCGAAATGAAAAGTAGAGTGTTTACTTCGGGTGTATGGACCCATAACAGTCTCGAACTATCGGCGCCCTCACTTCGTTCGTGCGCCAAAACACTCTACTGTTATGGGTGCCATACAGCCCTTACTTAACAATCTACTATATCTAATAACAGGGTCCAAAACGATTCATTTTTTACCTGTTATGACAAGAGGGTATAAATGAGATTTGAATTTTGAACAGCTTCATAACAGGGTCCAAAACAATGAGATTTGAATTAAGAACATAATTAAAGAAGCATTGGTTGGAGTGTAGCATAGGGTGTGCAGTACTTAAAAAAAAATTCAACTGATTTTGTATGGGGCTGGGGCTTTTTTCGTGACCGAGAAATTTTCAAAAACAGAATTTTATAAAATTGAGAATATCTCGTAAACGGTGAGTCGTAGCTAAAATCTAACAAAATTTTCAACCCCCCTACGGCATCCCCGGAGATACTTATAAGAAATCTGATGGACATATATTTTTTTTTATTTCAAAACTCATTTTTTTTTCTTGTCCGACTAGCGCTATGATGTATCCGAACGACAAAGAAAGGTAGGTAGTTTGAGTTGTCTTTACTGCTTTTCTTATAGAGGGGGATGAAAAGCAGAGTGTATTACTCGGCCGCAAAATTATTTTCACCTCGGGTGGCGTATATTGAATCCCTCGCTGCGTTCAGGATTCTACTTTAGAATCCTTCGCTGCGCTCGAGATTCTACTCTAGAATCCTTCACTGCGCTCTGGATTCAAAATAGCGCCCTCGCCGTAAATATATTATTTTGCTCCCTTGTAATACAATCTACTATTATTTATTCACCCTGGCAGAGTAGCAGACTAATCATGATATTCTTTTTAATAGTGCCTCTTCTGTTCATAAATATGTTTTAACATCATAGCTAGTTATTTTTAGATGAAACTTTAAAATGCGGTGTGATTTTTAATATTTGCTTCTTGCCAAACACCGTAACTTTTGGTGGACTCGGTACCAATACCCCTTAAGTTTTGTGTCAGAGCCCATTTGGTGACTCAAATGGTAGTGTGTTTTGATAGCGGCTTGAAGGTGTGATGTATGTGAATCGCCAAGGATATATGAACGTAAGTAATGCACGTTTGCGATATTATGTCAGTCAGGTTTATGTAGTACTGAGTTTCACAAGCACTCGGAACAGTTTCTCAAATCGCATCAGTTAAGTACTTCGCAGATTTCTATCAGTAGACATGTTTAATGGACTTTTTTCGTAAGTATACCTATACAAAATAACATTTTGAATACCATTGTGAATACTTAATTGACATAAGCTAACTTTTGTTCTTAAATTTTATTCTAATTAGGTAGGTACTTAGAAATATGTTTGAGCTTGTTATAATGTTTTCGACAAATGTAAGTTATCTACCTACCTTATAAATGTACCACAAAGAACACTGCTCGTCGTCGTCTCCACTTATAATTTGTTTCGCTGAAAAAGTTAACATACGCTTGACTTCAGCTGACATTAGGTAAACATATTGTAAGAAAATATTACTTATTTTCATTGCAAATCGATAAGATTGCTCATATATGCTCTGAGCTTAAGACCAGCATGAACATACTGACTCGATCATATCATTGAATAACGCAGTTACGAAAATGTGTAGGATAGCAAGAACCTTCAGCATGACCACAAGGAAACTTACTGCGAGCTGTTGTAGTACCTAATGTTATAGTAATATTGATTACACTGCGTATAGCGTCAACTCGCTTATAGTATTACTATAACATTATTTGCGAGCGTACCGGTAAGGCCCTGCTTAGCCTGGTCCTGCCTAGCATGTGGCCGGCTGAACCAAGAATCATTATACTCGTAGCACTTTTTTTATATAACAAATGCTGAGTAAGAAACAACCCAGACAAACCTTAGTATAGTTTGATAGAATTCCAGTAAGTTTTCTCAAACTGGCAAAGTTTATACTGGTCCCAGTTATAATAATAATAACTTTATTTATTTATAAAAATACAAGTTTACAATTTGCATACTTAAAAGGACATAATATTATGTTATCGTACACCTGGCAAATACTTGTTTCAAGAAAGGGGTTTTCCCATCTGCACTTAAGCAAGCTGTTATTACCCCGGTGCATAAGGGTGGGGACAGAGAAAATGTCAATAACTATAGGGCAATTTCGGTGTTGCCTTCATTGTCCAAAATACTCCAAAAACTAATAAATAAACGACTTATAAATTTCCTCAACAAGTATAACATTTTATCAAAGTCACAATATGGTTTTCAAGCCGGTAAATCAACCCAAGACGCCGTAATGGCTTTGAGTTCTCTGATTACTGATCAATTGGATAATGGAGGTAAATGCCTTACTGTATTTCTAGACCTAAAAAAGCCTTTGACACCGTCTCTGTCCCCATCCTTCTTCAAAAACTAGAGAGAATTGGTGTGAGAGACAATGCTCTCAACTTGCTTGGAGATTACCTGAGTGGGAGAAGGCAGCGAGTAGGGGTTGGTCGATTTGTGAGTGAGGATGCATGCTTGACCTTTGGGGTACCTCAGGGTTCGGTCCTCGGACCAACTCTATTTTTGATATATATCAATGAACTGAGTAATATTAAGCTTCCCAATACAAGACTTCTTTCCTACGCTGACGACACTGCCATGGCCATTACGGGTGGTTCATGGGATTCTGTTACAAGAGACGCAGAATCAGCACTTTCTATTATTGCTCTATGGTTAAGGCACAATATGCTAACATTGAATACTGCAAAAACAAATTTTATGTGCTTTGCAATTAATAGTAGAACTCAACCTTTGGCTGGTTACAAACTCAAAATACACAACTGCGATAATCCAAATAACATCAGCTGTGATTGCCCAGAAATTAATAAAGTAGCTACTTCAAAATACTTAGGAATTCTGATTGACGATAGGCTCTCTTGGCTTTAAAACACTCAGGTATGCTGCAAATAGAGAGCTCTTAAAAAACATATATATTGCCTTGGCACAATCAATTATAATGTACTGCATCCCAGTGTGGGGAGGTACATCAAAAGTAAAATTTTTAGAAGTTGAACGCGCCCAAAGAATTCTTCTAAGGGTCATGTTCTTTAAAAAACGTAGATTTCCTACTCAGACGCTTTACTCGGAAACTGACTTACTGACTGTCCGACAGTTGTATATCTTATACACAATTTTAAATAAACATAAATCAGTGCCGGTTGATCCCACAGTTCTAGCAAAAAGGCGCAAAGATATTGCAGTTAAACTAAAAAAATGTAAAACTTACTTTGCCCAACATCAATATGCATACCAATCATCTCATTAAATCTCATCTCTTCAATAAAGTTCTAAACATTTATACTAAAACAACCTTTACATGTAAGCGAGTAGTGATAGAATGGGTAAAAAAATTTGACTATGAACAAGCAGAAAGAGTAATTATTCATATTGACAAATAAAATAAAATATTCCTATAATAAAACAAAATATATAATAAAATTTGTAACAACATGAGTAATAATAATTAAAAGGAAAAGTAAAAGTAGTCCGTAACAAATACACACACACACACACACACACACACACACACTCACACACACACACACACACACACACACACTCACACACACACACACACACACACCACATTTACACACACAAATACTCACACTTAGTTACACCACTGATTACTAAATAGTTAAGTTTTTTTTTTTATATTTCCTTTATAGAAAAAAACTCAAATACTGTTATAGTTAAGCGAGAGCGATTATCTCCTGGCACTAGTGTAGCTCACACTTAAAAGGAGGAATCAACCTCTGTTGTTGTTAAAACTTGTTTGTTTAATAAACCCTTTTTTACTTTTTACTTTTTACTTTACTTAGTAACAAAGAAAACCAATTTTAATCACTTTATTGAAAAAAACTATCCAGTTCGACAATAATACTTCAACAATGTTACATTGTACCCTAAACT
Source organism: Crambus lathoniellus (assembly GCA_949710035.1). Taxonomy (NCBI): domain Eukaryota; kingdom Metazoa; phylum Arthropoda; class Insecta; order Lepidoptera; family Crambidae; genus Crambus; species Crambus lathoniellus. Next base: position 508,107 of record OX453301.1, on the reverse strand, counting down.
AAAATACATTAACATCGATTTACGCCAAGAGATAAACAGATGTCCAATATTTCAACTCAATTGCTCGTTGTTAGTATAAAAAGCGAGAAATAACTCCGAACAGGAATATTATTCTGAGACTAACAGAAGTCAGTAATAATAAACAATAAACTCCGCGGTTATTAGCATAAACGCCTGTCTCTCAATACTCGGGAGTGCGCAGGAATCTCTCTGATCTCCGCTAATATGGCGCCCGTCAAGGCAGACACTTCGGACGCCTCATATATTTCGCGAGAACAACTCGACGCGATGAGAAAACGCAAATTCAAAGATGTTTATTCGTCATTCCAATAAACACGTCCATTTGAAAAATAATAATTCACGCGAGTACTAAATAATGCTAAATTTTGTGGCTTAAATTACAAAGATTACCATTTTGTTCATGTGGTAGGTAGGTAGCTACGTATAGAAGTCAAGTTCCAAAAATATAAGGTTACATATATGTTTAAATCCTCAACCCTAAGTCCCCGTTAAGGACCTTAAGGTCCTCCATACAAATTCATATTGCCGTTCCGTCAAACCCCGTAAGGACCTTAAGGTCCGCCACAGACTTGGCACAGATTACATTTTTTTACTCCATGAAGGAGTCTATGCGTGTATGGGACACTTGATTTTATATGGAAGCTGCATACATTGTCTATAGGCTGTAAAATTCATATCCCTCTGCATGTTTCGTTCGAATTGATATAGAAAAAAGAAAGTCTCATTTTTTTCGCTCTGCCTCTGCAAATGTTTATAATATTTTATAATATGTGTAATCTTATTATTTCGAAGCAAAAAGCAAGGTAAATTGTGTTTTACTGTTATAAAAAGTGTTATTTTAGTGTTTTACAGAGGAAGTTATAGGAATCAAATCATTAAAAATCTAAAAAAATGTCAAAAAATTTCAAAAAAATTCTTCAAAGAATTCAGTCAAATAGCTTATTGCTGCACTTATACCATGTAGAACTAATATATTACTATAGTAATATAGTATAATTTAGTACCTGAAAATAGATAAAACATTCATAAGCCAAACACACTTTACATAATGAAAAAATATAGCCTAATTCCTAAGTTATCAGGTTTTTCGTAAAACACGGCTATTTTTTTCGATTAGCTATTTATTTTTACCTAGTTACCGCGCCGGGCGGTGCGTTCGTTTATATATGCGATAGGCGCTGGGTAGGCGCGCGCTGGGTCTTCAGCATTATCATCATCATGTCAGCCAAACGACGCCCACTGCTGGGCAAGTATCTCCACAACGATCGGTCCTGCGCTGCCCGCATCCAGCGGCTTCCCGCGACCCTGACCAGTCCCCTGATTTGCGAACCGTCGGAAACGCTCCCGTCTCTGTCACTCACTGTAGAATAGACAATGACAAAGCACAGAATTCGAATCTGATTCCGTTTCAGACGGTTTGTTTGTGTATCAGGGGACTGATCGTCGTTCCACCATGTAGGGGGCCTGCCCACGGAACGTCGTCTGGTACGCGGCCATTCGAGAACCTTTCCGCCCCAACAGCCATCGGTTCTCCGCGCTATGTGTCCCGCCCACTGCCACTTCAATGATGCAATCCTTCGAGCGATGTCGGTCGTTGTAAGTTCTCCTGCGGATCTCATCATTTCTGATTCGATCGAGCAGGGAAATACCAAGCATCTCTCTCTCCATTGCTCGCAGGGTGACTTTGAGCCTTCTTCAGTATATACCTAAGTATATATTTATCCGTTATCAAGTTTTCCATGATACAGTTTCTTAATGAAATTAAAATGGGCTTTGATAATTGGTGTGAATGTAAGAAGTTATTTATTTTTTATATTTATACCTAACTAGCTTTCCGCCCACGGCTTCGCTCGCATGAACTACACAGCGTTATCCCGCGGGAATGTGATATTTTACGGTATAAAAAGTAGCCTATGTTCCTCTCCAGGCTACAAATGATCTGTGTCCCAAATTTCAGCCAAATCCGTTCAGCCGTTTTGGCGTGATGAGTAACAAACATCCAAACATCTAAACTTTCACATTTATAATATTAGTATGATGACTAGCGGCTGCCCGCGGTTTCACCCGCGTGGTTCCCGTTTCCGTGGGAATATCGGGATAAAAAGTACCCTATGTGTTATTCCAGGCTATAATCTATATCTGTTGCAAATTTGACCCAGATCCTTTCATTAGTTTTTTCGTGAAAGAGTAACAAACATCCATACATCCATACCCACAAAGTTTCGCGTTTATAATAAACTACACGACGCTATCCCGAGGGAATGTGATATTTTTCCGGGATAAAAAGTAGCTTAAGTTACTCCTTATTACATCAGCTACCTGCCAGTGAAAATCCCGTCAAAATCGGTCCAGCCGTTTCAGAGATTAGCCGGAACAAACAGACAGACAGACAGACAGACAGACAGACAAAAATTTAAAAAAATGTCATTTTGGTTTGTGTACGGTATATATAATCATATGCATGGATTAAAAAGCGGTTATTTTATTGTTACAAACAGACACTCCAATTTTATTTATTTGTATAGATTGCTATTTGTTTTTTTAAGCGATAACAGAAAATAATGTGTAGCCCGTGGCGCAGTCATTGAAGTTAAGCAAGTTTCGGAATGGTCAGTCACGGGATGGGTGACCAAAAACTTATTATCTAGAGCTCCTCCGTGCTTCTGAAGGTACGTTAAGCCCTTTGGCCCGGCTGCGTTTGCAGTCGTTAATATCCAGCAATCAGCATTGTACCCGCGTGGTTGGTCTTGTCATGACTCATTCTCCTTATCCATCCATAAGGAAGGCCTGTACCCCAGCAGTGGGGACTTATAATGGCTGATGATGAAATAATGTTGCCTTCAGTGAAACCTTGGAACTGAATTTACTTCAACAGCGTAATAGAATTTTGCCGCGTATGTGTACAAAGTTATTTAGGTACTACTAGCGGATCCTCGCGGTTTTACCCACGTGGTACCCGTTCCCGTGGGAATATCGGGATAAAATATAGCCTATGCCACTCGGGAAGAATGTAATAACTTTCTAATGTTAAAGAATTTTCTAAATCGGTTCAGTAGTTTCAGAGCCTATTCGATTCGCAAACAAACAAACAAACAATCAAAAGTTTCCTCTATATAATATTAGTATAGACGAAAAGGGTAATTCTAATTATTACACCCTGTGAATCAGAATATTGCTGAAAAGGCGACACGATTCGGAAAGAAATGTAATGTAAATGTTGAGTAATATTATCTAGATGCGAAGAAACGCGGGAAAATGTCTTCGCGGCGAATTGAGACATACGAGGGTAGGGCTGCTCTGGCGGTAGGTATAAGTAATGACATCAGGAAAATTATGATTTGTTGTAGCTTACTATAAGTAGACAAGTATTCAAAAAGAATGCGATATTAGTTTTATATTGGGAATATAAGATTCGAAGTCTGTATAGTAGGTACGTTCGGAGATTTGATGCAAACATGACACCCGTCAGTCTCTCAACTTGTAGTGGCGGAAGTCGAAATTTAAACTGAAATAATTACATAGTAACAGGATTTTTCGAGTGGCTGCTGAGGTACACATGTGTGCCTAATCCTAGTTACGGCGATAAAATGTGTAGAACGTCTGTGTGCCTAATCCGAGCGTGCAGGTTAAGGCGATGATTCCCGACCGAAATGGGCACGCTAATGCTTACTCGGCCGCGTGCGATACACTTCACGCGGACGATGCAGCGGCAGCCACTAGTGATGCGCTGACTCCTCACGTGGACCACAGTCCTGTCGAGGAGAAAGATGCACCTAAAGGGGCACCATCTGACGCCTCGAAGCCAGCTGCCGACAACGCATCTGAATCACGTAAACCCGCCAGGCGGGGTAACCGTGGGAAAGGGAATAACGCTACGCCCGCCAAGCCTGTAAAGAGAAATCGCCCCGACGATTATTTTACTCCGCGAGGCGAGGGCAAGCGTAGTAAGCCCCATCCCACCACCACCAGCTCCATTGCATACGCCGATGCCTTGAAATCGGACCTAAGCGTCGCGATCATGGTGGAACCCTACCATGACCTTACCATGGAGCAGGCAGAAGTCGTCAAGAGGCAGGTGGATGGTTTGCTGGACGAGGAGATTTTTGCTCCGAGTTCATCAAGCCATCCATATGTCGGACCGGCTTTTAAGGCGAACGCCTTCTATAGTGAGGGCGTCCTTAAATTCTGGTGCAGGGACGACTTCTCGCTCCAGTGGCTCCATCGCACAACAGCGAAAATCGGTTCGCCGTGTCCTGGCACCAAACTGGTTGTCAAGCGACAACTGGAGATCCCCAAACGCGTCAAAACGGGGCTCTTGGTGCCACAATATGGACCGGACGACACACCAGACCGGGTACGCAGACGCCTCACGTGCCAGAACACCCATCTTAACGTCTCCAACTGGGCTGTTTACCACGCCGAGGAGCAGGAGGAGAAACAATGCCTGTTCCTCGTGCTTGGAATCCCGGAAGAAGACGTTGAGAAACTCAAGGCAAGCGAGCGTAGAGTTTACTACAAGCTGGGTAACATCTACGCCCGCTTCTTTGATAACACACACACGCCCCCGCCGAACCCCAATGCACCTGGGGAGGTCACTAGTGACCCAGGCAGCGGCACACTCCACCACAGCACACTTCAAAGCCCTCCACAACCACCACACACGACCGACGACGCTAAGCCGCCTATAGTCAACCCCAGGGAAGTCCCCCAGGAGGAGGAGGGGATGGGGGTTGACGAAGCCGTAAGCGTAAGCGGTGAGAGCGACGTAGACGAGGAGGTTATGCTTGACAGCGACGATGGCGCTGGCAGCACCCCTCAGCAATAACCTCCCCGTCCTCCAAGCCAACCTCCAGCACAGCCAGACTGCAACAGCCACCATACGCAGAATGCTGGAGGTCAATCCCAAGACCGTGGCCCTAATCCAGGAACCGTGGATTAGGAAGGGCAGAATATGCGGTCTAAACAACATCGGAGGTAAGCTACTCCTAGACACCACCACGGACAACCCGCGTACATGTATCTACACACCTAAACACGCAAACACAACCTTAATGACCGAGTTCTGTTCCAGAGACCTGACCACCATCAGGCTCCGTAATGACCCCTCCCCAGGCCTGCCTGACGTGGTGATGGCGTCCGCCTACCTGCCGGGCGACGCGGATATCACCACACCTGAACTGGCCGCGCTGGTTCAACACTGCGAGCGCGAGGGACTAGAACTGATCATATCAGCTGACTCCAACGCACACCATGTGCTATGGGGCAGCAAAGAAAACAACACGCGAGGTGAGGAGTTCGTTTCTTTTTTACTCGCGACTAACATGAATATAATCAACAGGGGCTCGGAACCGACTTTCGTAACATCACGAGCCCAGACAATCGTTGACATTACTTTAGCAAGTGAACACGCGTCGCATCACATTTCTGATTGGCATGTCTCTGATGAGGCGTCGTGCTCCGATCATCGCTGGATCAAATACAACCTAAATACGACTCTCACACCGCCTAAGCCCCGACGTAATCCACGCAAGATGGACCGACGTAAGTATGAGCTTATGACCGCTGAGAAGCTAAGGTGTCTAGACACACCTACAACTCACGCGGTTAAAGCGGATATTGATAACCACGTTGATCGCATAACAACAACATTAATCACCAGCTTTGAAGAAACATGCCCACTTTCTACTCCCAGCTCCCGGCCAGACAACAAACATCACTGGTGGGTACCTGAACTGGAGAAATTACGCCGGAAGGTAAGAAAGTTGTTCAACAAAGCAAAGAACTCTCGAGAAGCGCATGACTGGGACGCCTATAAACAAGCCCAATATGACTACAGGAAGCGTATTCGCCTCAGTAAAAGAGAATGCTGGAGACGCTACTGCACCAATATTGAAAGCAACAACGAGGCTAACAGAGTGAAAAACATTCTATGCAGCGAACCAGTTCATAATCTTGGTTTCCTGAAAAGGCCTGACGGAACATACACCAAAACAGATCAAGAGACCTCAGAACTGTTAATGACCACTCACTTCCCAGGATGCCGCATAACGGAAAGTCGCACATGGGAAGAAAGAGAGGAGATTTCACCTGTTGAAACCGACTGGATCACCGCCCACAAGGTTGTCAACCCAGAGAAAGTAAGATGGGCAATCAACAGCTTCCTTCCATTCAAATCAGCGGGACTAGACGGAATCTTTCCAGGGCTGATGAGGTGGAGCGACGGAGGTCTCATTGACCACCTCGTAGCCATTTACAGAAGCTGCCTAGCACACCGCTATATTCCTATGAAATGGAGGGAAGTCAAAGTAGTCTTTATCCCTAAACCCGGCAAAGGAGACTACACTCAACCTAAATCATTCAGACCAATTAGCCTCACATCATTCCTTTTAAAGGTGTTGGAGAGACTAATAGACAGGGAGATAAGGAGCACTGTATTGGTCAGGAACCCCTTAAATCCAAACCAACACGCCTACTCTGCAGGCAAATCAACAGAGTCCGCCCTACATAAGGTTGTTTCTTATATAGAAGACAATCTCAAACACAAAATATCAACACTAGGCACCTTCATCGACATAGAAGGAGCTTTTGACAAAACCAACTTTACCAGCATAAGCCAGGCCCTCTCCAGACATGGTGTCGATCCTACTATTGCCGGGTGGATTGACAGCATGTTAAGAGACAGAGCCATACAAATTACTGTGAATGATACTACCAGAGGAGTAGTAGCCAAAGGATGTCCCCAAGGGGGTGTCCTCTCACCTCTCCTATGGAATATCGTGGTCAATGAGCTGATTAGTAGGCTCAACGACCGCAACTTTCTCACAGTAGGCTATGCAGACGATCTGACCATACTCATCAGCGGGCAAGTTGAGAGCGTGATATGTGACCGAATGAGGTCCGCTCTAAAGGTCGTCGAACAGTGGTGCACTAAACACAATCTAACAGTGAACCCAACAAAGACAGAATTGATCATGTTCACAAACAAACGGAGTCTAGGAAATCTTAAACTCCCAAAACTTTTTAATACCAATCTGTCCCTAAGCAAGGAAGTCAAGTATCTAGGAATGATACTAGACAACAAACTCCTCTGGAATAGACATCTCGAAAGTAAACTAAACAAAGCCACAATCATCTTCTGCCAATGTAAAAGACTACTCGGCAAAAGTTGGGGACTATCACCGAAAATAACGATGTGGCTGTATAAAACCGTTATACGTCCCATAATCACATACGGAGCCGTTGCCTGGTGGTCCAAAACAGAGCAAAGCACCGTCATCAACAAACTGCAGAAATTCCAAAGATTGGCATGCTCTGCGACAACCGGCTGCATGCGAACCACCCCCACAGCCGCCCTAGAAGTAGCCCTGGATTTAACATCCTTGGATCTGTTTATACAACAAGAAGCCTCCATGGCTGCTATAAGGCTTAAACACCTGGGTCTGTGGTACAATCGAGAGGGTCCTCACTCCACATTGTGGAATGATTTAGTGAAACATGAGTCACTAATCGCTGCCCCATGCGATAGGATACCCAAGCAATACATTTTCGAAAAGAAATACCAAATACAGTTATTTGAAAATGACCGAGATCACTCTGGCATACATGAAGTCCGAATCTATACGGACGGCTCCAAGATGGGGACTGGAACTGGAGCTGGAGTATTCTCACAAGATCTGAATATCAAAATATCACTAGCGCTGGGCCAACACAGTTCGATATTTCAATGCGAATGTGTTGCAATAATAAACGCCGCTACCACGGCCCTGTCCAGAGGTATAAAGGAACTAAGCATCCGCATACTGACTGACAGCATGGCCGTCCTAACAGCACTGGAGGCCAACACGATCAACTCCAGTATCGTCTACGAATGCCACAAAGTTTTGGATCGTTTAGCATCCAACAACGGAGTAATCCTACAATGGATTAAAGGGCATAGTGGATCACACGGGAATGATGCCGCCGATGAGCTGGCTAGAATGGGATCCTCCACAATAGTGACAGGACCTACACCCATTCTGCCACTCCCATTCAGCCAACTGCGCTCATGGGTAAGGCAACGAACTCGTGCTGCACATAATACTCGTTGGGTAGCTCTAACAAGCTGTAGACAGTCTAAGATGGCGATGACTGCAGTCTCGCCGCGTTTGACCTGCAGGCTGCTCAGCCTCAATCGTCTAGACCTCCGGATAGTTGTTGGTACACTTACAGGTCACCTTACCTTAAACCGACAACTATTTATTATGAATGCGACAGACAGTCCTCTATGTAGAGGTTGCCTGAACGCTGAGGAAACAGCCGCCCACGTGATCCTGGAGTGCGTAGGTTTGGCCGCACAACGAACAGAAATCCTCACAGAGGTGAGGTCGCTCCTAGAAGCCTGTGAACGCCCCAGGAGGCTTCTGCGCTTCTGGAAGGAGCTAGGATGGCTCGACTAGCCATGCTCACGCATAACGGACCAAATATGAGTCTAAATGCGGAAAAATGTCAATACCAAATACCAAATACCAAAATGCAGCGGCAGCCGACAATGAACTGTGAACTCGCGAGCGCCCCGCGAATCGAAAATCATTTAAAATTCAATTAAAATTAAGTAATAAAAAAATTAACTTATGACGGCCGGAATCCCTCGGCTATTCAAAGAGAATTATTTTCGTATATTTTTCATTAACTAAAACCAAGTATACTGCAAGTAATAGGATATTTTGATAACGATTAGACGGATGTTTGGGATTTTATTTGACATAGTAAAATATCACCAATCGAAAAAATACGGCCGGAAGCACTAGATAAATAACTGTAAAATAACATATATTTTTTCCAAATTTTAAGTACTTGTGGTTTGCGAGTAATCCATAATTTAAAATACCCTATATTGGGGATTCCCAGCCTTAAGGCTAATGTTTAGGCCTGAGTTTTATGAACAAATACCTAAGTAACATTTATGTACCTACATGATTATACATACTTAGCCCTTTTTTACAAGCTTTTATTTAACTTGATGTGTCTGTATGTGTCATACACACATAATGTCCGTTCGTCAAATCTTACGAGCTAAATTTGACCCACTTCCTAATGTCCGATTGATCTGAAATTTGGAATTCACCTTTTTGTTTCCTTATTATACGTTCAATCTGAATACAGACATAAAAAAGCTTTTCGGTACAAAGTACAATACATTTTTATAGATTTACATTTTTATTATTAACCTGATAGATATAATGTATTTGGTCCTTAGCCAAATGATATTGTGAAAAAGGAAATACTACTTACAACTACATACAAAAACATTTTTAGTGTTGGTTTTCGCACGAGCGAATGCCCCGAGTTGGGGCGAAACACGTGTAGAGTAGTCTTATCGGTGAAGGTGCAAGGTGTATTGCTGTATTGCTAAATGCAGGTATTGTGCAATTTTTCGCGGGCGCTGCATCTTGCATATTGTGTTTTTTTGCGGAAGTAAGCTACATATATTTCGTTTTTCACAATGGTTAGGGACTTCCGCCAAGTGACGCCTGATTCAATCAAATACCAAATGATATTATTGTCTTTTGCAGTTGTTTCCAAACGAAACGGTCCCCCGCCGTGATCCCAAGACACTGTTAATACTTAAGTCCCCATATTATTGTGTCCCGCGAACTTTTCTTATCAACCGGTCATTTTGGCTAACGCTTATTGAACATCAATAAGTCGCAGAAGATATTCGTCGTATTTACAAGTCTATATATTTTTATTCTATGGTAGGTTCATGGTCTATGGTTCTTCAACGATTTTTCGTTTTTATACCTATACATACAGGGTTAAAAAAAAGGGCCCTGGGAGAAAACTGTCTTAAACCCTTTAGTTACCTCACTTTACTAAAAGAGAAAAAAAACTTTTAAGAAAAAAAATGCATTCAAAGGTTTTCTAAAATTTGCTTGATTTGCTCAGGATTCGAGCGGACTAAAATAAAAAAAATCAGCCAAGTGCGAGTCGGACTCGCTCATGAAGGGTTCCGTACCCACTTAACGAACCGATTGCCTATACCAAGCCAAAATACCACTACCATTTAAAAAAATATTTCTCCATTTGAAAGCTACATTATTTCCGCGTACATAGACTACATCATAACCATGGGAACGGAAACCTCACGGGAAAAACCGAAGAGAGCCTCTAGTCAACTATTTGTACAAATTGTGTTTTATCTCAATATACTAAAATTTTGTTCGGTTGGCAGCCCTACTTTAATCACACCGCTGCTAAAAATTAACCAGATTTGATTCTGATACACTAATATTTGTACTGATACCGCGAGTCTGCTGCGGTATGTACAACTAAAAGAATTTTCCCCAATCACCGAGTACATTTCCGCAACAACATGCGAGACATTTTAGCTACTCCTAACAGAAAGAGAAACGAATGACTAAAACTTTCAAGACTCGCTAGTGCTTTTAGGTCTGGGTACGTATGTCTCTTTTTTCCAATTTTCTTGATTCCTGGAAAATTATTGGAAAAGAGATTTTAGCATAAACAATTTAGCCGTTATTTAGGCTGCGCTCGCGTCGATCTTGGTCATACAAACAGTTTAGACGGACGCGTATTTTTTAAAAGCTACAAACATCTCGTTGCGTTTCGTGGAAATGTACCTATAGGATTTGCAAGTTGTTTATAAAGATAAGCTGTTTGATCAGACTCCATTGGCTAATTCGTTCGCCTACCTACTTTTGTTTATTTAGTTGTTAATTTCTTGACTCGGTTATTTCTGCGAAACGTTTTATCAGCAACGAAATGGTTTACTTTTATACACATTTCAATGTCTAAGGCAGGAAAATCTAAAACGTATCGTTGTTAAAATATACCCACACTTCTGTAAATAAACGGACATACTGAAAACATCCACCAATATTCTACTCGTAGGTATATCTATCGGCATTAAAATCCTTGTAGGCAAATGTTGCATATTGAAAGATACTATTATCTTTATAGTGTAATGCTTGTTTAAGCTAAATAAAATAACTTTGTTCCTAAATAAAGAAAACTTATTTTGCATAGAGGATTATCCGCCTAATACCCACCTCTTTAAATATTATTAGGTATATGCAATGTAATTACGGAATCGGATCTCATTAATGGAGGTTTACATTGCGATACGGCTCACAGGAAAGTTGCGTCGTATGTACGTGATCGTCATATTCTGTTATCCTTTGTTATGTCAAGTTCCTTGCAACGAGGATGTCCAAACAGCATTGTGGCTGACATAACGGGGCATTGTGCGCCCGCGACGGTGTAAACACGGCCCATTGTCACCCAGGGCTCGCCGATTCATCGTGTTAAGGCTGCGATTCCCCAAAATAGGGTATTTTAAATTATGGATTACTCGCAAATCACAAGTACTTGGAACTTGGAAAAAATATATGCTATTTTACAGTTATTTATCTTGTGCTTCCGGCCGTTTTTTTTCGATTCGTGATATTTTACTGTGTCAAATAAAATCCCAAACATCCGTCTAATCGAAATCCAAATATCGTATTACTTGCAGTATACTTGATTTTAGTTAATGAAAAATATACGAAAATGATTCTCTTTGATTAGCCAAGGGATTCCGGCCGTCATAATTGATTTTTTTTTATTAGTTCATTTTTAATTGAATTTTAAGTGATTTTCGATTCGCGGGGAGCTCGCGAGTTCACAGTTCACTGCCGGCTGCCGCTGCGTCCGCGTGAAGTGTATCGAGCGCGGCCGAGCAAGTGTTAGCGTGCCTATTTCGGTCGGGAATCCTCGCCTTAACCCGTAAACATTGACTACATATACGTAATGATGATAGTTGTGACAACTTACGATTGCAAAGGTGACCTTTCTTTATATAAAGGTAATGACGAAATACCACGTGTAAAGCGCGCTAGCCCTGAAAATGAATCCCCAACTTACCTATTACTAAGCCAGTGATGTGAGAGGGAAGATTGATATCCTTACCCTCGTTTCTAATATGAAATAGTTACCTTTCCATAAAACGTTTTGGTACAAAGCCAATCTAATGATAACGAGCGTTAGTCATAAATATTAAACAAGAATAAGTAGAATCTTTTCTTCGTAAAAGATCAGAAGTAATAGGAGCAAATCAAAACTAATTTATTTTTGCAAACAAGTTTAGTTTAACGGGTCAGTTGTTCCAATGTTTACGATAAAAATAAGTATCGAATCTAGGCCGAGCAATAAAGGAAACATTATTACGGTAAACAGAAAAATTAAGTACAATGTATCGAGAAACAAATGAAACGTTGCTTTGAGATCGTCACTGAAATAAAAAAAACAAATGATATCTCGGGAATGTCTCGTCGTCGTCGGAGCGAACGTTGACGTCAAGGATGATCGATTCTTGTTTTTAGTGGGTAACGATAGCTATAAGGCCGTATACAGAAAGAAAGTTGGAAGCCTATCGGCGCTTATAGGCGCCGCCGGTCCGCGCCGGAAACCGGCGAGGCAGTCTCTATGAATCAGGCGCCGATAAGCGCTGATAGGCGCCGATAAGCGCCGATAGGCGCCCACAGGCGCCGAACGTCGCAGACAAGTTCCGAGTTCCGACTCGCGCTGGTCAGCGCTGGCCTGACCCTTTTGTAATAATGATTATACTATGGACTTAGAATAAACTATTGTGATTAAAAAAGATGTGTATTATAATTTCAAAATATGAAGCTAATCAGAAAATTGGCTTCAATCGGCTTGCTTTATGAAGCTGTTGTTACCTGAATTGACCAGCGCTTATAAGCGCCGGTAAATCGGCATCGGCTTCCGGCTTTCTTTCTGTATACGGCCTTAGAAAAGAGAACTAGAGTTTCCTATCCGCTTCATGCCTGGCTCACATATTTTTCAACAAGTCCCTTGTTTTGTATCTGTTGATCTCGGTTGCAATAAGTTGTACCGAAGGAAGTGATGTGCTGGCCTAGATTAGAAATACCCTCTTGTTTTCCTTTAACTTCATCTGTGGTCTAGTGGTTCACACCACCAATTTCAGACCCAGAGGTCCCAGGTTCGATTTCCAGTGAGGATACATAATATGTACCCTATTGTATTCGGTTTGGTTGGTTGTACGACTTGTTCTTAGTCCGCCTGGCTAGCTACCACCATATTATCTAAGTCTGGCGCCATAACAATGATTTTCTCAGCATAATTGTGTTTCGGCAGTTAAAGATAAGATAGCCAGTTCCTCAGTGACTGAGGATTCCGGGAGTAGTGCGCTTCCACCTTCAGCCTTATAGTGATGAAGGCTAAGTGCTACCCCGTTGTGAATAAAAAAATCTAAAGCAAAGCTAAAGATTTATAGTCAGCAGCGTCTTCTGTTATCTATTGGCAATCACTATCATCTTGGTGATCAGTGATGACCACCCCATCTGCCAACGTAGTGTTTCTATGGTTTAGTATATCATTAGCCAGCAATCCTTCCACAAGTTAATAAAACATAAATCGTGCAACTGTTATTTATTAGTGTACCTATTTACTTCTTTATCGTCCTCACGAGACAGCGTTTGAGTGATATGCAAAGAAGTTTTATAACTCGTGGTCGTTTGTTGTTTTATGCTGATTGCCTAACTACTAATTAACTTTTCAGTAAGTCGGATTAATGTCCGCAAACCTCTTTTCAGTGTTTAGACTGTAAATCTCCGTCAACATAAAGCCGCGGCGTACGCCTGTGTGTTCTACCAGCGAGTGCGGTGCGGGCCGCGGTCGTTACGGCCCCGTCCACATCAAACGCGCCCGTAAATCACACGTTATATGTATGTCTGTCCGTGCATCTGGAAAGTCCCCGAGTTGAACCCTGTTGCGAGGCGTTAGAGGTCAGGCTGCTTTATGGGGCATAACGTTAGTATGTAAACAAGCATTTTTATGAGGACTCCGCGCGCAATAACATCTGATGTTTTGATTAACACGCGATTATTAACGTTGGCACTTCGAGATTTTTCTTCCATACAACACTAATAAAAAATTTGCTACTTAGAGCTTGACGTATTGGTCACCAGATTCACGAATGATACTCAAATATTCTTTATTAAAGTATTAGAATCTTTTCTGACACATCCTACTAATATTATAAATGTGAAAGTTTAGATGTTTGGATGTTTGGATGTTTGGATGTTTAGATGTTTGGATGTTTGTTACTCAATCACGCTAAAACGGCTGAACGGATTTGGCTGAAATTTGGATACTTTGTAGCCTGGAGAGGAACATAGGCTACTTTTTATCCCGGAAAAGTATCACATTCCCGCGGGGTAACGTCGTGTAGTCCACGCGGGTGAAGCCGCGGGCGAAAAGCTAGTAGAGAATAATTACTTTCTTGGGTAAGATAGCTTTGTAACAATACCTAAATAAACAAAGTTTTTATACGTGTATCGTAAAAAACTAATCGTGAAAGATGTTTTCAACGTAATATGGAAAGACTAACGATCACACCATTATTGTCGGAACTTCGTCGATATGCTCGTAATTTGGTGAATACTCTGGCAACTGTTGCATATAATCTATCGAATCCGAAGTTATGAGCGCTCGACCGTATTATACCTAATGCCCTAATAATCTGTCCCCGACGGATCCTGGAGCGGCAAATGAGTCGTAAAAGATGTTTTCAACGTAAGATGGAAAAAACTAAAGATCTCACCATGGCAGAAACTTCGTCGATATGCTCGTAATTTGATGAATAGTATTCATCAACTGTTGCATCTATCGAATCCGAAGTTACGGAGCGCTCGACCATATGGTAATGCCCTAATAAAATTCCAGGAGAGTAAAAAAGCTAGAAATCTGTCCCCGACGGATCCGTTGGAGCGGCAAATGAGATAATCTGATTGAAAGCCTACGTGGAGCGCGACGTATGCGGAACCTGTTGACATAAACATAAGTAAGTATTTGGATTCCCAACACTGAAGCAATATTAGAACGCGTAACTATTTGGAACTGTAGTAGGTATTGTAACCCTCCTACCCCTCCTAACTTAATTTTTTGATTTTCTAATTTCTAATTAACTACCTAGTTGCTTATTTCTATTTAATAACGCTTCTATATAATAAAATACCGATACAATAAACAATCCTACTTTGTACCCTGTATTTTAATGGAAGTTCTTTATGTATGTTCTATCTAACTAACTAAGAAATTCAGTATAAATTAATTATCATGACCTACAAATTACTATGACTATTTTACCGAACCTGAACCTAACCCTAATTTTGATAGTAAGTTAATGAAGCTTTTATAGATCTGAGGGGGCACGTGAAGTTTAGTGGATACCCTGGTTGATTAGCGTAGAACCCTTGATTCGTTCAGAGAAGCAACTTAGCGTTCTAACTAACAAAGTTTCTTCCTATTGAACTCTACTAATATCCTACAATTCTACTAGCCTCCTTAGTATAAAATCCTTCCAAGGAATTGATAGCTTCCTATATGGTTGTTTAAGTTAACCAATTTAACCTATTATCTCATCTACTAGAACTTTCATAACTTATCGACTATATAGGTTAATAATAGTACTCTAGAAGTACTTAATCAAACTAATGGTCTAGATCTTGGATGACTAATAGATGACTAAAGTAAGTACTAATCTCTCTGTTCCCTTAGCAAATATAACCAACTTCTGGTCTCCTACTTTGCTTATATAGATTAGTTGTTTGTGTAGTCAAATGGTGGTAAACTACTAATTGCCTCTAGTATAGATAATTTTGGATACTAAATTCCCTAGCTCCCTGAGTAGTTTTGGATAGTCGTGTTAAATGTACAAATACAATTCCATCTGGTTACTCTATTCTCTTAGAACAACGACTGCTTCCGGCTATGATACAAACCTTAGTACCAGTTACCTACTCTCCACTCATACCTAGACATTATCATAGAACAGCTGGGTTGCTATGAATGTTTAACTGAAGTGAAGGCTTTTATACCTACTTTCTCCCTATCTAATCCTATTCCATATGATGAATTGGTGATGGAAGTTATGAATTGATTCTGAAGGTTCCCTGGTGTCATGCAGAGCTTTAGCACACTAAGTGAAGCGACCAGTACAACACCTGTCAATAAAATACTACTGATATAAAGGAAAACCTATGATGCCACTACTTGATTAACTGAATATTAGAACCAAAACATTGCAGAATGCTATTTCTTTGATATACTACTTTAGAGATTATTTAGGATCCAACACTATGTGTGTTTCCTGTCTTTGCTCACCGCTTTTTCAATCATGACAGACTGTAATGAAATTACAGCTCAGTCCTGTGCATCAACCCTCCCGACAGCTGTCTAACATAATTATATTATATGAAACCCATGTTGTGCTCTATTTACATATTTATATACAGTCTAATCTAACATTATCATAGATCTAAGCCTAGGTTCAGAATTCCGGGTTAGACTAGCATGTTTTGAGGTTAGAAATACAATATATAGTTACTTTCATCTTGATAGATTCTTTCCAATTCTTTTAAATTATTATTCTATGTCTGGCAAAGGAATACGCCCCATACCTCCGCGTATTCAGTGATTTCGTCCAAGCATTTTTATCTCCTCCAGACTTTCCTAATGCACTTAATAGAATATGATTCAATATTAGTTACACTCTTTCCTTTACTGTGAGTGAGCTAATTGCTAGCTTTAATTATGGTCATAATGATTTACAACTCAGTATTTCTGTTCAATAATAATTCATATAACTACTATAATGTAATTTAGTGCATATTAAGGTCAAGACGACCAATCTAAGTAATGATTGTATGTTGGAACAGCTGATTTTTAACATTCTGACCTCTTGGTTATACTGGCTTAACCACAGGATTCTGACTGAGCTTAGCGACTAATCTTATGTTTTATTTATTACCTAAGGGACCTTTCCTGTAAGTATCACTGAGATACAGCTGGTGCTTCTGAACGCTACAAGCAATGTGACACCTGCATATAGACAACTATAAGTATTTTTTAGCTAATTTCCATCACCAAAGCGTTACTCCTAAATTCCCCCATGTGATCAAACCATCCAGACATATTGCACTATCTACCATTCCCTTACAAGGAAAACTACTGCTCAGCTGATTTCACAGAAACATGTTTTAGACAGAGAATCAAAACCACTATGGCAACGAATTCCTCGCCAGAGCCAGCAGTTGAGTCAACCTTACACTCAGATTTCTATCTTTCAACTTATCTTTGTGCCCAGCTGATCAGCAAGTTCTAGGTCTAAATTATAAGAGTGCCTCTGTGAAAACTAAAGCAGGACAATCTGATCACTTTAAGACTATCCCCAGTTTATTTTGTAACAATAAAATAATGTTGGTTATCACTGATAAAGGTTAGGTAGTACCAAGCCCTAAGCTAGTTTCTAGACAAACTCTAGGCAATTCACAGCACTAAGTTCACACACACAAGTTATGCTTCTGTCACAGCAAGGACACCTTTATTTTGCTCCAAAGCTAATTTCATCCACAATTCATATTGATGGTAGTTAATTTCACGAGAACGATTCATACAATCGCCCGGGTTCGTTCGTTTAGATATTTGTCTCGAATGACAAGTTTAGCTACTAAGCGTCATGTCAAGTCCAAGTGACTCGATCAAAGCGTCTCTCCGCCATCTTGTAATTTTTATTAAATTGCATTTTCCTCTAGGTTCAACCAAAATATCCCTAGGGTTGTCTACGATCGCTTTTCTTTCACAAATTCAATTTCTAAGGTACCTAAACATAACTTTCTCATAGACTTTATGAATCTACTTTGGAAAACTATACTGATACCTCGACTTAGCGTCCTGGTCATTATTCCCGCCTTTTTCCTACGCAACGCAACGAACTTTTGGCGCGTAAATTTTTCCTGACTCGCTGTTTTTCTACACTCAATCTACCTACTCTGTATACCAAACCGTACGGTGTACATTTAGCTTCTGCAATACACCCCCCCAACTGCAAGAAGCCAAACCTACTAGCACGCTAGTTATAATTTTGACCTGCCTACTTTTCGACTAAATGCGACTTTCCTATCAAACAAAGGTTTGGTGCCTGTTTCACCAAAACTGAAGCCCAATTCTGTACAGCGTGGGTGAGTGCGCCCTCCTAAAATCCTATCGCTCATCCGTGGTCTCGCTGTGTGGGAAGGAACAGCGAGACGCCCTAGCAAGTGTATGGTTTGAAAAAGCCGCAACTGGTCACGAATCTGGAGGTACCCTCCACGCCATCCCAGACATGTTAACTGTTGACTTCATCGATTGCAGCCCGCTTCCTCAAACCATGTGGAACTCAAAGCATCTTCCACTGGACGCTCACCCAACGATCCACAGCGTTGGATTTTTGGACCTAGCCCCCCCCCCCTTGTGAATCTTGCCTGAAGAAAGCCCGGAGCCATGAGCAAATGTACTCCTGAAGAAACAAATCCCTATGCGCCCAAGTGAAAGGTTCACCCTCTCTGATTCAAATCACCCATTTTCTAAGATTTTACTTGGGAATAATTTACTTTAATTGAAATGCTTTCTGTAATCAAACTAGACTTTTTAATTTCGGATCCAATTTACCAGTCAGAATTCCAAAATTAAAACGTTTAAAAGATCGCGAACCCAAAAACGCCCTATGATTGGCAAGAATTCACTGTACACTTTTCTTGAAGACTAATTCTTGCTTGATTTAAAAATAAACTTCTTCAAAAACGACGCTTTCTTACAGAGGAGAGTGAAGCGGCGTCGCACGCCGGGGGAGCAATTTTCAGATGTTGACGCCCGTAGAACCGGAGAATATAAGAGAGCGAGCGTCGCCCCTCCAAACCTTTTATACCTCTCGATTTCCCAAGCGACGCTATCCGTAGCGTCGCGTCCTCAACGCTCTCTTTTTGAAAAACTTTCCCTCGCCACGCCCCTTTTTTGAAAAACCCTGTTTAAATTACCACAAGCTAACCTCCCATTTTTAGCTTGCTCTACTCCTTACTCTAACCAGCATAATCAAACACCTAACTTTATATAAACGGGTTGCGCGTTGGTACACAATAAATAATAATGCGAAGCCTCCGTTATAACAGTACATTTTGTTTTTATCTAATATAACAGCTTTTCTTTTCTTTGGAAACCTCTACTTTTATATAAATCATTGAGATCTAAACAAAATAAGGCGCACTTTTGATCACCTCTGCCTAATGAGCGAAAGAGAAGAAGATATGTTTTCATGACTACCAACCTCAGCTTCTAAAAAATCCTCAATTTCGTTCAGAAACCTTTGATTATCTAATATTAAGTTATAAAATTTACTAAACTATTCAAAATACTACCTTCTCACATAATATAAACACATTATTTTGTATGATTCTTTTTTTTATTTACGAATGAAAACTATTATCAAAATTGTAATTGTTCGAACATAATTTCCGAACGTATCACCTCTAGCCAATATACATTGCCCATATTTGAAACTTTGAACCTTATCTAAGATAGAAAACAATATTCTGTACTTTTGATTATTTAACCCATATTTTTATTTAAGTTATACATAATGTTAATTTAACATTCTGTGAGTACAACCTTTTCTCTATACTTATGTGCACTCATTTGACTTGCTTTAGTTCCCAACTCTGCCGCTAGGAGCATCTGTGTTCACCTGTCATAACCTATTCCCGTATTTTGCTAACATTGTATAAAATAAATATTTAGCTCCAAACATAATAATTAGACTGATGTGATGTAATTAACCAGAGTTCACATGTGTAACCAATAAATATGCCGAACACATATTGTGCCACTAACACGCCTGTAAACAAACATGCCTACAAACTCTGTTGCCTACAAACCTGTCAGTTTACAAATATGTCTAAAATAACATGCTCAAGGTTTATACAATCTGCACAGCTATTGTTTCAAGGTGAGATCCACTATAATCTCTAAATTGCTACCTCCAAGGTCAGATATAAATAAACACTATTGTTTTTATTTACTTTTAAACCTCTTCTTTTTTTCAGAAATCAATCCGTGCACATTTGAGAACAATTATTTAAGACTCAAGACTTCAAGAATGAATGTATACCCACTGAAGATATAATGCATTTCGCAAATAACGCTAATTTTTGTTTTCTAAACCAATTTGTATCGAGCTTTCACCTCCAAAACATCAACCAATACTTCCCAAGGACCCAAGGTTAGCATTATCATTCTATTTTATACAAAAGCCAATAAATATTTGAAATATAATAACAAGTGCAATTCTGTACCGTTACAGTCGACCCCAAAATTCTTCAAAGGTGACAGTACCAAGTATTGGATCCGGAGTAGAATTTTCTTTCTATCCAAATCTCTAATATTTCTTTTTACACATATATTTATATATATATAGACATGTTTTTTTTTTTTATCTATATATATATTATTATTATTTTTATATCAATATATATATATATATATATTATATATATATATATATATATATCCCTATCTCTTATTATTTTCCCAAAATCAAAGAATTGAATCAATTTGGACCAAGGAAAACTACAATGCTCTTTGTCCTACCAAAGGACATTGCGGCCTCCGACCCCTATCGAATCAATTTTTAGTGAGCCCTAGTGATTATGTAATTAAGAGTGTAGAGTGTATTTAGACCAAAATAATATCAAAAGTTATCAAGCGAGCTTTTAAGTGTTTTTTTTATTGCTTTATCCAAATTCATCGTATGTATATCCGACACCAGAGACGTACAAAGCATGGTGAAAGGTACGGGTTGTGAATCCGTAGTTTAGAATAAACTCGCCTTGGTGTATAAAGAGTAATCCAACCTTACGATTACATGGCGTTCTAGCGCAGCAATTTATACCCCCAAAGTGCCCTTGCATATCTCTGTACGCCCCCTTCTAAATGAAGCATATACAAAGACCTTTTTGTCAAAAAGCTTACTCAAAACTCTGGAATAGCCTCCGATATCACTTTGGAGAATGTATAGTTGTCGAGTTAAACATGGTCCGACCCTGACCCACGTAAAATGTAAATTTTGTACAGGCGTTTACACCGGGACAAGATACAAACATAAACACTGTTTGTATATATATTTTTTTTTATTTATCCTAACACCAAAGTCCCACTGTACAAAATTCAAGTCTGTTAACACGTGCTCTACGCCTATCCCTATCACGTGCTGTTGTGTGCGGATCTTATCTTTTGGGTTAATAATAACATTTGTATGCAGGCTTCACATGTGTTATAACCCAAAGCCCTTCAAATAGAATCTCTTTTTTTTTCTAACTACTCCTTATCTAGGTTAGATCCTCACTCTAATCATCTTTTCTTTTCACACGTCGTTCACTATCTTCTTTCGCTAGCCTACTTTCACGCCACCTAAGGTTGCACCACAGCTACAACCTGCATACATATTATTTATATAAGTAGAAGGTACTCTATTAATATTTAAAATCAACAAATACATAGACTGTCACCTCATAAAATTTTATATAAAAACCCCAGCTTATTGATACAGTAACCCAAATTAATTACGATATGCAAAAAAAAATAAAGTTTCTCATAGTGCTTCTATGCGCTTATATTCTTACTCAAAACATGTTCATTAATACGCGTCCCTATTTCATCCACCCCTACTAGTACGCAACCCTATGCAACTTTCCCTATCAATACGCTACCCTACGCAATACTTCCTTGTCTGTACGCAACCTACTCAATGTATCCTACCACCACGCAACCCCTACGCAATACTTCCTCGCCTGTGCGCAATCTACTCGGTGTATCCTACCAATACGCAACCCTACGCAATTCTTCTGTCTGTACGCAATCTACTCGATGTTACTCACCAATACGCAACCCTACTCGTTATACCGTCAATCATGTAACACACGATTTGGGTACATTCCTTTTTAATTCCTATTATTTCTTGCTCCGGCAACCTCTATTAACCTTAATAAATTTTCAACCAAAGCACTATAACCTTGAAGCTTTTGATGATTTTAATATCAAGCTTTTAATTTTGATTATGTTACTTCTCTTCCTTTTGATATTCTGAGAGCCTAAATTTAATCAATTCCGAATGAACTACCATCACCAGTAGAGGAAAGGCAAATTTTCCCTTCAATATGTATACCTACCTAATAAAAATTACCCCCCCGGTAAGAAAAGCCGCCAACACTCCCCTCTATCTGACCTTACAACTTTCTAGCAACTTGAGTATTTGAATATCCTTTTAATGAATATACTTGAAATTTGGTCTGAAACCTAGTAGTACGATAAAACAACTTGAATGAACTAACTCCTTTGAGCAAATGTAATCTTTATTAGGCTGGTAATTTTTTTTTTTTCAGCCTAATACTAGAGTTGCTAAAATTTGTTTGTAAGCTCAGGTAGGCTTTTCCCAGTCCCGACAACCGTTATACAAAGTTACCCCAGTATCGTTTATTGTTCATTTCAAAGTTACATTCCATATAAATATTAATATAATTAAGTTTACATAAAATTTTACATAAGTTCAAGGATATCGCAACAATCCTGCATTCAAATCAACCATTTTCCAGCTAGTTAATGGAAGGAAATAAAATACCTTTCTATTTAGTTAACACAATATAAAATATCATATTTTCCCAAGGGTACCATGTCGCAAAATTAACTTATTAAATTTAAACAATTTTATGGCAATAAAACTTTTAGTCAAGATTCCTTTTTTTTTTCGGATTGGTTTATCTACTTTGTTTTACTACAGTTACCTTTACTAACATACCACAACTTACGTTGTTTCCCCAAATCACACCGCAATGCAATTCTTTTATATTAATCACTATATTTTAAAATTTCATTTTACTAGCCTAACACAACACAACTTATGTTATCTTCTTTAAGAGAACACAACATAAAATTCATTTATATTAAATAGACAATCATATGACATTAAAACCTATTTGAAAAAAAAAAAAAATTTCCTCACACGGGTTTTAGTATTCGACGTTAAAGTTACATTTACCTATCCTAACACAACACAAATTAATTTCGATTTTCCTTCAGGGAAACTATACTAAATTATTTTAATAATTTCTGAACAAGTGTGTTTTCACTACCCTTTTATTTGATTTTAACGTTACATTTACCTATCCTAATACAACACTATTTAATTTAGATTTTCCTTCAGGGAAAATAATGCTAAATAAATTGATAACCTTGGACAAATGTATGGCATTTTATTAATTGATTTTAAAGTTACATTTTCCTAACCTAACACAACACAAGTTAATTTGGACTTCCTTTAGAGAAACCAAAATTAAATTCATTTAATTAATTGATTTTAAAGTTACATTTTCCTAACCTAACACAACACAGGTTAATTTGGACTTCCTTTAGGGAAACCAAAATTAAATTCTTTTAATTAATTGATTTTAAAGTTACATTTTCCTAACCTAACACAACACAGGTTAATTTAGGTTTTCCTTCAGGGAAACAACACTAAGTTTATTTTGTGGCATTTTATTAATTGATTTTAAAGTTACATTTACCTACCCTAACACAACACAAGTGAATTTGGGTTTTCCTTCAGGGAAAAACAATTTTTAAATTCATTTATAATTGATTTTAAAGTTACATTTACCTACCCTAACACAACACAAGTTAATTTGGGTTTTCCTTCAGGGAAAAACAATTTTTAAATTCATTTATAATTGATTTTAAAGTTACATTTACCTACCCTAACACAACACAAGTTAATTTGGGTTTTCCTTCAGGGAAAACAATTTTTAAATTCATTTATAATATTTAGATAGATGTATGGCATTAAACCTCCCTCGCTCCCTTCCAGTACTAGGCTCAACAAGTAAATAAACATTTTTGAACGGATTAGCTCCAACCACAAACGGACCCTCATACAATGGCTCGAATTTTTTTGTTATCTTTAGCTTAGCGTCAGACTTATTTAATTTCCTAATTTTTACTAGGTCTCCTATTTGAAATTGAATAATTCTATATCGTTCATTAAATTTATTTTGGCGTATTTGTCCTGCTTTCTTTAAGTTTTCACGAGCTTTTCCTCGGACTTCTTCAACAGGCAGAGCTACTAAATCAATTGGTATCTTATTATCAAATGATAACCTGGTGGGTTCACTATATAAAATCTCACAAGGGGTAAAACCAGTACTCTCATGATATGTGTTATTATATAAAATTTCTAATTTTGGCAATAAATCTACCCAGCCTTTATGATTTGTCCTACAATAAGTTCTAAATAACCGACCTAATTCCTTGTTTACTCTTTCAGTGGTATTAGGTCTAGGATTCCTAACAGTAGTATAAATAACTCTGACCCCTTCTTCCTTCATTTTCTTTTTCCATACTTTACTGGCAAACTGTGATCCATTATCAGACATTATAGCTTTAGGTTTAATTATTTGGAAAAACTTTTTCACTTTTGTTAATACTGAAATTGCTGTTGCTTTCCTAAGATCATAAAATTTTACAAATTTACTAAAAGAATTTTGAATAACTAAAATATAGCTCATACCAAACTTTCCTGATGGTAAAGGTCCGTATAAATCTACCATGACAATGTCTCCTACATTTTCAGTTATAATTGAACGACAAGGTCCTACATACTTTGCTGTATCACTCTTGGTGACTTGGCACTCGTGACATCCCCTTAAAATTCGTTTAACCTGTTTAGTTAACCCTTTCCAAAAGAATCTATCCCTAATGTATTTAATTATTTTATATGCCCCCTGATGTCCCATTTCTAAATGGACTTGCCAAATAATTTCTTCTCTAAGCGACTCGGGCAAAAATAACACCCGTTTGTCTCCCTCTCCCGGTGAATAGTACAATAAACCATTTTCTAATGAGCATCGTTTAAAGATTTGACTTGACCTACTGTTTACCACGACCCCATTATTAAGTTTTCTAATTATTTCTCCTATTTCGACATCATCTTGCTGTGACCTATCTAGATTCTTTAATTTTTCATGTAGTTCTTTATTTGTCCTATTTTCTGTATAAAATATCCTAGGTGAATTAGTCTTATCCTCTTGCAATAAATCTCCCTCTGGTTGGTATCTAGATAATACATCGGCTACTACATTCTCTCTACCTTTGACATGTTGAACTTCATATTGAAACTGTTCTAAGTAATTTATCCACCTAGTTACCCGGGCATTATATAATTTACTATTTTTTACAAAAATCAAAGCTTTATGGTCTGTACGTATTATTACTTTAGCACCCCGCAAATAAGTCTCAAACTTCTCTAAACAACAAATGATTGAATAAAACTCTTGTTCGGTTACCGTCCAATTTAACTGTGCACCCCTTAATAATTTACTGTGAAACCCTAAAACTTTTACGTCCCCCTGATTATCCATCTGGTACAAAACCCCTGCCAATCCAATTCCCGAACTGTCTGTTTGTAAATAGTAAGGTTGAGAAAAATCTGGATGGTTCAATTCTATGGTCTGAATAAAAAGTGATTTTATTTTCTCAAAAGCAACCTGTTCTACTTGTCCCCAATTCCATCTCTTATCCTTTTTTAATAATTCACATAATGGTTGAGTATGAACACTATATTCCGGTATGAATTTACGATAAAAATTGCAAAGTCCTAAAAACGCCCTGACTTATTTTAATTTCTTTGGTACTGGAAACAGCTGTATTGACTTAACCTTTTCTGGATCGGTGCTAATCCCGTTAGTTGAAATGATATATCCTAACATCTTTACCTCAGTGCTTAAAAATTCACATTTCTCTAAGTTACATGTTAAACCTGCCTTAGATAATTTTCCCAACACTATGTCTAAATGCTCTAGATGTTGTGACAACGAACCTGTTGTTATAATGGCTAAATCGTCTAAATAATTCACGCAAAAGTCTCTAACTTCGTGTCCTAAAATGAAATCCATTGCTCTACTAAAACTCCCAACTGACGTTTTTAATCCTTGAGGCAAAACATTATAAACATATGACTTCCCATTAAATGAGAATCCGGTATACTTCTTACTAGAATCGGATATGGGGATTTGAAAATAAGCATTATTTAAATCTACTATACTAATAAATCTAGCCCCTCGGAAAGAATTTAGAACATCTAATTGCAACGGTGGTTTTTCTGTCTCCGCTATCATATGCTTATTTATTTCTCTAGCGTCTAATAAAACACGTATAGATCCGTCCCGTTTTAAAGTAAAAGTCAACGGACTACAGTATGGTGTAGAGGTACGACTAATAATCCCTTGCTTTTGCATTTCTATCAACTTCGCTTCTACCTTATCCCTATAAGCATATGGTATTGGATATGTCCGTTTCACTACTGGTGAATGTGGTTCCATGGTAATAACATGTTCATAACAATTTGCTCTCCCTAACTTAGAGGTAAATAACTGTCTATGTTTCATTAAAACTCCCTCCAAAGCATCTTGTTTAGTTTTGTCTAATTTTAATTTATGTATTAACTCCTGAATATTACTATCTATATTGTCATCTTCTATTGCTACTAAATTGAATTGCGCTGAAGGACTACTTTCATTTTGAACATTCTCACTTCTATAAAATTTAAATAATTTCATGTCCCCTCCTATCATAATTTCTACTCCCTCTTCCTCTCTATTAAGTATAATGGACGCCTGATTTTCTTTCATCCAATCAAACCCCAGAATTAAATTAGCACTAAGGCCCGGTACAATTAGTACAGTCAAATCGCTTTGGAAAGGTCCTATACCTAAGGCTACCAACGCTATAGTTTTTACTTCTACGCTTTTCTGTCCTACCGCAGTCTTAATAAGCAATGATTTAATCGGCATAGTAGGTATTGTCGTCCTTTTCCCCTTTAGCCTATTCCAAAACTCTTCTGAAATACATGTTATATCGCTACCTGTATCCAATAGTGCTACAACATTTTCATCAAATATTTGAACTAATAGTTCAGACTTAAATATTTGAGTATCTACCTTAGATGTGCGTTCCTCATCAAATATTGCACCTATATTCTCGCTAACATTTACCATAAGTTGCTCGATTTTTAATTTCAACACCTCTACGATTTGACTAGGAATGTTTAGTTTGATGGTTTCCGGCTCAATATAATCTAATCCTACTCCTGTACTGTGATCTTTCGGATTTTGACCTATCGGTACCCTAATGCCTGTATTATTCTGTCCTAGTGATTCACCTGGACACCATTTCATCCTAGCCATCATATGATAAATTCGGTCCCCTGTGGTTGAAGCTGATCCGGAGACTAGAGTCTCAGCCTCCCCTAGTTTAACGCCTCACTACCATTTACATTAAAATTTGTATTATTTTCTAAATTAACTGCATGTACTTCAGCCTCTCTTGGCCTCTGCCACTGCCTATAACCTTGCTGATGTACCTTCTTCTTCTTCTCCCACTCCTTGAAATTTCTAGTCATAACCGTGTTCGGAACATCTTGCTTCTGTATGTCGTCCATGCTTCTTAAAAATTCGGCGGCTTCAATAATAGTTTCTATCTGGCTAGTCGCCCAAACTTGTTGAATAAATTTCGGATAATGCCGCATGATATCTCCGACCAATTGTTTTTCAGGTATGTTGTAACTCAACATCTGTGCCTTTCCAGTTAACTTAAGGAAGTGTTCCACCATGGTGGGAGTTTCCGTTCTATTCCAAACTCCTTGCACTATCTTTCGTCTCAACTCGTTCTGTTCATTTTCTCCCCAGTATGCTTTCAGAAAATCTAATTTAAAGTCAACTAATCCTGTCCACCTCCCTTTATAGATACGGGCCCAATCTCTAGCGTTACCAGTTAGGCACTCTAATATCAAATCCAGTTCATTATTTGATTTCCCGGCCTTCTTCAAATAGGTTTCCAAGTCCTCAATGAAATTAACAGGATGCACAGCTGTTTCACCAAATTTAGGCTTTTCCAAATTTATATTCTTGACGTTCCAAATTATATATTTTTGTTCATCTTCCGTCGGATGGACATCCTTAATTGTTTCTTGCACACAACTACTCCTTATTTCTATGGGATTCAATGATGTAACTTCGGCTACAGACGCCTCTTTTCCTTCATTAGTGGTAACTTGCATAGACTCCTGCACCCTTTTGACCTCTTCGCCCAACACATTAATCTTCCTCGTCAACGCTCCTACCGTTCGGTTTAACATTCGCTGTATAGAGGTCAACTCTTGTGAACGTGTTATCTTGGGCCTCTTAATCACCTTAGCCGCTGGAGATCGCTCCACCGCAGGGCGAGATTCCCTGACTTCTAACGTGTCCCCTTGATCAGAACTATTATGTAACTCCTCTTGCATCACTTGTTCCTCGGTAGATTCATATCGTTTGGGTGCCCGACGAACGCGAACTGGTTTACCCATAATGAATTCTTGCTAATATTTGGTGTATGGTCAGATCTAATCAAACAATTAAAACATAGCTACCCTATAGATCTGGTTTAGTATTATCCAATGTGTTGGATAACAATAAACCAAAATTAATTCCCTTTTAAAAACCGTTCTCTAATTAGATTTAAACATTTACAAAATTTTATTTCCCTTTTTCTTTCATGTATCTATTGTTTAGGTTATCTCAGTAATTTACCAAACTATGTAATGATTTTATTTTATTTTATTTATTCAGATCCGCTTCATTACTCAACTTAATTTTATTTATTTGGTGTTATTTTATTTTTTTATTTAGTTGCACTATAATCCTATTGAAAAGGTTTTATCATTTCCAAAGCTAACCTATTTTGGCTAAAACAAACCAACGACAAATTCCGACTAACTTTAATATAAATGTTACCAGGGTCACGCCTTTGTAACTAGTTAAAACTTAATCTCCTTCCCTGTCGCAATATCCACCCATTTACTTAATCCTTGACACTATAACCTATTAGTTACTATGTAAATAAGTACCTCTCCATGTTCTGATTAAATCACTGATTGAAATTAAGGTGCAATAAATGCTCTATACTTAAACCCAAGCTATGTTTGTTATTCCTATGAAATATCTATTCCATAATGACAACATTAATTCCTACAGGCTTAACGAAATATGCTATTGATGACAACCTACCTATCTGCCTTATTAACATCACTAAAATATGTAAAACAATATTCTGCCTGACAGATATCAAACCCATTACTCTTTCACTAAACATATCTCCATGAAGTTCGTGGAGCTTCAGCAGTTGCTAACAAGATTCTTTTTAAGAAGGCCTAAACTCACCTAACCTAAAATTAACTAAATTATGAAGTAGCTTACCCAGTAGTTTTAGCTCCCACTATAAGTTAAAAAGAATTTATCCTTTTCTCCTTCCAAAATTCATTTGAATATTTGTTTTAAAACTAAACCTCCAGATGAACTTTCAATACACTTCACTGCTTTTACTAACTTTGTTTTAATAGGTAACATAACACCTTCTTTAACTTTCTATTGATTGTATCATTCACAGACTCCTATTAACACCTTCACAATAAATCTTTAGCAGAAATTACCTCTAAACTGCATTAATTAACTTCCCGTCCGATACAAACTTCTCAAATTAATTAAACTTCTAAAGAAACTCAAAATTTGAAAATTTTCCTCTGTTGGCTGTCTTATTTCGAACTGTCAACCTGTCATTATCAATTTGTCACTTAGTGGTGCCCCACAACCGGTCTGTTCGTGTGTGAGCAACGGTCCGTCAGTTGACCGCGAACAGCCCCCACACATAGTCCCATAGAAGATTTAGAAATGACAGCTAGTGTGGTACTAGTACATGGCCACGGCCAATGTTGCAAGCGATCGGTCAGACAACCTTCCGATTAACCTGTACACTACCTACGAGAACTATGGCGACCCCAACCGCTCCAAACATCTACACTATAGCATCGACCCCGAATCATTTAAGCCTATGCAGAAATGACATTATACAACCTTTAAAGCTCTAACCAATGGGTGAAAATAAATGGTACTAAACCGACTGACTGTTAGAGATGAGACGTTTCAGACCAAACACGCCCTGAGTCCCGCAAGCACTAGCGCACCAAAATACCCGTTCCATAAACCTATTCCATGAGTATTTAGAAGTATGCGTTTTTAAATACTACTTATACTATCCTTTTGAGTATGTTTGAACTTTTATACGCTCTGCGCAATATTCTGAATTACAAGACATAGAGAAGTCGGCAAACAACTTGAGTATTTATGGTGGGGCAAGGCAAACAAACCGCGTAACTTTATGGATTCAAACAAAAAAAATTTTTTTTTTTTTTTTTTTACAATATAGCCGCTGCCGACTTCCTATTCGGCGACGTTGGGTAAAATAATAACTAGATAACACCGTTCAACAGAACTAAGCAGCAAGAACCCATCAAAATAAAGAATTCGAATGACAGATGAAGCCCATATCCATATCCATATTTTTTTGTAAGTAATATATTGAGAAAAAACCCCAGGTTACATAATACTTGTCGTAAAGCGCCATCTATTTGAGTATTGAGTAACTGTCCCTTACTAGTAATGAGCGACTTTCTGACAGCCCACTTAAAAACAAAAGCTTCCAAAGCTTCACTAGATGGCGTTGAACGGAGTATGTACATGTCTATGGTATATTTTGGTATGAATATTTAAAATGATAAACCCCAAAGGAACCTACTAATAGTTTAAATAAATACTGATAGATACTACTGTGAGAACCAAACCTGAATTAGGTATTTTTAACTATTATGGCAAATAAATAACATCTGTCTGACGTTCCGTCTTATGAAACAAAAGTCCCGTCCAAGCAAAATCTACAACGTTTCGCTCCTTCTAACCGCATAGATGGAACTATTCTCACCCAATAATTACTGTTCCCGCATTTGCTAATTCAAAAATAGTGCTTCAACTTTTAAAATTCAATACCATAAAAGTTTTAAGGAAAAAAAAAACTTATCACCAAATATGCGCTACGCCATTTCTGTGGCGCTTTTTTAAACTTACTATTTATGCGGAATGTATTGCATGAATTACACAAGTTAAATGATTTTGTACTAATTTGTGGCACTCTTAGCTGTATGATCTGATGCCTTTGCCTACTCAAATGTCCTCTTATAATTTGACACGTGATTGACTTGACACTATACCTAATTGTATTTGTTGTACTAAACAAATTTGTTATCATCTTTTCATTCTTTGTAAAATCAGTTTTTACTGCAACAGTAAATTACAATATTGGTATTGTAAAACTACATGTCTATTTATTACCAACAAATGTGGAAACATGTGTTCGTCTGTACCAGAAAATTCAAAGATATGCGACAACCCCGAGAACTTCATTGTACAAAGAAAGCGATTCCTCCAAATTTTAATTCTACGGTTGTCTTTTGTTTATAAATCGACAACTAACTGTAAGTTTCCACCCAATATGACTTTAAATCATGTTCAATGTTTATATGCTAACCTTAACATGTTAAATTAATGAAGACTTTCGTTTCAGAAACAAGAATCTCAATCAAGACCTGACCCCAAACATTTCTTTAAGAACCAAACAGAACAGACTCCTAACTAATAGCGACCTTCCTAGTGCCAATTGCTCCTCTGTCACACTCACAACAACAAATTGTGACTACAATCATCTTATTGAAATGTAGCCACTCGCCTTCAGAACCATAAAAAGCCTCAACCTATTTTGTATGCGAATAAGTAAATAAAAGATTTGATATAAGTAATATGTGTTAACTTCTATCCTGGTTATCGGCACAACTATTGTAACCCTCCTACCCCTCCTAACTTAATTTTTTGATTTTCTAATTTCTAATTAACTACCTAGTTGCTTATTTCTATTTAATAACGCTTCTATATAATAAAATACCGATACAATAAACAATCCTACTTTGTACCCTGTATTTTAATGGAAGTTCTTTATGTATGTTCTATCTAACTAACTAAGAAATTCAGTATAAATTAATTATCATGACCTACAAATTACTATGACTATTTTACCGAACCTGAACCTAACCCTAATTTTGATAGTAAGTTAATGAAGCTTTTATAGATCTGAGGGGGCACGTGAAGTTTAGTGGATACCCTGGTTGATTAGCGTAGAACCCTTGATTCGTTCAGAGAAGCAACTTAGCGTTCTAACTAACAAAGTTTCTTCCTATTGAACTCTACTAATATCCTACAATTCTACTAGCCTCCTTAGTATAAAATCCTTCCAAGGAATTGATAGCTTCCTATATGGTTGTTTAAGTTAACCAATTTAACCTATTATCTCATCTACTAGAACTTTCATAACTTATCGACTATATAGGTTAATAATAGTACTCTAGAAGTACTTAATCAAACTAATGGTCTAGATCTTGGATGACTAATAGATGACTAAAGTAAGTACTAATCTCTCTGTTCCCTTAGCAAATATAACCAACTTCTGGTCTCCTACTTTGCTTATATAGATTAGTTGTTTGTGTAGTCAAATGGTGGTAAACTACTAATTGCCTCTAGTATAGATAATTTTGGATACTAAATTCCCTAGCTCCCTGAGTAGTTTTGGATAGTCGTGTTAAATGTACAAATACAATTCCATCTGGTTACTCTATTCTCTTAGAACAACGACTGCTTCCGGCTATGATACAAACCTTAGTACCAGTTACCTACTCTCCACTCATACCTAGACATTATCATAGAACAGCTGGGTTGCTATGAATGTTTAACTGAAGTGAAGGCTTTTATACCTACTTTCTCCCTATCTAATCCTATTCCATATGATGAATTGGTGATGGAAGTTATGAATTGATTCTGAAGGTTCCCTGGTGTCATGCAGAGCTTTAGCACACTAAGTGAAGCGACCAGTACAACACCTGTCAATAAAATACTACTGATATAAAGGAAAACCTATGATGCCACTACTTGATTAACTGAATATTAGAACCAAAACATTGCAGAATGCTATTTCTTTGATATACTACTTTAGAGATTATTTAGGATCCAACACTATGTGTGTTTCCTGTCTTTGCTCACCGCTTTTTCAATCATGACAGACTGTAATGAAATTACAGCTCAGTCCTGTGCATCAACCCTCCCGACAGCTGTCTAACATAATTATATTATATGAAACCCATGTTGTGCTCTATTTACATATTTATATACAGTCTAATCTAACATTATCATAGATCTAAGCCTAGGTTCAGAATTCCGGGTTAGACTAGCATGTTTTGAGGTTAGAAATACAATATATAGTTACTTTCATCTTGATAGATTCTTTCCAATTCTTTTAAATTATTATTCTATGTCTGGCAAAGGAATACGCCCCATACCTCCGCGTATTCAGTGATTTCGTCCAAGCATTTTTATCTCCTCCAGACTTTCCTAATGCACTTAATAGAATATGATTCAATATTAGTTACACTCTTTCCTTTACTGTGAGTGAGCTAATTGCTAGCTTTAATTATGGTCATAATGATTTACAACTCAGTATTTCTGTTCAATAATAATTCATATAACTACTATAATGTAATTTAGTGCATATTAAGGTCAAGACGACCAATCTAAGTAATGATTGTATGTTGGAACAGCTGATTTTTAACATTCTGACCTCTTGGTTATACTGGCTTAACCACAGGATTCTGACTGAGCTTAGCGACTAATCTTATGTTTTATTTATTACCTAAGGGACCTTTCCTGTAAGTATCACTGAGATACAGCTGGTGCTTCTGAACGCTACAAGCAATGTGACACCTGCATATAGACAACTATAAGTAATTTTTAGCTAATTTCCATCACCAAAGCGTTACTCCTAAATTCCCCCATGTGATCAAACCATCCAGACATATTGCACTATCTACCATTCCCTTACAAGGAAAACTACTGCTCAGCTGATTTCACAGAAACATGTTTTAGACAGAGAATCAAAACCACTATGGCAACGAATTCCTCGCCAGAGCCAGCAGTTGAGTCAACCTTACACTCAGATTTCTATCTTTCAACTTATCTTTGTGCCCAGCTGATCAGCAAGTTCTAGGTCTAAATTATAAGAGTGCCTCTGTGAAAACTAAAGCAGGACAATCTGACACTTTAAGACTATCCCCAGTTTATTTTGTAACAATAAAATAATGTTGGTTATCACTGATAAAGGTTAGGTAGTACCAAGCCCTAAGCTAGTTTCTAGACAAACTCTAGGCAATTCACAGCACTAAGTTCACACACACAAGTTATGCTTCTGTCACAGCAAGGACACCTTTATTTTGCTCCAAAGCTAATTTCATCCACAATTCATATTGATGGTAGTTAATTTCACGAGAACGATTCATACAATCGCCCGGGTTCGTTCGTTTAGATATTTGTCTCGAATGACAAGTTTAGCTACTAAGCGTCATGTCAAGTCCAAGTGACTCGATCAAAGCGTCTCTCCGCCATCTTGTAATTTTTATTAAATTGCATTTTCCTCTAGGTTCAACCAAAATATCCCTAGGGTTGTCTACGATCGCTTTTCTTTCACAAATTCAATTTCTAAGGTACCTAAACATAACTTTCTCATAGACTTTATGAATCTACTTTGGAAAACTATACTGATACCTCGACTTAGCGTCCTGGTCATTATTCCCGCCTTTTTCCTACGCAACGCAACGAACTTTTGGCGCGTAAATTTTTCCTGACTCGCTGTTTTTCTACACTCAATCTACCTACTCTGTATACCAAACCGTACGGTGTACATTTAGCTTCTGCAATACACCCCCCCAACTGCAAGAAGCCAAACCTACTAGCACGCTAGTTATAATTTTGACCTGCCTACTTTTCGACTAAATGCGACTTTCCTATCAAACAAAGGTTTGGTGCCTGTTTCACCAAAACTGAAGCCCAATTCTGTACAGCGTGGGTGAGTGCGCCCTCCTAAAATCCTATCGCTCATCCGTGGTCTCGCTGTGTGGGAAGGAACAGCGAGACGCCCTAGCAAGTGTATGGTTTGAAAAAGCCGCAACTGGTCACGAATCTGGAGGTACCCTCCACGCCATCCCAGACATGTTAACTGTTGACTTCATCGATTGCAGCCCGCTTCCTCAAACCATGTGGAACTCAAAGCATCTTCCACTGGACGCTCACCCAACGATCCACAGCGTTGGATTTTTGGACCTAGCCCCCCCCCCCTTGTGAATCTTGCCTGAAGAAAGCCCGGAGCCATGAGCAAATGTACTCCTGAAGAAACAAATCCCTATGCGCCCAAGTGAAAGGTTCACCCTCTCTGATTCAAATCACCCATTTTCTAAGATTTTACTTGGGAATAATTTACTTTAATTGAAATGCTTTCTGTAATCAAACTAGACTTTTTAATTTCGGATCCAATTTACCAGTCAGAATTCCAAAATTAAAACGTTTAAAAGATCGCGAACCCAAAAACGCCCTATGATTGGCAAGAATTCACTGTACACTTTTCTTGAAGACTAATTCTTGCTTGATTTAAAAATAAACTTCTTCAAAAACGACGCTTTCTTACAGAGGAGAGTGAAGCGGCGTCGCACGCCGGGGGAGCAATTTTCAGATGTTGACGCCCGTAGAACCGGAGAATATAAGAGAGCGAGCGTCGCCCCTCCAAACCTTTTATACCTCTCGATTTCCCAAGCGACGCTATCCGTAGCGTCGCGTCCTCAACGCTCTCTTTTTGAAAAACTTTCCCTCGCCACGCCCCTTTTTTGAAAAACCCTGTTTAAATTACCACAAGCTAACCTCCCATTTTTAGCTTGCTCTACTCCTTACTCTAACCAGCATAATCAAACACCTAACTTTATATAAACGGGTTGCGCGTTGGTACACAATAAATAATAATGCGAAGCCTCCGTTATAACAGTACATTTTGTTTTTATCTAATATAACAGCTTTTCTTTTCTTTGGAAACCTCTACTTTTATATAAATCATTGAGATCTAAACAAAATAAGGCGCACTTTTGATCACCTCTGCCTAATGAGCGAAAGAGAAGAAGATATGTTTTCATGACTACCAACCTCAGCTTCTAAAAAATCCTCAATTTCGTTCAGAAACCTTTGATTATCTAATATTAAGTTATAAAATTTACTAAACTATTCAAAATACTACCTTCTCACATAATATAAACACATTATTTTGTATGATTCTTTTTTTTATTTACGAATGAAAACTATTATCAAAATTGTAATTGTTCGAACATAATTTCCGAACGTATCACCTCTAGCCAATATACATTGCCCATATTTGAAACTTTGAACCTTATCTAAGATAGAAAACAATATTCTGTACTTTTGATTATTTAACCCATATTTTTATTTAAGTTATACATAATGTTAATTTAACATTCTGTGAGTACAACCTTTTCTCTATACTTATGTGCACTCATTTGACTTGCTTTAGTTCCCAACTCTGCCGCTAGGAGCATCTGTGTTCACCTGTCATAACCTATTCCCGTATTTTGCTAACATTGTATAAAATAAATATTTAGCTCCAAACATAATAATTAGACTGATGTGATGTAATTAACCAGAGTTCACATGTGTAACCAATAAATATGCCGAACACATATTGTGCCACTAACACGCCTGTAAACAAACATGCCTACAAACTCTGTTGCCTACAAACCTGTCAGTTTACAAATATGTCTAAAATAACATGCTCAAGGTTTATACAATCTGCACAGCTATTGTTTCAAGGTGAGATCCACTATAATCTCTAAATTGCTACCTCCAAGGTCAGATATAAATAAACACTATTGTTTTTATTTACTTTTAAACCTCTTCTTTTTTTCAGAAATCAATCCGTGCACATTTGAGAACAATTATTTAAGACTCAAGACTTCAAGAATGAATGTATACCCACTGAAGATATAATGCATTTCGCAAATAACGCTAATTTTTGTTTTCTAAACCAATTTGTATCGAGCTTTCACCTCCAAAACATCAACCAATACTTCCCAAGGACCCAAGGTTAGCATTATCATTCTATTTTATACAAAAGCCAATAAATATTTGAAATATAATAACAAGTGCAATTCTGTACCGTTACAGTCGACCCCAAAATTCTTCAAAGGTGACAGTACCAAGTATTGGATCCGGAGTAGAATTTTCTTTCTATCCAAATCTCTAATATTTCTTTTTACACATATATTTATATATATATAGACATGTTTTTTTTTTTATCTATATATATATTATTATTATTTTTATATCAATATATATATATATATATTATATATATATATATATATATATCCCTATCTCTTATTATTTTCCCAAAATCAAAGAATTGAATCAATTTGGACCAAGGAAAACTACAATGCTCTTTGTCCTACCAAAGGACATTGCGGCCTCCGACCCCTATCGAATCAATTTTTAGTGAGCCCTAGTGATTATGTAATTAAGAGTGTAGAGTGTATTTAGACCAAAATAATATCAAAAGTTATCAAGCGAGCTTTTAAGTGTTTTTTTTATTGCTTTATCCAAATTCATCGTATGTATATCCGACACCAGAGACGTACAAAGCATGGTGAAAGGTACGGGTTGTGAATCCGTAGTTTAGAATAAACTCGCCTTGGTGTATAAAGAGTAATCCAACCTTACGATTACATGGCGTTCTAGCGCAGCAATTTATACCCCCAAAGTGCCCTTGCATATCTCTGTACGCCCCCTTCTAAATGAAGCATATACAAAGACCTTTTTGTCAAAAAGCTTACTCAAAACTCTGGAATAGCCTCCGATATCACTTTGGAGAATGTATAGTTGTCGAGTTAAACATGGTCCGACCCTGACCCACGTAAAATGTAAATTTTGTACAGGCGTTTACACCGGGACAAGATACAAACATAAACACTGTTTGTATATATATTTTTTTTTATTTATCCTAACACCAAAGTCCCACTGTACAAAATTCAAGTCTGTTAACACGTGCTCTACGCCTATCCCTATCACGTGCTGTTGTGTGCGGATCTTATCTTTTGGGTTAATAATAACATTTGTATGCAGGCTTCACATGTGTTATAACCCAAAGCCCTTCAAATAGAATCTCTTTTTTTTTCTAACTACTCCTTATCTAGGTTAGATCCTCACTCTAATCATCTTTTCTTTTCACACGTCGTTCACTATCTTCTTTCGCTAGCCTACTTTCACGCCACCTAAGGTTGCACCACAGCTACAACCTGCATACATATTATTTATATAAGTAGAAGGTACTCTATTAATATTTAAAATCAACAAATACATAGACTGTCACCTCATAAAATTTTATATAAAAACCCCAGCTTATTGATACAGTAACCCAAATTAATTACGATATGCAAAAAAAAATAAAGTTTCTCATAGTGCTTCTATGCGCTTATATTCTTACTCAAAACATGTTCATTAATACGCGTCCCTATTTCATCCACCCCTACTAGTACGCAACCCTATGCAACTTTCCCTATCAATACGCTACCCTACGCAATACTTCCTTGTCTGTACGCAACCTACTCAATGTATCCTACCACCACGCAACCCCTACGCAATACTTCCTCGCCTGTGCGCAATCTACTCGGTGTATCCTACCAATACGCAACCCTACGCAATTCTTCTGTCTGTACGCAATCTACTCGATGTTACTCACCAATACGCAACCCTACTCGTTATACCGTCAATCATGTAACACACGATTTGGGTACATTCCTTTTTAATTCCTATTATTTCTTGCTCCGGCAACCTCTATTAACCTTAATAAATTTTCAACCAAAGCACTATAACCTTGAAGCTTTTGATGATTTTAATATCAAGCTTTTAATTTTGATTATGTTACTTCTCTTCCTTTTGATATTCTGAGAGCCTAAATTTAATCAATTCCGAATGAACTACCATCACCAGTAGAGGAAAGGCAAATTTTCCCTTCAATATGTATACCTACCTAATAAAAATTACCCCCCCGGTAAGAAAAGCCGCCAACACTCCCCTCTATCTGACCTTACAACTTTCTAGCAACTTGAGTATTTGAATATCCTTTTAATGAATATACTTGAAATTTGGTCTGAAACCTAGTAGTACGATAAAACAACTTGAATGAACTAACTCCTTTGAGCAAATGTAATCTTTATTAGGCTGGTAATTTTTTTTTTTTCAGCCTAATACTAGAGTTGCTAAAATTTGTTTGTAAGCTCAGGTAGGCTTTTCCCAGTCCCGACAACCGTTATACAAAGTTACCCCAGTATCGTTTATTGTTCATTTCAAAGTTACATTCCATATAAATATTAATATAATTAAGTTTACATAAAATTTTACATAAGTTCAAGGATATCGCAACAATCCTGCATTCAAATCAACCATTTTCCAGCTAGTTAATGGAAGGAAATAAAATACCTTTCTATTTAGTTAACACAATATAAAATATCATATTTTCCCAAGGGTACCATGTCGCAAAATTAACTTATTAAATTTAAACAATTTTATGGCAATAAAACTTTTAGTCAAGATTCCTTTTTTTTTTCGGATTGGTTTATCTACTTTGTTTTACTACAGTTACCTTTACTAACATACCACAACTTACGTTGTTTCCCCAAATCACACCGCAATGCAATTCTTTTATATTAATCACTATATTTTAAAATTTCATTTTACTAGCCTAACACAACACAACTTATGTTATCTTCTTTAAGAGAACACAACATAAAATTCATTTATATTAAATAGACAATCATATGACATTAAAACCTATTTGAAAAAAAAAAAAAATTTCCTCACACGGGTTTTAGTATTCGACGTTAAAGTTACATTTACCTATCCTAACACAACACAAATTAATTTCGATTTTCCTTCAGGGAAACTATACTAAATTATTTTAATAATTTCTGAACAAGTGTGTTTTCACTACCCTTTTATTTGATTTTAACGTTACATTTACCTATCCTAATACAACACTATTTAATTTAGATTTTCCTTCAGGGAAAATAATGCTAAATAAATTGATAACCTTGGACAAATGTATGGCATTTTATTAATTGATTTTAAAGTTACATTTTCCTAACCTAACACAACACAAGTTAATTTGGACTTCCTTTAGAGAAACCAAAATTAAATTCATTTAATTAATTGATTTTAAAGTTACATTTTCCTAACCTAACACAACACAGGTTAATTTGGACTTCCTTTAGGGAAACCAAAATTAAATTCTTTTAATTAATTGATTTTAAAGTTACATTTTCCTAACCTAACACAACACAGGTTAATTTAGGTTTTCCTTCAGGGAAACAACACTAAGTTTATTTTGTGGCATTTTATTAATTGATTTTAAAGTTACATTTACCTACCCTAACACAACACAAGTGAATTTGGGTTTTCCTTCAGGGAAAAACAATTTT
Source organism: Crambus lathoniellus (assembly GCA_949710035.1). Classification (NCBI taxonomy): domain Eukaryota; kingdom Metazoa; phylum Arthropoda; class Insecta; order Lepidoptera; family Crambidae; genus Crambus; species Crambus lathoniellus. The sequence goes on along the minus strand of OX453301.1, from coordinate 467,879 downwards.
TAAATTCATTTATAATTGATTTTAAAGTTACATTTACCTACCCTAACACAACACAAGTTAATTTGGGTTTTCCTTCAGGGAAAAACAATTTTTAAATTCATTTATAATTGATTTTAAAGTTACATTTACCTACCCTAACACAACACAAGTTAATTTGGGTTTTCCTTCAGGGAAAACAATTTTTAAATTCATTTATAATATTTAGATAGATGTATGGCATTAAACCTCCCTCGCTCCCTTCCAGTACTAGGCTCAACAAGTAAATAAACATTTTTGAACGGATTAGCTCCAACCACAAACGGACCCTCATACAATGGCTCGATTTTTTTTGTTATCTTTAGCTTAGCGTCAGACTTATTTAATTTCCTAATTTTTACTAGGTCTCCTATTTGAAATTGAATAATTCTATATCGTTCATTAAATTTATTTTGGCGTATTTGTCCTGCTTTCTTTAAGTTTTCACGAGCTTTTCCTCGGACTTCTTCAACAGGCAGAGCTACTAAATCAATTGGTATCTTATTATCAAATGATAACCTGGTGGGTTCACTATATAAAATCTCACAAGGGGTAAAACCAGTACTCTCATGATATGTGTTATTATATAAAATTTCTAATTTTGGCAATAAATCTACCCAGCCTTTATGATTTGTCCTACAATAAGTTCTAAATAACCGACCTAATTCCTTGTTTACTCTTTCAGTGGTATTAGGTCTAGGATTCCTAACAGTAGTATAAATAACTCTGACCCCTTCTTCCTTCATTTTCTTTTTCCATACTTTACTGGCAAACTGTGATCCATTATCAGACATTATAGCTTTAGGTTTAATTATTTGGAAAAACTTTTTCACTTTTGTTAATACTGAAATTGCTGTTGCTTTCCTAAGATCATAAAATTTTACAAATTTACTAAAAGAATTTTGAATAACTAAAATATAGCTCATACCAAACTTTCCCGATGGTAAAGGTCCGTATAAATCTACCATGACAATGTCTCCTACATTTTCAGTTATAATTGAACGACAAGGTCCTACATACTTTGCTGTATCACTCTTGGTGACTTGGCACTCGTGACATCCCCTTAAAATTCGTTTAACCTGTTTAGTTAACCCTTTCCAAAAGAATCTATCCCTAATGTATTTAATTATTTTATATGCCCCCTGATGTCCCATTTCTAAATGGACTTGCCAAATAATTTCTTCTCTAAGCGACTCGGGCAAAAATAACACCCGTTTGTCTCCCTCTCCCGGTGAATAGTACAATAAACCATTTTCTAATGAGCATCGTTTAAAGATTTGACTTGACCTACTGTTTACCACGACCCCATTATTAAGTTTTCTAATTATTTCTCCTATTTCGACATCATCTTGCTGTGACCTATCTAGATTCTTTAATTTTTCATGTAGTTCTTTATTTGTCCTATTTTCTGTATAAAATATCCTAGGTGAATTAGTCTTATCCTCTTGCAATAAATCTCCCTCTGGTTGGTATCTAGATAATACATCGGCTACTACATTCTCTCTACCTTTGACATGTTGAACTTCATATTGAAACTGTTCTAAGTAATTTATCCACCTAGTTACCCGGGCATTATATAATTTACTATTTTTTACAAAAATCAAAGCTTTATGGTCTGTACGTATTATTACTTTAGCACCCCGCAAATAAGTCTCAAACTTCTCTAAACAACAAATGATTTAATAAAACTCTTGTTCGGTTACCGTCCAATTTAACTGTGCACCCCTTAATAATTTACTGTGAAACCCTAAAACTTTTACGTCCCCCTGATTATCCATCTGGTACAAAACCCCTGCCAATCCAATTCCCGAACTGTCTGTTTGTAAATAGTAAGGTTGAGAAAAATCTGGATGGTTCAATTCTATGGTCTGAATAAAAAGTGATTTTATTTTCTCAAAAGCAACCTGTTCTACTTGTCCCCAATTCCATCTCTTATCCTTTTTTAATAATTCACATAATGGTTGAGTATGAACACTATATTCCGGTATGAATTTACGATAAAAATTGCAAAGTCCTAAAAACGCCCTGACTTATTTTAATTTCTTTGGTACTGGAAACAGCTGTATTGACTTAACCTTTTCTGGATCGGTGCTAATCCCGTTAGTTGAAATGATATATCCTAACATCTTTACCTCAGTGCTTAAAAATTCACATTTCTCTAAGTTACATGTTAAACCTGCCTTAGATAATTTTCCCAACACTATGTCTAAATGCTCTAGATGTTGTGACAACGAACCTGTTGTTATAATGGCTAAATCGTCTAAATAATTCACGCAAAAGTCTCTAACTTCGTGTCCTAAAATGAAATCCATTGCTCTACTAAAACTCCCAACTGACGTTTTTAATCCTTGAGGCAAAACATTATAAACATATGACTTCCCATTAAATGAGAATCCGGTATACTTCTTACTAGAATCGGATATGGGGATTTGAAAATAAGCATTATTTAAATCTACTATACTAATAAATCTAGCCCCTCGGAAAGAATTTAGAACATCTAATTGCAACGGTGGTTTTTCTGTCTCCGCTATCATATGCTTATTTATTTCTCTAGCGTCTAATAAAACACGTATAGATCCGTCCCGTTTTAAAGTAAAAGTCAACGGACTACAGTATGGTGTAGAGGTACGACTAATAATCCCTTGCTTTTGCATTTCTATCAACTTCGCTTCTACCTTATCCCTATAAGCATATGGTATTGGATATGTCCGTTTCACTACTGGTGAATGTGGTTCCATGGTAATAACATGTTCATAACAATTTGCTCTCCCTAACTTAGAGGTAAATAACTGTCTATGTTTCATTAAAACTCCCTCAAAAGCATCTTGTTTAGTTTTGTCTAATTTTAATTTATGTATTAACTCCTGAATATTACTATCTATATTGTCATCTTCTATTGCTACTAAATTGAATTGCGCTGAAGGACTACTTTCATTTTGAACATTCTCACTTCTATAAAATTTAAATAATTTCATGTCCCCTCCTATCATAATTTCTACTCCCTCTTCCTCTCTATTAAGTATAATGGACGCCTGATTTTCTTTCATCCAATCAAACCCCAGAATTAAATTAGCACTAAGGCCCGGTACAATTAGTACAGTCAAATCGCTTTGGAAAGGTCCTATACCTAAGGCTACCAACGCTATAGTTTTTACTTCTACGCTTTTCTGTCCTACCGCAGTCTTAATAAGCAATGATTTAATCGGCATAGTAGGTATTGTCGTCCTTTTCCCCTTTAGCCTATTCCAAAACTCTTCTGAAATACATGTTATATCGCTACCTGTATCCAATAGTGCTACAACATTTTCATCAAATATTTGAACTAATAGTTCAGACTTAAATATTTGAGTATCTACCTTAGATGTGCGTTCCTCATCAAATATTGCACCTATATTCTCGCTAACATTTACCATAAGTTGCTCGATTTTTAATTTCAACACCTCTACGATTTGACTAGGAATGTTTAGTTTGATGGTTTCCGGCTCAATATAATCTAATCCTACTCCTGTACTGTGATCTTTCGGATTTTGACCTATCGGTACCCTAATGCCTGTATTATTCTGTCCTAGTGATTCACCTGGACACCATTTCATCCTAGCCATCATATGATAAATTCGGTCCCCTGTGGTTGAAGCTGATCCGGAGACTAGAGTCTCAGCCTCCCCTAGTTTAACGCCTCACTACCATTTACATTAAAATTTGTATTATTTTCTAAATTAACTGCATGTACTTCAGCCTCTCTTGGCCTCTGCCACTGCCTATAACCTTGCTGATGTACCTTCTTCTTCTTCTCCCACTCCTTGAAATTTCTAGTCATAACCGTGTTCGGAACATCTTGCTTCTGTATGTCGTCCATGCTTCTTAAAAATTCGGCGGCTTCAATAATAGTTTCTATCTGGCTAGTCGCCCAAACTTGTTGAATAAATTTCGGATAATGCCGCATGATATCTCCGACCAATTGTTTTTCAGGTATGTTGTAACTCAACATCTGTGCCTTTCCAGTTAACTTAAGGAAGTGTTCCACCATGGTGGGAGTTTCCGTTCTATTCCAAACTCCTTGCACTATCTTTCGTCTCAACTCGTTCTGTTCATTTTCTCCCCAGTATGCTTTCAGAAAATCTAATTTAAAGTCAACTAATCCTGTCCACCTCCCTTTATAGATACGGGCCCAATCTCTAGCGTTACCAGTTAGGCACTCTAATATCAAATCCAGTTCATTATTTGATTTCCCGGCCTTCTTCAAATAGGTTTCCAAGTCCTCAATGAAATTAACAGGATGCACAGCTGTTTCACCAAATTTAGGCTTTTCCAAATTTATATTCTTGACGTTCCAAATTATATATTTTTGTTCATCTTCCGTCGGATGGACATCCTTAATTGTTTCTTGCACACAACTACTCCTTATTTCTATGGGATTCAATGATGTAACTTCGGCTACAGACGCCTCTTTTCCTTCATTAGTGGTAACTTGCATAGACTCCTGCACCCTTTTGACCTCTTCGCCCAACACATTAATCTTCCTCGTCAACGCTCCTACCGTTCGGTTTAACATTCGCTGTATAGAGGTCAACTCTTGTGAACGTGTTATCTTGGGCCTCTTAATCACCTTAGCCGCTGGAGATCGCTCCACCGCAGGGCGAGATTCCCTGACTTCTAACGTGTCCCCTTGATCAGAACTATTATGTAACTCCTCTTGCATCACTTGTTCCTCGGTAGATTCATATCGTTTGGGTGCCCGACGAACGCGAACTGGTTTACCCATAATGAATTCTTGCTAATATTTGGTGTATGGTCAGATCTAATCAAACAATTAAAACATAGCTACCCTATAGATCTGGTTTAGTATTATCCAATGTGTTGGATAACAATAAACCAAAATTAATTCCCTTTTAAAAACCGTTCTCTAATTAGATTTAAACATTTACAAAATTTTATTTCCCTTTTTCTTTCATGTATCTATTGTTTAGGTTATCTCAGTAATTTACCAAACTATGTAATGATTTTATTTTATTTTATTTATTCAGATCCGCTTCATTACTCAACTTAATTTTATTTATTTGGTGTTATTTTATTTTTTTATTTAGTTGCACTATAATCCTATTGAAAAGGTTTTATCATTTCCAAAGCTAACCTATTTTGGCTAAAACAAACCAACGACAAATTCCGACTAACTTTAATATAAATGTTACCAGGGTCACGCCTTTGTAACTAGTTAAAACTTAATCTCCTTCCCTGTCGCAATATCCACCCATTTACTTAATCCTTGACACTATAACCTATTAGTTACTATGTAAATAAGTACCTCTCCATGTTCTGATTAAATCACTGATTGAAATTAAGGTGCAATAAATGCTCTATACTTAAACCCAAGCTATGTTTGTTATTCCTATGAAATATCTATTCCATAATGACAACATTAATTCCTACAGGCTTAACGAAATATGCTATTGATGACAACCTACCTATCTGCCTTATTAACATCACTAAAATATGTAAAACAATATTCTGCCTGACAGATATCAAACCCATTACTCTTTCACTAAACATATCTCCATGAAGTTCGTGGAGCTTCAGCAGTTGCTAACAAGATTCTTTTTAAGAAGGCCTAAACTCACCTAACCTAAAATTAACTAAATTATGAAGTAGCTTACCCAGTAGTTTTAGCTCCCACTATAAGTTAAAAAGAATTTATCCTTTTCTCCTTCCAAAATTCATTTGAATATTTGTTTTAAAACTAAACCTCCAGATGAACTTTCAATACACTTCACTGCTTTTACTAACTTTGTTTTAATAGGTAACATAACACCTTCTTTAACTTTCTATTGATTGTATCATTCACAGACTCCTATTAACACCTTCACAATAAATCTTTAGCAGAAATTACCTCTAAACTGCATTAATTAACTTCCCGTCCGATACAAACTTCTCAAATTAATTAAACTTCTAAAGAAACTCAAAATTTGAAAATTTTCCTCTGTTGGCTGTCTTATTTCGAACTGTCAACCTGTCATTATCAATTTGTCACTTAGTGGTGCCCCACAACCGGTCTGTTCGTGTGTGAGCAACGGTCCGTCAGTTGACCGCGAACAGCCCCCACACATAGTCCCATAGAAGATTTAGAAATGACAGCTAGTGTGGTACTAGTACATGGCCACGGCCAATGTTGCAAGCGATCGGTCAGACAACCTTCCGATTAACCTGTACACTACCTACGAGAACTATGGCGACCCCAACCGCTCCAAACATCTACACTATAGCATCGACCCCGAATCATTTAAGCCTATGCAGAAATGACATTATACAACCTTTAAAGCTCTAACCAATGGGTGAAAATAAATGGTACTAAACCGACTGACTGTTAGAGATGAGACGTTTCAGACCAAACACGCCCTGAGTCCCGCAAGCACTAGCGCACCAAAATACCCGTTCCATAAACCTATTCCATGAGTATTTAGAAGTATGCGTTTTTAAATACTACTTATACTATCCTTTTGAGTATGTTTGAACTTTTATACGCTCTGCGCAATATTCTGAATTACAAGACATAGAGAAGTCGGCAAACAACTTGAGTATTTATGGTGGGGCAAGGCAAACAAACCGCGTAACTTTATGGATTCAAACAAAAAAAATTTTTTTTTTTTTTTTTTTTTTTACAATATAGCCGCTGCCGACTTCCTATTCGGCGACGTTGGGTAAAATAATAACTAGATAACACCGTTCAACAGAACTAAGCAGCAAGAACCCATCAAAATAAAGAATTCGAATGACAGATGAAGCCCATATCCATATCCATATTTTTTTGTAAGTAATATATTGAGAAAAAACCCCAGGTTACATAATACTTGTCGTAAAGCGCCATCTATTTGAGTATTGAGTAACTGTCCCTTACTAGTAATGAGCGACTTTCTGACAGCCCACTTAAAAACAAAAGCTTCCAAAGCTTCACTAGATGGCGTTGAACGGAGTATGTACATGTCTATGGTATATTTTGGTATGAATATTTAAAATGATAAACCCCAAAGGAACCTACTAATAGTTTAAATAAATACTGATAGATACTACTGTGAGAACCAAACCTGAATTAGGTATTTTTAACTATTATGGCAAATAAATAACATCTGTCTGACGTTCCGTCTTATGAAACAAAAGTCCCGTCCAAGCAAAATCTACAACGTTCCACTCCTTCTAACCGCATAGATGGAACTATTCTCACCCAATAATTACTGTTCCCGCATTTGCTAATTCAAAAATAGTGCTTCAACTTTTAAAATTCAATACCATAAAAGTTTTAAGGAAAAAAAAAACTTATCACCAAATATGCGCTACGCCATTTCTGTGGCGCTTTTTTAAACTTACTATTTATGCGGAATGTATTGCATGAATTACACAAGTTAAATGATTTTGTACTAATTTGTGGCACTCTTAGCTGTATGATCTGATGCCTTTGCCTACTCAAATGTCCTCTTATAATTTGACACGTGATTGACTTGACACTATACCTAATTGTATTTGTTGTACTAAACAAATTTGTTATCATCTTTTCATTCTTTGTAAAATCAGTTTTTACTGCAACAGTAAATTACAATATTGGTATTGTAAAACTACATGTCTATTTATTACCAACAAATGTGGAAACATGTGTTCGTCTGTACCAGAAAATTCAAAGATATGCGACAACCCCGAGAACTTCATTGTACAAAGAAAGCGATTCCTCCAAATTTTAATTCTACGGTTGTCTTTTGTTTATAAATCGACAACTAACTGTAAGTTTCCACCCAATATGACTTTAAATCATGTTCAATGTTTATATGCTAACCTTAACATGTTAAATTAATGAAGACTTTCGTTTCAGAAACAAGAATCTCAATCAAGACCTGACCCCAAACATTTCTTTAAGAACCAAACAGAACAGACTCCTAACTAATAGCGACCTTCCTAGTGCCAATTGCTCCTCTGTCACACTCACAACAACAAATTGTGACTACAATCATCTTATTGAAATGTAGCCACTCGCCTTCAGAACCATAAAAAGCCTCAACCTATTTTGTATGCGAATAAGTAAATAAAAGATTTGATATAAGTAATATGTGTTAACTTCTATCCTGGTTATCGGCACAACTATTGTAACCCTCCTAGCCCTCCTAACTTAATTTTTTGATTTTCTAATTTCTAATTAACTACCTAGTTGCTTATTTCTATTTAATAACGCTTCTATATAATAAAATACCGATACAATAAACAATCCTACTTTGTACCCTGTATTTTAATGGAAGTTCTTTATGTATGTTCTATCTAACTAACTAAGAAATTCAGTATAAATTAATTATCATGACCTACAAATTACTATGACTATTTTACCGAACCTGAACCTAACCCTAATTTTGATAGTAAGTTAATGAAGCTTTTATAGATCTGAGGGGGCACGTGAAGTTTAGTGGATACCCTGGTTGATTAGCGTAGAACCCTTGATTCGTTCAGAGAAGCAACTTAGCGTTCTAACTAACAAAGTTTCTTCCTATTGAACTCTACTAATATCCTACAATTCTACTAGCCTCCTTAGTATAAAATCCTTCCAAGGAATTGATAGCTTCCTATATGGTTGTTTAAGTTAACCAATTTAACCTATTATCTCATCTACTAGAACTTTCATAACTTATCGACTATATAGGTTAATAATAGTACTCTAGAAGTACTTAATCAAACTAATGGTCTAGATCTTGGATGACTAATAGATGACTAAAGTAAGTACTAATCTCTCTGTTCCCTTAGCAAATATAACCAACTTCTGGTCTCCTACTTTGCTTATATAGATTAGTTGTTTGTGTAGTCAAATGGTGGTAAACTACTAATTGCCTCTAGTATAGATAATTTTGGATACTAAATTCCCTAGCTCCCTGAGTAGTTTTGGATAGTCGTGTTAAATGTACAAATACAATTCCATCTGGTTACTCTATTCTCTTAGAACAACGACTGCTTCCGGCTATGATACAAACCTTAGTACCAGTTACCTACTCTCCACTCATACCTAGACATTATCATAGAACAGCTGGGTTGCTATGAATGTTTAACTGAAGTGAAGGCTTTTATACCTACTTTCTCCCTATCTAATCCTATTCCATATGATGAATTGGTGATGGAAGTTATGAATTGATTCTGAAGGTTCCCTGGTGTCATGCAGAGCTTTAGCACACTAAGTGAAGCGACCAGTACAACACCTGTCAATAAAATACTACTGATATAAAGGAAAACCTATGATGCCACTACTTGATTAACTGAATATTAGAACCAAAACATTGCAGAATGCTATTTCTTTGATATACTACTTTAGAGATTATTTAGGATCCAACACTATGTGTGTTTCCTGTCTTTGCTCACCGCTTTTTCAATCATGACAGACTGTAATGAAATTACAGCTCAGTCCTGTGCATCAACCCTCCCGACAGCTGTCTAACATAATTATATTATATGAAACCCATGTTGTGCTCTATTTACATATTTATATACAGTCTAATCTAACATTATCATAGATCTAAGCCTAGGTTCAGAATTCCGGGTTAGACTAGCATGTTTTGAGGTTAGAAATACAATATATAGTTACTTTCATCTTGATAGATTCTTTCCAATTCTTTTAAATTATTATTCTATGTCTGGCAAAGGAATACGCCCCATACCTCCGCGTATTCAGTGATTTCGTCCAAGCATTTTTATCTCCTCCAGACTTTCCTAATGCACTTAATAGAATATGATTCAATATTAGTTACACTCTTTCCTTTACTGTGAGTGAGCTAATTGCTAGCTTTAATTATGGTCATAATGATTTACAACTCAGTATTTCTGTTCAATAATAATTCATATAACTACTATAATGTAATTTAGTGCATATTAAGGTCAAGACGACCAATCTAAGTAATGATTGTATGTTGGAACAGCTGATTTTTAACATTCTGACCTCTTGGTTATACTGGCTTAACCACAGGATTCTGACTGAGCTTAGCGACTAATCTTATGTTTTATTTATTACCTAAGGGACCTTTCCTGTAAGTATCACTGAGATACAGCTGGTGCTTCTGAACGCTACAAGCAATGTGACACCTGCATATAGACAACTATAAGTAATTTTTAGCTAATTTCCATCACCAAAGCGTTACTCCTAAATTCCCCCATGTGATCAAACCATCCAGACATATTGCACTATCTACCATTCCCTTACAAGGAAAACTACTGCTCAGCTGATTTCACAGAAACATGTTTTAGACAGAGAATCAAAACCACTATGGCAACGAATTCCTCGCCAGAGCCAGCAGTTGAGTCAACCTTACACTCAGATTTCTATCTTTCAACTTATCTTTGTGCCCAGCTGATCAGCAAGTTCTAGGTCTAAATTATAAGAGTGCCTCTGTGAAAACTAAAGCAGGACAATCTGACACTTTAAGACTATCCCCAGTTTATTTTGTAACAATAAAATAATGTTGGTTATCACTGATAAAGGTTAGGTAGTACCAAGCCCTAAGCTAGTTTCTAGACAAACTCTAGGCAATTCACAGCACTAAGTTCACACACACAAGTTATGCTTCTGTCACAGCAAGGACACCTTTATTTTGCTCCAAAGCTAATTTCATCCACAATTCATATTGATGGTAGTTAATTTCACGAGAACGATTCATACAATCGCCCGGGTTCGTTCGTTTAGATATTTGTCTCGAATGACAAGTTTAGCTACTAAGCGTCATGTCAAGTCCAAGTGACTCGATCAAAGCGTCTCTCCGCCATCTTGTAATTTTTATTAAATTGCATTTTCCTCTAGGTTCAACCAAAATATCCCTAGGGTTGTCTACGATCGCTTTTCTTTCACAAATTCAATTTCTAAGGTACCTAAACATAACTTTCTCATAGACTTTATGAATCTACTTTGGAAAACTATACTGATACCTCGACTTAGCGTCCTGGTCATTATTCCCGCCTTTTTCCTACGCAACGCAACGAACTTTTGGCGCGTAAATTTTTCCTGACTCGCTGTTTTTCTACACTCAATCTACCTACTCTGTATACCAAACCGTACGGTGTACATTTAGCTTCTGCAATACACCCCCCCAACTGCAAGAAGCCAAACCTACTAGCACGCTAGTTATAATTTTGACCTGCCTACTTTTCGACTAAATGCGACTTTCCTATCAAACAAAGGTTTGGTGCCTGTTTCACCAAAACTGAAGCCCAATTCTGTACAGCGTGGGTGAGTGCGCCCTCCTAAAATCCTATCGCTCATCCGTGGTCTCGCTGTGTGGGAAGGAACAGCGAGACGCCCTAGCAAGTGTATGGTTTGAAAAAGCCGCAACTGGTCACGAATCTGGAGGTACCCTCCACGCCATCCCAGACATGTTAACTGTTGACTTCATCGATTGCAGCCCGCTTCCTCAAACCATGTGGAACTCAAAGCATCTTCCACTGGACGCTCACCCAACGATCCACAGCGTTGGATTTTTGGACCTAGCCCCCCCCCCCTTGTGAATCTTGCCTGAAGAAAGCCCGGAGCCATGAGCAAATGTACTCCTGAAGAAACAAATCCCTATGCGCCCAAGTGAAAGGTTCACCCTCTCTGATTCAAATCACCCATTTTCTAAGATTTTACTTGGGAATAATTTACTTTAATTGAAATGCTTTCTGTAATCAAACTAGACTCTTTAATTTCGGATCCAATTTACCAGTCAGAATTCCAAAATTAAAACGTTTAAAAGATCGCGAACCCAAAAACGCCCTATGATTGGCAAGAATTCACTGTACACTTTTCTTGAAGACTAATTCTTGCTTGATTTAAAAATAAACTTCTTCAAAAACGACGCTTTCTTACAGAGGAGAGTGAAGCGGCGTCGCACGCCGGGGGAGCAATTTTCAGATGTTGACGCCCGTAGAACCGGAGAATATAAGAGAGCGAGCGTCGCCCCTCCAAACCTTTTATACCTCTCGATTTCCCAAGCGACGCTATCCGTAGCGTCGCGTCCTCAACGCTCTCTTTTTGAAAAACTTTCCCTCGCCACGCCCCTTTTTTGAAAAACCCTGTTTAAATTACCACAAGCTAACCTCCCATTTTTAGCTTGCTCTACTCCTTACTCTAACCAGCATAATCAAACACCTAACTTTATATAAACGGGTTGCGCGTTGGTACACAATAAATAATAATGCGAAGCCTCCGTTATAACAGTACATTTTGTTTTTATCTAATATAACAGCTTTTCTTTTCTTTGGAAACCTCTACTTTTATATAAATCATTGAGATCTAAACAAAATAAGGCGCACTTTTGATCACCTCTGCCTAATGAGCGAAAGAGAAGAAGATATGTTTTCATGACTACCAACCTCAGCTTCTAAAAAATCCTCAATTTCGTTCAGAAACCTTTGATTATCTAATATTAAGTTATAAAATTTACTAAACTATTCAAAATACTACCTTCTCACATAATATAAACACATTATTTTGTATGATTCTTTTTTTTATTTACGAATGAAAACTATTATCAAAATTGTAATTGTTCGAACATAATTTCCGAACGTATCACCTCTAGCCAATATACATTGCCCATATTTGAAACTTTGAACCTTATCTAAGATAGAAAACAATATTCTGTACTTTTGATTATTTAACCCATATTTTTATTTAAGTTATACATAATGTTAATTTAACATTCTGTGAGTACAACCTTTTCTCTATACTTATGTGCACTCATTTGACTTGCTTTAGTTCCCAACTCTGCCGCTAGGAGCATCTGTGTTCACCTGTCATAACCTATTCCCGTATTTTGCTAACATTGTATAAAATAAATATTTAGCTCCAAACATAATAATTAGACTGATGTGATGTAATTAACCAGAGTTCACATGTGTAACCAATAAATATGCCGAACACATATTGTGCCACTAACACGCCTGTAAACAAACATGCCTACAAACTCTGTTGCCTACAAACCTGTCAGTTTACAAATATGTCTAAAATAACATGCTCAAGGTTTATACAATCTGCACAGCTATTGTTTCAAGGTGAGATCCACTATAATCTCTAAATTGCTACCTCCAAGGTCAGATATAAATAAACACTATTGTTTTTATTTACTTTTAAACCTCTTCTTTTTTTCAGAAATCAATCCGTGCACATTTGAGAACAATTATTTAAGACTCAAGACTTCAAGAATGAATGTATACCCACTGAAGATATAATGCATTTCGCAAATAACGCTAATTTTTGTTTTCTAAACCAATTTGTATCGAGCTTTCACCTCCAAAACATCAACCAATACTTCCCAAGGACCCAAGGTTAGCATTATCATTCTATTTTATACAAAAGCCAATAAATATTTGAAATATAATAACAAGTGCAATTCTGTACCGTTACAGTATTATAAAGTAAGTTGTAAAGTAAGTAATTTATAACGTTAGTTAGTGAGTTAGAACTTAGATAGCGATGCATTTTATGGGAAAGACACAAGCACAGGACACAAGCTACTTTTGCTCCTCATCCCCCTCTATATTCTATTAACAAGATGAACAGACTGCGGTTTGAGTCATATTGCCAGTAAAATTAGAACAATGCACTATGAAAATCTTAATTTTCTATTTCTCAATGTCATCAGTCATCACATCAGTGTGCAATGTAAAATTAAACCAATTATTTTATGTTTGGAAATATACCTATGCCGTCTAGCTTTAATAATATTCTGACATAACTTCTGTGTATGTAATGGCTGTAATGTAGGTACATTAGTTACTTAGTAGACGGACGGCAGATCGGCGCGTGCCTCTATTTTTGTTAAAGGGATTTCCGCGCGCAGCTGCTGGCGTAAACAAACTCACGCGCAGACCTACTCAACTCCACTTTAGGCTCGCAGTAACGCTTTAGTGACGTATAGCACTAACAGCGTTTGAATATGATGATATTACAGTTACAAAGTTGCGAGATATTGGTTGTAATTTATTGTTATTCGCCGATCAACACGTAGGGCAGGCGTACCGGTTTTGGCCACTGTACCGGTTTTGGCCACTTTTTGCTCTAAAAGTTTTCTAAACAACTTTTAGCCATTCTTGATAAAGGCAATTAAAATAAGGTATTTTAAGGTAATAATAACAACCGTTAGAATACGGTATTTTACTGATTTTTTTTTATTTCTTTAAAATGTTTTTCGAAACATTAGCTACACAAAACAAGTTTTCATTTTGAATTATCTTGAATATTTTCAAAGATATAGGACTTCAAACTTTATAATTAGACAAGGACAGGACGCTATCTTAGTGACGTCAGTGGGTTAGTAGCGTCATAGTCACGCCATAGAAGATTTCGTTTTAGAAAGAGACAGCTATAGTCAAAATCAAACAGACTATAATTCTTTTATTATAAAACAGATTCAAATTATTTTTTCACATTTGGTATTCTTAATTGAAATATTTTTTAACGTCATCATTAAATATCTACATTTCATCAACAGTAAAATACCCTATTCCTTATGTCATAAGATTTTTTTTCAATAAATTCTATTTTCTGTTTGAAAATTTTAAGAAATTTGTTTTGGATGAAATACTTTATAAACCTTTGTTTTTTACAATTACATTGTTGTTTTGCAATTGACTGGTTTCTAGCGCATTAGAATATATTGATTTTACTATTTTTCTATTTTACTATTTTGTTATTTTTCACTGTAGGCAACTTTTTGGCCGAAGATGTAACTGTTTTAGTTAAGTTTGGCTTTCTAGACTAAGTATGGCTGTTGTTGTCACAATAAATAAAAATTAAAAATTAAAAAATTACCTGGGTTTGGTTTTGATTTTTCGCAATACTTACAAAAGTTTAACTATCAGTAAGTGGCCAAAACCGGTACATTTGGCACCTCTCACACATTGTGTGTAATATAAAAAAAACTATATTACTTTTATAAATTTGAAAAATGTACCTTTAAAGGTAGATAAATTATCTATAATTTAAGATATAATTTGTGTCTTAAATACCTAAGACCATTTAGTACTTGGTGCTTAAAAGTAAAAAAATCATTAAAGTGGCCACAACGGGTACCTCTACCCCACATGAAATTCCGTACAAATGAGATGTAAGAAATATTAATTAAGTATCTTAATAGTAATTTAATGGATGGCCCCTTACTTGTAACGTAATTTATGGATGGAATTATAATGTTGAATTCACTTTTCAAGTCGGCCGCAAGTTCGTAAACACATCGTATATGCACGTGTCCGTCTATTTTGTAAGCAGACGCAGTAATTGAGCAGCAGGCATAAAGTTGGGATGGAGCTCCATCAACGTCTAGCGCAGATTCCGCGGGCTTACGCCGCGTGTGAGCGCGAACGGCCCGGATTCCGCGATGAGCGCGGACGGCCCGGATTCCGCGGCGATCCTTCGGAACTCGGTGAACTGTGCGGTGTGCTATCGAAGTATAAACTTAGAGCGTTTTTATTTGTGATAGAACTGAAATATAAGCTGTTTTAAAAATGTGCTGTTGAAATTGATTGACTACTCATTCACGTCACGTTGCGTTGGCAAGCTCAGAAGCCGGATTCGGATCTTCGCCTCCAATGTTAAAGCAAGACATCTTATTCTATATTGTACCTGTTCTAACCATCTAATCTTCGTTTTTATATTTGCCAACAAATCTGTTACCTAATTGGTAAGCTAACGGGTCGGTACTCAGCCACTACTCAAAAGTTCCAAGCCCAACCCGCCACCGCCGGCTCCGGTGGCTCGGGCGTACCCTCCCGACCTGATCCACTGCACCACATCCATTGTTTACGAGCGCCGGGAATAGCCACCGCACACCGCCGCGGGCGCCGCCAAGCACTTCCCTCTTCCCAACACTTGCCGCTTTAAGAGCTTTCCTAATCGCGGAAACCAGTTACTGGAATACGACGTAGATGATAACCATCTCATCTATTTCGGTAGAAAAAGACTACCTATTGGTGGTATAAATTGTTTATATTATATTGAACTTTTTGGGTATTTCAGTAAAGAAAAATGTTGCACGAACCATTATCAAATATTTACATACGAAATCGACTATTATTCTTCTCGAAGATAATGAATATTCAATACACCATGTTTGTTCCCATTTGTATAATTCAATATTGTTTGAGACGATAATACACGCTGCAGGAAAACAACGTTTCTGAAAAAGCGAGCAAACAGCAATAATTGGATTGTAAATTGTGATCGAATCGGATCGTTTATTTAAAGTCCGACTTATTTGGCCTTCTGTTGCACAATTTACGGCAGAAGCGTATTTACTCAGGCCATGTTTTGCCGTTGAACACCTAAATATTGATCTTAGAATTACATTATTGCGTCTATTTTTATATAAAGTGTGCATCGTGTTCATCATGGACCTGTTTTTTAAAGAGTTATATTGTGCAGACATTTTCAATATTTTTGTTAACAAATCCATTCATAAACTACCTACATCTTTCTCTCGAATAAGCTCGAAGCTACGCTCTCTCGAGTGAAAACACACGTTTCAACAGTACACATACTTTGTAGAGTACATTAAACTGATGCTGAGAGACTACAATTTATAATCTTCAATTTCAAGTGTCATATTTACTTGAATCTGCAAACCACAAAGTCATTATAATAAATAAACAATGTATGTTCCCAGACTGTATATTCACGCAAAATAATGATTGAATGTAAGTAACCGCCTTGAAACGTTGAAACCTATTAAACGAGTTGTCAACACAAGCACAGTATATAATAATATATATGCTACACAAGTGTCTACAATCATTACTGTTGTATTTATGTGGGCTCTCATCTAAAGCTAGTTAAGCTGACGAGTCGAGATGACAACAAAATGAAGAGAGAGCCATTGCATCCGGGAGTTATGAGTCTGGTCAGAACTCGCGCTCGACGGTTCAATTGGACTATGGATACTTAATAAGGACCGAGACTGGCTCTATTAGGCTTACAGGGTTCTTATAGAGACACAGTTCACGTTCCCGAGCAAGCTGTATATTCTTGATATTGTATTTTATCGACCGTGTGCTACTTTGACTGCAAGCTCAGGACTTGGCACTAAACCTAAGACAAATTGTCATCCGTTATTGCTAGTTAGCCGCCTTGCTTTCGCGACAAAAACCTTAAACAGTTAACGGCTCACTAGTTAAAAAAAAGAACTACTTTCATATCATGGTATGGTATTAGTGAGAAAAGATTTCATGAATAGTAAAGCTTTCGGAGTAACTTGTGTTGAGGGAGCTTAGCGCATCGCTTCCACGTGAAAAATTTAAGCGAAGATGTTGTTCCCAACAAAGTTTGCTTCAAATTTATGTACCAGTAGGTACTAGGCTTACCAGAATTAAGATTAGAGTAAGATGTATTTATCCCTTCCGAAATAATGGTTACTTTACGCAGCTTACCTATACATATTTTTCTCTTTACGATAGCATCATTACCCACGTAACAAGGGTGCTAGGGTAATTCCTGCGCACTTTATATTTCCCATCAATGTCCGCAGTGTTAATAGCGCCGCCGGGCGACAGCCGACAACGGCCGACATCAGCTCAACGACTCCGATCCGATTATCCGATGTTTATTACTTCGATAATATAATACTTTATTGAGGCGGCTTTATAGAGGGGCTAATAAATTTCTCCTGATTTCTCTCGTATCTAAGTTTATGCAGCTGCCCGTTTCGAAAGCGAGATCTCGATTAAACATTATTTATGCCCGGAGTCCATTCTCCCGATCATCGCTCCGACGCTATCGGCCATCCTGAGCCGGCCCTGATGGTCGATGGCTTTACTCGTTATTATGATATAACTAGTTTCTTTTCCGCTTACGCTTACTAAGAAATATTTTTAATGCACGTATCACAATATGTTATGTAAAACGAAAGCAATTTTGACATATTCAAAATGAGAGGGCTTTGAAGAGCTTTTAGAGCACAGAATCAGAGATCGTTTTTGTATGTGCTATCTGAGCAGATGAAAACAACTTTATGGTGAATGAATTTAAGGCGCTACTCGGGAAAAGTATGGACTTTTAGATTTAAAAACTACTTATAGGACGGTTACAGTTGTGACAAATCTGGTAATCCTTACTTATCCTTACTTTCTTACTTATATTATAAATGCGTTTCTGTCTGTCTGTGTGTTACACAATCACACCTAAACTACTGAACCGATTTGAATGAATTTCGGTACAGAGATTATCTAGAGCCTGAGAAAGGACATAGGCTACTTTTTATTCCTGAAAAATATCACCTTCCCGCGGGATAACGTCGTGTAGTACACGCGGGCGAAGCCGCGGGCGGAAGGCTAGTAAGATATATTTTTCTTCATACTTTTATCTAGATTCGTATAGTTTTAAAAACACGATTTTATGATTTTGCCTCGACACTTTTTCTTTTCGAAAAGACCTCTAAAATACGAAAATTCAAGATTATTCTTAAATGGGGTTACACTATTGGAAATTGGTTTAATTAGTGGGCACCAATAATATTTATTTATCGTATAGAAGCATTTTTTTTTAAAATCGCGGTAGTTTTTTAATTCGAATTGATTTTGTGTTTTTTTTGCCTAATCTGCAAAATCGGTCTCGCTCCCGCGCGCGTCGTTTTGTCATTGCTATCTCACGATGTCGAGTATCGCCTTAACTGATTTATTTATGATTTGCGTAACAAAAGCTTCATCAAGAGCAAAGGATTCAAAGTATAGATTTGGAGTCGTTTTATTACGAACACGGTTGTCGGCAAAAATAACTTAATTCGCACACTACCATACCTAAAGGACTGATAAAATCACCAACCGATCTGTCACCATCTTCACAATTTTGATATGAAGAAAAAGACTTGAATTTATTTGAGTGGGCTAAATAAAACCCTTCATGAAAAAAATCGACCTTTAACCGCCTCTGTGGTCTAGTGGTTGGTTCATACCACCGATTTCAGACCAAAAGGTCCTAGATTAGATTCCCAGTGGGGCTACATAAAACTACTACTTCTTTCTCCTAGAAACATGGGTCGAAATACGACAAAGATTTTTGGACTCCCCATACTAAATTGATCACGTGATCAGTCAGATTTGTATGAAGAGTCAAAAAGATTTTGTCATATTTCGACCTATGTTTCTGGGAGAAAGTTGTTCGCATACCGATTCTGAGTAGATCTTAAAAGTTTGTGCACTGATAAAAAATTTACCCTGTATAGAGGCTACGAAATATTAATAATAATTAATAATAGTTTTGGAAGTATTTTAAATGTAATGAAAGGGAACATTAATAATAATTATAATTAATAAAAAAAATAAAAAAAAGTCAACGTGACAGATCATTCTTTTCACATTTTATTCAATTTTATTGATTTTATTCGGTAATATTTTATGTAAAGGTCAAAATTCGTATTTAACTGTAGTACCATAATATTTATTACCTTGCATCGATACCAAAACAAAAAGAAGATTACATTACTTTGCAATATTTTTAAAAATGAATCCCTGTATGACAATGTCATACTTCACAACAAAACCAATACAAACAAAAATTTGATATTGAATGAATAAATAGATGTTGACGAGAAGCCAAACAGCACGTCTACCACCTCCGGGCTCGTCACCTCGCTCCGCCTCGCAGTTGTCGGCAGCTGCCTCAGTGCCGTGTGTTCAGCTGACATCTGCAGTTGCGTCGAGCGATAGTGACGAGTACTTCTCTCCGCCGACGTCGCCACCACCTGTACGCCGGAGGAGGGGCCGGCCACCGAAGAGTTTGGGGCTTCTGGGGCAAACGGCTCCGGTCAGGGCCCCCGCTCCCGGTGGAGTGCAGCGCATGCGATGGACAATTTCCATCAATGAAAATGTCATGCGCGCATATTTTGAGGCAACAGAGGCAGGAACTAATCTTACTGCGTATCGTGTTCGGATGCTTTCTCTGTTTCAGGCTCTCGAACCATCGATCAACGTTTTGGCTCAACGACTGTCGGATCAGGTGCGTGCCATTCAACGGGGTCACTTGTAGGATGACTCTGTACTTGATCGGCTCCGTACAGAGGTGCAACGTAACCATATCAGTACTACTGCATCGCAGGCGGCAACTCAAGCTTCTGCCGCGACCACGTTGCAAGCTGGCGTTGGTGGCTGATGGTGGTGGTGGAGATGATATGGTTACTACTGTAAGTCCCCAATACAATGATATTTTGAGGAGTACTCTTGAAGATGTAGTTCTGGAATTTCGATCGACTTCGATTCACCTTAGACCTCGGCTTCCGCGTTTTCCCATGCACAAAAAAAATAGGGCGCTGATGTGTGCTTTAGATTCACTACTATCAAATTACTTTGATAGTAGTGAAGACCTGGCTGATACTCATTCGATCTTGTATTGTGCGGCTATTTCGGCTTGTCGTGTTGCTCATGTCAAATTTCCAAATACTGACACAGCAACACGCCCACGTCTGGCTGTACCAGCCTGGCAGTGTAGGATTGAACGTCGTATCAGTGAGGCTAGGGTACTCATCGGTAAGCTCAGCTGCTTTAGGGAGGGCAACATGCGCCCTAGGGTCATGCGCTTTGTGAAGCGTGCATTCCTGGGGACTGGTATTAGTCCTCAAAATTATATTTCATGTGTCACAGAGCGCATCGACTTCCTGAAGCAGAAAATTTGTGCATGGGCAAATCGTATTCGAAGGTATAGGGTGCGAGTCGATCGCTTTACTCAGAACCGCATGTTCGAGAGAGATCAACGATGTGTTTATGCATCCTGGGAGCGATCGAATCAGAGTGATACTGATATGCATCGACCGGATGATGATGCCATGATTTCTTTTTGGCACAACATCTGGTCTGTGCCTGTCACTCACTCTGAAGGCGCGTGGATAAGGGATGTTGAGCGTTCGTGTGAGCTTATACCTGAGATGAATGAAGTAACCATTGACTACCAAGACGTAGTTTGTGTAGTTCGTTCCTTACCCAACTGGAAATCTCCAGGCCCGGACGGACTGCACAATTTCTGGTATAAATGGTTACCTAGCTCGCACGTTTGCTTAGCATCTCAATTTCAAAGTGCTTTATTATCTCGATCGCTTCCAGGATTTATGACAACAGGCATAACCCATCTGCTCCATAAATCTGGTAGTACTGCGGACCCCAAAAACTATAGACCTATCACCTGTCTGCCAACAATTTATAAAATTCTAACGTCCATTTTGAGGTCGAAGATTAATAAACACATTGACCAAAATTCTATTATGTTCGCCTCTCAAAATGGATGTAGGAATGGGGCCCGTGGTACTAAGGAGCTACTCCTCATTGACATGGCTATTAACCAACAGGTTCGTCGAAACCGAAAGAACCTGTCGACTTCCTGGATAGATTATAAGAAGGCCTATGATTCCGTACCGCATTCGTGGCTCATGAGGGTGCTGGAGTTGTATAAAATAAATACAACTCTACGCACTTTCTTGATACCGTGCATGCGAAAATGGAAAACGGTCCTTTTCTATCCAGGATCTCGACGGGTTCTAGGTCAGGGCGACCCTATAAAAATAGAGCGAGGTATCTTCCAGGGTGACGGTCTGAGTCCATTGTGGTTTTGTCTGGCCTTGAACCCTCTGAGTACACTTCTCGAGAGTTCAGGATTAGGCTACCGTTTACGGAGAAATGGTCAAGTAATATCACACCTGCTATACATGGATGACCTGAAACTATTTGCCCATAGCAGTTCTCATTTGACAGCGTTACTGAAGGTTACTGAAGCTTTCAGTAATGCCATTAAAATGGAATTTGGTGTGGACAAATGTGCAGTCATGCATGTAAAGCGTGGTCAGATAATGGAATCCACGGGTATACAACTCTCGGATTCTATTAATCTTAGATCTCTCTCCGTTAACGAAACCTATAAATATTTAGGTATGTCACAGGCATTAGGCATCAACGATGCTGACATGAAACAGTCGTTGAGTGAGCGTTTCTTGGGGCGCCTCTCAAAAGTCCTTAAAAGTCTTTTGTCTGGCGGAAACAAGGTTCGCGCATACAATGGATGGGTCATGCCGCTACTGATGTATTCCTTTGGCATACTTAAATGGACTCAAACTGAACTTGATGCCCTGGATAGAAAAGTTCGTACATTGCTAACAGCACACCGCATGCATCACCCACGTTCATCGACCATGAGATTGTATATCCCGCGGAAGTGCGGTGGTCGTGGCTTCTTAAATGCTAAGACATTGCATAACCGCGAGATATGCAATCTTAGGGAGTATTTTCTCCAAGTCGATATTGGGTCTCATAGAGATGTAGTTGCTGTTGACAATGGACTGACTCCTCTATTTTTAGCAAAAGAAAACTGGCGCAAACCTGTAGTACTTAGTACTTCCGCAACACTGTGTGGCAAAGCAAGGAGTTACATGGCAGATTCTACCGGGCTCTCCATGGGCCCGACGTAGATTTATTAGCCTCAGTATCCTGGCTCCGTTTCGGTGATCTTTTTGGCGAAACCGAAGGTTTTGTCTGTGCAATTATGGATGAGGTTGTGATGACGAATAACTACCGAAAGTATATCCTAAGGGATGGCACAGTGGATATTTGTCGAGCGTGCCATCGTCCGGGTGAATCCCTTAGGCATATAATCTCCGGTTGTTCTCGTCTCGCAAACGGCGAGTATTTGCATAGACATAACCAAGTGGCCAGGATAATACACCAACAACTTGCTCTGAAACATAGTCTTGTGGCATCCGAGGTGCCGTACTAAAGGTATGCACCAGAACATGTCCTTGAAAATAGCCATGCCACATTGTATTGGGATCGATCTATCATTAGTTTCTTGCCGGTTCTTCTCGTTACAAGGCCTCCCGCCGTAGGATTTGCGAACCGATAGCGTAGCTTCATTGACGTTCACAAGTGCTGTATCAGCCTAAAATGAATAAATGATTTTTGATTTTGATTTTGATTTTGATTACAGACAGGACTATTGTAGCTAATAAGCCTGATATTGTATTGATAGATCGACACGAACGCCGCGCAATAATTGTTGATGTCACTGTTCCCCATGACGACAACCTTGTGAAAGCTGAAAAAGATAAAGAAAACAAATATCTTGATTTAGCTCACGAGATTGTTGACATGTGGGACATTGATTCAGCAATTATTATTCCGATAGTCATATCTGCCCATGGTCTGATAGCCAAGAGCCTCGATAAACACCTTAAGAGGCTTGCGTTAGGTGGATGGATCGGGAGTCAGATGCAGAAGGCAGTACTTCTGGACACGGCCCGTATAGTGAGAAGGTTCCTGTCTCTGGATCCTTAACCATCGGTAGCTGGGACCCTGATCTTGCTACCGTTGGGGAACTGCATTTTTGTATTTTTAAATGTTATATTTTTTAGTGTTATACATTGTAAAAATTTAATGTTTAGAAATATAATTTTGTAAGTATTTAAAATGTAATAAAGGGAATAATAACAATGAATGATAATAATTAATAATAAGTAATAATAATCAATAATAATTATTGTAATAATAATTAATCATAATAATTAATCATAGTAATGATAAAAATAATAAACCAACTTATAAGTACACACCGGCTTATATGAGTTAAACGCCCCCTCTCTTCTAGCCCAAATTTGCGTGCCCAACAGGGTCCATAACAATGGTCTTTTATTATGTACGTAACATCTCTGTTAACATTATGGTTTAGCAATAAATTATTTGATTTGATTTGATTTGATAATTATATTGTATTCGGTTTGGTAGGTGGTAGGACTTGTTCTTAGTCCGCCTGGCTAGCTACCACCATCTTATCGAAGTCTGACGCCATAACAATGATTTTTTCAGCATTGTTGTGTTCCGGCAGTTAGAGATAAGATAGCAAGTTTTTTTTTTTTTTTATCCACAACGGGGTAGCCCTTAGCCTTCATCACACCTGATGATAAGTGGTGATAAGGTGGAAGCGCACTACTCCCGGAATCCTCAATCACTGAGGAACTGGCTATCTTATCTGGTTTCTCAGTGATTGAGGATTCCGGGAGTAGTGCGTTTCCACCTTCGGCCTTATCACCACTTAACATCAGGAGTGATGAAGGCTAAGTGCTACCCAGCTGTGGATAAAAAAAAATCGACCCGTCTCACAACTATCTTATATTTCATTTTCAATAATAAAAATTGCAAAATTGTGAATGCAAAAAAAGTAAACATTACACAGCGAAACTTTTTAATTAACGTATCTACGTAATTACGTCTATGTTTGAAACAATCAAAATGTCACCAAGTATAATGTACGACATAGAGAAGCAATCAATGTTTTGAAGTTATACCTAAAATCTGCAGCTATAGGCTGAAGCCTACAGTGGCAGATTTTAATTTTTACCAGTAGGCTGACCTACTGGTAAATCCACCATTGCCTATTTTACCAACACATCGCGTCGCCTCAGTTTACAAGTTCCGTGACTACATATATAAAAGATAACAGAATAAAGATGTAAATTTTGTAAGCGTTAAAAAGTGTATAATAATCCGTAAAAAAATGTTTGTCTTTTGAAGAAAGCATGTTTAGTGTATAAAGTTTTATTTATTCATACCTACATCTAACTAACTTCACTAGCAGGTTCATTTGGCAACCACTTGTTTGCAGACATCATAATTCATAAAATACATCGGCTGTAATAAATGGCACCGACAGTAGTCAGACTGTTCCTCCGAGATGTATTGTGATTTATACGCGAATTATGCTCGTTAACTCTTAAATGGTCGTCGTTACAATTGAGACCATTGTTTATACTCGCCACAGATTAGATAATACTGCAAACAGACGCACGTGATGAGACTGACCTCGTAAGACAATAACTTGGTATATTTCTAGTCTTCAGTTGAAACTACACATTTTACTGTTAAGTATAAACAAAAAAGTATATTGTATAAAGATTTAGCTAAAAGATATTTTATCATTAAGATAAGAAAGACATTACTATCCGAAAGTAAGCCTTATTCTTGGAATAAAAGTTTCGTCGAATGCAGCCGTCTTTAATCCAGGAACTAGGTTATTATTATTAAGGTTATTATATTTTTGCAGAGTTGAGATGTTTAATTTTTCAGTCAAATCAAGTGTCGCCGTCTATAAATCTCAAGTCTATGGTCGGGCCTATTTTGGGCGGCGCCTAATGGCGGGCAAGTTCAAGTTCAGGCGGCGACCGCGACGTTGGTCGTCTGCTATCTGTCGATCACTGTCGACGCGATCAGCGCCGACGACGCGGGATCGAAGGGAAACGGTGATTCGACTTCCGCGTGCTTCCTTAATCTGTCGACCTCGAAGTCGAATGGAATTCGATTTTTATGGATAGGACGGCTATTTTAAAGTATAGGATTCCGACCATTCGAATTCGAAAGCCTATTCCATAGAAATCACTGAATCCACAGTAATTCAAAGCCGTATCTTACATGTGTGATCGTGTGTTGTTGTGGCTCCAATAGCTTTCCATTAAATTCGTGTTTACTGCCGCCATTACAAGAGTTATCGCTGAAACTGTTGTTAAAACTAACAGCCTTGTGGATAATGCTAAATGAACTGTGCAATTTAAAGAGAAATAAATTATAAGTGCCCGCACCATTAGTTTAGAAGCTTTTACTTTTTTATAGGTTTGCTAGAGAGATCGTCCAGCCGGATGTATGATCAGACGACGCTACGATACTAACAGATGGTGATAGGAGTAAATACGAGTGTCTAGAAAATATTAAATGTTTCTCATCTACTGTTTCATACAACTCAGATTCAACACAAACAAGATTAAATTATAATGAATAAATATTACAAAGGTAAAAAAATGTTGTTTCGTTAATTTCCAAGAGAAGAGAATTTATTAGCTTCGCCTGTAACTAAGTCACAATGTAAGAAAATCTTGGAATTCAATTTTAACATTGTTCTGAATTGTCGTATCGATTTGAAATATTTGCAAATTTAAAGGATATCGATGAAAATTCAATAATTTGCTACCATCGAGCTGATCTGATGATGTAGTCAAGAGGTGGGCAATATGACTCTTCAATAGCTGCTATGAAACCCCTCAAGTTTGGGCTCATTTGTTTCGTTATGATGCTATTCGCTACACTTGGTGGTGAGGGTCTGATGACATAAAAGTGTGTTTTTTTTAGTTTTTCAAACTAGGTACTTATTATTTATGTAACATAATTTGCAGTCATAACATAATACTCATTGCTTGGTACGTATTTGCCTTCCCTAATAAGGAATTTTGCCTACCTTTATCTTAGTTTTTATGGGAAGAGTAGCGATATTCTCTTACACGGCATCCTTTCATAGATCATAACAAAATTGGAGCAACCAACACTTGATTATATTAAACTCAGAGAATTCCAAGCCAAAATCCGCGACAAGCATAGCCGTACCAAATAAAACTGCCATATCGAGTAACATATTTTAATTATCTTTCTTGTCATAGTCTTCGTTTGTCATGTGCACCCTGATGACTTTGACCACTTTGGTCAGGAAACAGAGGCCCAGGGCGGCCAGGAACCACAGGTCGAGTCGGTATCTCTCGGTGAGAGTCAGCTGCAGGGCCGGCGAGCGCAGGTGGCTGGTGCCGGTGCTGGCGACCACGTGCACACAGTGGACCAGCTCGGCCTGCGCGGGCTGCACACGAACGTGTGAAAATTTGTTTGTTTGTCCGTCTGTCAAGTCAAAACGGAGCAACCGATGGACGTGATTTTTGGTATGGGGATAGTTTAGAAGCTGGAGAGTGCCATAGGCTACTTTTTATCCTGAAAAAACATCACAGTCCCGCGGGATAACGTAGTGGAATCCACGCAGGTGAAGCCGCGGATGGAAGGCTAGTTTGCTTATATACCTACGGCTTCCTTTCATATATCGGAACAAAATTAGAGCAGCCAGCACTCATCATTAGCATAGCGCACCAGATTCATATTGCCACTTGATTACACTTAAAGAATTCCTTGGCAAAAGAGACAAGCGTAGCTGTACCAAATAAAACTGCCATATCCTTAGAGTAACATATTTTAATTATCTTTCTTGTCATCGTCTTCGTCTGTCATGTGCACCCTGATGACTTTAACCACTTTGGTCAGGAACCAGACGCCTAGGGCGGCCAGGAACCACAGGTCGAGGTGGTATCTCTCGGTGAGAGTCAGCTGCAGCGCCGGCGAGCGCAGGTGGCTGGCGCCGGTGCTGGCGGCCACGTGTACCCAGTGGACCAGCTCGGCCTGCGCGGGCTGCACACGAAGGTTGAATAGGCTGGAAGCTTCTGCGGCGCTGGTGCGGTAGCTGCTGATACAAGAATGGGCTGCAGATAATTTTCAATACTTAATAGTTAACTTTGGCGCAGAAACACGTGCGTGCGTGATTTAGGTATGTGCACAGAAAGTTTTATGTAAATACTAGCTGACCCGGCAATCGTTGTTTTGCCATATAAATTTTATTGGACACGAACTTCGTATAACCTGCCTGACACAATGTCACTTATTAAAAAAAAAGAAATCCTAAGCGGCAAAAATGTCAGTGATTACATACTCTTTGACATACCTTCTCTTTGGAAGCGGCTAAGAAATGACAGTTGTGTGAAGTATGACAGTTTAACGGTTTTCTATACAAAATTACCATTTTTATTTTATAATTTTCCTGGATAAAAAGTAGCCTATGTTACTCTCCAGCTCTCACATTATCTCCATACCGAAAATCTCGTCGATCTGTTGCTTCGTTTTGACGTGAAAGACGGACAAACAAACAAACAAACAAATAAACAAACAAACAAACACACTTTCACATTTATAATATTAGTATGGAGTATGGATGGATATCCAAATTAGATTTTATACTTTCATAGACTCTTTCATTGAAATTTTTATAAAAATACTAGCTGACCCGGCAAACGTTGTTTTGCCATATTAATTATAGTGGACCCGGTAAACTTCGTATCACTAACATCTATTATAGATAGACAGATGAAAATAAATGATCGCGAAGAAGTTTTATACACTGCCTGCAACAAATGTCACTTATTAAAAAGCAGGTAATCCAAAGCGGCTAAAACGTCAGTGATTACAATACTCTTTGACATACCTCTTTGGAAGCGGCTATGGAAGAAATGACAGTTTTGTATAGTACGACAGTTTATCGATTTTCTATACAAAATAATCATTTTTATTTTATAATTTTCCGGAATAAAAAGTAGCCTATATTACGCTCCAGCTCCCAAACTATCCCCATACCAAAAATCGAGTCGATCCGTTGCTCCGTTTTGACGTGAAAGACGGACAAACAAACAAACAAACAAACAAACAAACAAACACACTTTCACATTTATAATATTAGTATGGATAGTATGGATGGATCGGGATTTTTACTATGTTTCAACTTAAGTACTTACCTACTTATTAAAATCGGCCAAGTGCGAGTTCGACTCGCCCATGAAGGGTTCCGTACCCACTTAACGTACCTATTGCTTTAACCTAGCCGAAATTCGACTATAATTTTTCGTCAGCAAAATATAACTTTGTTTTTCATAGAGTTTGTATGAATGACAAAGTTACACTTGCAGTTTTTGAAAATGTGTTATATCTCAAAAAGTACACACTATATCTCATTCAAACCAATTTTCGTTGAAAGTTTTTATTAAGATCTACAGCATATATTTTTTCTAGATTATTCAACTTTTTATTTCAAAAGTTAGAGGGGCGGGGGGGGGGGGGGGGGGCACACATTTTTCCACTTTGGAAGGCTCTATCTTTCAAAATATTGACTTTGAGAAAAAATGATTTGAGATACCTTTATGTCATTTTTAAAGACCTATCTATGGACACCCCACACGAATATATTTGATTAGAAAAATATTTTTAAGTTTCAGTTCTATGTATGGAGAGCCCCCCTTAGTTTTTTATTTCTTTTAATTTTTGTATTAAAATCTTAAAGCGGATAGAATACATCTACCTATTAAGTTTCAACTGTGTAGTCTTAATAGTTTTGGAATAAAGTGGGTGTGACATACGGACGGACAGACAGACAGACAGACAGACAGACAGACATGACGAATCTATAAGGGTTCCGTTTTTTGCCATTCGGCTACGGAACCCTAAAAATCATGGTAAAAGTAATTGTAAATCTATCTATACCTAATCCAAATTCTAATCATTATTCAAATTCATTTTAGTAAGTACTAGCGGCCGCCCGCGGTTTCACCCGCGTGTTTCCCGTTCCCGTGGGAATATCGGGATAAAAAGTACATATAAACCTTCCTCTTGAATCACTCTATCTATTAAAAAAAACGCATCAAAATCCGTTGCGTAGTTTCAAAGATTTAAGCATACAAAGGGACATAGGGAAAGAGAAAGCGACTTTGTTTTATACTATGTAGTGAAGTTTGAGGAAGACGTGATGCCGGTACGAGTATAGAGTTATTATCCTACTAATAATAGGTCTTTACATATGAAATTGCCGTTTTTTTATTTTGTACATATAACTTAACAACTTTTATAATATTAGAAATATATAATTTCTTTAATATTACGTTACATTAAGACCGTATCGAGCAACTTTTGATAATTTAATAACCACGATATTTGATTATTTACATAGAAAAAACTTATTCCGAAAGTTACGACTATTTTTGTTTCCAGAATTTCGTACTTTATTAGTTGTAACTTAGTGAAAAAAAAATTTTTTCTCTTAACGAATGTGTCATTTAGTAGTTAAAATGTCCATAAATACGTGTGTAAAATTTTGTAAATTTACATAATATTAGTCGTTAAATAATAACAAAAACGTTAGTATGGAAAAAAAATAATTACAGAAATCTCCATACAAAACGGCAATTTCATAGGTAAAGACCTATTATTATAAATGACGACCGATTTGGCGCAGGGGTAGGCTACCCACCTTCTGCGCCAGTGGTCTCGGGTTCGATTCCCGAACAAGACAAATAGTTGTGTGCATGAACATGTCTATTTGTCTTGGTCTGGGTGTTTTCTATGTATATTAAGTATGTATTTACAAACAAAAAGTATTTAAGTATATATTTATCCGTTATCAAGTTTTCCATGATACAGTTTCGTAATGAAATTAAAATGGGCTTAGATAATTGGTGTGAATGTAAGAAGTTATTTATTTATTTATTTAAATGTGAAAGTTTGGATGTTTGGATGTTTAGATGTTTGGATGTTTGTTACTCAATCACGCCAAAACGGCTGAACGGATTTGGCTGAAATTTGGGACATAGATACTTTGTAGTCTGGAGAGGAACATAGGCTTTTATCCCGGAAAAGTATCACATTCCCGCGGGATAACGTTGTGTAGTTCACGCGGGCGAAGCCGCGGGCGGAAAGCTAGTAGACTATAAAAATAAATATGAATTTGTAATCAATCATGATTCATTCACGAGTCGTTAACCCACAACTACTGCTGGTTGAATTGATTGACACGGTCTTATTGGTTCAGGTTGCCAAATGTAATAACTTTTATTTTGGTAACGGAAGTGAAACTATTGCAGATCGACTGGAGTTATAATAATATTATGTTCATACATTATCTATGATTTTTTTATTTTCAGAGTTTACAGATAAATCTGAATATTATGTTACCGGCCAAACCGATTTTAGGACAAACTAGTTTTTTCTAGGCCAAATCAGTTCATTGCGTTGGTATTTCAGAGAGTGATAGGTGTGAGATAGTAGTGAGATTTAAGGCGATCGCGACATTTTTAGACATCTTTTTAATTTAGGTGTCACCGACAGTCCCCTATGCAGAGGATGCATGGAGGAAGAAGAAACAGCTGCCCACGTACTGCTGGAATGCAGGGGGGTGGCCCCCTACCGGGCGAGGTACCTCGGCTCGCCGGGCAGCGTCCAGGAAGCGATCACTAATGTGAAAGCTCTTGGAGCGTTCCTGGCTGAGCTGGGCTGGCTGGAGTGATCTGGCCGTGCACCCTCCGGACGCAAAATAGGCGCAATAGACGTCGAGTTGCGGAAACCGCCCGTATTGTTAAGAAGAAGAAGAAGGCGATCGCGAAGCGCAATTTCGTGGTTTTTTTTGTGATCCCGGTTTATCCTACCGCTTAAAGGATGATGAACTGATTTGGCCTAGGAAAAACTAGTTTGTTCTAAAATCGGGTTTGGCCGGTAACATAATATACCTACAAGTCTTGGAGAAAAAATATTTTTACATTTAGAAATTCGAAGAAAAAATTAATAATCTCAGCGATTGTCGACGGCTCGTTGATAAATATGTGAAAACAGTTAGACATGGCACTGAAAAATCTTAATTTATTTAATATGTTGTCATCGCGCGGGATGTAGCGGCGCATGAGCATTAATGAAGTATGGGCTATTTCCGAAACGGGGTGATGAAAAATGCCCGACTTGAGCCCGCTGTCTGTCCGCGCTCGTGGGGCAATCTGTGGTATCTCTGGGCCGACGGCGATCATATTGATAGCGTGAAAGAAAACATTGTTTATTATTGCTTACTAGCTATCCGCCCGCTGCTTCGCCCGCGTGGACTACACGACGTTATCCCGCGGGAGTGTGATATTTTTCCGGGATAAAAAGTAGCGCCAATGCCAAGCGCAAAGTAAAGCCTATGTTCCTCTCCAGGCTTCAAAGTATCTGTGTCCCAAATTTCAGCCAAATCCGTTCAGCCGTTTTAACGTGATTGAGTAACAAACATCCAAACATCTAAACTTTCACATTTATAATATTATTATATATTATATAGTAGGATTAAAACACACCCAAAGACTCTAATTAGTGTCGGAGCATTTAATTTTTACTACACAAAACTTAACAGCATTAGCACATACAAGGTGGAAAGTTGAGATCTAGTATTGTTTACGCAGCATGCTAAGTACAGTCAGGGTCAAATTCGGAGAACCACTTCTGACTTCTTTTCGTGTGGCTGGTACCTCGCCATTCACGCACAGACCCTTTTAATATTTAGTTATGTATTCATCATGTCAGCCGAATGACGCCCACTGCTGGGCATAGGCCTCCCCCAAGGATCTCCACAACGATCGGTCCTGCGCTGCCCGCATTCAGCGGCTTCCCGCGACCTTGACCAGATCGTCGGTCCACCTTGTAGGGGGCCTGCCCACGGATCGTTATGTATTAAACTAGGGTATATAGTACAATGCATAGGGGTGCACACCACCACGGTCCCCCTACAGTCGGTGTGCTTAAAACCGACGCTTGAGAGCTTAGTTGGTTAGGCAGTGGTGCCTACTCTCAACCGTCCCATCTGGTCAGCCCACCCTGAGTGGGTAACTTTATGGGGAGATTGAGAAGATGCTCTCTATTTCTTTCCGGCCTCCTCTCGAGCTTTCGAGCTTGTCAGGGGGCGGGGCAGAGGTTAGAACCGCCCAGCCCTGACGCGCAGCCTTCCTAGACTAGGCGAGAAGGCTGGGCGCGGCGAGAGACAGGCCTGTGTCTGAATGAGTCCAACATGCCGTTAGCGGTATACGAAAAGACTGTATTTGCCCTCACTATAAATAAAAAAAGGGTAATACAATGCATAAGCAATTACGGATAGAAACAACAAGTGAACGGTAAGACACCAGCCACAGGAGTGAGAAGAAGTAAGAGGTGGTTCACCAAATTTCTCCCTGGTTGTACCTGTAGTTAGCGAGTATTTCTCGTATCGCCTCCTGCAGTTTCCACGCGAGGTGATGGGAGAAGTCCACACGGCGAGCAAAGCCGCGGGCCACCGCCAGGTCTGCGTTGAGGAACTGGTCTCCAATGAGGGGGACCACCAGCACTGGTACCCCGCAGTGAACCGCCTCCGTCAGCGCGGAGGTGCTTCCGTCCGTGATGAGGAGCCAAGTGTTGGGATGACCTGATAGTATAATGAAAGTAGATTTCACAAACAAATTAACGAATCAACTAATTTACTAATGATAGATAGGTATGCAGATAAGCATTTTCATATGCTCATACGATTTTGGAGTTATCGTAGAAAAAATCATTTTAACGAGAAAGATGGTACCCCGCAGTGAACCGCCTCCGTTAGCGCGGAGGTGCTGCCGTCCGTGATGAGGAGCCAAGTATTTAAGATACTGAAAAATACTGTGTCAAGCTTTTTCTTCACGGTCTTATGTTAAAAGTCTTAGATACGAATATGTATCGACCTTCATCCATCTGTTTAATTGATGAATTATTGTGGCATGACCTCGGCAATACGCGCACGGGGCAATGCCGTAGCGGCGCGTCCAGACGCCACACCACCAGCTGCTGCAGCTGTTCGAACATCTCCAGCAGCCGGCTCTTCATGTACTGTGGCATAACCTCGCTGTTCAAGAGACCTCGCCCTGACACCACCAACTCACACAGGGTAGCCTGCGCAGGCACCTTCGCCAACACGCGCACGTTGGCGGCGCGGTGCGGTGGCGGAGCGTCCAGACGCCACACAAACAGCTGCTGCAACTGCTCGAACATCTCCAGCAGCCGGCTCTTCATGTAGGTGCTGTGGCATGACCTCGCTGTTCA
This sequence comes from Crambus lathoniellus, assembly GCA_949710035.1. Classification (NCBI taxonomy): domain Eukaryota; kingdom Metazoa; phylum Arthropoda; class Insecta; order Lepidoptera; family Crambidae; genus Crambus; species Crambus lathoniellus. Next base: position 434,408 of record OX453301.1, on the reverse strand, counting down.
AGAGACCTCGCACCGACACCAACGACTCACACAGGGTAGCATGTGCTGGCACCTTCGCCAATACGCGCACGTTGGCGGGGCGGTGCGGTGGCGGCGCGTCCAGACGCCACACTACCAGCTCCTGCAGCTGCTCAAACATTCCAGCAGCCGGCTCTTCATGTACTGTGGCATGACCTCGCTCTTCAAGAGACAGCGATTGCAAAAACGGCTGCAAAAAAGCTGGGCCTCCTCTCAAAGGCTAGACGCACAAATTCGTCCGTGCATGGAGTACTGCTGTCACCTTTGGGATGGGTCCGCGAAGTATCAGCTAGCAATTTTAGACTCGATTGAAAACTGTGCAAAGCAGCTCATTGGAGACACAACTTTAGATAAAGATAAACTACAAAGTCTCAATCAACGCCGTAGAGATGCTAGCTTATCTGTGTTCTATAGGATATACTTAGGAGAGTGCGCACAGGAACTCCATGATCTTGTTCCTCCTGCCCCTTTCCACCATCGGAGTACAAGACGCAGGTTAGCTTACAATCCCTACATAGTAGACATTCCACCCGTCCGTACGAAGCGCTTTGCTAATTCTTTCTTGATACGAGCTGCTAAAGATTGGAATACGCTGCCTGCGCATATGTTCCCCGATCATTACAACCTTGGCCTCTTCAAGGCAAGAGTGAATGGGCACCTACTGGGTAAGCATGCACACTCTAGGCAGCATCCATTCTGCTTAGCAAGATGGCGGTCAAATGCTTAACCAGTTTTTATAAAAAATATAATAAAAAAAGACCTCGCACCGACACCATAGACTCACACAGGGTAGCCTGCACAGGCACCTTCGCCAATACGCGCACGTTGGAGGGCCGGTGTGGTGGCGGCGCGTCCAGACGCCATACAACCAGCTGCTGCAACTGCTCGAACATCTCCAGCAGCCGGCTCCTCACGTGCTTCGGGATGTCTTCGCTTCTCACGTTCGCACCCAGGTCCATTAATATTACCCCGTGCTTAGCAGTGTCCAAAAATGCTTGGAATTTCTGTGAAAACAAAATGTTTACAGTTTACAGCTGTCTTTTTGCTCTTAGTATTACAAATACATTTAAATTTTTAAATCTGTTAACCCATCCGGCGTTAAAATGTATTTACAGTTAATGAGAACAACTTATATCGAAATAGTTATACGACCGTCTGCGGTATTTATCTAACCGCAAAGCTCTTTTTTAATACTACCTAATACCAAACGTTTCCGTTAGAAATCTCGTAAACACGCGGATTTTCGCCAGCAAATCTGCACTAAATTTAACAGAACTTTCCTGTGATTGGCAACGTCGATATCAATCGGAAATATTGGCGAGATGACGTCATGGCGAGGATTAGTTTTATCCGCAGCCGCATTCGTGGAGAGCGTTTAACAGCTAATATCGGGCGCCGGCGCCTGCGCAGAGTGCGCCGACACGTGAGCACTTACGGCCGCGGGCGCCGCACCAACACTTGACTACAGATGAAGATGAATAACATAACTAATTTAATACATAACAATGAATCACTAGATACATTGAGTGGTTTGGAGAACTAATAGAAGCGTATGTCTAATTAGAGTAATTTAGTAACACTAATGGCAAATCTACGAAAAGAACACCAATCCCTGCAAATACCAGAAACAAAAGAAATGTTCTGTAAAGTCTGTATTGTGAATAATAATTTGGAAGTTGTACCTTTGGTAAAGGTTTAACAGGCAGCTCTAGGTGGTGTCCGCCCACCAGGCGAGCGTTTAGCGGCAGTGGTAGCGGCTGCCCCAGCGGAGGATGGGAGCCGACCAGTAGTAGCGACGCGTTGGCGACCACCATCTCGTACGGGGCCATTGACACCCCGCGTGTGTGCAGTGCCTCCCCGTATAACGATTCGTACAGAGGCAGCTCGACGTAGTCTGTGTAGAAGCTATGAAAAAGGAACCCTATAGATATATATTTGGCATTTGGTTTACGAGTCTTAATTTCCAGGAGTTAAGACACGAAATCCTAACATGAAATTCAGAAAGGACGATGGTACAAAACGTCCCCCACAACCCATTTGCGACGAACAGATTTATAATGTCTCTCAGATGAAAGACAGACTACTTTTTAAAGAAGAAAGAAGAAGAAGAACTATGGCGACATCCCCCAAATGTGTGGGAATTCTGGAAAATATTATTTTAATATTGTTATTTATTAAGAAAGTAACACCTACGTTAATAAAAAAATCTTTGATTTTGACATTTAATATAGCTATTAATCTCTTTATAGATACGTATGAAATAGTCGACACACAAAAAAGAAATGTTGGGGGGACGGGTCCCATACAAATTTGCCCATTGCCCTTTTCGTCAGAAAGCAAAACAGTCAGTGACTTAAATAATTCCCTTATTCCATCATGAGAAACCCTTGATTATCTAATAGAGCTTCATACAAGTCATTAATTGATTTGCAATGTACAAATAGTTTATTAATTTTTGAACCGTTCTTACTGAGTCACAACCGCTGAAGAAACCTGCTGCCAGAGCTGCAAAGCCCTCGTTTTGACGGTGAAGGGCGGGGTGGGGGCCCCGTCAGCGTAGGGCCCCGCGCTATATGCGGCGCTGGGCCCCTCGTGCACCAGCCGCAGGGCCCCGCCAGCGTCCCCCGCCGTGTACCACACCAGGGGACACCCGTACAACAAGCCAAGTCTGAAATAATTACATGACACACGACAATACTAATTAAATTAAGGACTTGTAATTGGGAGCGCTATTGTTTTTCGTATCAGAATATTTCAAAAAATAACTCGCACACAAGCCATTTATCTCTACTAACTGTAACACACTCTACAATTACAATATGTAACGAAACGACGCATATCTATAAAGGAAGACCTAGTAAAACAAATTACTAATAAATACACTTTCAATTATGATATCTGTGTATGTGATGATATTCTACTATAATATTATAAATGTGAAAGTTTAGATGTTTGGATGTTTGTTACTCAATCACGCCAAAACGACTGAACGGATTTGGCTGAAATTTGGAACACAGATACTTTGTAACCTGGAGAGGAACATAGGCTACTTTTTATCCCGGAAAAATATCATATTCCCGCGGGATAACGTCGTGTAGTCCACGCGGGCGAAGCCGCGGGCGAAAAGCTAGTAATAGATATAATAACGCACAAAAAGCTCGCTTACCACCAACGTAAGCATCGCTAAATATAGCCAAGAAATGAAATCAATTAAAATTATAAAAGCAGTCTAAGATTATTTGGAGTAAGTGTCCTTCAAACTTTGCTGTAAATACTGTAATGGTTTCTTTGAAGTCTGTGTAAATTACTTCCGATTTTAATATTTAAGTTTGAAGCGTTTCGGCTGTCGTAGGCTTCTTGCCCGCAAAACCCAGTGGCTGACACTTTGAATTATCTGCCGAGGAGGCTGTCTGCTGGGGTGGCAACTGTCAAATGTTCTCGATTCTTGAGCAATTAAAATTAATTCAGTTAACGATAGTGAAACCGAAATTCGCTTATTTGCCCCAAATCCAGTGGACCAATAATTCAAAACCAATGTTATTCGACTAAGTTGTAACTTAATAAAGATAAATTCAGAATCAGCAATTATGATAGTAAATTCCTTTATAATAGCGTTTGCGGCAACAAAGCAATTTGGGTTATATGCTAATAATATAAATATGTATTACTTAGGCTTTATTCTGTGTATTTAGAAATTGTATGAGCAACTACGATTTGAAAGACATGTTTTTTTCTCCCAAATTATTTCAACTTCAATAAAAAAATTGCCGTAGCGAAATTGCACTCAAAGTTGAAGTTATAAGCTGAAACTGAAAATTGTTGCAGTATATAATACAGGGTGATTTTGAAGTCATTAGCATCCATTCATATTTTCATTTGTTATACTTATACATAGTGATCAATTACTGAGTATTTCACATGATTTTATAGGGATCAAAAAATAATAATTTTACATCTTGGATTGGCCTTATATTTGCGGGAAGGGCTACGACTTCAATGTCATCCTGTAGAAGTCAAACTGAGTGCCCAAGGTGGTGCCAACACTGAATGTCAATCTCAAAATTAATGCGATATTTTTTAATCTGCGGTAAAGATACTTACGGAGCAAGCAGCGTGCTATGTGCCCAGTGCGCGACGACCGCCTCGAACTGCACCGCCGGGTCCACTATCATCTCCCGAACGGCTTCATGCAGCAGCATCCGACGAACAGCTTCCACTGCGCGCCGCTGGGCCTGGCGAGGAGTGAGGGGCGCCAGAGGCAGTGACTGTAGGTCCGGTCTGAAGGCATCTGGCACAGAGAATTACCCAACATAGTAATTTAAAAAAAAATTTCTTGAATCATTTTTGAAAAATTGAAAATGAAGTATTTTGAAAAAATCGACCCGTCTCACAACCAGCACCGATGGGACTCGAACCCACGACCTTTCGCTATCTGGGTGACTGCTCTAACCACTGAGCTCCGGAGCTACGAAGTCGTTCAGCTCAGTGGTTTTTCTAAATACTTAATTTTCAACTAAATTTCTAGGTTTGACAATAGATAATAAACTGACATGGAAACCTCATATTGACGATTTAATAAAGAAATTAAACCAATTTTCATATGCTCTTTATAAGTTAAGGAAGGTTGCCAGTGTTAAAACGCTCTTGACAGCCTATCACGGATATGTTACGTCAGCACTAAGATATGGAATAATGTTTTGGGCTAACACGACCGACAAGCAAAGTGTCTTCAAAGCTCAAAAGAAATGTCTTAGATCAATGTTCGGCCTAAAGCAAGATGATACATGTGAACCGTACTTCCGCAAATATAAAATTCTCACTTTGCCATCTATGTACATAAGCGAGATTGCAAGCTTTGTTCGAAATAATCCAATTCATTTTGAAATGAATGAAATGAATGAAAATCGTCGTGAAGGCACACTAAAAGTAATCCATGGATGTAAAACCCTTCTCCGAAGAATGAGTATAAATTGCATGGCACTTAAAATTTATAATAAAATTCCATTAAATATCAGATCGATTAAAAACAATAATAGGTTTAAAAGTGCGCTCAATGGCTTCCTGGCTGAAAAATCTTATTATGACATACAATCTTTTTTTGATGACAAAATATAATTAATAACGTAAATATGCTCGTATGTTAAACAATGTTGAAAACACGTAGTTACTGACTGACATCTACTTGCCTCTTTATTTTCTTTATATATATATTACTTAAGACATGACTAATGGAATTAATAAATAAGAATGACTAATAATAATAAATAAGATTTAAATTTTAATAATTATACATCAATGTTCGTATACCTTTAGTTAGGTGAATCATGGCTGTACCTTTTTTATTTTTTATGTGACATCTTGTAATACCCATGCTTATGAACTAATAAATGATTTGATTGATTGATTGATAAAAACTTTTCAATAATAAAAATTGCATTGTTAATGCAAAAAAGTAAAAATTTAAATAATTTGAATCATTTTTGTATGTAGATACAATATTGTACCTACTATGCGACATTGAATTAAAACAATCCGAAAGAAATGTAGGTATAAACAGTTTCAACTTTCAAGTGGAGCTTATTCGTGAGCGTATGATGTCAACAGCAAGTTTTCAAAAGACCGCGAAACGAATGTTTTCATCCAAACTAAAATAAATGAAGTTAGCGTGTGTGGTAATTTTACTATGCCCTATAAAGGGATAAGATACCTAGATAGACAGATAGAAAAATGCAGAATGTTGCCATATCTTGTACTTGTACATATACGACCATGTGTCACACTTCTGTAAAAAAACTCAACTGGCTTCCTATTTGCCGGGCGCAGGGACTTACATATTCTAATACTTCTCTTTTCTATTATTTTCGGAGTCCTTACCTCAAAGAGTGTTTCTCCTTTCGCCCTTCTTCTGTACATTGCACCTTACGGTCTTCCTTTAACCTTGTCCTTGAAATCCCACGTCACACCTCTTGATTCTTTTTCCTACTCCTTCTGTCCATGCAGTTCGTTTGTGGAACGCACTTCCTGAGAGTATCAGAAAGGCTCAGACTCTAAAATCTTAGACTTAGAAGTCATTTCCTGTCCTTTTCTATGTAATTTTTAAGTATTATTCAATCTTTTTTCTCTATACACATTTTTTTCTATATACCTACTTGCACCCATGTACCCATTCCCCTACTCTCCTAGCCATTTATTTCTTTTTTCACCCAAGGTTGCCTGGAAGAGATTGCCATCAGGCAATAAGGCCGCTTATTGTTTGTTTTCTATTTGTCATTGTGTCTTCTTGTGATTGTATTTCATTTGCTGCGTGGAATAAAGTTTTTTTAATTTATTATTATTTAATTTGGCGGCTGGAAAAACTTCTGAAAAGAAATTATATACCAGCCCTGGGCTATCAGTTCTATCGTGTGTCCCCGCTCATTTCCGTCTGCGAGTGCGCGGAGACGCCGCTAACTTTACAATTATATTAGTGGCACTCACCCGCGCCTTCCAATGTGGAGCTTATGTCTATGTACGTAAGGTTCTCGGCAGGCTTCTGGGGGAACGCCGTCACGTATGTGACCTGCAACGAACAGGCTTTATTATTGGACCCAGAAGATCAACGCGGAACCAATAACTTTATTTTTTCCGGAAATGTTCTGAACGCTTTCAGATACCTAGGTATTATGAAAAGTTCTTGACTTGTGGTGTACCGGATTTTTGTGAAATCTTATAAAAAACTACAAAGGACAGAATGAACACTACATCGTGCTCTCTTTTTAACAGACTTCTAAATCAAAAAGGAGGAGGTTCTCTATTCGTCTGTATGTATGTTTTTTTTTTGTGTATGTCCACCGATTACTCGAAGACGGATGGACCGATTGAAATGATTGAAACGTTATTACATCAGGTTGGTTTCCAAGTTGGTCCCATTTTTAACCGACTTCTAAATCAAAAAGGAGGAGGTTCTCTATTCGTCTGTATGTATGTTTTTTTTTTTTTTTTTTTTTTGTGTATGTCCACCGATTACTCGAAGACGGCTGAACCGATTGAAATGGTTCAAACGTTATTACATCAGGTTGGTTTCCAAGTTGGTCCCATTTTTTGAAATTTTGAAATCGGTTCAGTAGTTTTCAGGAAATCTTGAAAATACTGTCGTTTTCGTTACCACTTTATGTAAATTTAATACGTATCTTTAGGCATAACTCCTTTGTTTATAAACCGATTTAGATGATTCTTGTTTTGTTAGAAAGGGGATACCTCAAGGAATTTTAACCGACTTCGAAAAAGGAGGTTTTCAGTTTGATCACATACCTATTTACCAGAAAACACGTAAATTGCCTGCACGATGCACTAAAAAGAGTGAAATAAAAATTATTTTTATAAAAAAATTAAGCCGCCTTCAAAAAAACCACATCAAAAAAGTAAGAAATAATTCCTCACCAAATAAATAACGTAAGTACTTTGAAGTCGGGCGGGTTTTAACAAAAAGAACAAAAAATTGTACTTACATGTTTCACGCCCGACTTCAAAGTACTTACGTTATTTATTTGGTGAGGAATTATTTCTTACTTTTTTGATGTGGTTTTTTGAAGGCGGTTTAATTTTTTTATAAAAATATTTTTTTTGAAATCGGTTCATTAGTTTTCAGGAAATCTTGAAATTACTGTCGTTTTCATTACCACTTTATGTGAATTTAATACGTATCTTTAGGCATAACTCCTTTGTTTATAAACCGATTTAGATGATTCTTGTTTTGTTAAAAAGGGGATACCTCAAGGTATTTTAACCGACTTCAAAAAGGAGGTTTTCATTTTTTTCATTAGGTTTTCCATCCAGCCCCCTGATTCACAAACTGTCGGAAACGGAATCGGATTCGAATTCTGTTCTTTGTCTTTGTATATTCTATAGTGAGTGACTGAGACAGGGCATACATTCCGCTGTCGGGAGCGTTGCGACGGTTCGTGAATGAGGGCAGGTTAGCTTTTGGGACTTAACCACCCAAACCTGCTATAAAATACGAAGTACCTACCAACTATTTACTTAAATATCACAGTACAATTCTGTGATGTAAATAAAGCTCATTTTGTAGGCTCGTTCTAAATAAATCTCTATAAATAAATGGACGCTGGGTCCACCGTGACCAAGGTCCTGACGTGGGTCACAAGCGTCAGCTAATCGTGAACAAACTTACTCGCTTAAAATCTAATTATATTATTGAAATACCTCTGTTTGTTTATTTTGGGACACCGAAATCGTCTGGACCAACTTTTCAATTCGAACCTCCTGATTTAAAAGCAGTTTGTTGGCAAAGCTTTTGAGTAGGTTTTCGAAATTATTTAGCTTATTAATTAGTTTAGAATTCACTTGCATATTATTGTTAACTACTGAACTGAATGAATTAATTAAAAGCTAAGTAGGTACATCTTCAACATTTTATTTTGAGGTTTGTTTGTAGAGCTAAAATACCTTTACAAAATCATACATGAGATCTGAATTATAATAATAATAAGTAAATGAATTGTATTCCAAAGCGTAAATAATAATATAAAATAAAATAAAAAAAAAAAGTAAAATACATAAAATCACACCTATTTTTTAGCTTATAACATAAGTAGTTTTCACCAAGAAACTGTGTTACGGAAACTAAATAACGGATAAATATATACAACTTTTCTTGTAAATTCATACTTACTATACCTACATACTACATAGAAAGCACCCAGACCAAGACAAATAGCCATGCACACAAATAATTGTCTTGTTCGGGAATCGAACCCGAGAGCTCTGGTGCTGAAGGCAGGTATCCTACCCCTGCGCCATATCAGTCGTCACATACGCGAGATCTGAATGAAACTATGATGCTGGTATTCGTTGCATACCTCATGTCCGGCGCCCAAGAGCGTGCCCACCAGAGCGTCCCCGAGGGGGCTGACGCTCCGGTCAGGAGTCGGGAACACCACCAGGATGCTGCTGCTCGCACATGCACTCACCGTCCACAGAAATAACACCACTTTTCCAATCATAGCAAATGGACAGACTTGTGTGAAAATCATAAAAAGTTGTATTTACACAAATTGATATTTTCTTTGTTTATTTTCTGAATACTTATCTGGCGAAACAACGCCTCTACAGACAGAATCAACTTTATTGTTTTCAATGTGTTTCTGAAAGATTTTTCTTTAATTTGTAAGTCACTGAAACACTCGTTGACAAAGTGTCCCGTGAGCTGCGGAGATGATAAACAATGATACCTACAGCTGATAACAGCCGGTTCCCCCTCTACGAACATGATTCATGATCATTCAGTCTCGTATATTTTATCTCTGATACTTTTATCTGTTAGATATTTTAGTCAACGATAAATCTTGAAACAGATTAAGTATTTTTCTCTTTTAATTATGATGTTCATCTTTCTACGTAAGATCGATCTCTTGGTACGGTCACAGAACTTATTGTTGAAGTGAAGTTTCGTCACGATTTGTACTATAGAGACTAATTTACTACTCTTGTGTGTGTAAATAACATATTTTTCTGGCGAGTTTTAGTTATTTAGAGATAGTAGGTAAATTTTTGCCGTTTCCTGCGACGATGGGAAGACTAGCATGTTACCGATAAACAGAAATTCATAGTTATTTATAATTTTTAATATATCTCTTAAATTATCACTTGTATATGCAAGCTCAATGAAATCTCGTTGTACACCAATGCACTGCACTATAAAATGCATCTCGTGCACTTCATGCCGCGCCGAGCAGCTGCATAGTGGCTTTGTTGACAATGATAAGTGAAAAGTAAGTTTAACCGCCTCTGTGGTCCAGTGGTTCACACCACCGACTTCAGACCCAGAGGTCCCGGGTTCGATTCCCAGCGGGGGTACATATTGTATTTGGTTTGGTTGGTGGTAGGATTTGTTCTTAGTCCGCCTGGCTAGCTACCACCATCTTATCTAAGTCTGACGCCATAACAATGATGTTTTCAGCATTATTGTGTTCCGGCAGTTAAAGATACGATAGCCAGTTCCTCAGTGAGGATTCCGGGAGTAGTGCGCTTCCACCTTTTCAGCCTTATCACCACTTAACATCAGGTGTGATGAAGGCTAAGTGCTACCCCGTAGTAGATAAAAAAAAAAACTGTCCAGAACTTCGAGATCGCATTAATAATATCAACCAGTTACGTTTGATAAATGATGACATTCAAGAATTTCCTTTTAAACTAAAAGTATTTTAAACTTATATCATTTGAATCTTCGGTATTCAATCAATTCAATCAAAATCCGAAGATATACACAATTTAATGGATATGGAAAACGTTTAAATATTTAGTTATCCATCTGAGAACTTTAGCGAGGAAATTTGGTTTTTATCAGCTTTAAATTGTTTATGAAACTAATACAACTTTATGAAATTTACTAACTCCAATGAGTTTGTAAGTTGGCCAGTGTTATTGGGTCAATGGAACTACTGGGATCGTGTCGCCTGCAGTCATGCAATTGTTACTGCATTTTGTTATACGCCCGTTCAATAAAACGGGTGTAAAATGAAACCAACAACAAACACACTCTCCACAACGAGCTCGTAAAATAAAATTGGAAACCCAATCTACCAACTACTATATAATACTCACATGGTGTTGTATTAGTTGTATTGGTAGGTTCACCCTTGTTTGGTAGAACAACGTTTCGTCGAAAATCGGTTCGACTAATTTTAGTTACAATAAAGTCATTTCACAGAATTATTCATTTGATCGAATGTTTGTTTGTCATAATATTATTTCGTATAATTATTTATATGGACGAATGTCATTTTACCGAATTTTCAATTGCGCTAATTTTATTTGGACGAATGTCATTTTACCGAATTTTCAATTGCGCTTATTTTATTTAAGCGAATGTTTAACAAGACTAATAATGATTAAGTCGAAAGATCGTTAATATTTGAGTGGCTCGGAAGTCCTGTAGAACACGTGATAGGTTAGAAATTTAAGGCGATCACGAAGCGCAGCGAAGCGCAACGTTGTTCTACCAAACAAGGGTGAACCGTATTGGTAGCGACCGTCAAGGTCCTTTTGCTTTGCTTACTGATACAATGGTCAGCGTGTAGAACTTATTTTGAGTGACAATGGAACAGAAACGATGGTGGAATACCAGTTATTTAAACCTTTTACAGCGCTATTATTTATTTTCAGTTTTCGAAAATGTTTACAGCACAACAATGATGAAGAACAGAACACCTTATGCTGTTTATCAACCAGAGATCCGCTAAAGCATTTATCAGAACTTAACATATTTTTCCTCGCACTTTTTATACTGTAAACTATAGTATCATTTATATCCTAGTCACAGAGCGTCACCGACTCATCTTCACGCTCTGCCTGCGACTAGCGGCGAGGCGTCTCGTGCCGGCGCGCTGCAAAATATGTCGCCGTTTGTTCCGACCCACGGCCATTACTGTACAGAACATTAGAGGAAATAAAACAAGGCAGAGGCAGAAATACAAATTTTATTCCTCTTTGAAGGATATTTTTTACTGGACACAGTACAGACGGACAAAGCCAGGGACAACAACAAAATCCGTAAAAAAATAATGTAGAGATAATGTTCTGCCATCCAGCAACATTTGTCAACATTTAAAACAAGAAACATATTTGTAAACAAGAAACTGACATTTATTTCGCGGGTTGGATACTTGAAATAAAATATTTCCGCTAAGTTTCATATTATTTCGTATACTTATCTCTTATGATCTGCTATTGGTAGAGGTCACCGGGGTGTGACGGGAGCAAGCACCCGGCCTCATACTCTGTATGTTGATAATCAGTATTATTTTTAAATTTAACAAACTCAGTAAGACTTCGCCATCCTAAAAAATGAAAATATCCATCACGCATGAGATGTACTGAACTCTGCCTAGTCTCAGCCTCGATAACGGGCCTCGATCGATATTTCCAATGACGTCTACCCTCAGCAAATGCTATCAAGAGCAACAATGCAGAGTACTGTTACCGTGTTTACTGTGCAGCGCTCATGGGGCACAATGGGTCATCAGTCACGGGCGACCTGGCGCGAGGAAGGTCGGGGAACTGGAGTAAGCCAACACTTACATTGTGTAGATACGCGACAGGGCATTGCCTGATACTCAATCTAAAATCACACCACAAATTGCAGACGTGATGGCTACCATAACAAAGATACATTACTCTCGAAAAGTATGAGATATCTTTGTCCATACTTTCATCAGCAAATTGATAGCCCCATCAAATCTATAACTGAGTTATAAAAAGCTCTTTCCTACTATTCGAATCAAAGCAATGTTAACAAAACATAAATCCCGAAGTACACTCACAAATTCTCTCGGCCAATCTTCAGTCTGGGATATAAAGCCAGAATATAACAATCTGCGTAAAACGTAACGCGAGTATCAACGAATTATTAAGAAGCACAATACAAATGGAAAATACGGGCAACAGCGGATTGCGGATCAAAAGCGAATCTAGCCTTTTACGGGGTCGTAATCTTCAGGGGGCGGCGAATAAGTGCCGATACAATGGGACTCCGATGTTTCATGATGGCTGCGCGCTGAATAATGAACTGGAGTTGGCTCGGGGTGCGGTCATGTGGCGCGTCTTGCCAATTATTAAAACGTTTGGTGGTGTATGCACGATACAAGAGCGTTGCAAAATACGGAAAAGAGAATTCCGTAACTTGTGGTACTAAGAAAAGACTTAGGATTGCGGCATCATAATGGTTTCATGTAACTCTCACAGATTCTTTTTCTATTAACTATCTTCTGCCTTTTTATTCCTATCTCCACTGGGACAGTGTTTTTCTAATAATTAGGTGCGCAAGTTCGAAGCACTACGCCAAAATCGAAATTTATAAAAAGCTACATACCTATACGCAACGCTGTGGTGATGAGTTGAGAGTGGGGCAATTTGGATTTGGGCAACGGAACGAAAGGGGCCAGATGCTGGCAGACTTCATGGAGAGGGAGAACCTCTACATGATGAACTCCTTCTTTAAGAAGCCCGTAAGCCGCAAATGGACCTGGATTAGTCCGGACGGTAAAGTCAAAAACGAGATAGATTTTATTATGTCAACGAGGAAGCAAATATTCAATGATGTCGTTGTCATCAACGCCGTAAAGACGGGAAGCGATCACCGCATGCTTAGAGGCACATTGAATATCAACGTCAAGCTGGAAAGATCTCGACTAATAAAATCTACGCTCCGACCAATACCGGCTCAAATTCAAAACCCCGAGTGCTTTCAGCTCGAGCTCCAAAACCGCTTCGAAGCCCTTGAGAACAGCATCGATATGGACGATCTATACAACATGGTGGTGGATACTGTCCGCACGGTAGGGTCCAAGCACTACAAAACCCACCGTCCTAAATTAAAGAAACTCTCCAGCCACACTATCCGACTCATGGATCAGAGAAACGAAATGAAACTACAGAACTCAGCGGATGCCCTTCGTTATCGACAGCTAAATAGGCAGATCTCCAAGTCCTTGACAAGCGACCTTCGCCAATTTAATACCGAGCGTATCAAAGAGGCCATTGAGCGGAACAAAGGCTCCAAAGTGTTCGCTAGAGATCTGGCTATAGGGCAAAGTCAACTGACGAGGCTGCAAGCTGAGGACGGTAGTATCATTTCATCAACACCTGAAATCCTGAGGGAGATTGAGAGTTTCTATGGACAGTTGTACTCCACGCAAACACCTGTTGAAAGTAAGGCTACAGAACCTAGAGCCAAGCTTACCCGACACTATACCGAAGATATCCCGGACGTCAGCCTGTACGAGATTAGAATGGCTCTCAAGCAGCTCAAAAACAACAAGGCGGCGGGCGATGACGGAATCACAAAAGAACTTCTGAGAGCGGGCGGTAAGCCGATACTTAAGGTCCTCCAGAAGCTCTTCAACTCTGTCATCCTCGAGGGCAAAACGCCAAAGGCATGGGGCAGAAGCGATGTGATGCTGTTCTTCAAGAAGGGTGATAAGACTCTCTTGAAAAACTACCGACCCATCTCGCTTCTGAGCCATATCTACAAGTTGTTTTCGAGAGTCATTACGAATCGTCTCGCTCGCAGGTTCGACGACTTCCAACCTCCCGAACAAGCCGGGTTCCGAAAAGGTTATAGTACCATAGACCACATTCATACGCTGCGGCAAGTTATACAGAAGACCGAAGAGTATAACTTGCCACTATGCTTGGCGTTCGTGGACTATGAGAAAGCCTTTGATTCGATCGAGACCTGGGCAGTGCTGCAGTCTCTTCAGAGGTGCCAAATAGACTACAGGTACATCGAGGTGCTGAGGTACTTATACCAAAACGCCACCATGTCAGTCCGACTACAGAACCAGAGCTCTAATCCTATCCAACTACAGCGAGGTGTGAGACAGGGAGACGTCATTTCTCCGAAACTATTCACAGCTGCGTTGGAGGATATTTTCAAGCTACTGGACTGGAAAGGATTCGGCATTAACATCAATGGCGAGTACCTAACACACCTGCGGTTTGCCGATGATGTAGTTCTCATGGCTGAGACCTTGGAAGACCTGAACACAATGCTCGAAGATCTCAGCAATGCTTCCCAAAGAGTGGGTCTGAAGATGAACATGGATAAGACGAAAATCATGTCCAATGCCCATGTTGCATCCGCTCCAGTTAATGTTGGGAACATTACACTCAAAGTTGTTGACCACTATGTCTACCTAGGACAGGCAATCCAATTAGGTAAGTCCAACTTCGAGAAAGAGATCTCTCGTCGAATCCAGCTCGGATGGGCAGCGTTTGGGAAGCTCCGGCATATATTTGCGTCCAAAATTCCTCAATGTCTCAAGACTAAGGTCTTTGACCAGTGTGTGTTGCCAGTTATGACTTATGGAAGCGAGACGTGGTCTTTTACTATGGGTCTCATAAGAAGGCTCAAGGTTACCCAGCGAGCAATGGAGAGAACGATGCTTGGTATTTCCCTGCTCGATCGAATCAGAAATGATGAGATCCGCAGGAGAACTAAAACGACCGACATCGCTCGAAGGATTGCTCAGTTGAAGTGGCAGTGGGCGGGACACATAGCGCGGAGAACCGATGGCCGTTGGGGCGGAAAGGTTCTCGAATGGCGACCGCGAACCGGACGACGTTCCGTGGGCAGGCCCCCTACAAGGTGGACCGACGATCTGGTCAAGGTCGCGGGAAGCCGCTGGATGCGGGCAGCGCAGGACCGATCGTTGTGGAGATCCTTGGGGGAGGCCTATGCCCAGCAGTGGGCGTCTTACGGTTGAAATGATGACATACCTATACCGACATAGGTATACTTGTATAACTTAAGGAATATTAAGCTGAAGAAAAGATTGATTTGAATAATCAATACAATGTATTCAATTACTTTAACTTTTTTGCATATACAATGCATTTTTATTATTGAAAATGAAGTATTAGAAAAAAATATATAAGTAATACTATGTATATTTAAATTAACTTAAAAATAAGCATTTTCGAGAATAACTTTTTTCACCACCTCTTGACGATGCCTAGAATGATATAGGTAAGTACCTACTCCCACGGAAATGGTATGCCATATATAAGCGTTAACATTTTACTCAAGTTCACTTTTCATCATCATCATTTCAGCCGTACGAATTCAGTTCACGTTTACCATATCATAAATAATGATAGCATAATGTCGCTCAGTCACAGAATACCGCCTAAGGCCGTTTGTGCACTACCACTGAATTTTACCGATCCGGAAAAAAACGGATGCTTGTATTTTAATAATTAATCATTTATATTAGTAATTAATTAAATACAAGCATCCGTTTTTTTCCGGATCGGTAAAATTCAGTGGTAGTGCACAAACGGTCTAACACTTTACTACTCGTGTCGTAACGCCCGTAACACCATGCCGCCCACAGTTCCCGGTGGGACAAATTGCATCCAACTACGGTTAAACTGACACCTAATCTGATGTCGCCACACAGACAACTAGCTTAGTTGTCTGTGTGTCGCCATTATCTCTCGTATCAGAGACAGTTTTGCTGACGTGCCATCAAACGAGGTAGAAATTAGCTAATGCAGTTTAAAGGCCCACAGATTTCAACCCCGTTTAAGCCCACGTAAATATTAGTTGGCTGATTTATAACTACGTAACATTTAGCTAATTCCAAAGCTGGAACAGAAATCATATTGTATTTAAATAACCGAATATTTCATTACTGAATTCTAGGCAAATGAAGGATCAACGACTCCCATCAATCCTACTCCTACTAATATTATAAATGTGAAAGTTTAGATGTTTGGATGTTTAGATGTTTGGATGTTTGTTACTTAATCACGCCAAAACGGCTGAACGGATTTGGCTGAAATTTGGGACACAGATACTTTGTAGCCTGGAGAGGAACATAGGCTACTTTCTATCCCGGAAAAACGTCACATTCCCGCGGGATAACGTCGTGTAGTCCACGCGGGCGAAGCCGCGGGCGGAAAGCTAGTAAACTAATAAATGGCAGTCGCCTAAATAATAATAAAATTCTTTAACAAACTTTTTCTTTTACTTCAAATACAACATAATCAAGGTGTCAATTTCCCTATAATAGGGCAAACAAGTTGAAACAACCATGTTCCAAGTTTTAGATTAGTTCCACAACGCGGCGCGGCATCGGCAGTGGCGCGCAAAATATGATATTCCACAAATGGCGGCAAATAGGCGCTATTTCCCGCGCTATTCTCCCGCCATCGCCGCCGTAACGCGCGCCAGAAATAACAAACGTAATTGCATTTATTTTTATGAGGGTATCCTTAATAGCGCCGATATTAGATGTATTCACAACTCGATATCATTTGGTATTTTTAGATGTTTATTTACCAGTTTGTATTGAAGATGTATTGCTTGTAATACTACGCCTTTTTTCCCAAGAGCGACTGAGAGACATTTCCCTTTTAGATGAAAGAGGTATTCCTCGAAGCGCTCCCATTTTGGAGCGCTCCCAACGTAGCGCCCCAAAACTATTCCTCGAAGCGCTCCTTTTAATAACTGCTAATAAAAGGAGCGCTTCATAATTAAAAATTTTGTAATTTTATTCCTGACAAAACATAAAGTCTAGATAAGTATTAAAATTTTTACTTTTTTGCATTCACAATGCAATTTTTATAATAGAAAAATGGAAAATACGTCTCACAACTAGCTCCGATGGGACTCGAACCCACGACCTTTCGCTAAAGCGATAGCGCTAGATAAGTACTTAAGTTATAATTTTTTCCCTAAATCCATCGATCTAATTTGTACTTGACACATTAGTACAATTTGGGTGCAATAAGGTCACCGGTTCGAGTCCGGCTGGGTCAATGTCGCGGGACAAAGGCGGGAAGCACGCCGATCGTCGCCGCCCACAAAGCGACGCTTTCACTCTCCGTGTAGTGTAGAGTGTAGCGTACACGTACACCATTACTACTGTATGTAGGTACAGCTGGTATACTGAACACGAGTAATTTCATATTAGTGAAGTTAAACTATATTTGGACAGTGGACGGATAAGTCTGTTTCATTACTCGAATAACGATCACATTTCGCCACATTCAAATTCTCAAATGCCGTGATATTGAGTAACATTAGTAACATTGAATAACACAGCTTGTTATTAACTTTCTAAAATAGAAATAGGTATCAATATATACCATTTAGTAAGTATCTAATTTTAATGTAAGCTTTCCTCGCAAAATAAAATAAAATAAAATAACACTTTACACCTAACACATTTATTTAATTTCTTCTTAAAATAATAGTCTTTCACGGCAAAGTGTTTTATATGTTTTGACCAAAATTGAAATTAATTTTCTTTACAGGTTTACCACGTCATCTATTCTCTCTCCAGACTTTTTCAAAGCTACCATATTTGACATGCATTTTAAATAAGACCGTACCGTCTCAGCGATATAATAGACGTGCCTCAGCAGACCCAGTGGTTTATAATGTAGCGATGTCAAAGGAAATCCGATCACGCAAACCTCGTAATTTAGCTTGTGGGTGTCAGTGCTGCCAGGCTGCGAGTTCATGATTCGCTCAAATTTTTATTGCCTAAGAAACCTTAAAAATATTTTTATTTCTTTACTTAAGAGGATACAGGATGTTAGTTCGGTCAGGTGCAAGCCCGAAACCAGCTTGTACTCATAAAATTGAACAACTTTCCCCAAGAAACATGGGTCGAAATCTGAAAAAAAATGTCGATCAGCTGACTGTGCAATTTGTATGGGAAAACAAAAATTATTTTTCACATTTCGATCCGTGTTTCTTGGGGAAAGTTGTTCAATATTAAGAGTAGGTACAAGTAGGTCGGTTTTGGTCTTGCAATTGATCAAACTAACACCCTGTATAAAAGTTGAGGATCAACTATGTAGGTATAAGAAAAATATTTAGTTTGGTATTGATCAAGTATGTATAAGAATAATATTTAGTTTGGTATTTCATTGGTTTAATATTAGAATATTTTTAAAAGTTTTATTGATTTGAATATGTATTGAAGTGACTCTTAGCGAAATTCAGTCATTATGTTACAAATAGTTAAGTACTATAATTATTATCATCAGCGCCTGCGCATCAATTGACATTGATCTCAGTTCAAGCTGTTAATTGACTGTATGTAAGTAGGGTACATTGTACTCTGACTTAAAATCAACTACCACCTAATTTTTACACGATTTGTCACAAATTCGTGCGACTTGGCAACACTCACAGCGCCGAGATGATTTCACACTTTCCCCTTCTCATAAAAAGTGAACACCTATCATTTACATTTTCAGAGCGTTTCGTCGGAATCTCGAGTGATTCCCAGTGCGATTCCCTTTAATGGAACCGTTTCTCTCAGGTAGGTATTTAAATTAGGCATTATCGTAGGTATAGGTGGATCGATTGCTAAATATAATAGGCTTTTCTGCCGCAAGTGGTTTTTACACTTAAGCTTTTATAGACCCTTTTAGCATTCATAGAAAAATCCCAGTTTTTAAACAACTGTTATAAATCAAAACTTCCAAAATACCTTTCTCTTACTTAACTTTTTACTATAAAGTAAAAGAACTCTTCTATCTTTTATCTTACTATCATTTAATATCATAGTTTAAAAGAAGCACAATACAAATGTTATTTAATACAAGTAATATGATCTTGCGAAGCACAAAAAGTATGAATGTATCTAAGATTGTTTTATTCCTATCCAACATACCTACGAATATTAAAATTGATCTCTAATGCAAAAAACCAATTGGGCATACTTGTAATCTCTCCATGTATGTTTTTGACTCTCGAATATGTTGAGTAGATTAGACGGTGTCTATCGATATTAAAACAATCATAAAAACAACGCTTGTAGTTAAACGACTATGATTAAAACGGCATTAGGCGCGAACAGTTAGTTAAGGGCCCCACAGACGATCAGTCCGCCTGTTGGCAATAACTGTCTGTCAGTTGGCCGCAATTGACTATTTAATTATACTCACAGTTCCCATTAAGATTTAGAACGGACGGCTAACGCGCAGTCATTGTGGTGTCGCCGCTAAGGGGACCAACGTCTACTTATCGGCCGGACAGAAGCTACAGACTACTACCAAAACTGACGACTATCAAATACTAGTGTGTGCCCTCAAAGCTGGTTTTCGGCTATTGACGACGGGCAGAGATCGAGCTAGTGTGTGGCCGATGGTGGTCACGAACGTCAACCGGCCGATCCGATCTAGGACGTCAAGCGGATTGTTCGGGCGTTTGTGCACTACACTGAATTTTACCGTCCGACAGTCCGATTTTTTACGGTCCGATATAGCAGGCCATAAAATGTATATGTGCGCTTGTGCACTACACTGAATTTTACCGTCCGGAAAAAAACGGATGGTCGTATTTTAATCATAAATTATTTATAATACATAGTAAGAATTTATTTATTTCGTGTAGTTTAGGCTTTGAAACATTGAAACTGTGATATTGAACTGAAAACGTGATATTCATGAGCGGGCGGGGCGGGGGAGGGGGTAATCACTGCGCTGCCCCGGCGAGTAAAAAGACGGACAAGTGCACAAGCCAATCATTCGTGTTTTTCATGCCACGCCGCCGGTCCGTAAAAAAACGGACCGCCGGACGGTAAAATTCAGTGTAGTGCCCAAACGCCCTTCGTCTGTGGGGCCCTTTAGGTTCAGTATATCGTCTGATCTGACACGGGCGGGGCGGGCCAGGCGGCCTAGCTAACTAGTGCCCGTTACCCGGGTTCCCACGGGCCGGGTACCGGGTCACCAGGCCTGCCGGTGCGACCGCTACCCGCTCCCGATACCGGCCGAACGGTACTCCTACATAGAATGAGGTTCGATTGGAATTAACACCTGACAGTTTCTCTCTCTCACTCATGTATAACTTTTTACGTCACATGTAATCATTATTTATGGATCAATGAACATTAATTTTATTCGCCGAATAACTAAATTCAATAGATAAAATAAACTTTACGGTGTAGCACTTGTTTGAAATAAACAACACGTAAAGATTGCTAGTATCCTTGAAAAAAAAATGGGTTTCTGTTTGCCCATAGTGATTATGTTAAACGTATCCAATGTTTGCTCGTCCCTCGATTGGCGATACTTTCTACTACTCGCCCACATACGAGTATTGAGGCCTGCACAGACGAGGGACTTTTGTCCGCCGACTTTTGTCCGTCGCCGCCAATTCAACGTATATCGACGGTTATTCTATTCGTAAAGGTCTAGCGAGGAATCAGCCCCCTGATTCACGAACCATCGGAAACGCTCCCGACAGCAGAATGTATGCCCTGTCTTTGTCACTCACTATAGAATTGACAAAGACAAAGCACAGAATTCTAATCCGATTCCGTTTCCGACGGTTTGTGAATAAAGGGGCAGGACTCGCTAGATAGATTCATGGGCAGAATAACCTTAGCTTTTGTTGAATTTGCAGCGACTTTTAAGTTATGTCGGCGGACAAAAGTCTCTCGTCTGCGCAGGCCTTCGACCACGACCACTATCGTTGAAATGCTCCAGTTGAAAATGCTCTGACGTTTATTCTCGTCCGCCGAAGCGATGCCATACCGATCGTTCATTGTTTGTGGGAAGCCAAGCCGCCGCGGGGCACACGGGAAATATTTCGACTCAATAATAACAAACTGCCAATACTTTGCTTTTGTTATTTACTACGAAAACTATGTCTCATCGATGGTATTGATATCCTTTTTCACCAATTTTTTGCGTTGTAAAGACAATTACAAAAGATAGGTACTCGATCTCTGTAACCAGGTTAGCGTTAATATTTTGGTATCACCCTTGTAATCTCAACTGTGACAAGGTACTAATCACAAAGTCAACACTTCCGCCAATCCAACTTTGGGATAACTTTTCAGAGTTTGATTGGACATGGGCAGTTCATTAGCCTGATGATTACTATGATCTCGTTTCCATGGCATCACTATCTATTACGTCTAAATATACACCTACCACCTACTTCCGCGAGTAACCGATGTACCACAAGAAGTGTAGTAGGTAGTGTAGGCCGGTAAATGTTCTGTACGTGTGTTTGTCACCTAACTCCTCCTAAAAGGCACACGGGTAGAGTAAATGGTAGAGTGGAGTTGTAGAGTACTAACTATCCTACTAACTATACTAATGTAGACATCATTGGTAGAATAGAGTAGGTACTTACTGAAATTTGTAGAGTAGAGTAGCTAGCACCGCGGGCAAGCTACTCTACCGCTCTACTCTACCGTTTACTCTACCGTGTACAGCAGCCTAAACGGCTGGACCGATTTAGTTGAAATTTTGTATGTTTATTTCAATGGGATCCTGGATGGTTTGAAAACATCGGTATTAATTCTAAGGCGGAACAAAGTTCGCCGGCTCAGCTAGTTATTTATAAACACAAAAGGAAATACCAATATTGGCTTCATGAATAAAATAAACGTAAAATGAAAAGGGCAACAAAAGACTTGATGGGTTAAGTAATTGATTTTTGCCGTTGCTTCCGTCTGACAGATATAGGAACCCAATATTATAAGTATTGGCACATAATATTATTATTCATTGAAATTAAAAACTGTCTTATTTAAACAGAAAAAGTGTTGAGCTTTTGACATTTTAATAAATAAAATCCTACTTAATAACATTAATGCGAAAGTGTGTGAGAGTATGGTATGTTTGTCACTCTTTCACGCAAAAACTACTGAACGGATTTGGATGAAATTTGCAAAAGAGATAGATTATAGACTGAAATAACACATAGGATATTTTTTCCCGATATTCCGACGGGAACAGGAACCACTTGGGTAAAACCGCGGGCAGCCGCTAGTAATTAATATTTCGTCCTTACTTGGAACCACTCGGGTGAAACCGCGGGCAGCTGCTAGTAGTAAATATTTCGTCACTTCCGGCATTGAAAAATTATTGCTCTAGATATCGTTGGTACCTACGTTCTTTCTAGAATGAATTTGATGAATTTGGCTATAGAGGGAGATTAGGGAAAGGTTAACAAATAGGTAGGCAAAGTTAAACTAGATCTTGAAGATCACAAAGGTTTGTACGGAGATCTGGATAATGTCAACTCGTCACGCGGGCGACGACATGGGCAGCTGCTAGGAGATAAACTTTAAATCACCACGGAACCTTCGCGAGCATTGATCGAAATTTTTTTCTATTTGAGCGAGGCCAACGCTTAAATAACGGGCAAAAAGTCTTCCATCGCGGCGTCCTTTAAGCGGATTAAGTTCCGATTTAATTATCAGCAACAACAGCGGATTGAGCGCAATCGCCACTTTATTTTCGTACAATTTTTGCTTGCGTACAAGGAGCTTTCTATCAATCTCCGCACTATTTATGCGACAATCAATCTTGTTCCGCACACAATAAGCACGTGAATATCAACGAGGCGGCTATCAATTAGCGATCGACTTTCACTCCGTCTAATGAAACACCCCATCGGTTTCACTTTCACACCCGAGTAGTGGGACCTAAGTTTAGCAACGCTATAAATTGTGCTTTAGTTTCCCCATAACTCGTACTTTCATAACAAATAGTTTGTCATTCGAGGTATAATAAAAACTGGTTTTATGCTACTGTACGTGGTTTCTAAATAGTTTATAACTTAATGTCCGAATTGCCCTCATGTAATTTGGTTAAAAGGTGCAAACAATCAACGTTGCTGTTTTATGATAGGTATTTGGCTGGTTATTCTACTATCCTACTAATATTATAAATGTGAAAGTTTAGATGTTTGGATGTTTAGATGTTTGGATGTTTAGATGTTTGGATGTTTGTATGTTTGTTACTCAATCACGCCAAAACGGCTGAACGGATTTGGCTGAAATTTGGGACACAGATACTTTTTTTATCCCGAAAAAATGTCACATTCCCGCGGGATAACGTCGTGAAGTCCACGCGGGCGAAGCCGCGGGCGGAACGCTAGTCTTATCTAAGTCTGACGCCATAACAATAATGATGTTTTTAGCATTATTGTGTTCCGGCCGTAAGAGATAAGATCAGTGATTGAGAATTCCTGGCGCTTCCGTCTTCAGCCTAATACCCAGGTGTGATGAAGGCTAAGAGCTACCCCGTTGTGGGTAAAAAGAAAGGTAAATTTATATATTATAATTTGATATATTGACTTGTTATAAGCACTCTTAACCAGTGCTAAGAATGAGCAGCGGCCAATAACTCATGTTACCTGTGCAGTGCCCGCTAATAAGCACGCGACACCGCCCGCCGGTTATATCGGTTGGCAGCGCGCCAGCGGCAGCGGCTCTTCCTAGTCGCGGCTCGCCAGGTTTAAGCTGACTTGCGCTTTGATCAATACTGCTAGGTTTCTTAATTAGCAGAGGAACAATAATTAACATATCGGGAGGAGGATACGCTACTATCTACTGTCTTGGGATGGGTGACCAAAAATCAGTGTCTCGATATGCTTCTTCGTTCAATGAACAGTATATACTCATACTTTTTATATGAAGGGACTAACGGCCAGAACTAATAATTTATCCACAGATAGGAATAGGCATGATCCAGATTATTTGCTCGGCAACACCTAGCAACACCCTGGCAACTGTCGTTAATTATATGTTGATATCAAGCGTTGCATAGCAACTAATCTGGATCATGCCTATCCCTATCTGTGGATTGATTATTAATTCTGGCCGTTAACGTACCTACTCTTTATTTATATTTTCCCTGCATCTTTTGTGTTTTCATCAAAATTGAACAAAAACATTTTATTTTCAAAGGTACTTCAAACAGATCTCGAAGTACACTTAAAAGGACTAATCGAAGCACTCTGCCTCCTGAATGTTTTGAGCACCTTGCATAATTATTACTGGCGGTATTTGTAATTCATGAGCCCATTCGCGCCGAAGAGTTGTGACGTCAGGCTGTCGTCAGCACCAGTCGCGAACCCCGGTGTCGCCATTCTTGGAATAGCCATATTAAAACTTTACTCGCTAGCCCTTGGCTTTTCATTTTAATGGTTAACAAACATTTACTGTTATGACAACGAACAATCTCGATGGAATTCAAAATTAACAAAGTGTTTGAAAATGAAAACTTTTATTCGGTTTAGGCTGATACAGCACTTATGAACGTCAAAGAAGCTACGCTATCGGTTAGCAAACCCTACGGGCGGCGGGAGACCTTGGAGAAGAACCGGCAAGAAATTCTTCAAGGTTATTTTTTTTCTCCCTGTTTTATTTCATACAGAGTCGTCAAATTGAAAAATGACCCTGAAATAGCACATTAGTCATATTAGTTTGGTGTCAAGTACAACAAAGTGCCTTACGAAATGAAAATGAAAAGTTAATTTAGCTCTGCTAGGTACTTTTATTTCTGCATAATTAATCATGAAGTCGTTTCTACGTTTCTACTCGACTATGCTCGAACGGAATAATTTACTCTTTCAAGGCATCTTAATCAACATTTTTATTTTGTTTTAAAACTTTTTTATCAAACTAACAAAAAAATATTTTATATCATTCAGCGATCCTATCTCTATCTGATAAACATGTATTTTACTAACATTGTTTTTAAGGAATATTGTTACTAGCAAAATATGGACTAAAGTCTGATACTAAACATCTATTATTTTACTTTTATTTAAAACTATTTACGTAAATCGCAACCAGTTAAGTTTACGTAAAAGTTGCGGTCTAAGGAGTTCTATAGTTAATTACCTCGTTCAATTAGCTCATTGTGAGCCCTGAAGGAGCCCTGCGGCCTTTTGTACACGCCTGCTGCTGAAGTCTCAAGGGCGAATAGTGTCCATCGCTTCTTCCAAGAGGTTAAGATACAACTAGTCTAGGTGCTTACGTTTACAATTAGCAACCTCTCGCAACTTCGCTGGTGAGGATTTTAAGATTATCCGAGCGGCGGAAATTGGCCAGAAAGCGTGTGTTTCGTCGCAGCCTGGACACAGCAGATTTTGTAATATTATATAAACATACAAAATATTTATCTTTTATTGTTCTTACTGTACCTGTAATTAGATTATCTGTACCACGAAATTTTTTTTGTTATAATAGCACTTGTTTGCGGCCGGGCTGTCTTGTATCGTGTACGCTTCAGGCAGCCCGGCAACATGTATATTTTCTATAGGTTGCTCAGAATATTATAAAATATAAACAAAATAAAAGTACCTTTTGTGTGATGTCTAAAAAGTACTTCATAATTTCAATAATAAAGGTTACTTTTTTTCAAAAAGAAAAATTCTCGTAAATAACTTACAAAGCAAATAGTATGTAGTTGTAGTTGTGAACCGCATGACAAATGATCAAAATAAAAACTATTTATAATTATTATTAAGTAACTCTAATTAGATGTCTGCTTTCTGAGTGTGTTTGGTCGCCAGAAACCATCTCACAACTAGCTCCCTGGGAGTCGAACCCACGACCTCTCCCTGTCCGGGCGAATGCTCTTACTATTTTCTTATAAGTACTTCATTTTCAATTATTCATTTCAACTTATCTGCAACAGCTGATGACTGGTCTTGACGAGGCATGTACAAAGTTTGGCCTAAAGATAAGTGTCAGTAAGACCGAAGTCATGGTTACTGGTATGACAACTGACGAGCCCGCGCAATTATGTCTCGGTGAAGATGTACTGAAGCGTGTAGAGAGATTCAGGTATCTGGGGAGCACTATATCATCGCAGTGTGATCTTGATGGCGAAATAAACAGCAGAATTAGTGCTGCCTCTGTCGCTTTCGGCAAACTTCGAACCAAGGTCTTGCGCTCTCATAATCTTAAGTTGACGACAAAAATCTCGGTATAGAAAGCTATTGTGTTGCCAACTCTGTTATACTCTTCAGAGACTTGGTGCCTATATCGCAGGCATATTAAGACACTGGACCAATTTCATCTCCGGTGTTTGCGGGATATCATGGACATCCACTTGACGGACCGCGTCAGAAATACTGAAGTTCTTCGGCGTGCTAACATCTGCGGAATAGAATCATATCTGATGCGGCGTCATTTACGGTGGTGTGGTCAGTCATGTGCTTCGTATGCCAGAAGAGCGACTACCAAAGCGCATCTTTTACAGTGTGCTGCAGGAAGGCAAGCGCAAGCAAGGCGGACAGCACCTGCGTTACAAAGACGTGCTCAAAAGGCACATGAAGAGCTGCAATATTGATCCCTTAACGTGGGAGTCAGTAGCTGCAAACCGTCCGGAATGGAGACGTCTCCTAATGCAAAAAACCGAAGCATTTGAAACTTTACGCAGAGATGAAATTGACGCTACGAGAGATGCGTTAAAAGCTAAACCACCAGTGGCTTTAAATTACCATTTTAGTGACGGCGTACTCACTTGCCCAAAATGCTTCAGAACTTTCAAAGCCAAAATTGGCTACAACAGTCACATGCGAGCACACCACCGCGCGGAGCAAGTAGACACCACTAGCTGAGCCTACCCAGCAGTCACTGTAGCCGAAATCGGCTCAGAATCTATTATTATCATTTTCAATTCTAAAAATTGCAATGTGAATGCAAAAAAGGTAAAAATTATTTGAAGAAGTAACCTTCTAGAAATATGCATAGAAGTTTTCTTTCAGGCTTATAGATTATCAGTTCCTAAAGATGTTGGTTTGTTGGCTAGTTAACTCACGTGATTGGTGTTCGTATGGGTTAACCGGCGGTTAACCAATGGTTGGTGAAGTCAGTTGGAGAAGTCAGGTCTTACTCAGACTGGTATTCATTAAGAGCCTTGACGGAAACCCATTCCCACCAATGGGCCCAGCGAAGAGTGGAAGTTCTACATTATATTTTATTTGAATTATTGTAAGTTGTTATGGACAAAGTCAAAAACTACTAGACCGATTTTAAAAATTCTGTCACCTATAGAAAGCTACATTATTCCCTAATAACAAAGGCTATGTTTTATCTCGATATTCTCAAGGGAACGGGAACCACGGGGGTAAAACCATGGAAAGTCACTAGTGATATACCAACACCTATTTAAAAGGAACTCATTTCGTAATTCTTTCGATCTTTGTTGCTAAAATATTACCAGGCTCTTTGGAGATCTAAAATTAGCAACACAATAAAAGTTACAATTGAAATACTTGCGTAATTTCTTTTAGAATAAAAAACTCTTATTACAATTTTCTTCGTTCCGCATCTGATTAAAAGAATACAGTTTTATGTAACGGGTCCGTATATAAAATTAATAGCACCTTTACTTATGTATTTATTTACTCATCACTACATAGTATAAAACAAAGTCGCTTTCTCTGTCCCTATGTCCCTTTGTATGCTTAAATCTTTGAAACTACGCAACGGATTTTGATGCGATTTTTTTTAATAGATAGAGTGATTCAAGAGGAAGGTTTATATGTACTTTTTATTCCGATATTCCCACGGGAACGGGAACCACGCGGGTGAAACCGCGGGCGGCCGCTAGTTACCTATATTAAGGAAACTATTCTATGCCGTTTTGACGGTCGAATATGAGCTCAACTATCACAAATTGACATCAACAAACTTTTGTACCATGTTCTATGAAATAAATCATTATCTTATCTTATCTTATCTTATATATTTTTTTATCGATGCAATAATGCGGAAGAAAGTTGTTCACAATATCATAGGATCACAATGATATCTGCACTTTAACCTCTCAACAGTCAGTGTGGTATCAAATTGCAGGCTTATTTTCTACGTAAACAAAGTACTAAAGGTCACAGCAGATACATCAACTCGGAAAGAGATCGACACCGTATCGCCTTTCGTCTCGCGGTCAACCAGGCGTCAACCTAACGTAAGCACTAAGCACGTAACCAAACCGGTACCCCTAGTATGAGTTTGGCAAACTGTATTCGTAATCGAAAATTATCGCTCTATCTCTTTCATGTCCTTTCACTGCTTTACCGACATGAGCAGTTCATCCGATAGTTATCGTAAACGTTGACAGTTAAAATCAACTCATACTAGGGGCACAGATCGGCGTCGGTACATCGACTCGGCTACGGCAAGGCGACGCCGCGCCTGTGGCCGCGCTTACCGCTCGCTGGTCCCGAGGCGAGGCGATTACGTTACGATTCCGATTAGTGTGCTTTGCAGTAGGGAGTTTCATACAAAGAATACTGAACCGCTCCAGTTGATACGCTTACGTTCCGTTTACGAGTTGAGATATATGCTGTGACCTTAATCGCGCTTTTCTGCTCACCCAAACATCTGTTTGTGAAAAAAACTTATGCGACACTTTTACGAGATGTTTTGTTTTTATAATCGACGTTCAAACTCAACTTTTTTGTAAGCAAAAGACAACAGTGCGGTCCCTTCGAAATTTTTTTTTTGACATAGTTATCGATGAAATAACATATAAAAGTATTTATATAGGTATTTAGAATGTACAAGAAAAAACCTATCGGATAAAATTGTAATATTATATGAAAAAACAATAAACTTTATTTTTCGACAATTTTTGATTTTTTTTTTTCGAAAAAATTGCGAATTTGCAAAAAAAAATACTTTTTATTTTTTTTTGTTGCGAATCACATATTATCTTGTATTTTTATAGTAAATAGAGTTTATTTCTTTTATAAATACCGAAAACCGCGTTCAAATCACATAAAAATTGAAAAAGTTACAAAATAAAATATTGAGGGTAAGTATAATATAATAATAATATAGGTAGGTAGTCGTGCTGGATCGCCAGCTATCCCGCCGATGATGATCTAGAGGTGGTCGTTATTTTTAGGAACTCATAAGAGGTGTAATGTTGAAAATTATGTCAAAACCATACCTTCTTCTATTATATGGGGAATGTAGTATCCTGGTGCTATTGTGTGACTAGCGAAGGTGCCTTCGTTACAACAACCCTTTTTAGAAACAAAATGCCTTGCCAAACGAATAACTACTTACACGTAAAAACATCAGTCTACAATGTCAGAGCAAAAAATCACACGGCATAATAAAACGACCCCATAAATTTAATTAGGTACGCCGCATTTATTTTGACAGGCCAATAAATTAAAACGTAGGCCTACTTCCCGGTGACCTAGAGTCATGTAAGACATGAAATATTATAGTCTCGTGGTCACGTAAAAACAATTGAAACTTCGTTATATTTTCGCAGCCATAGTATACGAGCTTTCATTGTTTCTCTCCTCATAACTTTGTTCGGAACCACAGAATCAGACAAGACCTTGGCTGGTTTTTTAAATGGATTCTTATTGAAATAAAATAAAATAAATAAATAAATTCTTAATACTCTTCGGTCTGATCCGGGGAGTTTACTAAAACCATTTATGCGAGAGTTGAGTGCACAATGGATATTGATGCACATGGTTCTAATACGTTATATTTTATTGCCGAGCCTGATAGTTCTCTTCTGCACCGTGCCATTTTTCGATCTAACCGACACATACCACCGCGCCAAAGAATACTATAATATTACTATCGCGCGGTGCTCTGTACACCTATACACTTTAGTATGTTATATTATATAGCATGTATGTAGTATTAACGATTACCGCGTGGTTTTATAAATAGGAATACCATACATTATTATGTAAGTAGTAGGCAAGTAGTATTTTAAAATCAAAATAAACTTAAGTAGGTATATTAAAAAAAATGGTAATTCACGCTTTTCGTTTTTTTGGCGTTCCTTATGAGAAAATTTTACTACTAACTAGTTAAGCTAGTTTAACCTACATCTGTAGTCTAGATAACTACTTGAGTGTTAATGTGCCTACGTCTTAAGTGTTACGGTCTGGTTCGTGTAAAAGGTGTCTCGACTTTTGAGACTTGTATTAAGTTTGCTAGATTTTGGAAAACTAGTTTTATACTAGGTGTACCTACGTACATACATATATTAGTAATTAAATGATAGCAAGGCGTTATCCTACTAATATTATAAATGTGAAAGTTTAGATGTTTGGATGTTTGGATGTTTGTTACTCAATCACGCCACAACGGCTGAACCGATTTGGCTGAAATTTGGGACACAGATACTTTGAAGCCTGGAGAGGAACATAGGCTACTTTTTATCCCGGAAAAATATCATATTCCCGCGGGATAAGGCCGTGTAGTCCACGCGGGCGAAGCCGCGGGCGGAAAGCTAGTATTTAATAGTATAGAGTTTTACAACAATTAATGCTTCGCATTATACTAAGCAAGAGTTAGGCTTAACGCCACACTGGAAAATCCATAGCGGATACAAGTTATTTATTATCATCCGCAAGGGCAGTGTGCGAGGTGCTAAGTATTGGCGATCCGCCGCGAAATAACCGCGACGCCAAGTAAAGCGTATTTAGGGCCTTATTATATAACTTAATCAAAAAAATTACATAAAAAATGTAAGAAATAATCTCACACCAAATAACGTAAGCACTTTGAAGTCGGGCGTGAAACATGTACAATTTTTTGCTGTTTTTGTTAAAACCCGCCCGACTTCAAAGTTCTTTCGTTATTTGGTGAGGGATTATTTCTTACTTTTTTATGTCATTTTTTTGAAGGCGGTTTAATTTTTTTATAAAAAAAATTTTTTTTTTCACTCTTTTTAGTGCATCATGCAGGCAATTTACGTGTATTCTGGTAAATAGGTATGTGAATCTAAATCGGTTTATAAACAAACGAGTTATGCCTAAAGATACGTAATAAATTCACATAAACTGGTAACGAAAACGACAGTATTTTCAAGATTTCCTGAAAAGTACTGGTTCAGTAGTTTCCAGGAAATCTTTTCTAGATTTCAAAATTTCAAAAAATGGGACCAACTTGGGAAAAATCCTGATGTTAAAACGTTTGAATCATTTCAATCGGTTCAGCCGTCTTCGAGTAATCGGTGTACATACATATATAAAAAAAACGGGACGAATAGATAACCTCCTCCTTTTCAATTTTTGAAGTCGGTTAAAAATGTTAACCCTTGTGCAGAATTTACAGATAGTAGAAAAGCTCTTGAATTTATAAGTGACTAGCGGATCCTTGCGGGTTTACCCGCGTGGTACCCGTCCCCGTGGAAATATCAGGATAAAATATAGCCTATGTCACTCGGGAAGAATGTAGCTTTCTAATGGTCAAAGAATTTTCGAAATCGGTCCAGTAGTTTCGGAGCCTATTCGATTCAAACAAACAAACAATCAAATCTTTCGTCATTATAATATTAGTATAGAGTATAGATAATATACGTCATTTTCAGGAAAACTGTACCCCTAGTGTAAGTTTTTATGTCAAGTAAACGCAAACTATTTCGATTCCGTATTTATGTAAATTTGTATGAAAACTATATAAGCGCGCTACTCGCCGCTAGAGGCGTTAATACAGTTTTCATACAAATTGACATAAATACGAAATCGAAATAGTTTGCGTTTTTGACATAAAAACTTACACTACGGGCACTGTGCTATAAGACCTTAAGAGGATTATGTAGCAAACGGTCTCCATATAAACGGCGATAATATTTTCCACCCTCTAAACCTTAAGGTGTCTGGTACGTTTTTTTTTTTAATATTCATTGTAGATTTGAAAATATTGGCACTTTTTTGTTTTGTATGAAATCGCAAAGTGCAAATATTTCAAAATCTATGATAAATATTAAAAAAACGTAGGTACATAACTAGTTCTTATGCATTTCAACCACATACTTACCGAAAATTCATTGCTGTATGTTAAGGTAGAGAGTGGAAAACGTTAAGGCGATGATTCCCGACCGAAATAGGCACGCTAACGCTTGCTTGCAAATAGGCCGCGCGCGATACACTTCACGCGGACGCAGCGGCAGCCGGCAGTGAACGGTGAACTCGCGAGCGCCCCGCAAATCGAAAATCACTTAAAATTCAATTAAAAATTAAATAAAAATAAATTTGAACTTTTGACGGCCGGAATCCCTTGGCTATTCAAAGACAATTATTTTCGTATATTTTTCATTAACTAAAACCAAGTATACTGCAAGTAATAGTATATTTAGATTACGATTAGACGGATGTTTGGGATTTTATTTGACACAGTTAAATATCACCAATCGAAAAAATACGGCCGGAAGCACTAGATAAATAACTGTAAAATAACATATATTTTTTCCAAATTTTGAGTTTTGGTTTGCGAGTTATCCATAATTTAAAATACCCTATTTTCGGGAATAGGCGCCTTAACGCCGTTCGTTTGTATGGAGACGGTTTGCTAGACAATCCTCTTAAAGGTTGTAAGTTAACGCAGACAAAGTGAGTGCCGCCAGTAGATTAATAAAATCAAACTAGTACTTTAACTAGCACTTTCCCGCCCTGGGTGCCTACCATCAACTCTTATTGCGGTTTTGTTTAGGACCTAAACTGATCTGCTTCGCTTATTCGTACCACGACAGCTTAATATCAATGACAGCGATTCAGTGATCATTCAATGACATTTCACAGCCGCTAAGCTGTCAAGATCTCTTATTTGACTTATAACTTGGCCAAGCTAACATGACACCTGCAGGTTATACCCGTCCCTCTCAC
This sequence comes from Crambus lathoniellus, assembly GCA_949710035.1. Lineage (NCBI taxonomy): Eukaryota > Metazoa > Arthropoda > Insecta > Lepidoptera > Crambidae > Crambus > Crambus lathoniellus. The sequence continues at coordinate 401,461 of OX453301.1, read as the reverse complement.
TCTCCGGGCCTGACAGAATCGAGTGAAAGAGACGAGTACAAGAAATAAGGACACAAATCGTTCGGTCATTTACATTTAGCAATTCATTTGCGATCCAGTTTTTAGAAAGGTCATAGTACGAAAGAAAGCAATTCATTTTAGGAACCTATTCTGCATCGCGCTATTTTTGAATCGCTGTCTTAAAGTTGATGGTAGGCACCCTGGCACTGGCATGTTCCGATTCCGGGGCTGATTCGATTAGGGCTTCCACCCGCCCATTGTAGCTCTCTGACCTTTCAGTCTTATCAGCTAGATCGACTCTATTAGCCGACCAGCCGGCTTTATAACCCTGCTACTCGCTAATTTATATGGAAGTTTATTTTATCTCTTTACTGCTGAATCAGATTTATAAGGTTTGGAGGGAAGCTTTACTTTTTATTGCAAAATTAAAGCGATGATATTTAGAACGAGTATTTGTAACTGGAGCAAATGATTACGCACAAGAAGTCATTCGTAGTCCCTTATCCTATGGGTCCTAATGCCAAAGAATTTTAAATTATTGTAAGTAGTTATGTTAGTAACGATAGTTCATTGGGAATAAGAACATGAAAGAGCAGCAAATAAAACTAATGAAGCATTCGTAAGAAGCAATAGACTAGACTTTTCGAAAAATTCAGTCTGATCAACATTTAAATTTAAAATCTGATCAACAATTTTAAATTTTTACGAAGTACCCACATTTACAATATTGTAGTCAGTATTTAACGAGTTTAATAAAAGTAAAGTTAAATAATAAAACAGAGCTTCTGTAAAAGCGTCGGACTTCGCCACTGCACGTCGCCCGTACAATTAAGCTACATTTCCCTGTACTTAATTTCCAAAATAAACTCCACTACTAAATTAACGTTCGACGTAACAGACCAAAGAAAGGAATAAACTCATTATCTCGGATGTCTAGAAATAGCACGCACAGAGAAAAACGTGTTGATAAATGTACGACAAAAATACTCGATTTAGAAATTAATAAAAATGTAAAACTGAATTGAAGGTATTATTTTCACTAACTCCATCCAGAGAAAAAATTGCAGAAGTTTTAATCGCAAGCTTCCGATTACTTAATAGTTAGCAAGTAAAGTTGCCAGATATATTCTAACGATAGCAAACAGATTCTGGAAAATGTCAAGAATTAAGAATAATTAATATTTTTGAACAGCATCAGATGTGCCATACAATAATATCAAATTACAACAATTAGGTACCAATTGATCTATTGTGCTGGTAGTAAGTAGGTACATTGCGTTAGCTGTATCAACTGTGCTTTTTAATTAATTGATTGATTAATTGATGCTAATAAACCCTTATTTAAATTTTTACCTTTTTGCATTCACAATGCAATTTTTATCATGGAAAAATGGAAAATAAATTATTTTGAAAAAATCGACCCGTCTCACAACCATCCCATCGGAGCTGATTGTGAGACGGGTCGATTTTTTCTAAATACTTTATTTTCCATTTTTTTCATAAACCCTTCTGTTCAGTACACCCCCGCCTAGACCCGGGGAGTCGGCATGGCGCAGTGGAAGGTTATCATGAATATAGACTCCGGACAAAAACTAGGTTTCAGCCGGGATGTAACTGAACAATTGAACTGCGATACACAGCGCTTAATTTATATTGTGAAGTAAGGTGAATTTTACATACGGGTCCATGGTGTCGAAGGTCTCCGGGGCAGAAGTGGTGAAGGGGGCGCCCCCATGTAGTTCTTCTTCTTCTGCAGACCTTACCAACTCGTCACCCTACTCACAACACATACAACACAGCGGTCCCAAGACACTGGGCGCTTCAGCACTACACGATAACACACGCGGGGCTTGCTTATCAAGATATATATTGCCCCTGCAACAACGCGTGGTAGAACCGTATTCGCGACCGGCCACTCGTCAAGGTGGCGTCAAATCTTGATCGTACAAAACGGGATCACATAGATAATTTAAGATTTTATTCAAACTCGATATGCCAGGCACATTCAACGCGAGCGATTTTTTAACAAATTCAGCAAAATTAATCCGACATCTTGGTTACAAGAATTTCAATCCAGTGTCAGCTGTCAACTTCAAGTGACAGCTAAATGTCAATTTGACGTGACATTATAGATGCGTTCAGAAACGTCGATCTTTTCCGAACATCCCCCCGCCCCGGACCGTTAAGAACGGTACGTCAATCTACGGGTAATCGGGAGAGCCCACTAACTGCTCTCTTCAAAACCGAATCTCGAACCAAAACCTCAGCAAAACGAGGAACTCCGTCAGTTCCGGGGTAGAGTTTAACAATGCGCCCCCTTCGCCAACATAGGGGCGGCAGGTTGGCATCCTTAATCAACACGAGGTCGCCAGTCTGGGGTGGGGTGGTTTTATCTGTCCACTTCACGCGCTGTTGCAGGATATGCAAATACTCCATCGACCAACGTGCCCAGAAGTTTTGGGACATCTGTTTCAAAAGTTGGTATCGCGACAAACGATGGGATCCTACATCCTGAATCGGATATTCAGGCAACGCCAAAAGGGGCTGTCCGATCAAGAAATGACCTGGGGTCAACGCTTCCAGGTCATTCGGGTCCGAAGACAACGGGCACAAGGGTCGCGAGTTGAGGACGGCCTCAATTTTACAAAATACCGTATCAAGTTCCTCAAACGTGAGAATAGTTTCTCCAATCACGCGACGCAAGTGTGTCTTGGCAGCCTTTACACAAGCTTCAAAAATTCCTCCCCAGGTCGGACAAGCCGGAGGGCTAAACTTCCAGATTATCCCACGCCGGGAGAGGGTGGTTCCAATGTCTATTTTATTATCAACAAAAAACTTAACTACTTCCTTAAGATAATTACACGTTCCCTTATAATTAGTACCACAATCGGAACGTATCAATGTCGGCAGTCCTCTACGGGAAACAAATCTGCTCAAGGCGGCGACAAAGGCTTCGGTAGACAATTCCGAGACAATTTCCAAATGGACAGCCTTGGTGGACAAACACACAAACACGCACAAGTACGCCTTATAGGTTTTAGCATTACGCAGTCTCGAAGCCTTTACAGTAAAGGGACCGGCGAAGTCGGTGGCGACTCCGGCAAAAGCTCCACATTCCGTGACGCGATCAGCAGGCAAATCACCCATCTGGGGCTGCATGGTCGCGGCCTTCAATCGATAACAAGGCAGGCAACGGAAAACCACAGTGCGAATGGCTCGACGAGCAGACAAAATCCAAAATTCACGCTGCAAAATGGCCAACAAAGCATTACAGCCAGCATGTTGTGCATTCACATGGCGATCTGTTATTATCAGTTGAGTCAAAGGTCCGGCTTTAGGTAACAAAAGGGGGTGACGAGCTCCATACGGCAGGTTCGCATTTCGAAGTCTTCCGCCGACTCGCAAAAGCCCACTCTCGTCCAGGAAGGGATTCAATCGCGATACCGCGCCCTTCAACTTGCGACGGCCTAAACGCAAAATTTCAATCTCGGACTCAAAACTATCAGCTTGTACTCTCCGGACCCAAAACAAGAGCGCGTCCCTACGCTCGTCCGGAGTGAGAACCGACGAATCACGCCTCGCGCGTGGGTTTCTGCAATTGTACACAAAACGTCTGATCCAAGCGGTAACACCAAGCAGCTTCTGTAAGGAGCTGTACCGATCCAACAACAAATCCTTTTCCCCGGCGGGGTTAGTCTCCAGGACGCATGCCCGCATATCAGGAACGGCTACGTTCGACAACGCTGGAGAGGGCGGCCACTCCGACTCAGGCCGCATCAACCACTGTGGGCCCCACCAGAGGGGGTGGTTAATTAGGGTTGGGGCTACACAACCCCGAGACGCACAATCCGCGGGATTCATGGTTCCCGGCACGTGTCTCCAAATCAATTCGATGTCGGAATTACAAATCTGCGACACTCGATTGGCCACAAACACGTCCAAGGTGTGCGCCGGAGCCTTCAACCAACAAAGGACGACCTGACTGTCCGTCCAAGCATAAACCTCCTGTATCTTAATAGATCGACCTAATGTGAGCCATACGTGGTTCAACAAACGCATTAGGAGGGCAGCTCCACACAATTCCAACCTCGGGATCGTATGACGAGTCCGAAGGGGAGCGACTTTGCTTTTCGCTATCACCAGATGCACAGCAACAACTCCGTCAACAGTAACGGTGCGGAGGTACACGGCCGCAGCAAATCCACGTTCGGAGGCATCGGAAAAGCCGTGAAGAGTAACTTTACAATTTTCAGAAGGGAGGAATAGCCTCGGCAAATGCACTTCATTAATCTCGGGGAGGGATGAAACGAAGCTCGACCAATCTCGGAGTAACTCGTCCGAGAGGGGTTCATCCCACGACACACCCGAAGCCCATAACCGTTGCAAGAAACACTTGGCCATAAACAGCACGGGGCAAATCCACCCATTGGGGTCAAAGGTACGTGCGACAGTAGACAATACTAAACGCTTGGTCCAGACTTTCGGTGGTCGTAAATCCACACAATAAGTGAACGTGTCAGAGACCGGTTTGTACTGTACGCCAAGGACGGTCACCACATGGGGATTATCAACATTTTCGAATAGGTGGGGGTCCTGCTGGTGCTCTTCGGGCAAACCTACCAGTACATCAGGCGAGTTGGATATCCATTTCCTCAACTCGTAACCTCCCGACTTCAAAAGGGCGGTGAGTTCGTCTCTCAGGACAATCGCCTCTGAGACAGATGAGGCGCCCGTGCAAATGTCATCCACATAGACGTCACTGGCCAAAATGGCGGAGGCGCGAGGGTATCTCAAGCGCTCCTTCTCGGCCAACTCCAACAAAGAACGAATCGCAACAAACGGGCTCGAAGCCAAACCGTACGTATTCGTATTCAATTCATAAATCAACAAGGGGTCCCTAGGACTCTCTCTCCACAAAATCAATTGGTACCTCCTATCCTCTGGATGGATGACCGTTTGTCTGAACATCATCCGGATGTCAGTCATAAATACAATTTGGTGCCGCCGGAAGTTGGTCAAAATGTCTGAGATCTCCGTGTGCAGCTTGGGACCTACATGCAGACACTGGTTCAAGGACGCTCCAGTAGAGGTGGGAGCCGAACCGTCAAAGACCACCCGAATCTTTCCGGATTTCAAAACGGCGTGGTGCGGCAAAAAGAAGTGCTCAACGGAGCGCCAATCCAAATCGCTCACGGACATGTGCCCTAACTCCTCATACTCCCGCATGAATTCAACATACTTCTGGCGGAAGACCGGATCCTTGCTCATGCGACGCTCCATCGCCACTAACCTACGTTCCGCTAGCGGTCGGGATTCGCCCAGAGGAGGTCGGCCGGCACGAAAGGGGAGACGGGTGATCAAACGACCAGAGCGGAGGCGACCAGTGTTATTCTGGTAATACAACTCGCATTCATCCGCTACTGGGTCAACCCGCGGGGCTGGTGGAGGTTCCTCAACCTCCCAAAACTTCTGCACCACTTCGGAGAGAGACACATTAAAAACAAGACCGCGATCCTCATCAAGGGAATCCAAAACACGGCGAGCAGGGCCCATCACAACTGTACCGAGTGTCGTCTGCAGAGCTACCAAGCCATCTGGCTGCAAAACTCGCTTCCCCGTCAACAAAACTCGCCCCAGGACATCGGCTCCAAGGAGAGCATCAATCGGGCCTGGGCGGAAGAAATTTGGATCGGCGAGTGGGGAATCAGACACCAAAGACAACATACTCGGTCCCAAGTCAACTGAAGGTTGACGGCCAACAACTGTGTCCAACACAATCGCCGAGGTCTCAATGCCTGGCGTGGACTTATTACGTGATGTAAATGTGAAGTCAACATGCCCTAACAACCCGGGGACTTTCACATCGCCAACACCTCTCACGCCTTCCGTGTGGGGGTGCACCTTGAGGCCCAACCGCCTAACTAACCAAGATGACACAACACACCCCTGAGCACCGGAATCCAACAAGGCGCGAACTTCCACAAGGTCGCCATTCAATCCCCTGACAAGCACAGAGGCCGTGGGCAACAAAACGGTCTCTGGAGGGGTGGCTACAATCGACCGTAAACACGTTGATTGCTAGTATGTGGGGTCCCCAGACGTCCCCCCATGGTAAGGGGGTCGCTCATAGCGATCCAGTGGGTCCCAGTCTCCCACATACTGCCTACGTCCAAATCGCCCGGTATCAGGCGGGTTATATCTCCCGGCCCCTTGAAGACGGGGCGGGCGCCGCTCCAAACGCGGGTATTCGGCGAGCGGCGGCGAGAATCGGTGCCTAGGATCCACCGTGTACGTCGCCCCATAGTCGCGGGGGCACGGTGACCGATTTTCAGAGGGGGGGTCCCGGGGACCCCCGGCTGTGCGAGGCTCAACACGTTGCGGGGGGCTTCTACGACCTCCCGCAACGCTCGCAAAATCGAACCCCCTAGTTGGGGACCGATTTCCCATGGGGGGGTCCGTGGGACCCCCGCCCGTGCGAGGCTCAAAACGTCGCGGGGGGCCTCTACGACCTCCGGCAACGCCCGCATAACTCATCCCCATCCTCGGGGATCGGTTTCCCATGGGGGGGTCCCTGGGACCCCCGCCCGTTTGAGGCTCCATTCGTGGCGGAGAGCGTCTGGGGCCACTCTGGTGGCCACTAGAACTGCTGCGGGATGCAAACACCGCGGGGGGTCCGAGCCCCCCACCCATACGAGGTGATCCTGCAGCGACGCGCTGCGGCGCTCCGCCGCCCTCTGGGCTGTTCATGCAGAGGAGGGGATGGTGGTTGCCCTTACAAAATCGGCATGGGTGCGCTTGGGTACATTCGCGCTGCATGTGCAGGCCCAAGCACGAGTAGCACCATGTCCGTTGTCGCGCGATCGCTCGACGGCCTTGGACGCGCTGGTCGAGGAACTTATCACAACGGGTCGTGCTGTGACCCGGTTCCCGACAGTACAAGCAGCGGGCGGTCTCCTGGACGGCGGCATAGCGGCCGGGCGCGCGAGGGGCCATACGCCCCCTACGGGGGGGTCCGGTGGGGGATCTACTCTGTGGCACAGGTCGTTCGGGTCCCATAGGACCGGCCAGAGAGGAATTATCTGCCAGTCTACTTTCTCCTTCCAGGAACGTCAAGAGGTCCGAGAAGGGTGGCAGATAAGTCGCACTATCCCCACCATACTGCTGCTCAAAACGGACCTTAACAGAGTCCGGCAACTTTCCCAGGACAATGTGCAGTAACAAAAACGACCACTGCTCCACTGGGAGTTTTAAGTTTTTCAATGCGTTGTAGGCAACCAACAGCGGATTCAACAAAGCCACTCTCAAGTGCATCACGCTGGCAACGCGGGGTAAATTCAAAATGGCGGCAACATGGTTGTCCGCCAGACGTCGTACGTTCTGGTACCGACGGGCAATCAAATCCCTAGCAATAGGGTAGTTTTCATCCGAGGGGGCCAAATGTTGAACCGATTCAAGGGCCTCCCCTTCCAACACGGATAACAGGTAGGCCAACTTCTGGCCCTGGGTCAAATCATCCCGGGCATGTACAAGACTATCAAAAATATTAATAAAGCCCTCCCAGTCCTCTAGACGACCAGCAAAACGCCTTAAGTCTAAGGGGGCCAATCTAGCAAAGAGAGGGGGCATACTTTTAGATGTGACCGGGGACGGGCTCGGATCATTCTCTCTTGCCACTTGCAAAGGCCGAGCCACCTGGGTAATTCTGTCCGCAAAATCATAACACTGGTCCACATCCAAATCGACTTCTTGTCGCATTTCCACATCGGCCTCAACAGTCCTTTCCAAAAATAAGGCATACTGTTCATCAACAACAGCCAAACGTACGGGCAGATCTACGTATCTGTTCAACAAGGCCTCCGTTCTATCCGGTCGATCCAACAACGCAACTGCAGAAGCTAACCACCGTAACTCAGAACGTATTTTGGCTTTAGCAGAGGAGGCCGTCATTGTAACGTCCCAAATTTATCAACAAAAACAACAAATTCAAAATACTCACTATAACACAAAATCTCCAATATTTGGAGGTTATTACTAACCACAAAATTCCAATATTACAACAACAAAGTATTTATAATGACACAAACTCTTAAATATTTGGAGGTTATCAGAAAACAACAAAACTCACTGACTATTGAAATTCACTCAAAATCACTGACTATTGAAATTCACTTGGATATCAACATACAACAAATTAATTTTAATTATTTCAAAGCACAAGTTTCAATGAGTTTCAATGTGTAAACAATGTCTTAAATCATCTAAGTTTCACTAAGTATTGAGTGCAAACTTATTAGCTAACCTTTTATTAGCTATTATTTTAGCAACAAACTTGTCAATATTCACAACTCAAATTTGCTAACAAAACTGAATAATAATTATTATGAGCAAAGAAAGGCATCTGTTTACACTTTGGAACTTCAATACATGACAATTAATTACAAGACATGGAACCAATAACAAAGGAATGCCCTTTACTTTTTCAATGCAAGTTAATTACCATTTACAAGTACAAGTTAATCTAGTCCGGACCAGACTGGGTCATCAAAACGGCACTGATTAATACAAAGTTTTGGCGTGGGCCTCTCAGGCCTTCAAACTACGCTCTGCTACCAAGAAATGTTCAGTACACCCCCGCCTAGACCCGGGGAGTCGGCATGGCGCAGTGGAAGGTTATGAACTGCGATACACAGCGCTTAATTTATATTGTGAAGTAAGGTGAATTTTACATACGGGTCCATGGTGTCGAAGGTCTCCGGGGCAGAAGTGGTGAAGGGGGCGCCCCCATGTAGTTCTTCTTCTTCTGCAGACCTTACCAACTCGTCACCCTACTCACAACACATACAACACAGCGGTCCCAAGACACTGGGCGCTTCAGCACTACACGATAACACACGCGGGGCTTGCTTATCAAGATATATATTGCCCCTGCAACAACGCGTGGTAGAACCGTATTCGCGACCGGCCACTCGTCAAGGTGGCGTCAAATCTTGATCGTACAAAACGGGATCACATAGATAATTTAAGATTTTATTCAAACTCGATATGCCAGGCACATTCAACGCGAGCGATTTTTTAACAAATTCAGCAAAATTAATCCGACATCTTGGTTACAAGAATTTCAATCCAGTGTCAGCTGTCAACTTCAAGTGACAGCTAAATGTCAATTTGACGTGACATTATAGATGCGTTCAGAAACGTCGATCTTTTCCGAACACCTTCCTTAGGGAATGATTATGTTTTCTTACTGTATCTTTGTTTGAAATTTAAACTTGTCAGCCTGCGTAATTTTACGTCACACCAACACATCAAAATATGACTATAAAAACTACTGCATTTAATGCGCGTACTCGTGCAAGTAATAACAGTTTTTGTTTCATCAAAATCTGTCCAGGATTTCCAAAGTTACAGCGTTGTAAAGTTTCACCAGCTTTTGTAAATTTGCTTTCCTTGCGCGATATTGCGATGACGTCATGTCGCAGTGACATCTCTGATTGCGGCTACTGCGGGTGATTTCCGTCCAACTGCACCTACATAGAGTCCGTCTGTGCATGCGCAATCTTCGCGCAACTGGTGCGTTTTTGGCACTAAGTAGTTACAGTTAATTTTTTTTCATTCTAAGGTTATGGTAAATGATTAGTATTCGATTTCGACCGCGCGCAGCCGCACTCTAAAACTGTCAAAAACTGTCACCTACTGTCCATTTGACGGCTTCGTGTTATTGTTAATCGAAGTTTGACGGTTGCTATTTATATTGACAGAATACCGCCCGCCATTACGAAAGTTGATTTAATTTATTAATCACGAAAATACAACTTATGTATTTGAAGGTGTTTTTTCACATGGGCTCAATACAAAATTGATCATTGATCGACTATAAGAAAAATAAATAAACTTATTGCGAAACCGTGAGAGCGCAACTCTAATAGCCAAAGGAGAAATACGGAAGCGCCAACTCTCAATCGCTATGTGACGTCACACATTAATTCCATTGGCTCACCCGAATTTTTCACGGAGGCCGTACTTTAACGTTCAATATCTCAGCCAATTTTGAAGATAGGAAAAAAATAAAAACATATTCTTTTTCTCGAGTAACATATTTTTTAGATATGCTGATAACAAAAATCATTGGTGTGACTCATTATAAGCACTGGACAGGCTTTCCTGTTGTGAACTATCTGTCCTAAAAAACAAAAAACTTTCACGTTTTCAATACGTCAATAATCGGCATTAATTTGTCGGGAAGTCTGCTTACCTAATATGGCTTTTTATTAAACAAAATCATGAAATAAGACTTTGTTATAGTTCACTACTTCAGTAAGTTCCAGTTTGAATTTAAAAAGACGAAATAAATTTGTCATACGAGGAAGATAATCTTAGGTTTTGATTTAGGTACTTATTTATTCATGATTGATAATGTATAATGTTGCTATACAACGGTAATTACATGTCTTCACCTTCTATACTAATAATATAAAGAGGAAAATGTTTGTCTTTTTATTGTTTTTTGTTTATGATAATTAATTATTATTGCTAATGCTTTATGCGCTGCCAAGTATGTAATTTATTTCTGAAGGTGGTCCTATAACCGGAAAGCCCACTTTATACTATGTGTCCCGCTTGCTTGTCAACGATGTCGTCGAATGTCGCAGAACCAATAATTCGTCGAGTGTGCACTCACTCCGGATTACGATCATGTAAATTTAGGATCCGAAACGAGATGTTTTATGATGTCTGGAACGGCCCTACGCGTTACGGTTACGACTGAATTACGATTATCCGCGCTGCGACAACGCGTAGTGACGTCGACGTGTGACTGAACACACGAATATGTAATAATAATGTAATTAATGTGTTATGAAGGTCGCACCTCGAGTCCGTGATCCCGATCAGCTATTATAAATGGGAGTCACACTTGAGCGCACACCTCGTAAACAACCTTTGAATTACGTGGCACCTGAGGTATTTATTTCTTTCGTTACAAAAAGAGGATGAAAACTGTAGATTGAGAGTTTTTGTTTATTCATAAGAACCTAATTCTCTGTCCTTTTGTGATACCAGGAACGAAGCTTAGAATACGACACAATGTAGGAAATAACAAAGAGATATTTAAATATAGTAATGAGTATAGGAAAAATGTGATAGTAAAAAATCACGAGCCCCATAAGCTTACTATACTTACAAAATTGCATTGTGAATGCATAAAAATAATATAAAATCTCAATATGGCTGTCGATTGTTAAACATTTGTAAAAATGTTTCTTTCGGATGCGAGGGTTTCCTCACATTGATGAAGCAACGCTGGCCTACAGCGTAACAAGTGATAGCAAAATTCGACGAGTCGTGTAAGCCTTTCGGTAGCTTAGTTGGTCAGAGCATTGGGCCGGATTCCCGGAGGCGCGGGTTCGAATCCCGCCTGAAAGCTACTTATGGGGCTCGTGGTTTTTTACTATCACATTTTTCCTATACTTACAAAATTTCATTGTGAATGCATAAAAATAATATAAAATCTATAGTAATGAGTTTCAAATCATTTAATACAAATAAAATAAAAATCAATGACCATAGCGTTATAATCCGGCTATCGAACAAAGAAACATATTTTTCAATCAAAGACATTGAACGAGTATAGATTTCTACCCACATCAATACCATTATTGTCACGCATAAGACACAATGTGCAATAAACACAGGGGCATCTATCTCGAGCACAGCATGCGGAAACATTACGCGACGTGAAATATATCACGGGCTGCCATTACTAGGTCAATAGTCAAGTCTTAGATTAGATATCCTAGCTCGCAAAAATCGCCAGGAGTTGATATTATGGGATGATGTTATTGTTAGAATAGATACCGATAGTGTAAAACCAAATTTGCAACCTCGAAAGACCTGTGCTAACTTCGTGGTGCTTTTCGGAGTTTTTTCTGAACAAACTGAAAAAAGTCCGAAAACTCCGAGATTTTTCGATTGGTATATATCCTAACAATATCCCAAAATATCAACAACGAGCTAACGCGATTTTCACAAGCTTTTTTTTAACTTGCCATGTTAGTTAGTTTGTTAGTTAGTGGGGGACAAATCTTGCAAGCTTAATCAGACCCACTTCCCAGTGTCCGATGAAGCTGAAATTTTGTATACAAGTTTGGTTTGGATGACAATACAATATTTAAGTACAGTCAGCAAAAAAGCTTGTTATGAAAATGAAATTTTTACTAAAAACTTATTATACGTACTTACGTACCCGCTCTTGCGCCCGCGCCTGCAGCCATAGTTTTATCCAATTGGCGCGCAAAAACGAGAAACTACTGGGACATGACGGTCGCTGCTGAGTCAGCGGATTAATGCGGTCATGCGATTACGCGGCGGACGAGCATCGAGGCTTGGGTGCTAATGTTAAATTACTTTCTCCTTTGTTTCGATAGTAAATGTGTTTAGCTTAGAAGATTATGATAAGCAATGAAAGAGATAAAACTGTCTTTCTCTTAAAAAATGGTTTTAAAAGCTTTAGTAAAGATTGCTTTCGTAAGTAACTTCTCTGAAAAAAATTGGTTTCAGAACTATTAAAACTAGAAATAATCCTATCATCACTATGACAACTTATTATAATGACAATTTATACTTAACCTTTATATGGAATACCTTAAATAAAGCTAAACGTCAAAGTTCTTTGGAAGAGTCGTGGTTTCCGAACAGAGGCACTTAACCAGCCAGATTAAACCCTTCCGTATTTGCAGTGTTAACACCTACCAATTCACATAATAATAGGTACTATGTCGTTGCTTATGGGAATATCGTGCAACAAGTGCCACCCAGCGAGGTCGCGCCGAAGGCCGCAGCCGCAGCGAGGTGACTCCATGCGTGCTGCAACGATAAGAGCTGCAACTGCAGCGCTAGTAACCAGCGCCCCGATCGCGGTAATCTTATGGCGCATTAGTTAGGTGTACGTGCAGTTAACGTTCACGCGACGTACAAAACCGTTTTTGATAACGCGCGGCGTTGACAGTGCGACAACGTTTTCTGTTCCGGTGATAAATCTTTTGAACTAAAACAGTTTTCATACGACATCGACAGTCTATTTGGCAGCTAATTTCGTATTGCAAGTGGCTCCTCTGTCACGGATGTCACCGGAACAGACAGGATTTTCTATATAGGTTTGGGTGACGTGTTCGTCGTTATGTCATTACGGCAATACGAAGTCAAACGTCATGACGCAAAGGGGCGCTGCATGCTGCGCTTGAACGGGCACGAAGGTCCTATTTAAAAAGCTATGGAGTTGCAAAGTCAATCATACTCATTTGACAGTGTTCATGTTGTATCATAATAAATGTCATTCCATGCAAATTGCAGCCGATTGAATTTGATATGAACTGTCAAATTAATACGACTACCTTACGCAATTGCACCTCAGATTTTACTTTGCAAAATAAGCAATAATTGGTGACTCCAAGTGGTACGCATGTAAGTAACGTATGTAGATATTCAACAAACTCGAGTTTAAGTATCCCAGTTACTCTTAAAGTTTGTCCAAGTTGGTGTTATATTAACAAAAGTTGTAGATGCGATTTGAATATAATATACATTTGATTGATAGTCAATATTTCTACAAACAGTTGATTGATCATTGACTTCTAAGTTCTACATGTGCTTATATTAATAACAAAATGTTTTATATAAGTGGAACTGTTTTGAATAACACGCGATAGATTTAGATCGCAGTGACATGAGATTAATAAAGATATCAAAACATGTATGTACTTAATCTTCTATTTGTCATCGGGTCACGGTTCTCTGGCGTGTGGGCACGCGCGCTCCTTTGTGCCAGCGCCTGCGCAGGTGTGAGTGACGGTGTGAGTAACGGCGAGTCATCCCTTTGTTGATTTGGGACGCATTGCCAACGTCAACAGCGTCCGTTATGTTTGACTTCCATTACAATACAACACTAGTCAAACCACGGTGAGAGAGACTGCAGTTATGCACTCTAACCCACATATCCCCGATCAACTCGTAATCCACAGCTATTTAGTATCCTCTATGTAAAAATAATGTGTCAATGAACAACCCACTGCACAGAATGTGTAGATCTTACAATAACATATGTGCTGAGTTTGATGTTTTTAACAATGGGACCACCACTTTCAGAAATGCATTGTTGAAAAATTGTCATATGGACGGTTGAAGTTATGTATTTGTTTATTTATTGTGCTTAGTGTTTCCCTTTATTTTCCTTTTTTTTTAATTTGATTTATTAGTGATTAATTGTTTATTTAAATGATGAACATAGTTATAATCGAACATCAGAATATGTGTGTTATTTATTTTTAAGTTGTTTTGTATATGTTTTATTCTGTTGTTTGTTACTATGTCTATGAAAATTAAAAAAAATTCAAAAAAAATATCTTATTGACTCTACAAGTGTTTTCTCGGTCCCAATTGATTCACTAATGATCTCGCAACATTTAGGAAAGTTGATGTCAGATAACAACTTATCTGTGAGTAAAAGTAAACCGCATTTTACTGATTGCAGTTAAGCCGCTGGACTCATCTTGAGGCTTAATGAATCAAAATTGGGACGAGAGAAAGTGTCGGCGTTGATTAATGACATCCGCTAGTAACTTAAGCGGAAACAAAGAACTTTAAGCCTTCCTCTTAAAACAAATAATGATGTTGCGATTTAGGCTGATTGATCCATGTTTAAATAAACAATGTCCGAATAGACATAAGTAGGTATTAATTGGAGATAAATAAATAGACTTTTTCTTATCGATTGTAAAAGAACCTTTCTTTATTTTTTACAAGCGGATCCTCGCGGTTTCACCCGCGTGGTACCAGTTCCCGTGGGAATATCGGGATAAAATATAGCCTATGTCACTCGGGAAGAATGTAGCTTCCTAATGAGAAGATGTAGAATTTTCTAAATCGGTCCAGTAGTTTCGGAGACTATTCGATGCAAACAAACAAACAAACATACAAACAATCAAATCTTTCCTCTTTATAATATTATATAGTATATGTAGTATAGAGTATAGGTAAATTCTTCCTCCATTGGACCTCCAGTGTCGAGTGATTTTCAAGGCTATCTCTGAGGTCCCGGGTTCAATCATGTCGAAGTAGCTTTTCGATATTTTCTCGTTTCAGGGTGTTATGTGGTTATAACGTCATTATTTCCAATTGCCATAACACATGTTATTAATTTGGGATTGGAGGAATACCTATTGTGATGGTGTTCAATATTTTATTTATATAAATTCGCTCTAAACCGCGAGAAATGGAATTAAGGAAGGTGGAGAGGCCTTTGCCCTGCAGTGGGATGACCCAGGCTGAATTTATTTATTTTATTATAAATTTTGAACACCACGACACCCTACAATCAAATTGAACCAACAAATCTGTGGAATGTTTGAGCCAAGAGGATTGAGGTATCTGTCGTTTCAAACTGCATGGGTACCTACAAACAAAATACTTCACGGAATTCGTGGAACGGAGGACGTGATTTATAGTAGAGCAAAAACGATTAGCCTTCTCGGCCCACTAACCGACGACCAACGATTTCCGATCAACACCCGCTGTGCAATTCTGAAATAACGCGAGAGTTCTGGCTGGGTTGAGGAAGTATATTTTAAGCCCTTACTAGTTCTACGAAATGTACTAAACCCGCATATAAACGAGCAAACGACTAACTGGAAAATTGCATTGTAAGCAATAAACTACGATTACAAATGCAGTTATTTCCGAATCATAGTATTGTCACGTTCGCACAGCAGCGGCGCTATAAATAGGTGCGGCGGTTTGGCGCTGGTGCGGCATGCAGCGCGCCGCTGCAGTCCGGCGCCGGCGTCTTATCGATTCCGTCTATTTCCACCGGAGTCAAGGACCGACAGGTGCTAAGCTCCGCCATCTCCTTGCAGCGAGTGACATCCCTGATTCTTTTGTTTTTTAATTTAAGGCGTTGGGACGCGACCTCCTTAAAAGGCTGAAGTTTCGGCCGTGGAAAGATTAACTCGTTTAGAAAGAAGGTCACCCGAAACGGGCACTTAAGTTTAAAGGACGCGGAAAATCAGGCGTTTACAAACAATTTAAACAATGTTTCGTTTCTGGGACTACCCGGAACTACCAGCAATGGACGAGATGAATGTTCAACACCAATCAACTAGTCCAATACTGGCAAATTTTAATAACGTGTTGTTGTGCTGTGCATGTTTATTTACACTTTAAATTAGATACTTATTTTATTACTAATTTCATCATTTTCCCATTTCAAATCCCGGTTCCAAGAGTAGCAATTATTTAATAAACAAGTAAACAATAGTTTGTTTACAATGCATGGTGGGTTTTCTGCGTTGGCTGATTTACATGTAATGATAATGTATTAATATTGAGTTATGCGTTCCCACCGCAGCCAGGCGCGGCGAAACTCACGCCGCGCGCGCATCGGGAATACCAACGAGATAGTGCGCCCGCGCAGGCGATATCACCGATACAAATGCAGATAGCAAGCTAGAAACACATTTCGCTGGCGCAGCGCAGCGCAGCGCAGCGTCGACCCGGGTGTGCACACTTTACTAGTGTGGCGCAGCGCGTCCTGACGAAATTTTTGATCAGTGTCAATCGAGTCGTTGCCGAGCTAACATCTGCATTATGTTTTCTTCCAATTTTGAAAACAATTTCTGTTCTTACTTGAACATATTAAATCAAAAAAAAATATGTTGATGATTACGATGATAAGATGATGATGAATGAATACGAGATGCAATTTATATCTATACTAATACTATAAATACACTTTGTTTGTTTGTAATAGATAAACTCAAAAAATACTGAACCGATTTTAGAAATATTTAGTGTAATTTATTTGCAAATCAGAATTATACATTATTTTTGTTATAAAATTAAAAAGTATAGTGTACTAAAAACACTTTAAAATAACAGTATAATTAACAACCCTACATGATAATGAATTGGTGATTCTTCTAAACAAAAAAAATATTTTTTAAATTGGCCCATTTTATTGACGGAGAAATCGGAGAACATAAGTAGTAAAAATTATTTTTATAAAAAAATAAAACCGCCTTCAAAAAAACCACATCAAAAAAGTAAGAAATAATTCCTCACCAAATAAATAACGTAAGTACTTTGAAGTCGGGCGTGAAACATGTACAATTTTTTTGTTGTTTTTGTTAAAACCCGCCCGACTTCAAAGTACTTACGTTATTTATTTGGTGAGGAGTTATTTCTTACTTTTTTGATGTGGTTTTTTTGAAGGCGGTTTTATTTTTTTATAAAAATAATTTTTATTTCACTCTTTTTAGTGCATCGTGCAGGCAATTTACGTGTTTTCTGGTAAATAGGTATGTGATCAAACTGAAAACCTCCTTTTTCGAAGTCGGTTAAAATACCTTGAGGTATCCCCTTTTTAATAAAACAAGAATCATCTAAATCGATTTATAAACAAAGGAGTTATGCCTAAAGATACGTATTAAATTCACATTAAGTGGTAACGAAAACGACAGTATTTTCAAGATTTCCTGAAAACTACTGAACGGATTTCAAAATTTCAAAAAATGGGACCAACTTGGAAACCAACCTGATGTAATAACGTTTGAACCATTTCAATCGGTTCAGCCGTCTTCGAGTAATCGGTGGACATACACAAAAAAAAAAAAAGGAGAATAAACATACATACAGACGAATAGAGAACCTCCTCCTTTTTGATTTAGAAGTCAGTTAAAAAGCAAAATGCAGAGCTCCGCTGCGCAGTCCGCTACCGAGCCATCTGACGATACAATGCTAGAAAGTGGTGGGGGGTCTGGCGCAATCGGAGCCGAGCGGATACGCTGCGCTGCGCTGCGCCAGAGAAATGTGTTTCTTGCCATACTAAATGTATGAAACCGATCGCGCTGCGCCAGCGAAATGTGTTTCTAGATTTACAAGTTATACTTATATCATCGTTGGTACACCATAACACGATGCGCATTGTTCAGTCAGGTCGAACCGGTCGATACGGTCTAACGATTGGCATCAATATGTACTTTTCCCTCATCTCATACAAGTACCTATTTATTTGAGTAAATAAATTTATCATAGGTACATACTAAGGCATCTAAGGTATTAAAAGTATAGCAAGATTCAATAAGTTATTTTAATTTTTAGTTTTTTGCATTCACAATGCAATTTTTATTACTGAAAAATGGAAAATGAAGTATTTAGAAATTATCGACCCGTCTCACAATCAGCTCCGATGGGACTCGAACCCACGACCTTTCGCTTTCCGGGCGACTGCTCTAACCACTGAGCTACGGAGTCGTTACGAGAAGCGTCGAATTTATCCAATACTTCTTACTCGCTGTATAGTCAGCGTTAATTTCATCAATGTGGAGATATTACTACCCTCACACGCGAAAGAAATACCTTTCCAGGTATTTGGCAATCGCTAAAGATGAAATTACTATTGCAAGTTATTTTAATTTTTAGTTTTTTGCATTCACAATGCAATTTTTATTACTGAAAAATGGAAAATGAAGTATTTAGAAATTATCGACCCGTCTCACAATCAGCTCCGATGGGACTCGAACCCACGACCTTTCGCTTTCCGGGCGACTGCTCTAACCACTGAGCTACGGAGTCGTTACGAGAAGCGTCGAATTTATCCAATACTTCTTACTCGCTGTATAGTCAGCGTTAATTTCATCAATGTGGAGATATTACTACCCTCACACGCGAAAGAAATACCTTTCCAGGTATTTGGCAATCGCTAAAGATGAAATTACTATTGCAAGTTATTTTAATTTTTAGTGATTGTGAGACGGGTCGATAATTTCTAAATACTTCATTTTCCATTTTTCAGTAATAAAAATTGCATTGTGAATGCAAAAAACTAAAAATTAAAATAACTTGCAATAGTAATTTCATCTTTAGCGATTGCCAAATACCTGGAAAGGTATTTCTTTCGCGTGTGAGGGTAGTAATATCTCCACATTGATGAAATTAACGCTGACTATACAGCGAGTAAGAAGTATTGGATAAATTCGACGCTTCTCGTAACGACTCCGTAGCTCAGTGGTTAGAGCAGTCGCCCGGAAAGCGAAAGGTCGTGGGTTCGAGTCCCATCGGAGCTGATTGTGAGACGCGTCGATAATTTCTAAATACTTCATTTTCCATTTTTCAGTAATAAAAATTGCATTGTGAATGCAAAAAACTAAAAATTAAAATAACTTGCAATAGTAATTTCATCTTTAGCGATTGCCAAATACCTGGAAAGGTATTTCTTTCGCGTGTGAGGGTAGTAATATCTCCACATTGATGAAATTAACGCTGACTATACAGCGAGTAAGAAGTATTGGATAAATTCGACGCTTCTCGTAACGACTCCGTAGCTCAGTGGTTAGAGCAGTCGCCCGGAAAGCGAAAGGTCGTGGGTTCGAGTCCCATCGGAGCTGATTGTGAGACGGGTCGATAATTTCTAAATACTTCATTTTCCATTTTTCAGTAATAAAAATTGCATTGTGAATGCAAAAAACTAAAAATTAAAATAACTTGCAATAGTAATTTCATCTTTAGCGATTGCCAAATACCTGGAAAGGTATTTCTTTCGCGTGTGAGGGTAGTAATATCTCCACATTGATGAAATTAACGCTGACTATACAGCGAGTAAGAAGTATTGGATAAATTCGACGCTTCTCATAACGACTCCGTAGCTCAGTGGTTAGAGCAGTCGCCCGGAAAGCGAAAGGTCGTGGGTTCGAGTCCCATCGGAGCTGATTGTGAGACGGGTCGATAATTTCTAAATACTTCATTTTCCATTTTTCAGTAATAAAAATTGCATTGTGAATGCAAAAAACTAAAAATTAAAATAACTTGCAATAGTAATTTCATCTTTAGCGATTGCCAAATACCTGGAAAGGTATTTCTTTCGCGTGTGAGGGTAGTAATATCTCCACATTGATGAAATTAACGCTGACTATACAGCGAGTAAGAAGTATTGGATAAATTCGACGCTTCTCGTAACGACTCCGTAGCTCAGTGGTTAGAGCAGTCGCCCGGAAAGCGAAAGGTCGTGGGTTCGAGTCCCATCGGAGCTGATTGTGAGACGGGTCGATAATTTCTAAATACTTCATTTTCCATTTTTCAGTAATAAAAATTGCATTGTGAATGCAAAAAACTAAAAATTAAAATAACTTGCAATAGTAATTTCATCTTTAGCGATTGCCAAATACCTGGAAAGGTATTTCTTTCGCGTGTGAGGGTAGTAATATCTCCACATTGATGAAATTAACGCTGACTATACAGCGAGTAAGAAGTATTGGATAAATTCGACGCTTCTCGTAACGACTCCGTAGCTCAGTGGTTAGAGCAGTCGCCCGGAAAGCGAAAGGTCGTGGGTTCGAGTCCCATCGGAGCTGATTGTGAGACGGGTCGATAATTTCTAAATACTTCATTTTCCATTTTTCAGTAATAAAAATTGCATTGTGAATGCAAAAAACTAAAAATTAAAATAACTTGCAATAGTAATTTCATCTCTAGCGATTGCCAAATACCTGGAAAGGTATTTCTTTCGCGTGTGAGGGTAGTAATATCTCCACATTGATGAAATTAACGCTGACTATACAGCGAGTAAGAAGTATTGGATAAATTCGACGCTTCTCATAACGACTCCGTAGCTCAGTGGTTAGAGCAGTCGCCCGGAAAGCGAAAGGTCGTGGGTTCGAGTCCCATTGGAGCTGATTGTGAGACGGGTCGATAATTTCTAAATACTTCATTTTCCATTTTTCAAGATTCAATAAACTTCTTTTCCATTAATCTTGCCTCGTCAGCCTTAGGTTAACTAACTTAACACCTTAGTGCGTAATTTTTTTCGTTCTAACGTAATTAGACCGCCACAACTTACTAGTTAACTACTGTTAGTATTAGTAGTAGTTAGTTTCAACCACCTCTGTGGTCTAGTGGTTCACACCACCGATTTCAGACCAAGAGGTCCCGGGTTCGATTCCCAGTGGGGGTACATATTGTATTCGGTTTGGTTGATGGTAGGACTTGTTCTTAGTCCGCCTGGCTAGCTACCACCGTCTTATCTAAGTCTGACGCTATAACAAAGATGTTTTCAGCATTATTGTGTCCCGGCAGTTAGAGAGCAGGCCTGTCTCACTTCCATACAAGCGGCGCAAAATCCCCGAGATATTTACCTAATATTCTGGGAAACAACCTAATTTCAACCTTTTGCATTGCGTATAGCGTTCATAGTACAATAACTGTCTACCGTCTCGCTTCAATCTGCTAGGGCTGTCAGAGGTACTTCTTTATCTGTGAAAGTAATACACGCGAAGCGAGACAGATGGCGACACATGCGGATGCGTGCGCTGCGTGTGCGACAAGTCGAGCGAGTGCCAGCCTATAGAGACTAGTCCGGTGACCGGACGCTTGCGTTTATCGTACCTAAACTCGGGAGTGAAATTTCTGTACCGTAAGGTACTAATATATATTCTGTGGTTAGAGTTAAGATAGCCAGTTACTCAGTGATTGAGGATTCCGGGAGAAGTGCCACAGAATAATAGTAGTGCGCTTCCCCCTTCAGCCTTATCACCACTTAACATCAGGTGTGGTGAAAGCTAAATGCTACCCCGTTGTGGATAAAAAAAACAGATTACAGTTTGAAGTAAAGTTGTTAAAATTCACTCCTTTTTTGGGCCGTCGCTTTCGTGCTAAAATAAACTGAGATCATTTACAAAACTTTCACAATCCCAGTATTTTACCCGAGAATACTGAACACATACGATTGTGCAATATTTCAATAGGTTTTCACTTTATATTACCATTCCGGCCGTGGTCACGCGACGTGACAAACCGATTCGTACGTGTGTAACCAAACCAAAGGTTCTGTACACAAAAACGCAAGAACATCTCGGAACATATAGACAGAGGCTGCGAGGGGGCACTGACCTCGCGGCCGCTAAGCCTGCGACATACTTATCTCACGTCCGCCTAATCGATGGCCATCGCCCGCAGGCCGGGAACTAACGCCCCAAACTAGTTTCCCAAACGGACCGACTTTGAAGCGAGCTTTGCCTGCAGAGAACACGCATACTTTCTTCTTTCAACGTATATTAAAGTGTTAAAGAGATTTTCTCCTTCTAAAATTGGACTAGACTCCCACGCCGCTAGCTGAAAGCTAAGGCATGGCTCACGACATGAAAGAATACGCCATCGCCACTTCGGCTCTGGGTAAGCTTCGCAGACACATTTTATTTACAAGATAACAATTTTATTTATTAGGAAATAATTGCAATTCAAATAAGTGTAGGTAGTATTAAGGTAGTAGGATTCGGCGATGTTCCAAACAACTTTTATACAATTTCAGCATGGTTTATTCCAATTCAGTGGACAATAATAATTATAAATAATCTAATTTGTTATCATGACATTTCGTGGTGGGAAAACTAACATCACTGCTATTCTTTTGTTCTTCTTTTTTTAAAATTGACGTTTCGAACTACGGAGGTTTTACACCAGAATCCAGTACAAAGTTTATATACATTTGTAATGGTGGCGCGAACGCATTTAATATAAGGAATTTATAAAAGACAACAAAAGTACATTATGAATCTACAAATATAACTTAAAGTTATTTATTAGTTTAACAGTAGTTAGTTTGCTTTTAAATTTATTTATTTAGTTTATTCTTTTATTCTTCCCATTTAAATCAGTTGCGTGGGTTACTATTTACCCAACTGCGACAGAAGGAAGATCATTAACTAACTTATTCAAGAGAGTACAGTCAGCGTCAAATTGATAGAAGCGTCTAGAGTAGTCAAAAAGATCAGTAAAACATACGCGATTTGATCAGAGCAGTTCGAATCATCATAAATTATGCTGTAAGCACGCAAGGTGTTCAAAATATCTTGACACTCATTAATTTCATACTTATATGAGCAGTCAGATTGTTCAAAATTATCTAAGCAAACAAAGCTCTCAAAGTTATCAGTGCATAACGTACAACAACATGATGCACTGCACTGCATCGTTTCATGAGTCCACTCGTGCCATACCTCTGACCTCCATACCGCATCGTATGAGTCGGATATGAAGTAGTGTAATACTCCGCAGCAGCGTCTTGTCTGATAATCTCCAACGTGTGCCCAATAGAAGCTCCTAATTGTTCAGTCATTAGCACCAAATAAGAAATGGCGAGCCTTAAGTAGCCTCCAATCCCGTCAATCCCGCCGACGTCCGCCATAAATAATGCCCGGACACACGCGTCCCGCGGGATTTGCAGCCATAAATAACCTGTTGTTTGTTTTACTTCGATCTGGGGGCATGGCAGTTGCAGTGCCCCTGCCAAGTCGAGCAAATAAGCGGCACGGCCATCCTTTTCTCGAAGCAGTTCAGGCCATTTTCGACCCCCCTATAACTTCATTGTGGATAAAACTAAAAGCTTAAATTTTCAGTAATCAAGCAGGCATTGAATAAACACGGTAAATTTCAAATTCTTAATTTGATCACTCACTGACCGATCATCAAAGCTCTGGCACTTCTAGCAGATATAGAATCTTCAAATTTAGAATACAATTATAGTGTATAAATCAAGGAAAAACTAAAACATTTAGCAATTTCGGTCCAGTTATCTTAGATACACTAACTGCATAAATAACTTTGTAATGCTACTTCCTACTATAATATAATATAAGTAAGTTTATAAATGTGAAAGTTTAGATATTTGGATGTTTAGATGTTTGGATGTTTGAATGTTTGTTACTCAATCACGCCAAAACGGCTAAACGGATTTGGCTGAAATTTGGAACACAGATACTTTGTAGCCTGGAGAGGAACATAGGCTACTTTTTATTCCCGAAAAATATCACATTCCAGCGGGATAACGTCGTGTAGTCCACGCAGACGAAGCCGCGGGCGGAAAGCTAGTCCCATATAACTATATAAGATTACAAAGTTGCATTTGCAGTGAATGAATAAGTGTACTTGTATATGAGTTGGACATTTCTCTTGAGATACAAAAATTTAAGGTCTGGAGTATCTGATCAAGTACCCTGAGAGCTCACTTTAACTATGAGAGATAATAAAAGGTCGCCTTAACAGAAGTTATTCAGTGCGATAAGCCCTTTCTATTGATGTTAAAAAAACTTAATCTTGAACATTCTTACACGTTGGTGGACACAAGTCAATTATCAAGTTACATAAACCTAACTATATCAATAAAAAAATCGCAGTAAGGAACATTAGAGTTGGTTTGACTTCACATATGCCCGAATACTCGTACGCTACTTATCTTTGGGAGCGTCTCAAACATCGCCCAGTCACTTTAAATGTCAAACGTATGCAAGAGATGCCATGATGTTTGAGACGCTCCCAAAGATGATTTGCGTTCGAGAATTCGGGCGATAAAGATTTCATCACTTTTTATAAAGAAACTAGCGGATCCTCGCGGTTTCACCCACGTGGTACCCGTTCCCGTGGGAATATCGGGATAAAATAACACTCGGGAAGAATGTAGCTTTCTAATGGGGAAAGAATTTTCTAAATCGGTCCAGTAGTTTCGGAGCCTATTCGATGCAAATAAACAAACAAACAAACAATCAAATCGTTCCTCTTTATAATATTAGTATAGATAAGCAGCTCTAGCGAGAGTTGGCCAGTTTTTTTACATGATGTTTTTGGTGGGAACGTGTTTACTTGTACAAATTGAACGCGCGTGTAACGACATTACGACATACATTTTAATGCGTGTGGAGTCTTTATAAACTTACCAAAACCGTAAATATGGACTATTTAAGGTAGCTACGGGGTATTTAAATTTTTACTTTTTTTGCATTCAAAATGCAATTTTTATTATTGAAAAATGGAAAATGAAGTATTTAGAAAAGATCGACTCGTCACACAACCAGCTCCGATGGGACTCGAACCCACGACCTTTCGCTACCCGGGCGACTGCTCTAACGTTATAAATACTTCATTATCAATTTTTCAGCAGCTATAGTTAGTAGCTACTATCACGAAGTATGACGGCCTAATCTAAAAGGTGGGACGCAGAAAATAAAGAATATTTATTGAAATAATACTTTTTATTCGCGTCCCAGAGCCGACGCTAGCTACTATACAGCATCAGTGAAGGAATGTTTTCCAACAAAACAATCTACACGCGAATGGTATGAAGTGTTCGATATTTAAATATGTAAAAAGAAACTGAAGTTCGCGTAAGTGTATATATTCTTTGACTGAAGTGCCATGGACACTAAATAAAGAGTTCACGTGCATCGATACATCATACCACAGTAGTTCACAGTACCTACATCAGTACCATGTCACAGTATGTATAGAGATATTGTAACACTGTGACCATGTTCTTGATAAATACTAGGTACAGATCGACAATCTTTTCTGTTCCGGTGACCACGGCGCTATGGTTGAACAGCAACTTGACAGCAAAATTACATTAAAAAGAAAACACGTTAGTTCCAGTTTTGGGCACCGGAACAGAAAACGTTGTCGCACTGTACATTCGTTTTTTGGGTCCCCCCGTTCGACATAATTAGATTTTCCTCTGTGTGATAGAGTTTATTTGAAGACTAAGTTCACAATTTTTACACGTTGTATTAATTAAGTTTACGTTAAGTTAATAGGGGTTCCGGAAAGTCGGAAACATACTTAGTGTGGACAAGACAAACACAGGAGAATCACGCCACATACTAAATGTATGAAACCAATACGCGTGGTATCGGTCGTCAACACACTGCGCCAGACAAATGTGTTACAGATTTAATAATAACTTACTAGGGCTAATTTAACTTGAACTTAAATTAGGAGATCTTTTCGCAGATTTCCTCAACTCAACCTGATTAACACCAAAATTTGTATGCGAGCTGAGTCAAACTCACATCAAGGACAATTTAAATAGTAATATCAGGTTTAACCCCGCAAGTTTATGTTGTAGATATATTATGGTCGTCGTTTGGCAGCTTTATTGCCCATATAAAATTGAGGATAGGTACTCGTAGTGCATAAGCGGCTTTAGTTAAACTCTGTTATTTAATCGCTCACAAATTGTACCCCATATAAATGGACATTTAAAAAGGCGTTTGGAAAATCACTACATATTTATTAGTTATCCAACAGTAAATACCAGCTAACCGGTAAAAACATAACAATACTTACAACATAACTAAATATTCCAATACTTATTAAGGAGAAAATTTCCTTCAGCATTAGCTTTATTTTATAATTTTTATTATTGTACCTTTTGTCTAGCAACGGCATAAGTAATTATTTTGTAAATGCGTTGCTTGCTTCTGAGTTTTTTTCGTCCGTTTTCTTGTCAGTTAAATCAATCACAAAGCATTCAGAAAGCTTTTCTAAGTTGTGTTTTTCTTAGAAAGGAACATAATTCGAATATCAGTATTTGTTTTATTAGCGGCATCAGAATAAAAGGTCAAGTAGATTATTTTACATTAATCTCGGTAGAGAGAGTTTCTCTATCGTATATTTTACGTATTGTTAATTTTTCTGTCGTGAGAAGATAAAGATGTTTAATTGCGAAACGCGTAAATAAAATGAGTTATGGTTTATCACAAGTGGAGCGGAAACAGACGAGTCGAGTGAGTCGCGAACCAGTCGGCTCCATGATCATAAATCACGCGGACGGCCATGGGAATCACTCGTCAAACCTGATTCCATAAAAAAGCAGTAAAACAAACGCCGCCCGTGTCCTTGGTCGCCGGGGCAGCGCCCGCGCATCTGCCCGCGACAGTCGCCATCTTGATAAATCATCGCTAATTACAATGTCGTATTCATTACTTTCATCAACGTGACAGCTTGATCGATTGACGCGATGTCAAAAACATGATAAATGGAAATACACTGTGCCTTCTTATTTAGTTGAGTACTTAGTACAAGTACCTAAGTCAAGATTTATGCATTCACTTCTTTGTGGCAGCGGAGCCGCTTTGTGGCTCAACATTAAATTGTAAGCACGTTTAGCAAAACAAACATTTCACAATTAGAGCAAATCGGTTTCGGTAGGTAATTAGTTACACAATCAGCGGTGACGTTATTCTCCGAATCGGGAGAGTTAAGGTGGTTTGGTGAGCTCAGTAGCGCCACCAATGGAAATAAATCAATTACACTTTATTAAAGGCTTAGATCAAAAGTTTCGGTTATTTTGCGCAAATAAAAGAGTAAAATTCATTTTATAAATATATTTTTAAGAACTCAAACTTACACAATAAGTCGTGAATGTGGATAGTGCCAAAAGTGGCCACATTTAGCAATATCGACATTCATAACTTAATGGTCATATTTGAGACCCTGAAAAAAGAATAAAAAATTGCATTTTACTCATTTATTTGCGCGAAATAACCGAAGCTTTTATTCTAAGCCCTTGATAAATCGTAAATGATTTATTTCCATTGAGCTCAACGAACGAACCACTTAAAGCTTACTTTATAGTTGCCAAGTCAAGGAACGCTTTCCAGTTGACTGTGACTGGGTGGTGGGCTAGGTCACTTATGCTAATATTACACGGTTCAACCAAATTGATTCACTTTGGTTGAAGGGCGCAGAAACACAGACGCACATTGACATTGAATGATTCACTTTTACGTTCACATTGTTCAATTTGGTTGAACCGTGTATCTCCGCCATTATGAACTCGTGTCGCTGCTAACGTTCAAAATGGTTTTTCATACGGACCATGCAAACTATCAATCGTTTTGAATAAACTGCGAGGGTTTTGATTTCCTTCGTTTGCAAATTGGTGTTTGTTTTGGTTTTGTTTTCTTTTATTTATTTATTTCTTAAAGGAAGACCAACAGTCAATCTTATACATTAATAAATACAATAGACACCAGGAAAACTTTACGGGAACTTTCATGATATAAATAAAGTTAGAAGCCGAACATAAAAGTATCAAATTGCCTTTATAATTATTTTCCCATTCGAGAGGTAACGCGATCATTGAATCGCGAGTTTTCTCTTTGATTTAATGATTCATTACTTTGATAAGATTAAACCAAGTTAAGTGACAAGTTTGTAACTAGTCGACGGTTTAACTTTTTACATTTCCGAGCTAAGTTTTAAGTAGTTCCGGCTGCCTGCGTTTTATTTAATTTGTCCTTCTACAACTCTACCAAAACAAAACAAACTACAAATTTTTTTCTACTGCACTTTAATTAAGCAATCTAGTATTGCGTGTATAGATCTCTCGTCTCTTCAGGTTTAAGAGAAATAATGTCTTTATCAAGAAGACTAAATGGCAAAACAAGTCCACTTCAAAACAAGGAGTTGTTTACTTCTTGTACAAAATAATAAACCCCGATTGAAAAAATGCGAAAGATATATAAATAAATACTATTTGAACAATAAGAATCTAGTTTCCGGCCCAAAGGAGTAGTATTTGACGAGAGATAGGATCAGTAGTGCAAGCAGCTCAACAACAAGTCTGCGAGCCGACTGCATCGAAGCAGCCACGCGACGTGGCAGACCGGCAGGGCTGGCTATGGCTAGGACTGATAGAAAACTAGTATACATTAATGATACATTTCACACGCTTAAAGTTGACATGAACTTTGGTAATAATCAACGTAACGTCGTATAGGGGAATTTAAGTTCTACACAAATTTCACATACATAGGAATCTCAAAAATCTATTATTGAAAATGAAGTATTAGAAAAAAACGACCCATCCACCAAGTAGCTCCGATGGGAATCAGACCCGGGACCTTTTACTGTCCGGGCAAATGCTCTGACAGCTGAGTTACGGAGTCGTTAGAGGAAGCGTTTATTTCATCAATGTGAAGATATAGTAAAATTACCCTCGACATCCGAATGAAGTATCTTTCCAGATATCAGACAATCGATAAAGATGAAATTTTAAATTACTTTTGCTTTTCTAATATTTCATTTTCAAAAATAAAAATTGCGTTGTCGATGCTAGAAAAGTAAAAGTAATCTCAAAAATTGTTAAATATTGTAAGAATTAAGTTTAGCTAGCTAACATCGTACTCACTAAATATATCCGTTATGAACAAACATATTTATCTTTATGGTGCAATCCATTTCCTTGTCTGCATGACTGGCAGCCCTGGCCATCCGGCCAGTCGGCGGTGCACCGAGACTGCATCCGCTCCATTCGGCGCAATATCTGACGGCACAAAGCTCGCCGCGCTATCGCAGACCGCAGCTTTACCGCTGCACGGAGCGCAATGCAACTACGAGGACAATAGTTTCAATATTGTGATTGAAGCTACAGTTGTGCAGACATCTGAGATCTGCTCCATTAGTTTTAATACCTTTGTCGGATTGATGTATTATTTTGTCAGGTTATTCCTCTAACTATTTACCCATGTTTTTGAGGGATATGACAATCCTACAATATTATAAATGTGAAAGTTTAGATGTTTGTATGTTTGTTACTCAATCACGCCAAAACGGCTGAATGGATTTAGCTATAATTTGGGACAAAGACACTTTATAGCCTGGAGAGGAACATAGGCTACTTTTTATCCCGGAAAAATATCACATTCCCGCGGGATAACGTCGTGAAGTCCACGCGGCTGAAGCCGCGGGCGGGCGGAAAGCTAGTTCCAACATAATTCTACCACAGATTACTAAATCGTTAAAATACGTATTCTATTATAGTTAGTTAAAGCGGTGATAATCTCAAAACATTTAGCCAATCACTTATTATGAGCTTTTCTACTATCTGTAAATTCTGCACAAGGGTTAACACTTATAAATATTACTGAAGTATGCTTATTTCATCAGTATTTGACTGACACCAACTTGCATAATGTAGTGGTTGACCTCAAGAGAACTCGGTATTTGTTGACAGTTCTCACCGGCCGCGACCGGCGCCGAGTGTATGCCCAGTTTAATAAGCTCTCACGTCAGGAGCATGTTTGCCCGCGGTACGCTCTGGGACCGCCCCTCGTCCCGTTTCGGCCCACTCGTCCCGCGGCCCGGCCTCGGGACAAGCTGTTTGCTGATACGGAAATATGTCGACGACAATGAGACGCCGATCCTAAACGCACTCGAGTTGAGAAGGTCGCTATCCGTAGAAAGTAGGTACTTTTAAGGAAAAGATGAGTTCATTTAAGAGGATTTAAAAAATGACATCAAGATTTTTAACGTAGGTATCATGATCAGCATTAATAACTTTTGAACATAACTGTATCACAGTAAGTATACCTATAGTAATACAGTAAAAGAAAGCTTATTAGGTATCTTTGAAAGCTATTAAACAATTCAATCCTCAAACCCCATCATGGCTAATATAATAATAAAGTAGGTAGGTACAACGATTTAAGTGCCCAATTAGGGAGCACATTCCCGGTCTCCGTTGTGCATTCAGGACGACGTCCAGAGTGTCCAGACAAAAGACAAGCTCCTCTTATTAATTTATCCAATTCGTGCCCATCTGCCTGATTGATGTTCCTGATTAGTGAAGCCCGGGACCGGACGACGCAGCGCATATCAGCTCAGACTAAAAGTTACGGCATGCCGTATCCGCTTACCGTCTCAGATTTTACAAAACTGCATAAAACTTGTAACGTCTTTCATTTTACATTTTTTACAAGCTTTATTTGTTGTAGGTACTACCTTGGTTTTTCTAAATTCAAAACATTCAACCGATTCAAGAAGAAGAAAGACGAAAAAGTAGCTTCACAGTTAGTTAATTTTATCACATTTAAAATTGTACCTAACTTGTTACCACAATGTAATATACATATAGTTAATAATAATTACAAGAAAATGTAATCAAATATCTAAATGAAGAGTCGAATAAAATGTCCGATCCACATTTAAATATTAGTGCCACCTGATACGTGGTTGTAAAGTCGCACGTGCCTTACTGATGAACGAACCCGAGATTGCTGCGTCAGTGAAAGATCTCGCGTTACGTCGTCGCAAGTGATTTAGCCTCGGGTGTCGGACGCATTCCCGGCGGCCCACGGCCCAGGAAGTGCCTCGTTCGGATCGTCTCCGGCGCGTAACGTAATAAATTCACGCGTCCAAACGTCCACATTTTTGTCCGAGACGGATGGACGGGCCTTGATCTCCGCGACTCTTCGGCGAAACATCACAGTTCCCTACAATAAATAGCTCCAAGGTTCTCTCTTGTAAACAGGCCCTGTTTAGCATGGCGGCCGCGCTTCGCTGTTTGTTTGAACACCATTATGTCAGTTTATTGGATCATACTTCCGACAACATTGTGGACCATAAACGCATAATCTTATAAGACCAATTTCAAGTCGATGACAAAAAGAAAGTAATATATACGTCCGAATAACTTAAAAATAAAACTTTAAACAACTAAAGTCAAACAAATAAAAGTTAAGAGTTAGGAAGTTTAATTTATCAAACTCCGCAATAAAGTAGCCAAATTGGCAATGTGCCAGTCAACTTGTTGAGACAGGTTCGATTCTTTCGCTATTGTTTACGTAAAACATATTAAGACCAAGGTAATAAATGCTCCTTTTTTCGATCTCTGAAATGAAAAGCCTCTTTTTCTGTATACAGAGGTTCCTCTAAACCTTTGCACCATTGTGCAATACTGGCCATTGCCAGTAGTAGCTGTACGAGTCACCGATCGCATCGCACATGTATGTAAAACATTTAAAGCCAACGCGCACTTGTGATTTTTAATCGGGCGATAGTTTGATCGTTCTCGGATTTAGTAAAGAGTTAAATGGCAGTGCGCGCGCTGACGATTAGAAATCGACCGATCAAACTATCGGCCGATAGTTGTTCGATCAAACTATCGCACAGCATAAGGATAAGGAGAATGAGCCATGACCCACCACGCGGGCTCAGTGCGGATTGGTGGGTATTAACGACTGCAAGTGCAGCCGGACCAACGGCTTAACGTGCCTTCCGAAGCACGGAGGAGCTCGAGATGAAAGTTTTTGGTCACCCATCCCGTGAGCGACCATTGCGAACGTTGCTTAACCTCAACGATCGCAGGCCGAGCGCGCTATCCACTGCGCCACGGGCTTCTCATTGTATTGTACAAATATAGCAGTGCAATAAACGCATTCAATCATCGCATTCGGTTTATCATTTTCTACAGTATTTCCCGTCCGCGAATGAGCACCACTTCTAGCATCTGTCATTTTAGCATATTTTATCATTTAGCATTCAGCATAGCAGTATGTAGGAATAAACCCCTACAGTAGCTGTGGGCCATTGCGGTAAGTAATAACTACAGAGTTATTATGATGCCACAGAGAAAATTTAGCACTTAAGTACATGTGGTGTGTAGGGCGGCGCGGCCGGCTTGGGCGGTGATGTAGGGCGCGTATTTTTGTGGCCGCCGCGGTCCATCAATGCGTCAGCCTGCCGATCAAAACCGCGCGCCCATTACATTCGCGGTACACTCGTAAGAAAAATTATAACCACAGATTACAAAATTTGTTATAACATTGTATGATGAACGTGTCAGATGGAGGACCAAGAGAACTATTAAGTTGTTGTAGAAGTAAAATAGAAGAAGTTTCCGAACGAAAAACAAAGACAATTAAAGAGGGCATATTCTTTTATTGAAATAAATAAAATAGTGGGTAGTTTTTCTGGAAAGGTGACGAAATGTCGGATAAACCAAAAAACCTTTAAAAACAACAAAAAATTTAACCAAGTTGTTCAATAAATGCGTGCAAAATCCGTGAAAGTGTTTTATTAACCGACTTCTAAATCAAAAAGGAGGAGGTTCTCTATTCGTCTGTATGTATGTTTTTTTTTTTTTGTGTATGTCCACCGATTACTCGAAGACGGCTGAACCGATTGAAATGGTTCAAACGTTATTACATCAGGTTGGTTTCCAAGTTGGTCCCATTTTTTGAAATTTCGAAATCGGTTCAGTAGTTTTCAGGAAATCTTGAAAATACTGTCGTTTTCGTTACCACTTTATGTGAATTTAATACGTATCTTTAGGCATAACTCCTTTGTTTATAAACCGATTTAGATGATTCTTGTTTTGTTGGAAAGGGGATACCTCAAGGTATTTTAACCGACGATCACATACCTATTTACCAGAAAACACGTAAATTGCCTGCACTATGCACTAAAAAGAGTGTAATAAAAATTATTTTTATAAAAAAATAAAACCGCCTTCTAAAAAACCACATCAAAAAAGTAAGAAATAATTCCTCACCAAATAAATAACGTAAGTACTTTGAAGTCGGGCGGGTTTTAACAAAAACAACAAGACATTGTACATGTTTCACGCCCGACTTCAAAGTACTTACGTTATTTATTTGGTGAGGAATTATTTCTTACTTTTTTGATGTGGTTTTTTAGAAGGCGGTTTAATTTTTTAAATATATAAGAATTGTTAAAATACAATTAACAGCGACCGAAACCGAAATAGTTTAGCGACATAGTGCCTAACGAAGTAAATTGTTCAAATATTTAAATATCTTTTACTATGACAATCTTATCAATAATATGAGGTATTTGATGTCAAATACTGTTTTGATTGAAACTTTATTTAATTCTTTAATAATAAGTAAATTAAATAATTAATTTTGCGATCGCCAGTACTGGCGAGGCGCCGGCCTCACTGACACATCTCGAACTAAACATAATAACACCGCACTATCAGTGGGCACCGTTTTAAAGACATGTGGTTTTAAAAGTTATTTAAGGATATTTCGCCTTAAACACTGTAAAATACTCGGAATCTTTTCCTGTGGGTGTCGCGTCAACATTAGTCAATGCCTCAACCGGGGTGTTATGCGATGTAGTCGAATACTTAATAGTTGGTGATGAGTATGTCGGTGGATAATTTTTATTTACAGAAATAAATCATATTATCTTAAGCTGGTGTTCATCATCATCATCATCATTTCAGCCATACGACGCCCACTGCTAAGCATAGGTCTCCCTCAAGGATCTCTACAACAATCGGTCTTGCGCTGCCCGCATCCAGCGGTTTCCCGCGACCTTGGCCAGATCGTGTTCAGACTCTTTTTACTAATTTAGTGTCGTAATCAAACAATACCAGAACTTGATAACTTGCAATGAAGTGACTGGATTGAATTGGATTGGATGAAGTGGATTGTTTACATTTCATTGTGAAAAATAAATATATTGTTCAGTACACCCCTGCCTAGACCGCGGAATGGCTAGCGCAGTGGAAGCTGGTATTACTATAGACTCCGGACAAATCTTGGTTTCAGCCGGGATGTAACTGAACAATAGGACTGCGATACACAGCGCTTAATCTATATTGTGAAGTAAGGAGGATTTTACATACTGTCTGTGGTCCTGGGCAGTGGAGACAGAGGTGGTGTAAGGGAGCGCGCGCGCTCCTGGGGTCCTTTCTTCGTCTTCTTCTGCAGACCTTACCAATTAGTGACCTCACTCACAACACAAATAACAGCGTTCACAAGACACTGGGCGTTTCAACAATAGATACACAATAACACACGGAGGAGCCTTTTGTCAAGATATATATTGCCCCTGCAACAACACGTGTGATGGATGATTATCCTTCAAAGCATCGCGACCGGCCACTAATCAGGATGGCATCAAAATCGTGGTCGTACAACACGGGATCGGCAGGATAATTTAAGATGTATTCAAAACTCGATATGCCAGGCACATTCAACGCGAGCGATTTTTAACAAATTCAGCAAAATTAATCCGACATTTTTCCAAGAAGAATTTCAATCAAGTGTCACTGTCAACTTCAAGTGACAGCTAATGTCAATTTGACGTGACATTAGAGTTGCGTTCAGAAACGTCGATCTTTTCCGAACATCCCCCCGCCCCGGACCGTTAAGAACGGTACGTCAATCTACGGGTAATCGGGAGAGCCCACTAACTGCTCTCTTCAAAACCGAATCTCGAACCAAAACCTCAGCAAAACGAGGAACTCCGTCAGTTCCGGGGTAGAGTTTAACAATGCGCCCCCTTCGCCAACATAGGGGCGGCAGGTTAGCATCCTTAATCAACACGAGGTCGCCAGTCTGGGGTGGGGTGGTTTTATCTGTCCACTTCACGCGCTGTTGCAGGATATGCAAATACTCCATCGACCAACGTGCCCAGAAGTTTTGGGACATCTGTTTCAAAAGTTGGTATCGCGACAAACGATGGGATCCTACATCCTGAATCGGATATTCAGGCAACGCCAAAAGGGGCTGTCCGATCAAGAAATGACCTGGGGTCAACGCTTCCAGGTCATTCGGGTCCGAAGACAACGGGCACAAGGGTCGCGAGTTGAGGACGGCCTCAATTTTACAAAATACCGTATCAAGTTCCTCAAACGTGAGAATAGTTTCTCCAATCACGCGACGCAAGTGTGTCTTGGCAGCCTTTACACAAGCTTCAAAAATTCCTCCCCAGGTCGGACAAGCTGGTGGGCTAAACTTCCAGATTATCCCACGCCGGGAGAGGGTGGTTCCAATGTCTATTTTATTATCAACAAAAAACTTAACTACTTCCTTAAGATAATTACACGTTCCCTTATAATTAGTACCACAATCGGAACGTATCAATGACGGCAGTCCTCTACGGGAAACAAATCTGCTCAAGGCGGCGACAAAGGCTTCGGTAGACAATTCCGAGACAATTTCCAAGTGGACAGCCTTGGTGGACAAACACACAAACACGCACAAGTACGCCTTATAGGTTTTAGCATTACGCAGTCTCGAAGCCTTTACAGTAAAGGGACCGGCGAAGTCGGTGGCGACTCCGGCAAAAGCTCTACATTCCGTGACGCGATCAGCAGGCAAATCACCCATCTGGGGCTGCATGGTCGCGGCCTTCAATCGATAACAAGGCAGGCCACGGAAAACCACAGTACGAATGGCTCGACGAGCAGACAAAATCCAAAATTCACGCTGCAAAATGGCCAACAAAGCATTACAGCCAGCATGTTGTGCATTCACATGGCGATCTGTTATTATCAGTTGAGTCAAATGTCCGGCTTTAGGTAACAAAAGGGGGTGACGAGCTCCATACGGCAGGTTCGCATTTCGAAGTCTTCCGCCGACTCGCAAAAGCCCACTCTCGTCCAGGAAGGGATTTAATCGCGATACCGCGCCCTTCAACTTGCGACGGCCTAAACGCAAAATTTCAATCTCGGACTCAAAACTATCAGCTTGTACTCTCCGGACCCAAAACAAGAGCGCGTCCCTACGCTCGTCCGGAGTGAGAACCGACGAATCACGCCTCGCGCGTGGGTTTCTGCAATTGTACACAAAACGTCTGATCCAAGCGGTAACACCAAGCGGCTTCTGTAAGGAGCTGTACCGATCCAACAACAAATCCTTTTCCCCGGCGGGGTTAGTCTCCAGGACGCATGCCCGCATATCAGGAACGGCTACGTTCGACAACGCTGGAGAGGGCGGCCACTCCGACTCAGGCCGCATCAACCACTGTGGGCCCCACCAGAGGGGGTGGTTAATTAGGGTTGGGGCTACACAACCCCGAGACGCACAATCCGCGGGATTCATGGTTCCCGGCACGTGTCTCCAAATCAACTCGATGTCGGAATTACAAATCTGCGACACTCGATTGGCCACAAACACGTCCAAGGTGTGCGCCGGAGCCTTCAACCAACAAAGGACGACCTGACTGTCCGTCCAAGCATAAACCTCTTGTATCTTAATAGATCGACCTAATGTGAGCCATACGTGGTTCAACAAACGCATTAGGAGGGCAGCTCCACACAATTCCAACCTCGGGATCGTATGACGAGTCCGAAGGGGAGCGACTTTGCTTTTCGCTATCACCAGATGCACAGCAACAACTCCGTCAACCGTAACGGTGCGGAGGTACACGGCCGCAGCAAATCCACGTTCGGAGGCATCGGAAAAGCCGTGAAGAGTAACTTTACAATTTTCAGAAGGGAGGAATAGCCTCGGCAAATGCACTTCATTAATCTCGGGGAGGGATGAAACGAAGCTCGACCAATCTCGGAGTAACTCGTCTGAGAGGGGTTCATCCCACGACACACCCGAAGCCCATAACCGTTGCAAGAAACACTTGGCCATAAACAGCACGGGGCAAATCCACCCATTGGGGTCAAAGGTACGTGCGACAGTAGACAATACTAAACGCTTGGTCCAGACTTTCGGTGGTCGTAAATCCACACAATAAGTGAACGTGTCAGAGACCGGTTTGTACTGTACGCCAAGGACGGTCACCACATGGGGATTATCAACATTTTCGAATAGGTGGGGGTCCTGCTGGTGCTCTTCGGGCAAACCTACCAGTACATCAGGCGAGTTGGATATCCATTTCCTCAACTCGTAACCTCCCGACTTCAAAAGGGCGGTGAGTTCGTCTCTCAGGACAATCGCCTCTGAGACAGATGAGGCGCCCGTGCAAATGTCATCCACATAGACGTCACTGGCCAAAATGGCGGAGGCGCGAGGGTATCTCAAGCGCTCCTTCTCGGCCAACTCCAACAAAGAACGAATCGCAACAAACGGGCTCGAAGCCAAACCGTACGTATTCGTATTCAATTCATAAATCAACAAGGGGTCCCTAGGACTCTCTCTCCACAAAATCAATTGGTACCTCCTATCCTCGGGATGGATGACCGTTTGTCTGAACATCATCCGGATGTCAGTCATAAATACAATTTGGTGCCGCCGGAAGTTGGTCAAAATGTCTGAGATCTCCGTGTGCAGCTTGGGACCTACATGCAGACACTGGTTCAAGGACGCTCCAGTAGAGGTGGGAGCCGAACCGTCAAAGACCACCCGAATCTTTCCGGATTTCAAAACGGCGTGGTGCGGCAAAAAGAAGTGCTCAACGGAGCGCCAATCCAAATCGCTCACGGACATGTGCCCTAACTCCTCATACTCCCGCATGAATTCAACATACTTCTGGCGGAAGACCGGATCCTTGCTCATGCGACGCTCCATCGCCACTAGCCTACGTTCCGCTAGCGGTCGGGATTCGCCCAGAGGAGGTCGGCCGGCACGAAAGGGGAGACGGGTGATCAAACGACCAGAGCGGAGGCGACCAGTGTTATTCTGGTAATACAACTCGCATTCATCCGCTACTGGGTCAACCCGCGGGGCTGGTGGAGGTTCCTCAACCTCCCAAAACTTCTGCACCACTTCGGAGAGAGACACATTAAAAACAAGACCGCGATCCTCATCAAGGGAATCCAAAACGCGGCGAGCAGGGCCCATCACAACTGTACCGAGTGTCGTCTGCAGAGCTACCAAGCCATCTGGCTGCAAAACTCGCTTCCCCGTCAACAAAACTCGCCCCAGGACATCGGCTCCAAGGAGAGCATCAATCGGGCCTGGGCGGAAGAAATTTGGATCGGCGAGTGGGGAATCAGACACCAAAGACAACATACTCGGTCCCAAGTCAACTGAAGGTTGACGGCCAACAACTGTGTCCA
The DNA here is from genome assembly GCA_949710035.1 of Crambus lathoniellus. NCBI lineage: Eukaryota > Metazoa > Arthropoda > Insecta > Lepidoptera > Crambidae > Crambus > Crambus lathoniellus. The sequence continues at coordinate 363,099 of OX453301.1, read as the reverse complement.
ACACAATCGCCGAGGTCTTAATGCCTGGCGTGGACTTATTACGTGAGGTAAATGTGAAGTCAACATGCCCTAACAACCCGGGGACTTTCACATCGCCAACACCTCTCACGCCTTCCGTGTGGGGGTGCACCTTGAGGCCCAACCGCCTAACTAACCAAGATGACACAACACACCCCTGAGCACCGGAATCCAACAAGGCGCGAACTTCCACAAGGTCGCCATTCAATCCCCTGACAAGTACAGAGGCCGTGGGCAACAAAACGGTCTCTGGAGGGGTGGCTACAATCGACCGTAAACACGTTGATTGCTAGTATGTGGGGTCCCCAGACGTCCCCCCATGGTAAGGGGGTCGCTCATAGCGATCCAGTGGGTCCCAATCTCCCACATACTGCCTACGTCCAATTCGCCCGGCATCAGGCGGGTTATATCTCCCGGCCCCTTGAAGACGGGGCGGGCGCCGCTCCAAACGCGGGTATTCGGCGAGCGGCGGCGAGAATCGGTGCCTATCATCCACCGTGTACGTCGCCCCATAGTCGCGGGGGCACGGTGACCGATTTTCAGAGGGGGGGTCCCGGGGACCCCCGGCTGTGCGAGGCTCAACACGTTGCGGGGGGCTTCTACGACCTCCCGCAACGCTCGCAAAATCGAACCCCCTAGTTGGGGACCGATTTCCCATTGGGGGGTCCGTGGGACCCCCGCCCGTGCGAGGCTCAAAACGTCGCGGGGGGCCTCTACGACCTCCGGCAACGCCCGCATAACTCATCCCCATCCTTGGGGATCGGTTTCCCATTGGGGGGTCCCTGGGACCCCCGCCCGTTTGAGGGTCCAAACGTGGCGGAGAGCGTCTGGGGCCACTCTGGTGGCCACTAGAACTGCTGCGGGATGCAAACACCGCGGGGGGTCCGAGCCCCCCACCCATACGAGGTGATCCTGCAGCGACGCGCTGCGGCGCTCCGCCGCCCTCTGGGCTGTTCATGCAGAGGAGGGGATGGTGGTTGCCCTTACAAAAGCGGCATGGGTGCGCTTGGGTACATTCGCGCTGCATGTGCAGGCCCAAGCACGAGTAGCACCATGTCCGTTGTCGCGCGATCGCTCGACGGCCTTGGACGCGCTGGTCGAGGAACTTATCACAACGGGTCGTGCTGTGACCCGGTTCCCGACAGTACAAGCAGCGGGCGGTCTCCTGGACGGCGGCATAGCGGCCGGGCGCGCGAGGGGCCATACGCCCCCTACGGGGGGGTCCGGTGGGGGATCTACTCTGTGGCACAGGTCGTTCGGGTCCCATAGGACCGGCCAGAGAGGAATTATCTGCCAGTCTACTTTCTCCTTCCAGGAACGTCAAGAGGTCCGAGAAGGGTGGCAGATAAGTCGCACTATCCCCACCATACTGCTGCTCAAAACGGACCTTAACCGAGTCCGGCAACTTTCCCAGGACAATGTGCAGTAACAAAAACGACCACTGCTCCACTGGGAGTTTTAAGTTTTTTAATGCGTTGTAGGCAACCAACAGCGGATTCAACAAAGCCACTCTCAAGTGCATCACGCTGGCAACGCGGGGTAAATTCAAAATGGCGGCCACATGGTTGTCCGCCAGACGTCGTACGTTCTGGTACCGACGGGCAATCAAATCCCTAGCAATAGGGTAGTTTTCATCCGAGGGGGCCAAATGTTGAACCGATTCAAGGGCCTCCCCTTCCAACACGGATAACAAATAAGCTAACTTCTGGCCCTGGGTCAAATCGTCCCGGGCATGTACAAGACTATCAAAAATATTAATAAAGCCCTCCCAGTCCTCTAGACGACCAGCAAAGCGCCTTAAGTCTAAGGGGGCCAATCTAGCAAAGAGAGGGGGCATACTTTTAGATGTGACCGGGGACGGGCTCGGTTCATTCTCTCTTGCCACTTGCAAAGGCCGGGCCACCTGAGTAATTCTGTCCGCAAAATCATAACACTGGTCCACATCCAAATCGACTTCTTGTCGCATTTCCACATCGGCCTCAACAGTCCTTTCCAAAAATAAGGCATACTGTTCATCAACAACAGCCAAACGTACGGGCAGATCTACGTATCTGTTCAACAAGGCCTCCGTCCTATCAGGTCGATCCAACAATGCGACTGCAGACGCTAACCACCGTAACTCAGAACGTATTTTGGCTTTAGCAGAGGAGGCCGTCATTGTAACGTCACAAATTTATCAACAAAAACAACAAATTCAAAATATTCACTATAACACAAATCTCCAATATTTTGAGGTTATTGATAACCACAAAATTCCAATATTACAACAACAAAGTATTTATAATGACACAAACTCTTAAATATTTGGAGGTTATCAGAAAACAACAAAACTCAAGTATATAATTATAACTCTAACTCTCAAGAGGTTATAACTTAGACACAAACTAACTTTGACTTTGTAAGTCAAAAGTTATTCAGTTCAAACAAATCACTGACCATTGAAATTCACTTGGATATCGACATACAACAAGATGATTTTAATTATTTCAAAGCACAAGTTTCAATAAGTTTCAATGTGTAAACAATGTCTTAAATCATTTAAGTTTCACTAAGTATTGAGTGCAAACTTATTAGCTAACCTTTTATTAGCTATTATTTTAGCAACAAACTTGTCAATATTCACAACTCAAATTTGCTAACAAAACTGAATAATAATTATTATGAACAAAGAAAGGCATCTGTTTATATTTTGGAACTTCAATACATGACAATTAATTACAAGACATGGAACCAATAACAAAGGAATGCCCTTTACTTTTCAAATGCAAGTTAATTACCATTTACAAGTACAAATTAATCTAGTCCGGACCAGACTGGGTCATCAAACGGCACTGATTAATAGACAAAATTTTGGCGTGGGCCTCTCAGGCCTTCAAGCTACGCTCTTGCTACCAAGAAATGTTCAGTACACCCCTGCCTAGACCGCGGAATGGCTAGCGCAGTGGAAGCTGGTATTACTATAGACTCCGGACAAATCTTGGTTTCAGCCGGGATGTAACTGAACAATAGGACTGCGATACACAGCGCTTAATCTATATTGTGAAGTAAGGAGGATTTTACATACTGTCTGTGGTCCTGGGCAGTGGAGACAGAGGTGGTGTAAGGGAGCGCGCGCGCTCCTGGGGTCCTTTCTTCGTCTTCTTCTGCAGACCTTACCAATTAGTGACCTCACTCACAACACAAATAACAGCGTTCACAAGACACTGGGCGTTTCAACAATAGATACACAATAACACACGGAGGAGCCTTTTGTCAAGATATATATTGCCCCTGCAACAACACGTGTGATGGATGATTATCCTTCAAAGCATCGCGACCGGCCACTAATCAGGATGGCATCAAAATCGTGGTCGTACAACACGGGATCGGCAGGATAATTTAAGATGTATTCAAAACTCGATATGCCAGGCACATTCAACGCGAGCGATTTTTAACAAATTCAGCAAAATTAATCCGACATTTTTCCAAGAAGAATTTCAATCAAGTGTCACTGTCAACTTCAAGTGACAGCTAATGTCAATTTGACGTGACATTAGAGTTGCGTTCAGAAACGTCGATCTTTTCCGAACATATATGTAGCTTTCTTCCGCAAATAATCGCAAAACTTGCACCTTCACCGATCACACTACTCTACACGTGTTTCGCCCCAACCCGGGGCATCCTCAGGAGATGTTTGTCCGTATGCAATCCAGCACCGAATGACATAATAATGTTTACATTTCTTCCGATAAAGAGACAATTTTAATGGGTTAATGTGTGGTGTAGTAACGTTGTCACTAAGTACCCTACGTCGCTGGAGCCGGTCGGCGCCGGCGCAACGCTGCTGACGTACGTCCGTCGCCGGCGCGGTGGCCGCACTCCTCCGTCGGCGCCGGCGCCCGCGCCGCAGTAACGAGCGGCTGGCGATAGCTTTCAATTTTATGTCACTGTTATAGCTTATCACTCGGCGCAGGCGTCTGGCGCGCCTGATGTACTCCATCATTTAGATAACTCTCAAGTCGCCCTAAACCATTTGATGCCTCGTTATTACACTTTCAAGTACTTGCAGTGGCAATCTGCGACGTCTGATCCTAAATAAATAACATTTAATTTGTTCAATTTACTTTCAAAATCAAACAAAACTTTTCTTCAATAAAATCTCCTGTCTCTGCCTTCCTATGTAAGTAGCTATCATAAAGAAGTTTTAATCTTTAAGATACACAACTTTTCAATAAAAACTTTTCCCCCTTTCATCGTTAAACACTCGAATAAATATACCCTTTGGACATACAAGGACCCTTTCCGATTGTAACTTGACAGCAAGTACAACAAACTTACTGGGAGAACTAAAAGCTCTCTTTATTAAAAATGTTGAATACTTCTTTTGAGCTTATATCAGCTTAAGCACATTGTGAGTGCTCACGTTTCACGGTGTTTGCATTGATCGGAGACAGCGTGGAGCGGTGTGAATGCGCGGCGGATATGGGCGCGCAGGGCTAAGGAAGTGGCCGTGCGCCGAGCGTGCGCGCGCGCAGCGGGACAAAGACGCGCGCAGCGGCCGGATGCGGGGTCACTGACCCCTGGACCCGCTCGCCGATATGGATAAAGCCGCCTTTGTTGCGAAACAGACTCACAGCTCATAGCCGCACTTATCTACTGTTCCTTAAATAAACACATTTGAAATCAATTAACACTGCCCTAAGCAACATATTTACCTTAAGATGTTTAGCCTTGGTTTGTAAACAGAAATAACTTTTAATATAACAAACAGAAGTAGGTATTAAGCGTCATTATAATAAAACCATTTAATACTTCTGTCAGGTTCTACCATAAAATGCTTCGCACTTAATTTTAACTGCGAATACCTACCCTCTTGACTTCCAGTTAAGTTATTACATGATCCAGTAATTTGACGTGGTTGTCGGGTTAGGGCGGCGACGGCGACACCTGTAAGCCCGTGTCATTAGTGCGGGCGGGCGGCCGTTAGCTCGTCGAAATCCGCCCGCCCGCGACAAGCGGCCACATCGCATAGTTTGTCCTGAATCCTGATACTAATTTTGCTGGGTTCCATTTACTTTCAATTCCAGTTACCAATCGTTCGGTAGTCATGCAAAAGCATGAAAACCAAAGATACAAACAAAATGTTTACTAATATTGTCCACGTTGTACACATTTTCTATCTACATATTCAATTATTTATTTAATCAGGTAATGCCTTAACTTTTAGTAATCTGTGCTTTAACGATGACGTAAGTTAGTAAGTACCTAAATACGTCTTTACAAATCTATGTCAAAGTTTAAACTTTCCATTGAACGAACGTGCATAAAAAAGCTTTTCAATGGTTTCTAAACTTCAGTGACCCATATCGATGGTGGCGTATCTAGGGCGAGCTCGTAAATAATAATATATTTACACTTGTAAAAATAACAAGCGTCTTGGTCAGGTCCGGCGTACGCGCCGCGCGCCGGTGACGGACGCACCCACTTCGCGGCCGCGCCGTAAATATAATACACTCATAAGAAAAGTAAATGTACACTTGTTGAAATAGTACATACACTAAAGCATAAACGAAGTAGGAAGCTTGTTGGAGATAAATAAACGAGTATTTCAAAAGAAAAGTATTGGTAAACATCTTTCAAGTCCGTTGTTCGTCCATCTTTGCATGAAAAACGCACAGATCGACAGACATAAATTCTAACACATATAACGCAATCTTATATCTATATATATAAAATTCAAAGTCCTGACTGACTGACTGACTGACTGACTGACTGACTGATTGACTGACTGAGATATCAACGCACAGCCCAAACCGCTGAACCTAGAGACTTCAAATTTTGCACATGGATACGTTATACAGTGTAGGCATCCACTAAAAAAGGATTTTTGGAAATTCCACCCCTAAGGGGGTGAAATAGAGGATGAATGTTTGTATGAAAGTCCGTCAGTTTTGAAGTTAGGATCTTCAAACATTGTATTTAGGCTGGCAATTGAAAATTAATATTTACCTGTGTCAGCGTTTTTGGTAATTCCACCCCCGAAGAGGTGAAAAGGGGGATGAAATGTTGTATCTGGAAAGTCCTTCATTTAATTTATTATTTAGGCTTATGGTCGGAAAATAAAAGAAATAAACAAAAACATGTTACGTATTTTTTCGAAAATCAACCCCTTAGAGGTTAAATGGGATAAATAAACCTAAAAATCGATATGGATGTCGTTATTGAGGTTTTATGGGATGACGATTGCAAAAATGGCATTTATTTTGATGTTTAACACGCTGAACATGATTCAACCCCTAAAAGGTTGCAATAGGGGTAAAATTTCGAATGAAAAATCAGGGGTAAAATAGACATTTCAACTTGAAACTTTGTAGGCTTACTTCTTGAAACAAATAGGCAACCCATTTCGTAATTTTCCCAAAAACAAACCCAGAGGGTAAAAAAGGGGATGGAATATGTGTATAAAAGTCCGTCAGTTTTGAAGTTAGGATCTTCAAACATTGTATTTAGGCTGGCAATTGAAAATCAATATTTTCCTGTGTCAGCGTTTTTGACAATTCCACCCCCGAAGGGGTGAAAAGGGGGATGAAATGTTGTATCTGGAAAGTCCTTCATTTAATTTATAATTTAGGCTTATGGTCGGAAAGTAAAACAAATAAGCAAACACATATTTCGTATTTTTTCGAAAATCAACCCCTTAGAGGTTAAATGGGATAAATAAACCTAAACATCGATATGGATGTCGTTATTGAGGTTTTATGGGATGACGATTGCAAAAATGGCATTTATTTTGATGTTTAACACGCTGAACATGATTCAACCCCTAAAAGGTTGAAATAGGGGTGAAGTTTTGAATGGAAAATCAGGGGATAAAATAGACATTTCAACTTGAAACTTTGTAGGCTTACTTCTTAAAACAAATAGGCAACCCATTTCGTAGGTTTCCGAAAATCAAACCCAGGGGGTAAATAGGGTATAGAAACCTAAATCATTTTAAGTGCCCTAAAAGTTCTTGGTACCTAAGCTACTCAGAACTAACTTTTTAATTGTGAAACAGACACTTATTATTTACTAGCTTCCGCCCGCGACTTCGTCCGCGTGGACATTCGAGAAAATACTTAGGGGACCAATAACCAGGATAAAAAGTATTCTATGTTTTAATTGCATAAAAATCCGATCAGCCGTTTTTACGTGATTAGGCGGGTCCTCCCTCACCAAGTGAGCAGCCTCGTGCGAGGCCCGCCGCACGTGGCAAGCGTTCTGCCTCGCGCGAGGCTGCTCGCTTGGTGAGGGAGGACCCGCCTAATCACGTAAAAACGGCTGATCGGATTTTTATGCAATTAAAACATAGAATACTTTTTATCCTGGTTATTGGTCCCCTAAGTATTTTCTCGAATGACCACGCGGACGAAGTCGCGGGCGGAAGCTAGTTGTTTAATATTTACCCATAATTCAGTGAAAGGTTACGAAAAGGCGTTAAACTAATTTCAATTTGTTTATGAGTATCTCATAAAATGTTAGGCTACCAATTTGAAGATTTTGATAACATTTTGCAGAGTAAAATAAAACATAGGAACAAAATTTACTACATACCGATTATTTTAGCATTTCAAAGTGTTATTTTTATAAATAAGGTCAAAGTTATATCATATCCGTATTGTGTTTTTAATTTCATGTTTTTATTTCGTAGCGTTTCCAGATTTAAATGCCATGGAATTCTACATATACCCAGTGCGTGACCACACTCGGTCATTAGTATCTTTTGCATTTTCTTCCAACTCGTATGTATGTATGTATGCATGCATTAACTGGACCCTTTTTACTCCGTAGTTTTGTATGCAATAATGTTTCTTATGTAATTCGCTTATAATTATTCATGTAGCCATATAATTAGTTGTGCTCGCCTGAATATGCATTGTTTTGCCATAAATTTTCATTGCGGGCGCCGCGATTCGCATTATTCAAGGCTCGGTGGTGCCGGTGCCTGCATGGCAATAAACTCCGGGCTTAAGGCTGCCCACGTCCCACGTCCCATTTAAACTGGACACAAGAAGGCACTGGCATTAGGTAAAGTTGAGAATTTTTCTTCGAACCCTGTGTAAATAAATTTGAAAATAAATATACGTCCGCCTGGCTAGCTACCACCATCTTATTTAAGTCTGACGCCATAACAATGATGTTTTCAGCATTATTGTGTTCCGGCAGTTCGAGATAAGATAGCCAGTTCCTCAGTCAAAGTCAAAGTCAAAAATTCTTTATTCAAATAGATTTGAAAAAAGAAATACTTTTGAATCGTCCAACATTTTTTTCCTACAAAATCAACAGTGATTGGAGATTCCGGGAGTAGTGCCACAGATTACTAAAGGTTACTAAATAGTAATGCGCTTCTACCTTCAGCCTTATCACCACTTAACATCAGGTGTGATGAAGGCTAAGTGCTACCCCGTTGAAGATAAAAAAAACGTAATGAGTGTCAAGAAAATAAATTATGTAAGTACCCAACCTTTTTCAAAATTTACCTGAAAATTAAAAGAAAGGATCTGTGAAGGATGCTTTCTTTTCTTTTTCAGGGAAATTTTCGGCGCAGCGGTGGGTCCTTCTAAAACTTATTAAATACTTATAATCAGATGAGGCGCCGGCATTAATTTCTCTGATGGATTATTCCGCAACCGGGCGACAGATTCCAATCTGGTGTCTTAAAAAGCTTGGTACTTTCGGAAATTAAACACAAATCTGTGCAGTCCTAACGAAGACGAAAATAAATCCAATTTCATTTCATAATCTGCTACAAGATACAAATACAAATACAAATACAAATATTTATTGCAAACTAAGTGTATACAGGTGTTATAATCTAAAACGAACTTAAAAACTTAGTCGCCCTTTACGGACACAGCAAATTTATGGGAAATTTATGGATATCTAACGGGGAATGATTATTATTCCATTTTAGAAAGGTAGGGCAGAGGTACCCTTTGTGGCCACTTTAAGGATTTTTTTACTTTTAAGCACTAAGTACTAAATGGTCTTAGGTATATAAGACAAAAATTATATCTTAAATTATAGATAATTTATTTACCTTTAAAGGTACATTTTTCAAATTTATATTACACACAATGTGTGAGAGGTGCCAAATGTACCGGTTTTGGCCACTTACTGATAGTTAAACTTTTGTAAGTATTGCGCAAAATCAAAACCAAACCCAGGTAAAATCAATATATTCTAATGCGCTAGAAACCAATAAATTGCAAAACAACAATTTGATTGTAAAAAGCAAAGGTTTATAAAGTATTTCATCCAAAACAAATTTCTTAAAATTTTCATACTAAACATTTTTTCAAACAGAAAATGAAATTTATTGAAAAAAAAATCTTATGACATAAGGAATTCTAACGGTTGTTATTATTACCTTAAAATACCTTATTTTAATTTTATTGCCTTTATCAAAAATGGCTAAAAGTTGTATAGAAAACTTTTAGAGCAAAAAGTGGCCAATACCGGTACAGTGGCCAAAACCGGTACGCCTGCCCTACCTTATATTTTTATATATTAAGTAATCTTCAAAGTTTCAACTCAGCTAAAAGTTTATCGACATATCTACACGGTACGCAAGTTGTAAATGTTGTTTTACACCAACTTAACAAACACTTATGACGTGTTGTATGTATGCAACAGCCGCATAAACAGTTCGCTGGCAGCGTAATGACGCCCTGCGCGCCGCAATCCGCACCATGCGCCCGCGCAGATCACATCGCCTATTAAGTACCTACCTCTCTGCCGCCGCAGCCTTCTAGCGGTCACGATCACGACGCAGGCGCTATTACATGCACTCGCCTATTACGAGTTATGGTTGCTATTATACCTTGCAGCCAGCACATCTGAGGAATAGCAATTTATGTTTTATTGCTCAGCAGTTATTGATATTGTTATTTTATTGTAAGGATTTTATAGAAATGTTATACCTACATATATCCTCTTCAGGTTACGTTTAACCAAGAATTAGATTTTATATGAGAAACTTGTTTCATTCAACTTACTTATAGGGAGGTAATTTCTTAGCTTTTAGAGTTTCGAAAAGTTTAAAAAAAAATAAGTTTTACTATGTAAATCTTTAAATGATGGAAGTCGTTAAGTGTCGCAGGTACTCCGTTAAAGTTGCGCCAACTATTCCAGCACATCCTGACGACAAGATACGGGTAACTGTCCACCAGACAAGCAGAGGTTTCATGATTCTATCATTTTATTCCAACAACGATTGTGACTTTGATAGTTGGTCATAGTGATGATATAAAAATAAAATGTTTCTGTAATCTTCAGTGGAACTAATTCTGCAAGTTGTGTACTAATAACGGAGTCTTCAATACATTCAATATCACGAATCATTGCGCAAAGTGATTTGAAAATAACATTTTAGGTTGTTTTTCGTTTATTCGATAAATAAAAGGTTTGTCGAATCTCATTCTAGAAAACGACACTCGCAAATAGAGCGTGTCCCGCGGGACCCCACAACATCTCCCCGGAGTCGGCATTGTTAGATCCTACATCAAGATCAAAAAATGTTTGGATGATTGGTAAAAATAATACACGTTGTGTTCGCGGACTACATGGGGGCCCCTGTTTCTCAGGCATTCGAACTTTTTCAGTGTGATAGTTCGTTTGTCGAACATTTTGTTTGTGGTTTCTATTGAAAAGTTAGAACGTTTCAAACAAACTAAGCTGTCCCACATGTCAACAAATTCATTTTGACAGCTAAGTTCGTATACGAACATCTATTGGTACAAATGGCTTTCTATTAAAATAAGACAAATAAGCTTAAAATTAGACATGATTAAAATTTGACATTGCTATTGTTTCATTTATGTTCAATATAATTTATTGATTTTTTCTTGAATGTGCTCTTTTATGTGTATAAAATAAGATATTATATTGTGCTTAATGTATAATAATGTTTAATGTATCTCAAATCTGCTTCTAAAATTGCTTAAGATTTAAAAATAGGGTTTAAAATTGCTACGCCCTTGCAGGGTGTTACGTTACATGCAACTTTAGATATAAGTACAAATTGTAACCCGTACTCTACACATGTGACATGCAATAAAGAATATGAATATGAATATGAATATTATCGACGTCGTCAGTAGAATAGAAAGAAAATGTATAAGATTGACATTAGCGATCGATATGTCACGTGACCGCTTATGTCAAATCCCATACATTTTCTTTCTATTCTACTGGCGATATCGATAGTCGAAAGCCACTTGTCTAGGGGGGCTGTACCACTCGTAGCGTTCGACTGGTTTTCGACCGATCTTTTTCGATTGTGAAATTCTGACAATACAAAAACTGTGTTATATTTGAATTTCGAGCTTATAAATGTGAACTTTTCTCGATTGCGTGAGAATCGGCCCCCAGGGTGCCTACCATCAACTTTAAGACAGCGATTCAAAAATAGCGCGATGCAGAATAGGTTCCCAAAATGAATTGCTTTCTTTCGTACTATGACCTTCTAAAAACTGGATCGCAAATGAATTGCTAAATGTGAATGACCAAACGATTTGTGTTCTTTTTTTTCTACCCGTCTCTTTCACTCGATTCTGTCATGCCCGGAGAGTGAGAGGGACAGGTATAACCTGCAGGTGTCATGTTAAATCGACCGGATAATAAGTCAAATAAGAGTTCCTGACAGCTTAGCGGCTGTGAAATGTCATTGTATGATCACTGAATCGCTGTCATTGATATTAAGCTGTCGTGGTACGAATAAGCGAAGCAGATCAGTTTAGATCCTAAACAAAACCGCAATAAGAGTTGATGGTAGGCATCCAGATCACGTAAACTAGGTTCAAGGTGAAATATTATAACATCTCCGTAACTGTTTATATTGGCGTTACTCTTTTACAAATGGTTTGTATTTATAATGCGCTGTTATTTAGTTTCGCATTCCCCTTTGATACTAGAAGTGATTTCAAACATCTGCTCGATTTTTGTTACATACCTACTTGAAAGTGCTACAAAGAATAAGTTTTAGTAAAAATTACATTTTTATGATAATCTTTTTTGCTGACTGTACTTTAATATTGTATTGTCATCTAAACCATACCTGTATACAAAATTTCAGCTCCATCGGACACTGGGAAGTGGGTCAAATTAAGCTTGCAAGATTTGTCCCCCACTAACTAACAAACTAACTAACATGGCAAGTTAATAAAAAGCTTGTAAAATGGTTTTTACCACGCAAAAGTTTCGTGATATTAACTAGCGTGGTCATATTTAACTTTTCAAGTATGACGTCCACGTTCTATAATCATTTTAATGGGGCGACGGACAGAAATGTGGACGGTCATTTATTATATCGTGAGTATTATATGGACGTCCGCCATCCGAGCCGAGTACCGTCGCCGCCGGCGAACCCTAAAATATTTAGACAGCTTGTAATTTGTCTCCAGAAGAAATATTTTATTTTAGGACGAAAAAACGTGAAATTGTCTGGAGATTTAGCAAGTTATTTTCGAACGGTTCTCTTAAATCACTTGTTTAACAAAATATTTCTCATAGTTGCTATTTCAGTTTACTTAAAATAGATAATGATGATATATTTTTTCACCTAAAAAAAATATTATTCTGTAAGAAACTCTACCTACAGCAACTGTTTATGCAGAATTGCTCTTTGCTTTTTTCACAAGATATGCAAGACATGACATGCGCAAAACCTGCAAAAGTGGTCGTGCCCATAAGTGATGGTAACAGTACCTTGAGTCCACGTTATGTCCCTAGAGGTTCGATTGGTAATTGGCTCGGCCGCCGCCACCGTCAGCAGCGTCGCTGCTGCATCCAATAAAATATAACGGTTTTACAAAACAATAAAACCGATATTATGTGCCGAGAGGGAAAACATACAGCATTGTCTATGAAGAAGCAGTGTGTACTTAGCTTTACGATGGTGTGGTCTGGCCTTTAGCCATAGACAAAGTCGATCTTCCACTATTCGTCCGCTAGGTGTCGCCTGTGTCCCCAGCTAGGGCGGAAGGTGTTTGCCGCCATTCCGAGTCTCATAGTCTTCACCAGGAAGAACTTCCTGCAATGCTGTATGTTTTCCCTCTCGGCACATAATATCGGTTTTATTGTTTTGTAAAACCGTTATATTGATGTGCCTCCGGAAAACATACAGCATTGTCTATGAAGACGTGTTTGTTATCTGCTGGTGAAAATAATTAACACAACGCTATGATGATTAAGACATTTTATATTTATGTCTGATAAAAATAATGTTAAATTGTCATTATAATATAATAAGAAAGTTTTCAGAGTTAAAGAAAACGATCAAAATGGTTTTTACTTATTTCTAGGGAGACTAATCGTTTGCAATAATTGTTACAAAAATTATGTCTTGGACAATTTCCAATTGCCCCTAGAAAGTATTTTTTAACCCTCAAAGAGGCGAACAGATCTGCAGCTTCCTGAAGCTATCAGTAAGCACATTTTATACTTAATTTCATTTACTGCAGTATTAAGCTTTAATTAATTATTTAATTTAGTTACTTTGTCTTTTAGTCATGACCTAAAAGAAGTATTCTCTAATTATCTCGAGAAGTATTACTGGTATTACTGCCGGTATATTTGAAATGGTTTCCAAGCTGGCTATGAACATGTGAGTCAGTTTCAAGCCCAAAATATGGAATAAGAAAACTGTTTTAATGGACTCTGCGTCCAGATGATAAGAATAGTACTTTGCTGATATACTAGCGATATCGAGGAGTTAATAATCTTAGACTTAGTTGGCAGAAAGCCACTTTAGGAATAGACTTGGGTCCCAACCACATTTAAAATTTCGTTTCAAGTTTCAGTTGGAGAATTATAGTTTTTCTCTGTGAAGTCCAAAGATTATAATAATTTTTCTGTTACAATAGATTTATCAAGAATTTATGCGATATTATAAGGCTTAGTCAAGAGATGTTAAGGATCGTCTTGATTATCACCATCTAAAATATTTTCTACTTGCTGGCATATAAGCCGTTTAGGTAGATTTACGTCAGTTTTGTTTTTATTTAATAAATCTTTTCCTTCTTATGACCACTCATATTTGACTACCCCACCCCCAATTTTTTTAATTTTCAGGTGATTTGTAATGCTTGAACCTGTGGAGGTGGCAGTAACAACGTTATACCTATCAGCGTCTTGGACAAGTGCAGGATTTCACGCGTGTGATCCAGAGATCGCGATTTCGGAACTTGTGATCAGAGAAAGAAAGCTCGAGCACACTCTGGCTCGACTATCATGCATGTTCTGTATAGATGAGTGCCCCAACTCTACTCGGAAGCGTCCGTTAGCTAGAAAGTGAGTAACTGGAGGTTCTAGTATTTTTGTCGAGTGGTTTATGGCTCCGCGCCACAACACACACAGCTGTGTGGCTCCGCGCCACATCATCTCTTGGCATACCTTTGTAGGAATCGAGATAGTATGTCGAAGTTACATTTTGTCGAATTAGCGTTACAATATTTGTGAGTAGTAGCGGCAGTGCGGCCGTGCCGTGGCCTACAGAATCTCGCCGGCCTCGCTATTACGCATAACGAAATTGGCAAAGCTCCGCCAGGGTACAGCAGACTCTAAAGTGCACGCAGGCCAGGCAGTACCTCTGTTCTATGAAGCGATCTAGACTCCTGTTGAATTTGTCTACTTGCTACTAAATTATTCGCTATATTTTGAATAGTAACTGACTGTACAAACCAGGTTTCTCCAGGTGTCTAACGGCCTCCGCAGTTTCTTGGTCCATCGGTCTATTAGTAGGCAGGTAAGACCTTGACGAACTTCCGGGTCGGGATAGGGTGTCCGCGACCCTGCAGGTAAGACCTTGACAAACTTCCGGGTCAGGATAGGGTGTCCGCGATCCGGCACGTTACTGGGTCTCAGCGACCCAGCACGTTAGTGTTGCAATAATTTTCTACGAACTTTCGCTGGTAGGGTCTACGCGACCCAGCACGTTACTGGGTATCCGCGCCCCAGCACGTTGCTGTTGCAATAATTTTCGACGAACTTTCGCTGATAGGGTCTCCGCGACCCAGCACGTTGCTGTTGCAATAATTTTCGACGAACTCTCGCTGATAGGGTCTCCGCGACCCAGCACGTTATTGGGTCTTTGCGATCCAGCACGTTGCAGTTGCAATAATTTTCGACGAACTCTCGCTGATAGGGTCTCCGCGACCCAGCACGTTACTGGGTCTCTGCGACCCAGCACGTTACTGTTGCAAAAGTGTATCAGCCTCCGCGTCGCAGCCTGTAGGCGCAACTTAGTAGGTGTAGGTCGTCATGACCTGACCTCTCAAACACTAAGCGGTTATATGAGACTGCGCTGCTGTCAGATCCCACAAACGAAAATGCAAACACAAAAACGAACCTTGATAATTGGTCCTTAAAACCACCCGATGCGATTGTGCAGTAGGGATACGAGTGTAGATTCCTTTACTCTAGTTTTATATCTAGTTTTTTTTTTCCATTCAGTCTCCAAGCTGAAGGAACACCGACTTCACGGAATGTGAAATATGACAGTGACTAGTTCTGACAAGTTATATGTGTTGGTGATGTAATTATAATTAGGTACTGTCTGCGCAAGTAATAATAAATAAAAAAGTGATGAGTTATTTTAATTAACTATTCGTTCAGCTTTCGAAGATTGGATGCATTATTCCATTGCTTTTCTTCCGCAGAAAAGGCTTGGAAATGAGACTGGGAGTCTTGTTTATAACAAACAGACCATAATCCTTCCTTTCAAAAGTGCCCGGATCAATCTGTTGTTACTGGTAATGTCATTGCATGTACATGTACTGGTATTGTCATTGCACTGGTATTGTCATTTAATGTTTCACTGTTACATGTGAAGGCATTATTTTCTTTTAAAAAATGGTTAATGTGTGGCAAGAGCAAGATACACACATGAGATTCACTATTATTAACCCGCACAGATCAGTTTTGCGTATATAGAGGTAACTATATTGTGTTGACAAAACACACAGTTGGTAGTACGACCATAATGAAATACTATATAAACGTGTATAAATCAAACGTTACCTGTAATGTGCAAGATAGTGAAAGCCCAATTTACATGTGGGGTACTAACATTACGTTCTAATCACTACATAGTATAAAACAAAGTCGCTTTCTTTGTCCCTATGTCCCTTTGTATGCTTAAATCTTTGAAACTACGCAACGGATTTTGATGCGTTTTTTTTAATAGATAGAGTGATTCAAGAGGAAGGTTTATATGTACTTTTTATCCCGATATTCCCACGGGAACGGGAACCACGCGGGTGAAACCGCGGGCGGCCGCTAGTAAGATATATGAAGAAAATAATGTCAAATGTACGAAATAGCACATTGCTTTAATTTTTCAGTCTGTTTTATTATATTTTCGTTGCCGATGTGAAAGGAATTTGTTCCGTGAACATTTCTTAAATAATTTCAAAGATGAGGGTAGGTAAAAACCCAAGCTCATTTCTGGGAGCAAACGTAGCCTTTTTAATAAAATTCTACCGCCTTTAAATCAATTCACCTTTGTGTAAGTAAATTCAAAAGTTTATAAAGATTCACCCATGGGCAAAAGGGATAAAGACCCGCAATGCATGGTATTGATGTAACATAAACACTAGGCATTATGTTTTTTTTTCTCTTTTTATTAATAATGTGTAATGAGTAACGATATAAATATCCTTAGCTCAGAAAACGCTAGCAAGTTTATTGTGCCTGCTATTCATGTTGGTTAGAAAAAACCGTAAACATAACTCTTTATTATTTTTAATTTCAATACCGGGTTGGTTAAAACATATCATGCAAAGCTTAAGCTTAAGCTTCCCTACAATTGTAGTGAACGTATTGCCGATTTTAAGAGTAACAAGGTTGAAATTCCATCATAAGTTTGAAAAGTTTCTTATCAACTGGTTTGATGAACTTTTTATGTACATTTACTTAGTTCTAACAGTTTTGCATATCCAGTTGGTGTCTTGACATTGATACAAATCGGCTTAGTCAAGTTCTCATCAGTATTGTATTTGTAAAAAGACTGACCTGATATATCACGCATCGATCCGAGGATCGACCGTTACCTCAGCTCTTAGTTTCCTTTTCTCGGTGTTTGATGCTTGTTGATCAGTCTCACTGGAGCTGCTGGTCAAACTTTCCTCTTGTACTGGATCCCTCTCGTCGATGTCGATGTAATGGAGCCCGTTGACCAACGCCATATTTTTCCGCAAATTCCGTAATAACCGAGAAAAAAATAACAAATTTAATATAGATCGTTTATGAAAGACGTTAACAATTAACGTGTGAGTTGAATTTCCGATCTTTATTTGAAGATCATGAAGATTCAGGACGATTTTCGTCCGTACGTGACGAAAGTACACAACGCTATGAGACTCGGAATGGCGGCAAACACCTTCCGCCCTAGCTGGGGACACAGGCGACACCTAGCGGACGAATAGTGGAAGATCGACTTTGTCTATGGCTAAAGGCCAGACCACACCATCGTAAAGCTAAGTACACACTGCTTCTTCATAGACAATGCTGTATGTTTTCCGGAGGCACATCAATATTATAATTATATCGTGACCGCACGAAATAATTAGACGAGGATCTGTCTCAAGTGACAAATGCCGATTATAATTAATTTCAATGTCGGTCAACAAAAACCAATCGTCTCAAGGGCTTGCGCTACTCTACATCCAGATCTTTTTGCAGAAGTATAAAAGATCGATTACTTTAGTTTTGTGTAGTTGAGTTATAGGTTCGACGCTCTCTGCGATGCGATCTGTATAGCGTTCGTTAGCTCGCTTCGTTACATGCTTACTGGCAGGCACCAACTGCGTGTGACAGTGACGTGACGCGACGCGTGACAGCTCCCGACGACAAATCGCGGCGCTCGGTGCTTCTGCGCACCGTACCCGTTACGAGTAGCGGGACCGCTCCTATCCACCGGGCCTGCCCCGCTGCCACCACGGAGTTACACACACGAAGTGTACGAAGTACACTACTCACTTTTCTCGTAGTCGTTAGTCTCTAGTTCAGCAGAAAACTGCAATGCATAACATTGATAGTAATCTAACTGAAGTTAAAGACCTTTCGCAAGTGCCTTTAAGGCAAACATGATGCCTAGTGATTATACGGTGCTATTAAGGTTTGCCATCAATGATACGGTATCGATAACGGTGCGCATTACGCACGGATAATTCCCTTACGCGGCTTCCCGCCGGAAGCGGCGAGATGGCGGCGCTTTGGGCAATTACGTCGCGCTGCAGTGCAGCCCGCTGAAGACTACAACCTGTTACACTTCCGGTTTGTAATAACCTAACGGTTGAGTGTAATTGCTCTTGAAGATATTTAATGGTGGAATAAACTCTCGACCAACTTATTCCCCAGTGACCATAAATATTTCTGAGAAACAGACATTTATTTGGCATCAGAACAATCGTAACCAAATGTCACGATACTTCAAGCTGAGACAGTGCGTCAAATCATGGGTCGTGCTGAGTAGCAGTCGCGGCGGCGTGGGACCGCGCCGGCGCCGGCCACAGGGCGCGCCCGTGAAATGTCTGCGCGTGAGCATACGACTAAACATAATCGATTCGATTTCGTGAAATGATTTGTAAATCTAAGAAAATAGTAAGAACACTGGCTCACGTAAGTTTACTGAAGAAGCACGATCTGTGTCTTATGAAAGAAAATTTCCTACGCTTCAGTGACCGCATGAACCTGAAACCAGAGCCCCTAATACTATAAAAGGAACGCGCCTACTACGCCATTCATAATTTAAAATGAATATCACGATAATCTTTTCTAATATTAAATAAAGACTGTTTTTGAACATTGCAATAACAGCGGAGCTGTTATATGAATTTTCATATGTTTACCACTTCACAGGAACATTTTTTTACATCAAAGCTTTGCGGCTAAGCGGCTAAAGTCTAAGCTAACAGATTGCGTTTTGGTCAATCATTATCAGGAATCGTACATTTATCCCTGTCCGTCTGTCGCACTGCAGCTGCAGCCGGAGGGGTGATGGGGGGAAGGGGGGGGGGGGGGGTATCCGCAACCAAGGAGGCCATTGTGCCCCATAATGGCTCTGCCATAAACACTACTTTTGTAACTGTTACTCTTAATTGCATTTCTATTTTTATTATTCCCAGCCACTTCTATAAAAGTATTATATTGCACTGTAGTACCTACAATAACAAAGACACAAGGCAAGTAAAATGTTCATGTAAGTAATTTAGAAAAGGATATGATAACCGCTTTTTTCGCTTTTAGTCGCTCTAAAATTTAATAGGTTGGGGATGCAAAAATAAAAGGTTGCCAGCGGAAAACATAGGTTTAGGTCAAGTTAGATTGGCGACCTAATCGCCAAACCTATTATTTTTTCTACTCCTAAATTTGTTTCAGTCGCCCCGTTAAATACATGCCTTTATAAAAATAGTACACAAACAATGATTACTGCGCACCGTTGATTTAAGAATTTAATATGAAAACATAAGGGGCCTAAATAGTAGAGGTATTTGAAGACAGACGTACGCGTTCCGAGCTGCAGCAAGGTATAAATATTTCCCGGGGGGTGTAATCTAAAACGAAATTTCGCAAAGTTTTAATGAATATTAGTGCTATTGTTATGTTATGAACTGATTATGAATTTATAAATTTTTGCCGTCATTTTCTTTCACGAAGGCTACGGACCAAGTAAGCTGAACAAACTATTATGTAGGTACTTGTTTTTTTTTTTGTTTACTTACTCTATTGTTTTGGGTATTAACCTGTAAAGATAGATGTAAATGTAGAAAATAAATAAAATAAAATAAAATAAACTGTTAATATATTTCAAAATGTCGAAAGACTTTATTTGGAAGCTCCGTGTCCATAAAAGTTTGCCATACTTACCTACAAAGATTCGCTCTCTAACTCCCCCTCATGACAAATTTTCTCAACACAAGCTAGCTCTTGTTTTAACGTTTAAGGTCACAGCAGACATATCAACTCGTAAATGGATCGTAAACGTATCAACTCGAGCGGTTCAGTATTCTTTGTATGAAACATCCTACTGCAACGCACACTAATCGGAATCGTAACGTGGGACCTTCACGAACCGCTTTGCGGGTCGCTCAACTTGCTATCCCCGCGCTTACCGCTAGTCGTCCACGCGCTCACTTGATCACGTCTCTCCGTACCCGAGCTTACGCACAGTGGTCTGAAAATAAAAATGAACTAACCACATTTAAAAAAATCAGACTGAAATTCCGAGATTTGATCCCATGTCCACCTTTTTTCGATATGGAACCACTGTGCGGTGAGGCGTAAGCGCGGCGTCGCGTCGCCTAGCCGTAGCCGAGCCGACGTACCGACGCTGATCCGGTTTGGTTACGTGCTTGCGTTAGGTTGACGCCTGGTTGACGGCGAGGAGAAAGGCGATACGGTGTCGATCCCTTTCCGAGTTGATATATCTGCTGTGACCTTTAGAGTTAATGAGGAAATGAAGACAGATTATTCCGCCTTAATAATATTACCAAAATGATTAGCTGAAACTAAAACGCTGAATATTCTAGGCTAACTATTATTATAATAAGATCATTAGAAAGCCTACCAAAATAATCACGATATAATCGTTAACATTTTAAGCAAGTTGCTTTTGTTATATGTCGGTCGGTACGGTATTCAGCTGCAATTCCGCGGTATATCTTGGTTAAATAGACAGCATGTAGATAAATCCTCGTTCCAGCCTAAACCTTCATTAAGATGCCCAATATCAGGCACACGGCGCTATTACCGTTCGTAGCCACCTCCTTAGAGGTTTCTCCAAAACATCCTCGTTTACAAAGCTTGCGGCCCACACCCCTGCGGGCGACGGTACCGCGTACTATCAACGACTTACTTGTAAAGCCTTAATGTGTCCGGATAACGATAATGTCCCACCCGGGAAACAATATAATCGTTTGTTACCGAGACAAAATACAAGGATCTCTTTAAAATTGCCAGTAGCTGTGTTCTGAGGATTTTTTGTTATTAAGATTTTATCCGTTTTATGCTGTATATCTTTGGTACAGAAATAATAGCATAGTAAAGGCATCGACCTTCTAATAGATGGTTGGAATTAAGGTGGTGAAAAGATTACTGCTAATTAAAACGTGTATCAGCAAAGGTTAAAAGCTAACTGTTTTATTATGGAGAATGAGTCTAATTTACAACAGTATCACACTCGTGTGATGAAGTTAAACGGTTGAGTGAGTCCAGCCAGACCAATAATCTGAAGGCTTCGAGGGCCGTGTTGCTTGGCCGAGGTTGGACTAATGTCCGTAGTCGACTCACGCGCCGCTGATTGCGCCCTCTCGCACTAAACACTGGAATTACCTCCGCTTTCATTTCGTAAATTACACACCGAAAATTCGTAAACAAGACGTTACTTTAAATTGTTTGTGTGTAGTTAACAATTTTTGTAAAGTTTCACTTGTGTTTCATCACGTACCTACTTAAATAAGTAGTAGGTACCTACAGAAAGTTTTTAATGATAAGTTTTTTGAATATTGTTTATCAAATAAGTTTTTTTTTTTATATTTTCTTGCAATCACACCAATTATCTAAGCCCGTAGTTAATTTCATGAGAAACTGTGTCTACGTGAACTTGATAACGGTTAAATATATACTTAATAGTAGATTGTACAACAAGTGCATAAAACACATAATTTTACCCGAGGCGTATTATATCCACCCGAGCCTTAGGCAAGGGTGGATAGTCAAGTCGAGGGTAAAATGGGTTTTTTTTTCCACTACGGGGTAGCACTTAGCCTTCATCACACCTGATGATAAGTGGTGATAAGGCTGAAGGTGGAAGCGCACTACTCCCGAAATCCTCAATCACTGAGGAACTGGCTATCTTATCTCTTAACTGCCGGAACACAATAATGCTGAAAACATCATTGTTATGGCGTCAGACTTAGATAAGATGGTGGTAGCTAGCCAGGCGGACTAAGAACAAGTCCTACCACCAACCAAACCAAATACAATATGTACCCCCACTGGGAATCGAACCCGGGACCTCTTGGTCTGAAATGTATGAACCACTAGACCACAGAGGCGGTTAAGGTTATTTACGAGTTATACACTCTGCTTTTCACTTCGAATGTGAGGAAAATAAATAGCAATATTGCAAAACTGAAAAAATAAAGACTTCGCCATGTTGGCGGGAAGACATTCTTTTTCTTTTTTTTATATGTGGCATTGGCAGCACAGTGACTTTACCATAGATCGTAGTCCAATACTTATTTCTTAAAAAACTCATTAATTTTGCCTAGTTTTATTAATTTAGTAATTTAACATGGATTATGTACAAAATTGAAGAAACAGAATGAAATAACAAGTTTATATTGCATGTGTGACTGTTTACCTGACGACCTTTATTGTCTTAGAGTCTGAGACTTTAGACGAAGATTTTACTTTATGCACTAGAGCATAAAAAGCGATTTTATGCAGCCTACATAAACACGAACTTTACGAGCATGAGAAGTGAAAATACTTTTTGTTTGTAAATACATACTTAATATACCTACATAGAAAACACCCAGACCAAGACAAATAGACATGTTCATGCACACAAATATTTGTCATGTTCGGGAATCGAACCCGAGACCTCTGGCGCAGAAGGCAGGTAGATTACCCCTGCGCCAAATCGGTCGTCATTTAAGTAAGGAGACTTTGTTAGCCTAAAACAAATATTAAGATAAGGCACAAATAAATTATAGACAATCGTTTATCTTCCCGAGCGCCCACTTAATGAACCATAACCGCGTCGAAAGAGACGAGTAGTGAATCAATTGACACTTTGTCGTCTAAATAATTGTTAGTTTGTGAACCGCACGATGACCTTCATCTCGGTGACCTTTTTATATAAATAGCCGATTTACATTGAATTATTGTACAGCGCTCCTATAGAAGTTCAACCGATCGTTAAAGAAAAAATAAATCTTGTTATGAAGTTAGAGAAAAGTTTTTTAACTTATTAATTGATTAATTTAGAAGCACAATAACTAAAGCGAAGGTAACTCGGTCTGGACTCGAGACGTATAACCGTTTAAAGTAACAACAAACTTTTGGGTTGCTTACAAAAGAGGAGCTGAACCAAAACAAAATTTTTGCTCAATGGAGTACTTGGAATTCGCTTAATCTTTACTTCGACCGCTCAAGCAGAGAAACCGTATCAAGATATTAATTGTTAAGTCCAAAATAGCGAAGCAGCCGTCGCCGGGGCGACCACACTCACGAACTTACACTCAACTATTTGCGCGGAACGCCCAGGGCCGTAGCTAAGGGGGGGCATTATGGGGCAATGCCCTACCTTAAAATAGTAATGCCCTACCTTAGAATTTTGTTCATAGTTTGAGATGGAAAAAAATAATTAAGTACAGTTTTAATAACTTTTTTAACTTTTTTATTTTTTAATTATTAAAAAAATTCAAAATCTTTATTTGAAACTTTTATTTCATGTCAAAATTGGTATTAAGTAGTACTTATTAATATTTAAAATCTAAAATATGTCGCAGGTTTGACGAGGAGAAGCGCGAGCTGACCGTTCACTCACACGTGTCTCACTCGTCGTCGTCGTTCGCCTCGCTATTCGAATGTGAAAATGCGGCCTAAGTAAGAGTGTTAGCTCTATTTAATTATGTCTACGGTGCAGAAGCCGGCATTGCATTAATGGTACGGGAAATCCCTTTTTAAACTAAAATAGGTTATTGTTTGTAGTTTGGGTAGAGTTCAGTTGCTGTGCTATTAAAGTGTACGGAGTGATTTGGTCAAAAATCGATAAAAAAATAATAATACGTAGGTATATTGTTTAAAGAAACAATAAAAATCTAAATGGTTTTTTGGTCGTACATACATATTTGTCACCCCCTCCCACCCAACAGTTATCTACTACGATTACAAGTATTATTTTTTTACTTTGCCCTGCCTTTTGCCTGTAACCATTGCTGCCCTTCTTCAAATTCAACTCTAGATACAACCCTGGGAACGCCTTGCTTGTTACTCGATCAGGGAGAAAGAGGACATTTCAGACAACTACGAATGTCCATTAGTTGGCAACTTGTCGCCAACTTGGGCATGTTCCCTTCACGGTCGCAATTTAAATATCTAAGTGTTCCATCTCACGCCCCCTCCCGGACCAACTCACTGATGTAACTAATTGAAACTATATTAACGGTTTGACGCAGTAATTTTGTTTTGGTTCAAAGTTTTTTTTTGCGAGAAGTACTTAACGGCAAAGGAAAGTTAGTAATCGTTTGAAAGATAGTCAAAGTTTTACTTGATTGCTTTATAAGTTAACTGATTGTTCCTACAACTGTTGAATTAACGTTTTTCTTTTCTGGACCATTTGACAGTGCGACAACGTTTTCTGTTCCGGTGATAATCTTGGAACTAAAACAGTTTTTTTTATTTTTATTTTACTTTTCATACGAAAGTCTATTTAGACAGCTAATTTCGTATTGCAAGTGTTTCCTCTGTCACGGATGTCACCGGATCATACAGGGTTGTAGGACTATACAGTGCCACAAGCTTTTCTGTTCCGGTGACAGCCGTGACAGAAGAGCCACTTGCAATACGAAATTACCTGTCAAAATGGACTGTCGTATGAAAACTGTTTTAGTTCCAAAGATAATCACCGGAACAGAAAAGCTTGGCGCACTATAGGTTTGCGTGACGTGTGCGTCGCTATGTCATTACGGCAATACGAAGTCAAACGTCAAAACCCAAACGCGATGAAGACGCGCTGCATAGAATTACGGCGATTGGCCCGCTACGCGTTATCAAAAACGGTTTTGCACGTCAACTGCACGTACATGCACTTGACTAATGCGTCATAGAATTACCGCGATCGGGGCCCTGGATCTAGTTTTGTATTGTCTTTTCAACAACTGCGACAGCGGGGGTGTGTAATATATGATATAACAACATTTCGTATAATACTCACAAAATATAACAACACATTACATAAAATCATTTAATATAACGTTCATTTTGTATAATCAACGAATGATATAAATTCAAAATATATAATTTTAAACCGTATAATGAACATTTGATATATCAACGTTTCATATAAGTAATAAACATTTACTATAACACTTACATTGTATAATATTTAAAACACATAATGGTTATATAACATAACATCATTTCATATAACGTTCATTTAGTATAATCAAGGAATAACTATTTCTGGCGCTTCGCCGGCCGCTGCCGCGGCACGCTCGCTTCGCTCGCTCGGCTCGCGCTTTGTTTTGTTCACAGTTCTAACCTAACCTAACCTGAAAAATGGAAAATGAAGTATTTAGAAAAAATCGACCCGTCTAGCGAAAGGTCGTGGGTTCGAGTCCCATCGGAGCTAGTTGTGAGACGGGTCGATTTTTTTTTTTTTCTAAATACTTCATTTTCCATTTTTCAGTAATAAAAATTGCATTGTGAATGCAAAAAACTAAAAATTAAAACTAACCTAACCTATTATAAATTGTTTTGTCACGGTTGTGGCTTTTTATGGCGGGGGGCTTCGCCCCCCGAGCCCCCCTTTCGAGAGCACTGTACCCCCCGTGCCCCCTGCTCCTTTGCCTACACTATACATTTAATTGACTAAATTGATGATTATATAAAACAAAATTATATCAAATGAAATTATTACATATGATGATTATATGAAATAAAATTATATCAAATGACCGTTATAGCAAATGAGTTTTATATAATATATTTTTATATAAAATGAGCGTTATGTTAAATGATATTATATAAAATGATGATTATATGAAATAAACATTATGTAAAATGAAATTAGTTGAGTGTTGTTATGACAAACGTTTATTATGTCATATGAACGTTATTGAAATGAAATTATACCAAATGAAATTATATCATTCATTACGCACCCCGACAGCGGACCACCAAGATTGCAAAACGGGCCAACAGTTGCGTGTAGCGGCTGATCCTAATGTTATCCCCATAATCCCGGAGCCGCTGTAAAGCCAGGTGATAACGCGCGCAAACAGGCCACACGGCGGGGTCAACACTACGCGCCCTGACAATTTTAGAGGCTTAAAATATTTGTTGAGATTGGAGCTGAGAAAATTTAAGACAACTATTTGGTACTAGTGCATGCTCGCGGCTTCGTTGTCATGGGACTAAGTTATGCCGCACTCCTCACGGATCAATTAAAAATTTCGAGATAGAAAGCCTCTTTGAGGACTAATGTATTTCTGTACCAAATTGCATTCAAATCGTTTAAGGAATGAAAAGGTAGCAAACTATTATACGAATGAGTACAATATTCGCCTACGAGTATCACTTAATAAAAAGTAAAAAAAAAACATAAAAAAACCGCCTTCAAAAAAATTACATAAAAAAGGAAGAAATAATCCCTCACCAAATAACGTAACTTTGAAGTCGGGCGTGAAACATGTACAATATTTTGTTGTTTTTATTAAAACCCGCCCGACTTCAAAGTACTTACGTTATTTGGTGAGGGATTATTTCTTACTTTTTTATGTCATTTTAACCGACTTCTAAATCAAAAAGGAGGAGGTTCTCTATTCGTCTGTATGTATGTTTTTTTTGTTTTTTTTTTGTGTATGTCCACCGATTACTCGAAAACGGCTGAACCGATTGAAATGGTTCAAACGTTATTACATCAGGTTGGATTTCAAGTTGGTCCCATTTTTTGAAATTTTGGAATCGGTTCAGTAGTTTTCAGGAAATCTTGAAAATACTGTCGTTTTCGTTACCACGTTATGTGAATTTAATACGTATCTTTAGGCATAACTCCTTTGTTTATAAACCGATTTAGATGATTCTTGTTTTGTTAAAAAGGGGATACCTCAAGGTATTTTAACCGACTTCGAAAAAGGAGGTTTTCAGTTTGATCATATACCTATTTACCAGAAAACACGTAAATTGCCTACACGATGCACTAAAGAGTGAAATAAAAATTATTTTTATAAAAAAATAAAACCGCCTTCAAAAAAACCACATCAAAAAAGTAAGAAATAATTCCTCACCAAATAAATAACGTAAGTACTTTGAAGTCGGGCGGGTTTTAACAAAAACAACAAGAAATTGTACATGTTTCACGCGCGACTTCAAAGTACTTACGTTATTTATTTGGTGAGGAATTATTTCTTACTTTTTTGATGTGGTTTTTTCGAAGGCGGTTTTTTTTTAAGGCGATTTTATTTTTTTATAAAAATAATTTTTATTTCATTCTTTTTAGTGCATCATGCAGGCAATTTACGTGTTTTCTGGTAAATGGGTATGTGATCAAACTGAGAACCTTCTTTTTTAAAGTCGGTTAAAATACCTTAAGGTATGCCCTTTTCACCAAAACAAGAATCATCTAAATCGGTTCATAAACAAAGGAGTTATGACTAAAGATACGTAATAAATTCACATAAAGTGGTAACGAAAACGACAGTATTTTTAAGATTTCCTGAGAACTACTGAACCGATTTCAAAATTTCAAAAAATGGGACCAACTTGGGAAATCCTGATGTTATAACGTTTGAATCATTTCAATCGGTTCAGCCGTCTTCGAGTAATCGGTGTACATACATATAAAAAATAACCTCCTCCTTTTCAATTTTTGAAGTCGGTTAAAAAATAAACGCTACGAATAGATAACCTCCTCCTTTTCAATTTTTGAAGTCGGTTAAAAATAAATAATAAGAAGAGATATGTACCTACACATATCAACTATTTTTCTGCACAACTATAAAATTTGTTCTAAGTGAAAATCCAAGTTTCTGTCCTAACAAGGTGTCATACAGGCCTTTTAATCCTGGCCCTCCATCCTGGACTCCCGAGCGTGACAGTGTAAGTAGTCACGCGGGCGCGCAATTAATCGAGCTTACTTTGATGAAGTGCCGCTGCGGACCTCACAAAGCCCATATTGGGCCATTTGGGACATCTTTGAAAGGACAGAGGGGAATTTCGCAAATAGCAGTTAAGTCCCCAGTTGTTGATTGCCATCACCTTACGGGTCGTTAAATCACTGGTGCGGTGTCAATGTAGGTTTACTTATGTGTTTTTGATTATTTTCAGACTTTTGTAGCGTCAGCTTTGAAGTTCATATCTACCTAGAGCCACACACTTACTACTGTTTCAAGTTGACTCACATACAATAATGTTAATTAATCCTACTTAAGGCGCTACTCGGAAAAAGTATGGACTTTTTTATATAAAACTAAAGGACGGTTAGAGTTGTTACAAATCTGGTAATAAGATATGTATTTCTTTATACCTTTATCTAGAATCGTATAGTTCCAGAAACACGATTTTATGATTTTGGCTCGACACTTTTTATTTTCGAAAAGACCTATATAGAATACGAAATTTCAAGATTATTCTTAAATGGAGTTATATATACTATTGGAAATTGGTTTAATTAGTGGACAACAATAATATTTAGGATCGTGTAAAAGCATTTAAAAAAAATCGCTATAGTTTTTTAATACGAAGTTTTTTTGCCTAAACTGCAAAATCGGCCTCGCTCCCGCGCGCGTCGTTTTCTCATTGCTATCTCGCTTCAGCATAATTTTTCCGAGTATCGCCTTAATATTATAAATGTGAAAGTTTAGATGTTTTAATGTTTAGATGTTTGGATGTTTGTTACTCAATCACGCCGAAACGGCTGAACGGATTGGGCTGAAATTTGGGACACTGATACTTTGTAGCCTGGAGAGGAACATAGGCTACTTTTTATTCCGAAAAAATGTCACATTCCGCGGGATAACGTCGTGTATTCCACGCGGGCGAAGCCGCGGGCGGAAAGTTAATTTACTATGTTATATGTGCTATGTGTTATGTTATTATATATATGCTATGTTACAAAATTATTAAACAAGAGTTTTTAGCTTCTCTAGCTGTTTGATTTCATCTCCCGGCTAAGAGCCAAACTTTCTATTATTCTTTTCAATTTGATACATAACAAAAGTTAACGGTAATTAGCCATATCCTTGACTTAACGTGACTATTCGTTCCCCGATATTTGTTCACATGAATTTTCTGTAAAACGTATTTACCATTCTGCTCTGCTGACCAGGGAAAAACTTTCCTTAATCAGGATGTTTACAAACATTCCTGATTGCATCCGGCTAAATCACAGAGGAAAACATACCCATATTTACCAACTTAAGAAGGATAAAAGTATCATCGACCTTCTAATAGCCAAGGACTCCGATCGAAATTGTACCTACTCGGATTTGGAGTTCTAGTATTTCTACTTTGTTTTCTTTCCATGCCATCCCACTGCAGAGTGCAGAGATAAAACTGCTCGAGCATTTGGCTGTTTGTTACTGCAGGATAAGTTAATGGTCTCCACACACGACCCGCGCCCGTTGCCGCCCTCCGGCCGCCCGCCCGCCGCCCGGGACGCACCTGTGCAGGACTTTATTACTTCATTCACGCTTTCATTCTCCTCGCCTTTTACATTTTTATGAAACAAAGGCAGTATTCGTATTTTGAAATAATAAATAGATACAAACATTCATATTATTGTGATACTTACCTAATAATACCTATATGTTTTGTATTTACACATAATACTTTGAAGTGTATTGTTAAAATAATCTCATTACCCTTTACGTGTGAACAAATATGAGAGCTCAGTGAAATAATAATGACAGAATTTTGTGTCGCCCCTCATGTAGTAAAGGTCGTCACTCATAAAACATCACTGCCGGCGCCGACCAACTGTAAGTATAAAGGTCACAGCAAACATATCAACTCTGGAAGGGATCGACACCGTATCGTATCGCCTTTCGCCTCGCCGTCAACCTTACGTAAGCACGTAACCAAACCGGATCAGGGACCGTACTCTGAAACGCTAATCCGAAACTTCGGTTAGCCCCGCCCCTTTCACTCGATTCTGTCCCGACTAGAGAGTGAGAGGGACGGGTATACCGAAGTTTCAGGTTTTGCGTTTCAGAGTAGGCCCTCAGCGTCCGTCGGTACGTCGACTCGGCTACGGCTAGGCGACGCCGCGCTTACGGCTCGCCGACCGCTCTATTTGGCTGGCACCAGATCATTTTGAATCCAAACGTAACGAACGTTATGTCCTAATTATAAACAAGAGTAAAGGCCTAATCAGACCACGGACTGTCCTCCGGGTACTTTTTTGACCATCGATATAGATCTCTTATAAATTGTATCAAATAACGCA
Organism: Crambus lathoniellus; assembly: GCA_949710035.1. Classification (NCBI taxonomy): domain Eukaryota; kingdom Metazoa; phylum Arthropoda; class Insecta; order Lepidoptera; family Crambidae; genus Crambus; species Crambus lathoniellus. The sequence goes on along the minus strand of OX453301.1, from coordinate 332,885 downwards.
CACGAGGAACTAAAAGTACCGCGGACACCGAGAGACTGGACTGGACAAAAGAAAAAAAATAGATCGAACGTAACTAGGCGCAACAACGCACACAACGAACTTTAGACTGCATTGAGCGCTCGGTAGTGAAGTACGTTTCCGGGCAACAAATGACCGCACACCGTATGCATTGAGTCCGCGACAAGTCCTCGGAGGACATATTTTGGACATACAGGGACTTTTTGTCCGCCGGGGACAAAAATCCCTCGTCTGATTATGCCTTAACGGGACTCAACGCGACATTTTTTTAAATAATTATAATGGAACGCGAAAGTTCAAAATCTTACGTTATGTCCTAGTTCATAATACGCGAGTTGGCTATCATAGCCTAGCACTTGATGATGAGGAAAAATAAAATATAAAGAAAAAAGAAGACTATTTTGGGTAAACAATATCGCACCGTAGACACAGATTACAAGTCCGTAGAGCTGTATGCTCGGGTACGGAGAGACGTAAGCGCGTGGACAACAAGCCGTAAGCGCGGGGACCGCAAGTTGAGCGACCTGCAAAGGCGGTCATGAGCTGATCCCGAGGCGAGGCGATTACGTTACAATTCCAACTAGTGTGCGTTGCTGCAGGGAGTTTCATACTAAGAATACCTACTGAACTGCTCGAGTTGATACAACATCATCATGTCAGCCGAACGACGCCCACTGCTGGGCATAGGCCTCCCCCACGTTCCGCTTACGAGTTGATAAGTGTGCTGTGACCTGAAAAAGTATTTGTAATGCTATTAGAGGATCTTAAAAGTTGTCCTGTCGTATAATATATAGTATCGAGCTAGCCATAGTTCTTGCTTTGTGGTGGCGGTGTCGCTGCGCCCCAACGGGCGCGGGAGGACCGGTTCTCGTTTATGTCGCTTTGTGGCTTTGTGTCGCCAACGCTGCCAATGCACAGCGCACTCAGTTCAGCCTGACTAAGTACAACCAGCCAACTAAACAGGAAGTCTTTATTAAGAATATACCGTGTTATTGAATTTATTGCATTATTTTTTATGCAGAATTCCAAATTTAACAAATTATTAATCACTTTAATTACGTTTAATATCATTTCCAAACAAAAACTTACTATCAGTATGGTTAACTAACTTCACAGTATCAAATTGCTTATCACTAGGAATACTTGCGAGTTGCAAAACACAGATTTTATTTATGCTTTTCCTTTTTTGTATTTTTATTGTTGTTTATTCTAACACTAACTTATTTACTTTATTCTCCGCTTGGATGGAGAAACACTGGGCTATTATCTTATGCAAATTAGTAAAATTCGACTATCTTAACAAAAGGATAGTCTGAAAGTTTTGGTTTGTTTCTGCAGAATAGCTGTAGTCAGAATTTACATATAACAATAAATAAATAACTTCTTACAATCACACCAACTATCTCTAAGCCCATGTAAATTTCAATATATGCTTAAATACTTTTTGTTTGCATACTTAATATACATAGAAAACACCCAGACCCAGATATTTGTGTGAATGAACATATCTATTTGTCTTATAGATATGTTCATTCACACAAATATTTGTCTTGTTCGGGAATCGAACCCGAAAACTCTGGCGTAGAAGGCAATTATCACTATCCCTGCGCCAAATCGGTCGTCAGAGAATATAATATTGGTCACGTGATGTCCGTCGTTGACTGTGCACGACCGTGTGTCGTGGTATTTGCTAATAGTCGGCTGCATTCCGGCCTCCGAGAATCGCAGCCCTAATATATTTCCCAGCCGATAATTAAAACGACTACTGTACCTCGTTATTGAGCAACTAATAAGGTTTATGTTCATCATTATGCCGCTAATTGGCTGCGTCTCATTAATCGGCCACAGCCGTCTCTTTATTCTGGCATTTGAGTCGTTTCAATACTAGTTTAATCGCTGCACTTATTGTGGCTGTAGAATAACAGGAATTGTGACATTTCTGCGTGTGGTTAAAAAGAGGTGTTTTATTTGTTTAACGCGAATCGTTGGAACAATATCTGCTGATTTCTGTAGGTGTGTGGAATAAGCTAGAGTAGCGTTAAACGAATGCCTGTTTATTTGGCCGTGTTAAATCTCATCATTACACTGCATTACGCCGGGCGGCTTCCGCGCGTTTATCGCGCGTTCACGCTCCGCCGCCGCTGCACCGCTCAGCGCCGACCAGCTGCAACTCATCCTCATATTGGATTCCACATTTCCGCTTTAAAACTTTATTTTAAATTAAAAATGAAATAAGGATTTTATGTTTTTCTACATCATTCACGTTTACGACATCCTCTCCTTGAAACGTTAATAAATAAACAGCCATTAATATGGAATAACGAACTTTCCCTGCAGGTTTAACTTAATAAAATAACTTTATTTCCCTGCCGTTTATTACAAACAAACAAACAAGGATTGTTGAAAGTTCATTGGATCCTTGAAAGAGCAGCACTTACAAACGCATAACAATAAACTCCTTAATGGTTTATCAGCGCCGTCGTAAACAACGACGCTATCTGCCTGCGCACGCGCTGCTGGAAATAAACAAACAGTATTTCGCCACGATCATCGTACCTGCCTACACTTATCTCATTATACTCAGCTTGAAACACACACAGAGTTCTCCAGGAACTTCAAGCGATTCAAAGCAATGGAACTGGGAAAGAAATAGCTGCCGTAAGCGACTTCACGACATTGTTCTTGTTCACCCTCAAAATGTCACAAAATCACATGATCATGATTTGGAATATTTTCCTTGCGTTGAACCTGGAATCTATTCTAACGAAGTGAGTGAAAACTCAACATACAAATAGGTAAAGTTACATGGAATAGCATTCATGTATAGAAGAGAAGTGTAGAATTATTAGTTTTGGAATATTTTTATGTCCCCTACTTAAACCTAGGGGAATAGCAGTATTTTAATAAACTCCGACACACCTACATCATCAGCAGTCGTTCGGCGCGCCGCTTCAAGAACTAGTATTATCCGGACATTTAACAGCGTACAAAATATGTAGAGCGAAAGCATCCTCTACACATTTTACTAACTCCACTTTCGCAGTAAACCGCTCACGGAAATAATAAATCTTAATAAGATACAGATTCAACAAGTCGCTCGGAACACGTCTGGCGAACCCGGCGCGGGCGCCCTCGGGAGGAGCCCGTAAATCATCCCAAACATCCGAAGGCACGCTTCATTTAATCTTGCCAAGTAATTAAAGCAGGCAGCCGGCAATGTCAACTCGCCATGTTGACACGCAAATTTCTTCAAGAGATGAGATTCCCTTCGCAAATAGTTGTTACTACGTAATCGGAATGTCTGAGAACCTTAGTAAAATAAAAACCGAGCCACAAAATTCCTATCTACAAATCTTGTTAGAAAGATCTAAACACGTCTGTTTTACAAGCTTTTATTTAACTTGCAGTGTATGTTTGTCCGTTTCATCAAATCTTACAAGCTAAACTTGACTCACTTGCCAGGGTCCGATTGAGCTGAAACTTTGCACACAGGTTTGGTTTGAATGACAATACAATATTAAAGTACAGTCAACAAAAAAGCTTGTTATAAAAATGATGTTTTTACAAAAAACTTATTTACAACTTATTTTAATTTTTAGTTTTTTGCATTCACAATGCAATTTTTATTACAGAAAAATGGAAAATGAAGTATTTAGAAAAAATCGACCCGTCTCACAAATATCTCCACATTGATGAAATTAACGCTGACTATACAGCGTGTAAGAAGTATTGGATAAATTCGACGCTTCTCGTAACGACTCCGTAGCTCAGTGGTTAGAGCAGTCGCCCGGAAAGCGAAAGGTCGTGGGTTCGTGTCCCATCGGAGCTAGTTGTGAGACGGGTCGATTTTTTCTAAATACTTCATTTTCCATTTTTCTGTAACTTATTTACACTTCTATATAAAGTACCATAGATTCGGATATCAAGCGCTAGGCGTGCCCACGTACATTTTATTGTATTAAGTTTGTGCTACTTAATCAGATATAAGGATACCTAATGATATTAACCCTTAGATGAATTACCAAAATATAGCCAGCACAGGATAACTAAGTTACGTCTTAATTACACCAAATAAAGGTAATGTCATCAAGTTAATGCAATTTTGGAGTGATCAATCAAGTCTTAATATGAGTGCGGCGGGCAGGAGGCCGGCCGGCAGGGGGGCGCGCCCGGACGAATTAGTCACCGGCCGCGGGACATCGTAATTACTCCCTTTAACGAACCGTTAAGTGACCGGTTAACTCCGATCAACTGGTTTACGCAGGATGCACCGCCTCGCTGTCTCTGGTGAATGAATACGGTATTTTACTAATTTTTTTTATTTCTTTAAAATGTTTTTCGAAATATTAGCTACACAAGACAAGTTTTCATTTTGAATTTTCTTGAATATTTTTAAAGATATAGGACTTCAAACTTTATAATTAGACAAGGACAGGACGCTATCTTAGTGACGTCAGTGGGTTAGTAGCGTCATAGTCACGCCATAGAAGATTTCGTTTTAGAAAGAGACAGCTATAGTCAAAATCAAACAGACTATAATTCTTGTTGACGACAGCCTTAAAAACGCCGCTATAGAATATTCCCGCATAAAATTCTCAGACGTATAGTCCCGAATGATCGAGAGCAAGGCGGCGCGGAACGTGCGGGGCAGGTAAAGACGGCCGCCCCACGTGTGAAAGGGATGGCGGCAGCCGTCTCATGTGTGCGAGCGAGCAAGGCGACGGCGACCGTCTCAAGCGCGCGAGCGAGATATCGCGACAGCTATCTCACACTGCCTTTGCTCGAACATTCAAGGAGTTGCGACCCGCGCCCGCGCCCCCGAGAGTCTTGGTCCTTCGAGCCGGATATAAGTAAGCACAATGGTGGTGACTAGGTCGCAAGGAAACCAGGAGGAGGTACGTGAAGTACACGAAGTTCGTGTTTTCGACCAACCGCTTCGTTCGCCGTCTACGATCGCTCCTCAGCACAGAGCCCGACCAGAGCCAACGGAACGTGCACCCGAACGGTGGATCGATTGCCCGCGGGATCCGAGTCCGCTCGCCGGCCCGAACACTAGTTCATTCGATCCACAGCGCAGCACGACGGCAGAACCTACGAACACGGATCTTTTGCTGATGCCCGAACCTGTACGATCAGTGACGACTGAAGCTGTCCCGCGCCCCCGAACCGCGCGGTCAACGAAATCTACTGCCAGCGCGATCGCCCGCTTGCAGTATGAAGCGGAACAGAAACTAGCAGCCATCAGGCGGAAGGAGCTGGAAATCGAGGCTAACCTCATTAAGAAGAAACTCGCCGCTGATGTAGCCGCTGCAGAGGAAGAAGATGACAGTGCTCACGAAGATGAACGAGAGCCTATCATCAGGCGCGAGAGAGTGGAAGCCTGGCTCGACAGAACTCAGCCAGACCCAGAACAGGCGCCAGTCACGCTCGCGACGACCCGAACGGCGGCTCCAGGAGGGCACGTGACAATCGCCGCAACGCCCTCACGCCCGTCGCGACACGACTACGAAGAGACGCCCGCGCCCCCGAGAGAACGTAAGCGTTCGGCAACGCCCCGCGGAAGAGGCATTGAACAGTTAGCCGACACGCTCGACCGTATGCTGAGGACAGGATCGCCGCCGCGCCAAGCTACGGACCTACCGGTGTTCACGGGTTCGGCGCTTGAGTGGATGCAATTCTCGGCAGCGATGGAACAAACGACGCAAATGTATGGGTTTTCACCCCTCGAGAACCTCGCACGTCTTCGGAATTGTCTGCGTGGAGCCGCACGCGACGCCGTCGCCCCGTTATTAAGTACCGCCGCTCACCCAGACATAATTATGAAGACACTCGAGCAATGCTTTGGACGACCGGAGATGCTTATGGACATGGCCATGGAAGACCTGAAGAAGCTCCCGAAGGTCGGATCAACGGCAGTGGAACTCAACGCGTTCGCCGTTAGAGTTCAGATCGTCGTGGCCGTACTAGGCAGATTGGAACGAGGTTACCTGTATAACCCACTGCTGGTACGAGAGGTGTATGAAAAGCTAACACCACATCTCAGAACAAGGTGGTGTGACTACGCGGATAACTGCGAACAGGCAAATCCTGACATCTTAAAACTGTCCAAGTTTTTGATGAGGGAAGCGGATCGAGCCCTGCGCCATGGCTACAGTGGTTCATCGACCTCAACGACGAACTCACTCCTGGCACCTGCGCCAGCCCGAAGACCCACACCGGCACCAAGGCCTGAACAAAAGAAGAGAGTCTACAACGTCCAATCAAGGGAACCTGCGGACAAGGCCACGATCAAGACCTGTCCAGCCTGCGACGCCGATCACAAGCTCCACGAGTGCTCCAAATTTAAGTCCATGAGTTACGACGAACGATGGAAGCTTGTCAAGAACAACGGGATATGCTTTAAGTGCATAGAAAGCAAACATCGCCGGTACAACTGCAAATTCAAGCGATGCGGCGTGAGTTGATGTAAACACCCGCATCACCGTCTGCTCCACAGCACGAACGCGAGCGGAACGGAGGAACGCAGCAGCCAAGGAAGGTTGACCCCTGCGCCCACCGAAGAAGCGCTGGTGTCAACAACGAAGGCACGTAACCGCGAAGTCAAACTGAAGATATGCCCCGTGAGCATTGAAGGAAAGAACGGAAAGAGGGACATATACGCGCTCTTGGACGAAGGCAGCACAGTTACGCTAGTAGATGAAGATCTAGCACGCGAGATCGGCGCCAAGGGACCGTCGACGCGCCTCAACGTCAAGGGCATCGACAGCAAGGAGAAGGAAATATGGAGCAACATCGTGCGCATGCGTATCAAGGGCAAGGGCGAGGATCAAGAGTACGCCCTTACCGCCCGCACGATGCGGGGTCTGAACTTGGCCCCCCAGACCATCAGCCCTGAGAACCTCCGGCATGAGCATCTTCAGGGCCTGAGTGATCATATCACCTACGAGAACGCGAAGCCACGTTTACTTATAGGAGCCGACAACTGGCAGCTCGTCGTGACCAGGGAGCTTCGCACAGGCAGGTGGAACGAGCCTGCCGCCTCGCGCACCGAACTTGGCTGGGTGGTGCATGGAACCGCACCACAAAAAGGCAGGAAGAGGCGGAAACACCAAGTTCTTCACGTGTGGACGGATGGTGACTCACAGAGCGCTGTCATAGAGCATCACCCCGTGGAGGACCTCAAACATGCAGCGAGTGCACCACACAGAAAGGAGAAGATTACGAAGCCTCATATACGAGCAGGGGCTACATTCCAAACTCTGTGTGGTTCCAAGGCCCGGAGTTCCTAAAAAGGCCGAAGTCTGAGTGGCCTCAAGCAACAACAGAAGAAGAACCGGAAGTCAACGAGGTATACGTTGTGACCGAAGCCGGTGAAGATGAGAAGCCTCAAGCCCTACCTGACATCGGGAGATTCTCGTCACTGGACAAGCTGATCAACGCAACAGCATACGTCTTGTTGTTTACGAAGCGCTGCCGCGACAAAACAGCGATCTTGGACAAGGAGCTACGTGACCAGGCAGCTACGTTATGGATGAAGCAAGCCCAGAAAGAGGCATTTGGGCCTGAGCTAGACTCCGTCCGAAGAGACTCCTCAAACTGAACGGGCGCATCGGGAAGGCAGAGGACGGGATTGATAAACGACCAATCGTCCTCCACGGGAAGCACGCCTTCACACGACTGATCGTCGAACGAGAACATCGCCGAGCGAACCACGCAAATAATGAGCGCGTGGTGAACGACCTACGCCAGAAGTACTATATTCTTCGACTCCGGCCAGTGGTCAAGTCAGTGGCCGCCGCCTGCCTACACTGCAGACTACGGAAGAAGAAGCCGCATCAGCCTCCCATCGGGGACCTGCCCAAGGAACGACTCCAGCCCTTCGTGAGACCATTCTCCAACTGCGGTCTCGACTACTTTGGACCATTGGTTGTGAAGATCGGGCGGCGCCGAGAAAAGAGATGGGTGGCCCTGTTCACCTGCCTAACTACAAGGGCAGTACATCTGGAACTCGCCGCTTCTCTCACCACGGACTCAGCCATCATGGCGCTGAGACGCATGGCAGCACGACGGGGGTGGCCAGCAACCATCTACTCCGACAACGGGACCAACTTCCGGGGAGCAGATGTCGAGCTCCGGAAGGCGTACGAAGAATGGCTGCCAGAGCTACAGCGGGTCGCGATGCTACACGACTCGCAGTGGAAGTTCATTCCACCCGGAGCACCGAACCAGGGGGGAGCTTGGGAGCGGTTGGTACGCTCCGTCAAGAACGCTCTCACCGCCACACTCAACGAGAGGGAGCCGAAAGAAGAGGTTCTCCACACTCTGCTCACAGAGGCAGAGCACGCCGTCAACTCCAGACCGTTGACCCACGTATCGGTCGACCCTGCAGATCCGGAGGCCCTGACACCGAACCACTTCTTGTTGGGGTCATCATCGGGGCTCCCTACCACGGGCCCATGCGACATCGGGGATCAACGCACCTGGCGCGCCGCGCAAGCACTCGCCGACTCGTTTTGGAAGAGGTGGCTGCGGGAGTATCTTCCTACCTTGATACCCCGCCTCGACAACGGACGCCAGGGAAGAGAAATCAAGATTGGCGATGTGGTTCTGATCGTGGACCACACGCTGCCACGCAACACATGGCCCTGGGGAGTGGTCATGAACGTGCACCCAGGCCCAGACGGGAAGATCCGAAATGTGGAGGTCAAGACCAAGGGAGGCACATTCCGTCGACCAGCATCAAAGTTGGTGACCCTGGAGACGCAGGCCCTTATAGATGCAAGTCAGGGGCAAGGATGAAGATGAAGGCTGTCTTACAGGATTGGCTACGGATCAGGATCCTTCGCCGGGGGGAGGATGTTGACGACAGCCTTAAAAACGCCGCTATAGAATATTCCCGCATAAAATTCTCAGACGTATAGTCCCGAATGATCGAGAGCAAGGCGGCGCGGAACGTGCGGGGCAGGTAAAGACGGCCGCCCCACGTGTGAAAGGGATGGCGGCAGCCGTCTCATGTGTGCGAGCGAGCAAGACGACGGCGACCGTCTCAAGCGCGCGAGCGAGATATCGCGACAGCTATCTCACACTGCCTTTGCTCGAACATTCAAGGAGTTGCGACCCGAGCTCGCGCCCTCGCGAATATTCCAGACACCGGCACAGCGCAGTATAAATAACGCTCTCGGCTGACGTGCCGGCACAGTTTCAATTTGGCTCAGTTCTCAAGAAGATCTCTCCGAAGAAACAAGAAGAGCTCCAGAGCTACAGTACCAGCGCTAGTATCTACACCAGTTCAGTGAACCGCGCCCTTCGTATACCGCTGTGAACCGCGATCGCACGGAAGATCGTGCGCCCCTCGTACATCGTCAGCGCGAACGTGTCTACGTGTCTAGTCGACGGACGTCATCAAGTACTGTCGACCACGTCTCGCCAGTGACAGTGAAGTGTCCTGTACTGTCGACCGCATATCGTCAGTACCTCGTGTCCGCGTGTTGTGTGACCGCGATTACGGACGCCGTGTCCTGTACTGTCGATCGCATATCGTCAGTACCTCGTCTCCGCGTGTTGTGTAGCCGCGATTACGGACACTTATAGTGCGAACGGACGCTTAAAGTGCGATAAAGGACGCAAAGTAGTGCTAGTGTTAGTGCTCGTCTAAAAGATTACTGTAGTGCTCAAGTGAGAACTGTGAAAAGACACGAACGTAGAACTTTGAACTTAAACTTAGTGCAGTGACTTTGTGTGAACTCTCAAGTGTTATTTAAGTACTTCACGTTAGTATCTTGGTTATAACTATGTTAGTTAAGCCTCCTACCTGTTAAGTCTAGTGCATTAAGGAAAAGGCCTGGGTGCCTACCATCAACTTTAAGACAGCGATTCAAAAATAGCGCGATGCAGAATAGGTTCCTAAAATGAATTGCTTTCTTTCGTACTCTGACCTTCTAAAAACTGGATCGCAAATGAATTGCTAAATGTGAATGACCGAACGATTTGTGTCCTTATTTCTTCTACCCGTCTCTTTCACTCGATTCTGTCATGCCCGGAGAGTGAAAGGGACGGGTATAACCTGCAGGTGACATGTTAACTTGGCCGAGTTATAAGTCAAATAAGAGTTGATGACAGCTCAGCGGCTGTGAAATGTCATTGATATTAAGCTGTCGTGGTATGAATAAGCGAAGCAGATCAGTTTAGGTTCCTAAACAAAACCGCAATAAGAGTTGATGGTAGGCACCCTGGTCACAGAATAAAACCAGCGACCTTATCGACGAATGTGTGTTCTTATTTACATCTTCGTCACCAACTCACCTACTAAATACAGTCCACCCTCTACAATTCTTTTATTATAAAACAGATTCAAATTATTTTTTCACATTTGGTATTCTTAATTGCAATATTTTTTAACGTCATCATTAAATATCTACATTTCAACAACAGTAAAATACCCTATTATGCGAAAAGATATGCTAACAAATTGTTTTGCACCCGAAAGTCTCTCGTGTGCACTACTTATGTAGCCTTAGCACGAAAACTGCAAAAGCTGTCAAGTAAGCATGCAAAATAATTTAATAATTTTTTTTTTATTAACTTAACATTAAAAAAGATTAAAATATTCTTTATTTACATAGACATAATAAATATGTACTTATGAATCGTCAATATTTTCCTACCACCCATTCAAGACTTTTTAACTGACACTAACTATGTTTTTTTAGATCTTTTATTTTTTTACTACATTATTTTCTTTCTAAGGTTAGGTTCTAAATTATTTTAATGGATTTAGTTTGTAGTTTCTTTAACTTTTTTTTTTGTTCAGCCAGACGCCTTTTATATGTAAACTAGCTTCCGCCCGCGACTTCGTCCGCGTGGGCATTCGAGAAAATACTTAGGGGACCAATACCCAGGATAAAAAGTATTCTATGTTTTAATTGCATAAAAATCCGATCAGCCGTTTTTACGTGATTAGGCGGGTCCTCCCTCACCAAGCGAGCAGCCTCGCGCTACGCAGAACGTTTGCCACGTGCGGCGGGCCTCGCACGAGGCTGCTTGAAGAAGCTGCACGAGAAGAATTGAATCATGTTCAGCGTGTTAAACATCAAAATAAATGCCATTTTTGCAATCGTCATCCCATAAAACCTCAATAACGACATCCATAGCGATTTCTAGGTTTATTTATTCCATTTAACCTCTAATGGGCTGATTTTCGAAAAAATACGAAACATGTTTTTGCTTATTTGTTTTACTTTCCGACCATAAGCCTAAATAATAAATTAAATGAAGGACTTTCCAGATACAACATTTCATTCCCCACTTCACCCCTTCGGGGGTGGAATTGTCAAAAACGCTGACACAGGAAAATATTAATTTTCAATTGCCAGCCTAAATACAAAATTTTAAGATCCTAACTTCAAAACTGACGGACTTTTATACACATATTCATCCCCTATTTTACCCCCTGGGTTTGATTTTGGGAAAATTACGAAATGGGTTGCCTATTTGTTTTAAGAAGTAAACCTACGAAGTTTCAAGTTGAAATGTCTATTTTACCCCTGATTTTTCATTCAAAATTTCACCCCTATTGCAACCTTTTAGGGGTTGAATCATGTTCAGCGTGTTAAACGTCAAAATAAATGCCATTTTTGCAATCGTCACCCCATAAAACCTCAATAACGACATCCATATCGATTTTTAGGTTTATTTATTCCATTTAACCTCTAATGGGCTGATTTTCGAAAAAATACGAAACATGTTTTTGCTTATTTGTTTTACTTTCCGACCATAAGCCTAAATAATAAATTAAATGAAGGACTTACCAGATACAACATTTCATCCCCCTTTTCACCCCTTCGGGGGTGGAATTGTCATAAACGCTGACACAGGTAAATATTAATTTTCAATTGCCAGCCTAAATACAATGTTTCAAGATCCTAACTTCAAAATTGACGGACTTTCATACAAACATTCACCCCCTTAGGGGTGGAATTTCCAAAAATCCTTTCTTAGTGGATGCCTACACTCTATAGCGTATCTATGTGCAAAATTTGAAGTCTCTAGGTTCAGCGGTTTGGGCTGTGCGTTGATATCTCAATCAGTCAGTCAGTCAGTCAGTCAGGACTTTGAATTTTATATATATAGATAGATTTAATTGTAAATTGTATCATTATATTGTCGCTGGTGAGTCCTTTCCTTATCAATAAATAAATAAAAATGAAAAAGTTCTGCTGTCAAATATCTATTGAATTTATATTCCACTAGCCTTCCGCCCGCGGCTTCGCCCGCGTGGACTTCACGATAATTATTATCCCGCGGGAATGTATCACCGTACCAAAAACAATGTCGATCCGTTGCTCAGTTTTGACGTAAAAAAAACAAATAAACACACTTTCACATTTTATAATATTAAGTAACCGCGGGTACCACGCGGGTGAAACCGCGGGCGGCCGCTACGCCCGCGGTTTCACCCGCGTGGTACCCGTTCCCGTGGGAATATCGGGATAAAATATAGCCTATATCACTCGGGAAGACTGTAGCTTTCTAACGGTGAAAGAATTTTCTAAATCGGTCCAGTACTTTTTGAGTTTATTCGTTACATACAAAAATACAAATCTTTCCTCTTTAAAATATTAAGTATAGATTAGTATAGATAAACGACCGAAAGAGGCGTTGCTCTGGTTTTCATACAAAATAATACGATAATGATTACGATAACGTTAATTTTCCATGCTAGGGGTAAGTACAGAATTCTTAGCACGAAATGACAGCTTTTGACGGATGGTAGGTTCAATTTACCATTATGATTACAACGACAGTTTTCGTGCAAAAGCGACAGATATCAAATCACATAAACCTTACATTTATATTCATTCAAGTATAGTTTTTCTCTGTTATCTTGCTCCAGTTATGTATAAAACACTTAAAGTGCATGTAGTCGTGAAACGATCATTTTTGAGGCCCTAAACTCATAATGTACTGATGAATCCAGAATTAATGTAAGTATATTAAATATTGATATGACGTCGCTGGGTTCGGGTTTGCCTGGTCTGATCTCGTTGTCAGGATGGTTGCGACGAGGGATCCTCAAAATAATAGTCTCTTCTTCAATAACAAACGTCTTATTCTTCAATCACAATCGATATGGCACAAATAAAACAACGATTCAAGTGATATACACGGATGAATCTTTAAACGCAGCAAATTCGATACAGAAAGTTGGCCCTTGCGGGCCCCACTACCGCCTCAACGTCCAACCCCTTGTAGGTCCCTGTTTAGACTGTTTTTATCTTGCGCCTGCACCAAAATATGCTGACCATCGACCAATTCAACTGACTTGGTCCAAGTCCTGCCATCTCTCTGTATCCAACTCACCCAAGTGCTTTTCGCAACGTTTAAACTGACTCAACTAATAGTTACAAAGCAACAAAATAGATGGCGCTAATAATTTTAGTCGATAGTTACAAAATAACTCGATAGATGTCGTTATAATTTAAATTAAAGTAAACGATCGTGCTGTCCAAGAGGGCAGCACTGCGCTCACGCTCCGACACGGCCATTCTGACGTGTCACATGTCCTCATGTGTATCTGGAACAAAATTACTTCAATGGAGCTAATTCCGCTCGGCTTAACCTGACTAAAAGGTTAGTAGGTACACTATAGATAAGGAAGAAAGTATGCCTCACAGTAAGTTACAGTAATCACAATATTATAATCAAAGTCATATAAACAACACACATCACTAACAGTAGCTACACATTAGGTGGCAAGGATTCCCACATGGAATCGGTACACTCAATGTACATGGTCATCGTAATGACATAGTCTCCCATGAGACGGATTCCCACATTGGAATCGGTATGCTCAACATACATGGTCATCTCATAATGACATAGTCTCCCATGAGACGGATTCCCACATTGGAATCGGTACACTCAATGTACATGGTCATCGTAATGACATAGTCTCCCATGAGACGGATTCCCACATTGGAATCGGTATGCTCAACATACATGGTCATATCATAATGACATAGTCTCCCATGAGACGGATCCCCACATTGGAATCGGTACACTCAATGTACATGGTCATATCATGATGACATAGTCTCCCATGAGACGCTAGATTGCCACAGCCTCAGCCGCACCGCGCCCTGTACAACCCTATTGAGTCGCAGTTACGACTACGACTGAAGCGTGCGGATTACCAAATAAGTAGCCATGTCAGTAAGTGTTTGCACATAGTTAGACAGGCCTTCACTGGCACTGTCCACACCCGATTCAACATCACGAATATTTAATTCTGAGGATACATCACTTTGAGGCATATTTCTGAGCTATTCGTTAATCTTTCAAAACTTAGTTTTAACAACTCCAAAACTATTTTAGGGCAAACGTTAAAAATATCATTTTACACAAATTAATTCTCTTCATAAGTTTACTCATGAAAATCCATTTCCACTTTATCTTGGCAGAGTTTGGTTTGATTTCATGACAAAGCTGCTGCACTGCAGCTGATAACTGCTTGTAAATAATGTTATTACTTAAAGCCTTTTTTTGAAAAATAAAGCTCTCAGCTACTTCTTTATTACTGAACATAGTCACAACGCGTTATAGACTGACAGCTTGGAACAACAACAAAACATAATCTTTCTTTGTACATACTACAGTGCCTCCGCTATACCCTCTTTACCATCATGGTACCACAACAACGTGCTGACTCATTCAGCCACGCAATAAAACAATCAACATCTTCAGCACTTCTTTACTAATAATGTGGTAAACACCAACTAAACATTTAGTCCTCTGAACTAAATCAAATCATGTTCCCATATTCTGTCAATCTAATACGAACTCTTATCGTTACTATTCCAATTTAAATCAAATCTCACATTAACAATCATTGTAATCCTAGGTTTGAACTAGTAAAGTGCCAAAAACTGTACAAAAGAATGTTCATTGAACGGAAAAGAGCATTTCGGTGCTGTTTGCACAAATAATGACAAAATGAAAACTGCTCACCAAATAGCGATCATATGATATGCGAAGCCAGTAGGTAGATCTCTCTCTCTACACTATCGCCGCCAGCGCCGGCTACTTGTCTGTTGCGTTGCGCCACGACGCCACCGCGCCGCCGGCGCCGCCGCACTGCCATCGCCGCAGAATCGCACCATTGCACCACTGCACCGACCGACGCCGATGTCGCGCCGACGAACGGCTCACCATAGGCAGCACCTGCATAGCACCACCACAGGCACCACCATGCAGCGCTTGTATTCAACAAACAGAAAAATACACGAGGTAAACATTTACAAAGAGCAGTACAAAATATTAGGCGACCTTATCGCTTAGTAGCGATCTCTGTCAGGCAATCTCACTATCTGACAGGTCATGTTATAGGCACCAACTTTATATCAAGAGTTACAATGACACAACTATCTCGTATGGTATCTGTACCCCGAGTGTAAATTAGTCAAAGTGCAAACGTTACTATCTAGATCTTATTTCTTTACAACAAAGTACAATCCATCTGTCAAATTTTTTTCTCAAACTCAATAGTATGCGAATTTACTAAACACTCTGTACGTTAGTAAAATTAGAAAAATGTTTGCCGCTGAATTTTGATGTAGGTAACAGTAAAATCATAAAACATTCTTGTTTCCGTTAGGAACTATTATTACAACGAATTACTCACAAAGAAATAAGATTTACTTTCTTTCGGCTTCACAAAATAAGAAAAATATGAGAATACCTCCGTTTGTCTAGATACAGACAAACCTATCGATGAACAAATCCTTATGCTCCAGCCAGGTTACGCCAGCACATGAAACATGGTCCAGGTCGAGACTTGTCCAGTCTTGCCGATGAACTTCCTTTCAGCGTAGGTACCGCTCATCACCAGGAAAAGATGATTTTCACAATTCTCTTCTTGCAAATGAAATGCCGCTAGTGAAACGGCAGGGCACGACGCCCTTTTTTTTTCATAACACGTTCAGTAACAGAATGTCGAATAACAGAAATACGGGTATTTCGTTTTCAGTCCACTTTTCATCTGTGGCACGGGCTGCATCGCACTTCTGATGACGTCGCTGGGTCCGGGTTTGCCTGGTCTGATCTCGTTGTCAGGATGGTTGCGACGAGGGATCCTCAAAATAATAGTCTCTTCTTCAATAACAAACGTCTTATTCTTCAATCACAATCGATATGGCACAAATAAAACAACGATTCAAGTGATATACACGGATGAATCTTTAAACGCAGCAAATTCGATACAGAAAGTTGGCCCTTGCGGGCCCCACTACCGCCTCAACGTCCAACCCCTTGTAGGTCCCTGTTTAGACTGTTTTTATCTTGCGCCTGCACCAAAATATGCTGACCATCGACCAATTCAACTGACTTGGTCCAAGTCCTGCCATCTCTCTGTATCCAACTCACCCAAGTGCTTTTCGCAACGTTTAAACTGACTCAACTAATAGTTACAAAGCAACAAAATAGATGGCGCTAATAATTTTAGTCGATAGTTACAAAATAACTCGATAGATGTCGTTATAATTTAAATTAAAGTAAACGATCGTGCTGTCCAAGAGGGCAGCACTGCGCTCACGCTCCGACAGATATATAAACTTCAATCTGAGCATTTAAAGAAAACATAGTCTTTAAGATACTATTAAAAAAAAACATTGAAATGAAGCAGTTTTCAACTTGAAATACGCTACTGCTTCTAAACTACAAATGATATTTTCACGTTTCTTTCAGGAAAAGATTGCTAACTTGTTTAACTTAAAACTGAGCATTTTTTGTTTTAAAATAATACATAGTTTTGACGAAACGTGCGGGTAGCGGGCGGGAAAATTAGGCCACTTTTCTATGCCCAAGGTCGTTGGCGATACCACGGGTCTTAAAGAAATCAAAGTAAAACCTAAGGCGTACATTAGACGGTCATACAACTATCAGTCAATTCCATCATTCATGACCTGCTAACCAATCGGTATAGAGGAACTTCGGGCAGCGTTATGAATGTTTCATTTTGATTGGCTAAAAGAATCGTGTCTGATAGCAAACTGACAGCAAAACCTATCGTCTAATGGGCACCTTATAGTAACTCAGTACAAGTACAGCGACTGTCCTCGAGACGTCGATAGACAATATTCAAATAACAAGCACCCGGCACACGAAGGGCAACTCGAAGCGCTGAAGAGGGCCTGAAATACTCCGGGCACCTCCGGGCCTGAAATAGGTCCGCAATTGTGTCCCCGCCGACCCTCCCAATTTGTGCCAATTTTTCGTCTATTTGTACAATAAATTGTGTTCCTCTGTAGCTACGTGAGGCACCCAGATTGTATTTACTAATAACAATATCAGTTATCAATAAAAACCTGGTGAAATGAACAACAAAAGTTACAAGTTTCGAAAAAAATTAAGGTTTTTTTTTAGTTTATATACTTACTCGTACTTACTATCGATTCATATTCATAATATGAGTCTGATTTAAGAGTGCCAAGTTTGATATTACGACTTGATTGATATTGATAATGGGCCCGGTCAAACTATCGGCCGATATAAAGTATGTGGTATACGGGGACTCATAATAAAATTGCATTCTATGAACATTACACCACTAATTTTCAATTAGTTCAGAGCTAGGAGATAATCGTGTCCCTCAATATGAACAACTTTTACTGTTCCATACATTTTAGTCGAGTCGATGTTGTATTTTTCTATGGAACAGCACCTATTTTTTTTTTGAGATTCCGTGGCATATAGTAAAAGTTGTTCATATTGATGGACAGTATGGACACTATATCCTCTAAAATCATCTCTCTTTGATATTTTATTATTTACTTTTTTCACCAGAGAAAATAAAGAGACAATTTTATGTCTATTTCGTATATTCGACGAGATAAAAATAGTAAATTTGTTATAGTAACAAATGCCCTACTGAACCTATATAACGTTACCTAAACTTAAGGCGCTACTCGGAAAAAGTATGGACTCTTTGATATAAAACTATAGGACGGTTAGAGTTGTTATAAATCTGGTAATAAGATATATATTTCTTCATACCTTTATCAAGAATCGTATAGTTTCAAAAACACGATTTTATGATTTTGGTTCGACACTTTTTCTTTTCGAAAATACCTCTAAAAAATACGAAATATCAAGTTTAGTCTTAAATGGGGTTACATATACTATTGAAAATTGGTTTAATTAGTGGACACCAATAATATTTAGGATCGTATTGAAGCATTTTTTTAAAATCACTATAGCTTTTTAATACGAAGTGATTTTGTGTTTTTTTTGCGTAATCGGCAAAATCGGTCTCGCTCCCGCGCGCGTCGTTTTCTCATTGCTATCTCGCTATAGCATAATTTTTCCGAGTATCGCCTTAAGCAGGCGGAATAACGGCGCGGCGTAACTTGATTTTAGCGGCGCGTCGCGAGTGGAGGGCGTCACTTAGTTCTCAGCCTTTTGTCACTTTTGCCACTTTTCACTCTGCCACTTAGCGCCGTCGCCACCGGACCCCGATCCTTTTACTAGTTATCTCAACCTTACTCGAAATGTTTTAAGAGACCGGTCAACTCCCCATACTAGAGCTAGAAATTAGAGCATTTATTATTATATTAGATACTAGCGGATCCTCACGGTTTCACCCGCGTGGTACCCGTTCCCGTGGGAATATCGGGATAAAATATAGCTTATGTCACTCGGGAAGAATGTAGCTTTCTAATGGTCAAAGAATTTTCTAAATCGGTCCAGGGTGCCTGTTGAGGACCTGGCTCCATTGTCCTCGGTAAGGTGTTTATTAAAAAATTGGTAAAATTAAAAGAAAATGTATTTCACCATAAAATTTCTCAATGTGACAATCGTGTTATAAAATTTTTCCCGTCGCTTAGCAACCAACCTGAACATCCTCCGAACCACACAAAAATAGCAAAATTAACATAATAGGTCTTTACATATGAAATTGCCGTTTTTTTCTTTAGTACATATAACTTAACAACTTTTATAATATTATAAATATATAATTTCTTTAATATTGCGTTACATTAAGACCGTATCGAGCAACTTTTGATAATTTAATAACCACGATATTTGATTATTTACATAGAAAAAACTTATTCCGAAAGTTACGACTATTTTTGTTTCCAGAATTTCGTACTTTATTAGTTGTAACTTAGTGAAAAAATTTTTTTTTCTCTTAACGAATGTGTCATTTAGTAGTTAAAATATCCATAAATACGTGTGTAAAATTTTGTAAATTTACATAATATTAGTCGTTAAATAATAACAAAAACGTTAGTATGGAAAAAAAATAATTACAGAAATCTCCATACAAAACGGCAATTTCATAGGTAAAGACCTATTATATAAATGAACAATTAAGAAACTTAAATTACCTAAACATAACAATAAACATTTCTTACTTACTTAACTCTAATTCTAAAGGGTACAAGCATTTAAGAGAGCGGGTATAAACACCTTTGGCGGTTTTAACCCTAGCAGTTCGGATAACACCATCAATTCCCTTAAAAACTTCAATTATTAGGCCAAGTGGCCACATAACGCGCTTCTGTGGTGTTTCCATCAGAACTACGTCACCTGTTTTAGCAAATCTAGAACAGTAACCCCGGCCTTGCTGAACTAATAAACTTAAATATTCTTTAGCAAAACGTGACCTCAGATCCTCCCTAAGGTTTTGCAAATAACGCACTCTTACATTTATTGTTTTTGTATCTAGTTGATCCAAATCAGGAACATCTGAACACGGAATCGGTTCTAAAAACATAGCCGGTGTTAAGGGTTGTAATAAAATATCAACATCGTCACTGATGTAAGTCAAGGGACGCGAATTAATTATAGCTTCGCACTCGTACAACAACGTTTGAAATTCTAGGAGTGAAACTGAAGCCTGACCAAGTATGCGGCGGAGTAGTTCCTTAACCATGCGAATCATGCGCTCCCACCATCCTCCCCACCACGGACTAGCAGGTACTATCAAATGCCTTTTTTTTTTTCTTTTTTTTATAAACTTTGTGCTTTGTTAAGTTACATTCGACTCCGCCAAATAAACTATGCGTTAAAGACTCACTGTTTGATGGTTTCAGTTTCAGCCTCTTTGCGACATCTTTTACTATGTAAGAACGTTGAGCCCCGCTGTCAAATAATGCTCGTACCTTAACAATTGTGTCGTTATGAACAAAATTTACCATTAGCGTCTGTAATAAAGTAACATTATTATTTTGTTGTGATAACAAAACATTAGAGTGCATATCAAAATTATTTACACCTTTTTCATCTTGTCTGCGCAGTCCGTCATCACCATTTGACACGTTGGACATAACCTTTGACGTTGACGGTAATGATGACTGCTTACATACTTGATCCATCTCTGGACACATGACGTAGGTATGTCTTTTCATGCAGTTTAAACATTTTGGATAAAATCTACATCTGTCAGCAAAATGACCTATTTTCAAGCAAATGAGGCACGCTTTCTTTTGTTTCAGAAATTCTTTTTTCTCTTCTAAACTCATACTTTTCGTTCGTATGCATTCTGAACTACTATGGGTACTCTTATCACACCATATGCAATGCCTGTCATCTTGCTCTTGCTCATAAGTGACACGTTTCAATGGCTGTCTTCGCTCTTGAGTTGTTGCAGCGCACGCAGCTGTAGGCTCACGTGGCTTCAAAGTACTGTTGAAACTGTTTTTAGCAAGTTGAACTTTCTCTTCACAATCTACCTCGAGTTTCAAAAAATCCATCAATTGACTCAAATAATCTTTTTTCGGCAGTTTAGTAGAACGTTCCCATATACGTAATAAGCTCTCGGGTAATGCCGATTCAACTAATGGGTAAAGAATTGCTACATTACTCTCTGTAGTAACACCCATTGACTCAAGTGCCCTTAACTGTGTATTTAATTTGTCATAAATAGCACACAAATCTGAGCCTTCCATATTGTTGTGCCTTTGCTGGAATACCAAATCAAGCAACTTTCTAACGTAAGTTTGTATAATAAGCTCATCTTTCGCAAAACGCGCCTTTAGTTGCTCAATAGCGTTGAGGTAATTAGCTCCACTTGGAGGAAAACTCTCGACGAGATCGCGTGCTGCTGTTCTTGGTTCCGTGGCCCTGATCAAGTACTGAAACTTGTCGTCATCATCAATTGTCCTATCGTCATGGATTTTCCGGAATTGGCCCCAGAATCCCAGCCAATTTTCTACTCGACCGTCAAACTGTCGCAATTCGATAAAAGGCAAACTGAACTTACGTTTCGTCTGTTCTGCAGTTCCTGCACTATTTGAGCTATTGACTGGTACTTTCATAATTTTTTCCAACTTGCACGCTAACTGCTGGCACTCTAGCTGACGTTCTACGCAATTTTCTAGGTCTAAAACGTCGATCATCTGGTCTTCCGAAATAACGGCTTTCGACAAAATTTCCTGTAATTGCTCGTCACTTTGTTGCAATGCTAGTCCTGCAGTTGTAAGGCTATTAAGTAAACTTTTTACCTTTGATTCCTCGGCGGCGTCAACATTTTCTAAAAATGTTTGAACTTTGTTCACTATAATGGTTAATGTGCGTCGCCGAACTGACCGCTGCTTTTTGGCAGATTCTATCTCTGAATTGGTCGCCACTTGTTGAGGACCTGGCTCAATTGTCCTCGGTAAGGTGTTTATTAAAAAATTGGTAAAATTAAAAGAAAATGTATTTCACCATAAAATTTCTCAATGTGACAATCGTGTTATAAAATTTTTCCCGTCGCTTAGCAACCAACCTGATCAGTGCCTACCATCAACTTTAAGACAGCGATTCAAAAATAGCGCGATGCAGAATAGGTTCCTAAAATGAATTGCTTTCTTTCGTACTACGACCTTCTGAAAACTGGATCGCAAATGAATTGCTAAATGTGAATGACCGAACGATTTATGTCCTTATTTCTTCTACCCGTCTCTTTCACTCGATTCTGTCATGCCCGGAGAGTGAGAGGGACGGGTATAACCTGCAGGTGTCATGTCAGCTTGGCCGAGTTATAAGTCAAATAAAATATCTGACAGCTTAGCGGCTGTGAAATGTCATTGAATGATCACTGAATCGCTGTCATAGATATTAAGCTGTCGTGGTACGAATAAGCGAAGCAGATCAGTTTAGGTCCTAAACAAAACCGCAATAAGAGTTGATGGTAGGCACCCAGTACTTTCGGAGCCTATTCGATGCAAACAAACAAACAATCAAATCTTTCCTCTTTATAATATTGTAACATATCATTTTTTAATATGTTACATTCACAATAAACTATGATAGTACCAACCTTCATTTCTGTTTTTATCCTATATTTTGTACCTTTACACAACACAGTTTTTATACATCCCTTACTGCAAAGTACATACATTCTCATTAACTCAATTCCAAGCAATAATTGCTAATTTTTACATCTTAGGTACACTTATATTTGTCAACAAACATCTATCACGTCTGACGTTTGACATTTAATTTTATCAGAGTAAACATCATAATTTTTGAACCATTGGCTCAATCTTGTGAGGAATAGAAGAACTATTTCCACGAGCAATTATCCAGAGATATAAGTCTTCTCATTCTTGCATGGATGTCCAGCTATTTCCATCTCTTTTTCTTATAAAGACACCTTGCGTTGAGAGTCCACACTTCATCAAACTTTAGCGCCATCTGGTGTCAAATAGTGGCAAAGTATGTCGCACATATATTGTCATCTCTCTCACACCTAAATGCATAGCCATCCTGTCATCTCGTTCATGCAACAGCACCGAAACTGACATCTGGCGTAGAGTAGCTCTCTTGCTTTAATAATTGAACTTCTACATATTGAGTCCAGATTATCTATGGTACCTAAAAACTTTTATCAATAACATTATGAATATCTAATTTACAATGAAAGTAATTAGTTATTCATAATCTACAAATCTTCCTTTATTTGATTTTATATAATTCTTCATTTATCTTTAGCTAATTTTCTTAACCATAGACTATATTCGGATCATTCTAGAAATGTACAAGTGAGCATTGTCTATGCTACTGACCTTGGAAAATTCGAGATTGATGGTAAAGCAATATGAATTAAAAACAAGATTCTAGAAAAATCGTGAGAGAACATATAAATAGGGCCCGTCTCGCCCCAGTGTTTTTTCTCTCTTCTTGAACCTCTACTTGACTGACTGTGAAAAAGGTGTGAAGCAAAGTCACTGTGAATTGTTATTGCATAGACATTTTTTTACCTACGTAGTTTATCCCTGATAAACCTCGCTAATTGCGTCCTAAGCTGCATCATTGTGTACACTGCAATTTTCTTGATTGGTCCTCGATCTTCAGCGTCCGGGTAAGTCGATCTGCTAAATGGCAAACAAATTACCAACATCTCTTTATGTCACTGCTTTGGCATAACGCTGTGTTTTCTTCTTCCTCGACAGTTCTTATTCTTGACTGGACTACCTGTCCGGAGCGAGCACCTGCGAAGCTGATACCATACCGGCGAGCCCTCGTTCGCTGACCTTAGGCCTTGAGAGACCGGCGTTCGCAACCCCTCCTCGGAATACAAATCTCAGGTGTAATCGTTCTTATATCTTTATCTCTTACTACATCTCTCCATACTCTCTTCGTTTATGAGTTATTCATAAACGTGGCGCCCATTAATTGTCTCTAATCTTCTCCTCTCTCATAAGTTTAACTTAACTACATACATATAAGTATTACCTACCTACCTTTCAATTTTTTAACACTCCCAACTTGATTTAAACTACACTTGTGAACTTATAAAACGTTTAATATTGAATAACAACCATATTTTAATTTGTGTTTGTATTTGTATATCCAGTCTGACACGTTGTAAACCTATTTTAAGGATAGCGATAGCCTAGGTCTCCTATTCATATAAATTTCTTTTGTAACCTTATTTGTCTAGTTTAAACTTCATTACCTGTCCATGTAATTTTCAACTCAGTGAGAATATTGTAATTTAAGTCCCTCTGACAGTGCAACAAGTGAGCTGCAAAGTAGAATAATTATCCCCACGCCCTGTACTTCTTATAAGAACCTGATTTACATATGTTATAAATAAAACTTCATATTTCATTGTATTTTAATTTCTTTTATTTTACATCAAAACCCATAGTTAAAAATATTAGTTACATTTAGCGCCCAACGTAGTTTGCACTCAATTCTTTGTTGACAGTTTCTCACTGGGTTTCTACCTCTTTTATATTTATTTGTTGTATCTCTCTCTCAAATTGTACCTGTATCAATTTCAGTGATGGAGCATACTGCGTTCTACGGTCTCCTCAAGGACGAGGTCAGCTACGAGCTCAACCTGCGGGGAGTGGAACACGAGCGTGGTGCCACAGCGGAGACGTTGGCTGCCCTGCTGGAGAAGGCTGAACCGGCCGCTGCAGAGGTCGAGGACAAATTTATTGGTTCCCTTGATACGGGAATAGAAATAGAGGTATGTGCACGGAAGTTGGCCGAACTAAGCGCTCTTGTCCCCAAGTATTCTACCACTACACATTTCCAAAAATGCTGGGCAAGGTTGACTCACGTTATAGACCGACTAGACAGACTGACCGGGCAGACCAGGGAGCAAAGGCGTATAAAATCTTCGTCACTGGAGGAGTTATACAGACTCCGCTTTTGGATGTCAAATAATCCACCGCGCAGTAGAGGTCCTTCCCCGTCAAGACAACACCTACATCCGACTGCTTCCCGTGATGAAGAAAACCGCATCACAGACGTTCGGAAGAACGGTGTCGATGGGGATGTACACTCTGAGGGAGCATCTATCCCTGTCCCTCCTCCTCATCCCTCTCACTCCTCTCCTTTTCTCAGAAATTCTCCTATATTAAAGTGGGGTGTAACTTTTGACGGACACACCTGTGTCTTAGAATTTATTACTAAAATTAAAGAATTAGCTGCCTCCTGCTCTGCCCAAGACCATGAACTGCTCTCAAACTTCTCACATCTGCTTACTGGTGATGCATTGGTGTGGTTCCGCGGTTACAGGGACAATATAACTTCTATGTCTCAACTTTTTGATTATCTAAAAGAGGAATTTATACCTGTTGATTATGACAGACGACTTCTACTGCAAATAAAAGGCAGATTGCAAGAGAAATCTGAAGACATAAAAATTTATATCAATCTCATGCTTTATGAGATGTCTAAACTATCTAAACCACTCTCTGAAACTGAGAAGTTGGATATAATATTATCAAATATGAACACATTTTATATTGCAAAATTAGCTCTCCATAATTTCTCTTCGACTGCGGAACTCAAATCAGTGTGCTCCAGGCTAGACATAGCAAAGCACAGATGTGAGAATAGAGGTGCCTTAAATCCTGGCAATACTGCTATTGTTCCCGGTTTCACAATGAAATCTAATCTTACTAAATCGGTAAATCAACCGTTTATTAAACAAAAACCTTTATCGGGAAATGTTGCTACCATCTCCCATAATGCTTATAATTCCGCCATGCTACAAAAAGATAGTGTCACTTGTTTAAAGTGTAGTGGCAAACATCACTATTCAAAGTGTAATGTATACAATACACCTATATGTTTTAAATGTAAAAAACCTGATCACGCACAATTGTGATGACCACATCTACTGTGTTCCACAGTTTATTGAAACGAAGGTCTCTCATGCAAAATTAAGTAAATTAAAACTAGTCCTACCTTACTAGAAAATAGTGTCCGTAATCCAGGGGGGCTGAACGTTGTCTCGCCGGCGCGCGCCGGGCAAAACGATCTCCACACAACCCCCGATGGGATACTCTTACAGCTAACACTCTTATACTACACAATGCCCTAATAGGCAGCTAAAACTTTCCCGGCGCTTTTCAAAGCGAACACACACGGGTTACAAGTCCGTACCCCGACCGGAGCCCTAGTAGGTGCAAAACGAAATCTCGGTCCCAATATGGGTAGGTAACTTGCGCGGCACGTCGCTACAGAAACACACGAACTTGTCTCACGGCTGCTTACGGCCAACTGGTCTGCACGCGGCCCGAGCGCATTGCGTGTCGCCCGTGACCTTGACAATGACAACGCACCGCTCGCAGCGCGGCGCGAACATCCCCCCGTCCCGGACAGTAGCAAACTGTCCGCCAACTCAATCTAAGGGCAGGCGAGAGAGGGTAGCGATCGCTCGCTTCAAAACAGAGTCCCCCACCAGGACCTCGGCAAACCTGGGCACACCATCCGACCCCGGATGAAGCTGAACAATGCGTCCTAAACGCCAGCGGAGGGGCGGCAGGTTTGGATCCTTTACCAACACGAGGTCTCCTGTCTTGGGTGGGGTCGTCCTATCCGACCACTTAACGCGTTGCTGCAAAATGTGCAAATACTCCAGATGCCAACGGCGCCAAAAACTCTGCGTAAGCTGCTGGAGCAATTCAAATCGCGAGAGCCGTCCGGAGGCCACTTCGGAATAAGGATATTCCGGCAAGGCGTTAAGCGGTCTGCCAATCAAAAAATGGCCCGGCGTAAGGGCCTCTAAATCATTCGCGTCCGAAGACAACGGACACAACGGACGCGAGTTGAGGACCGCCTCAACCTTACAAAATACGGTCGCGAGTTCCTCAAACGTGAGGACCGTCTCCCCAATAACGCGACGAAGGTGAGTTTTAGCGGCCTTTACAGTTGCTTCAAAAATCCCTCCCCAGTGGGGGCAGGATGGCGGGGAGTACTGCCATCGTACCCCTCTGCGAGAGAGTGTGGATCCGATCTCAAAATTATTCCTATCCAAAAATTCACAAACTTCCTTTAAATACCTATCGGTGCCCTTGAAATTGGTTCCACAATCGGACCTGATTAACGACGGCATTCCGCGGCGAGACACAAAACGATTCAACGTGGCTACAAAGGCTTCTGTGGTGAGGGCACTAACCACCTCCAGGTGGACCGCTTTAGTGGCCAAACAAACAAATACACACAAGTAAGCCTTTTCCGTTCTAGCATTACGAAGCCGCGATGTCTTAACGGTAAATGGCCCCGCAAAATCCGTTCCAACTCCTGAGAAGGGCATCGATTCGTTCACTCGATCGGCAGGCAAATCACCCATCTGGGGCTGCATCGTATCGGCGCGCAAACGATAACACGGGAGACAACGAAAAATAACGGATCGGATTAATCTCCGCGCTGACAAAATCCAGAACTCTCGTTGGAGGAGCGCGGTCAAAGCATTACAACCGGCATGAGCATTCTTTACATGTCGGTCTGTAATCAACAGTCTAACTAACGGTCCATCCTTGGGGAGCAACAAAGGGTGGCGTGATCCGTACGGCAGGTTGGCATGTCTGAGCCTACCTCCGACACGCAGCAATCCGGTACTGTCCAAGAAGGGATTCAACCGCACCAAGGGTCCCTTCAGCTTGGGCTTACTTGAGCGCAGGGCTTTCAGCTCCGGTTCAAACTCTCGCTGTTGCGTCACTCGCACCCAATGCAACAGAGCGTCTTGCCGCTCTTGTGGGGCGAGGACCGGAGACAACAATTTCTCCTGAGGCTGGCGACAATTTCGCACAAAGCGCCTCATCCAAGCAGTCACGCCGAGCAACTTATCAAGAGAACTGTAGCGGTCTAACAAAAACTCCATCTGCGGAGCCGCCACCGTCTCCACGGCGTGAACACGCATGCCTAGGTCTGGGACTCTGGCCACAGCCGGGGTGGCAGGCCATGAGCGCTCAGGCCGTAACAACCATGATGGACTCCACCATAGGTGGTGGTCCACTAACTCAGGCGCCTCGCAGCCGCGGGAGGCACAATCTGCGGGGTTCAATTCGCCCGGGACGTGGCGCCAAATCAACGGGGCCTTTGAAGTCTGAATTTGTGAGACCCGGTTGGCCACAAAAACCTCAAGGGTGTGGACTGAACTCTTCAGCCAACAAAGGACGACCTGGCTGTCAGACCACGCAAATATCGACTCCAAGTCGACACCGTTTCCCAAGGTGTCGGCAACATGATTGAGTAGCCGTACTAAGAGAGTGGCGCCGGACAACTCCAACTTCGGAATGGTTAGCCTAGTCCGAAGGGGGGCGACCTTACTCTTGGCCGTAACTAAGTGTACGGCGACAACGCCTGCTGCGTCCACCGTTCGGATGTAAACGGCTGCCGCGTATCCGCTTTCGGACGCGTCACAAAAGCCGTGCAGGGAGGCTTTAAACTTTCCCGAAGGCAGCATTTGCCTCGGTATACAAACCCGATTGACGTCGGGTAGGGATGACACGAACCTCACCCACTCTCGTAGGAGGCTACCAGAGAGGGGCTCATCCCATGACAATTCCGCAGCCCAGAGCTCCTGTAGGAAGCACTTCATCGAAAACACTACAGGGCTGAGCCAACCGTTCGGATCAAAGGTACGGGCTACAGTAGACAGCACCGTGCGTTTAGTCCAGACCTTTGGGTCTGGCAGTTCCAATCTATATGTGAACAAATCCGGGACTGGTCGATACTGGACTCCCAAAACAGACAGCATGTCTGGAGTCTCCGGATTTTCAAAGAGGAGCGGCTCTTGCTGGTGGTCCTTAGGCAAATCTGCCAATAGGTCCGGTGAGTTAGACAGCCACTTCCGCAACTCATAGCCACCAGCCCTCAAGAGCGCAATCAGCTCATCACGTAAGACGAGAGCCTCATCTAAGCTCGAGGCCCCCGTGCAGATATCGTCGACAAATAAGGCCCCCCCCTCAATAAGAGCAGATGCCCGGGGATAGCGTAGCCGTTCGCGCTCTGCGAGCTCCAAAAGCGAACGGATCGCCACAAAGGGGCTCGACCGCAAACCATAAGTGTTGGTGTTCAGCTCGTAAGCCAACATCGGATCCTGGGGATCCTCACGCCAAAGGATGAGCTGGTAGCGTCTATCCTCCGGGTGAATCACGGTCTGTCTGAACATCATGCGGATATCGGCCACAAAGACGACAGCGTGCCGGCGGAAGTTGGTCAAAACATCACAGACATCGTGATGCAACTTCGGCCCCGCATGCAGACACTGATTCAACGACACTCCGGTTGACGTGGGCGCTGAACCATCAAAGACCACGCGGATCTTCCCATTGGAAGTCTTCAAAACAGCGTGGTGTGGCAGGAAGTAATGTTCCACATTACACCAGTCCAACTGCGAGATGGACATGTGCCCAAGGTCCAAATACTCCCGCATGAAGTCTATATACTTCTCCTTGAATGCGGGATCCCTGGCCATCCTACGCTCCATGGACAACAATCTCTTCTCGGCCATCGGTCGGGAGCTCCCTAAAGGAGGGCGAACCGCCAAGAAGGGCAAGCGGGTAATCAAGCGACCCGAGAGGAGGCGCCCAGTGTTGTTCTGGTAGAACAATTCGCACTCCTCGGCTAACGGATCCAACCGCTTGGCAGTGGGGGGTTCCTCCACCTCCCAAAACTTTTGGAGAACGTCGGACAAAGTAGAACCGACAATGGTCTGGCGGTCTACCGACGGGGTCTCTGGTGTCTGTGGTACCTTTCCCATCACCACATGACCCAGCGACGAGGACAAGGCGACAAGATCGGCTGTCTGCAAAACTCGCTTGCTTCCACACAGTACACGACCGAAGACATCCGCACCAATCAACAAGTGTATTGGGCCCGGTCGGTGGAAGGAAGGATCAGCCAAAGCCAGTCCAGACGTCAGCTCAATCGTGGATGGCGGCACTCGCACTTGCGGGAGTGGTCCAACCACCTTATCAAAAACTATCGCCGAAGCACCGATCTTCGGCCTTGGCGTGAAGTGGGGGGAGAAGGAGAACTCAACTCGACCAATCGGATCAGGGATCCGCGAGTCTCCCACCCCCCGTACCGCTTCGTGATGCGGCACAAGCAAAAGACCCAGCTGTCGGACAAGCCACCTGGACATTATGCACCCCTGGGCACCTGAGTCCAAAAGGGCACGCACCGTGACAACATTGCCCTTAGGTCCCCAAACATTCACGGAGGCTGTTGGCAACAGCACAAGCTCCGGAGGGGTGGTTGGGTCCGACAGGGGCGCCATTAAAAATTTTGGGGGGGTACTTGTCCCCCTCGCGCCTGAGTCGGCGCGCCAAATGTGGGACGCTCGTACCGGGCGAGCGGGTCCCAATCGGGTACATACTGGCCCCGACCAACAGCACTCCTAGGTGCAGGGTAATACCCGTGTGGGGCGTGCCTCGGTACATAGTACCCCAATCGAGGCCTCTCCATTAGGGGGGGGGAGTAGCAAATAGGGCCCGTGCCCATCGCCACCGTGGCGTACTCTTGTGGTACCCCCCTACCCCCGCCCGTGGGGGGGGCGTCTCTCCTATAGTTCCCCCTCTCCGGGGGGGACTGAACGGGGGGGCTAAGCCCCGCCGAATCTCTAGGGGACCGGTTCCGGGCTGCCGGGCCCCCGCCCGTGCGCGAGGAATTCGAACCCCGGTCGCTCCCGGCGTCCTTGCGGTCCAAACAAAGGAGGGGGTGATGCCTCCCTCCGCAAAGACGACAATCCTCGGTCTGGGGACACGCCGACTGCATGTGTCCCCCCAAACACCTATAGCACCATTGGCGCTGTCTTGCAACGGCCCTCCGTCCCTCTGGGCGGAGGCCTCTAAATTTGGCACATTCGTGCACCCCGTGCCTATCTCCCCTGCAATACCTGCACCGCTCACTCGGTGCGGGGGGAGGGGACTGCTGGAAGGCAGCATAGCGATTGGTCGGGCGACGGGGCTGTTCCCTCGCCGCCACCATACGACCAACACCTGGAACCGGGGCGGGCTCCAGGTGGTCCGTCACCCTACATTCGTCCTCCAAAAAACGAAGGAGGTCCGCGAAGGGCGGGAGATACGAGGCGCTGTCGCCTCCGTACCTCTGCTCGAAACGCCCCTTCATTTCAGCGGGCAATTTGGCGAGGACTATGTGCAGCAGTATAAAGGACCACTGATCCACCGGCAGGTCCAATCGCCTTAGGGAGTTGACCGCTGACAGTAGCGGGTTCAGCAACTCCCTCCGTAACAGGTGTACCCGCGTGATTCGCGGGAGGGCCAAAATCGTGGCCACGTGGGTGTCCGCCAGTAACCGGACATTCTGGTACCTGCTAACCAGAAGCTGGCGAGCCACCTGGTAGTTGTCGTCGCTGATGAGCAGGTGCTGGATTACCGAGCTGGCCTCTCCTCGCAGGGAGGAGCGCAAATAGGCCAACTTCTCACTAGGGGATAAGTCCCGTCGTGAATCCACCAAACTGTCAAACAAATTAATGAAGCCCATCCAGGCTGACAGATCCCCATTAAAAGTGGGAATCTCCAATGTAGGCAATCGGCCTAGCAACGCCGTCGGGGTAGGTTTGACCTCCCCGCTCAAAACCGGCTCCCCCTTCCGAACAGCCAGGGCCCTCTCAGCCGCCTCCGTGAACTGGTCAGCCAGCTCATAGGCCTGGGCTACATCCTGCTCCAGCTGTTCCGACACGGCATCATCAGCTGGGGGGTTCTCCAAATAATGCGCGCGACACTCCATGGCGTGGCGCTCCAGGTCTTGCAGCCGAGCTGCCAGCCCGCCATACCGAGCTAGCAACGCGCCTACCCGGTCGGCTCGGTCTATTAATGTGACCGCACAAGCAAGCCAACGCAAAGCTCCTTGGATGCCAGCCCTGGATACGGAGGTCGGATTCGTAGGAGCCATTTATAATCCGTTGAATAAACAAAGCAAACAAAGAAATATAAAAGTGGTAAACATCAACAAAAAAAACAATAGAAATAGGTCGCGTCACGATAATACAAAACACAATTAAAATTCGGACGACATACACGGACCCTACTATTTTCATAAATTATTAACAACTTACCAATTTCAAGGGCTAACAATATAACGGTATAAACAAAACGTATAGGATTAACGGTATGGCATACACGGCACGGCCAAGTCAACCTCGCAAATCAACTACTAAACCGTTATCATCAAACGAAAACAAAACTATTTTTAATAATAATACTCGTAATTTAATACTACTAATAATTAAAACTAGTTCCACTTTTTTAACTAGGCAAGCGGACTCGGAACAAACACTAGTATGTGGTACTAATAAACAACACTTTCGAACGAAACTATTCGTCAAATAAATCCGGACACACAAAAAAAAAAAAAAATATACACATCTAGGCGAGTAAACTCGTATCAAAACACTAGTATGTGACAACAATTATATAAGTGTCTATCTATTATCGGATCCACCAAGTGAGAAACATTCGCTTCGAGAATTTACTAGAACAATTTCTTAGTACTTCTCGTCTCGGATCGGATCGGATCGGGAATCGGATCGGATCGGGAATCGGATCGGAAATACCCTTTTTAACAAAAAAAAATAATTTTATTTTTTACTATGAAATTTTATGTACCTAGTTAATTTTAATATGAAAATTAACTAATTATATCAACTAACTACGCTCTGCTACCAAAAATATGATCACGCACAATTGTGATGACCACATCTACTGTGTTCCACAGTTTATTGAAACGAAGGTCTCTCATGCAAAATTAAGTAAATTAAAACTAGTCCTACCTTACTAGAAAATAGTGTCCGTAATCCAGGGGGGCTGAACGTTGTCTCGCCGGCGCGCGCCGGGCAAAACGATCTCCACACAACCCCCGATGGGATACTCTTACAGCTAACACTCTTATACTACACAATGCCCTAATAGGCAGCTAAAACTTTCCCGGCGCTTTTCAAAGCGAACACACACGGGTTACAAGTCCGTACCCCGACCGGAGCCCTAGTAGGTGCAAAACGAAATCTCGGTCCCAATATGGGTAGGTAACTTGCGCGGCACGTCGCTACAGAAACACACGAACTTGTCTCACGGCTGCTTACGGCCAACTGGTCTGCACGCGGCCCGAGCGCATTGCGTGTCGCCCGTGACCTTGACAATGACAACGCACCGCTCGCAGCGCGGCGCGAACAAAACCTAATGTGCTTACTCGCGACTGTACTTGTTTAAAAAACTGAATAAGCGGTCAGTAGCATGTTCTCTCTCTCTTAAACCTGAACCTTCAAAACTAACTAAACATACTACTGACCGGGAATGGCAGGAATATCTAACTTTCTTAAAAAACTTTTTCTCCTCTCAGAAGATAGCTCCACTTTTTGAGTCAAACTTGCCTGACAACCGTGCGTTTATCAAAGTCAACATTTTGGGAACAGAGTGCTTGGCCTTGGCCGATTCTGGTGCATCAACTTCTATACTCAGCAATGATGCGCTAGAGACGCTTAGGGAATTAGGTCTACAGACTCATCTTCAGCCATCTTCTAAAACTCTTAAAGTTGGCAATAACGCTAAACTTAATATTTTGGGATCCATTACGATACCTATTACTTACAAGTCCAATCTAAGACTAATTACTCTCAATGTATGCACAGATATCAACAGTCCTCTTATTTTAGGTGTAAATTTTCTTAGGGCATTTAACCTATGTCAGGATATTCTGGAATATACGACCGACTCTCAGTGTACCTCTGCTTTCAACTCTTTAATTGACACAAACACACACTTACATGCTTATGAGGATCTGTCGGTTGTACAAAAATCTCAGATTGATAACATTATCACTGATTTTAAAAATATTTCTGCTGATTCTAACAACTTAGGTCTCACTGATCTTGAAGAACATGTCATTGACACTGGTGATCATCCCCCAGTGAAACAAAAATACTACCCTAAAAAAAAAAAAAAAAAAAAACCAGTTCACTATAAACAGCGGGTCGAGGCTGAAATTAATGATATGTTAAGAATGGGTATTATTGAAAAAAGTAATTCACCTTGGAATTCCCCTCTCTTAGTAGTTCCCAAACCTAACGGAGACTTAAGGATCTGCCTAGACAGTAGAAAACTGAATAGTGTCACCAAAATAGATTCATATCCTATGCCGCGTATCCAAGACATACTTGATTCTCTTAATAATGCTAAATTTCTAAGCTCTATTGACCTGAAAAGCTCATTTTTTCAAATTAATTTACACCCAGACTCGCGGGAGAAGACTAGTTTCTCCATTCCTGGGGTTGGGGCTTTCCAATTTTGCCGCATGCCTTTCGGACTTGTCAATGCATCTGCTAGAATGATGAGACTTATGGATAAAGTCTTTGTCTGTTTACCTACGTTGATGACGTAATACTGGTCAGTAATTCATATGACGAACACGTCGAGTTACTGAAGCGTGTCTATCAACGTTTAAAAGAAGTAGGTCTCACCATCAATTTTGACAAATCAGTTTTCTGCAGATCTTCCCTTAAGTTTCTAGGGTTCATCGTCGACCGACACGGACTACGCACTGACAGTGACAAGGTTAAGGC
The DNA here is from genome assembly GCA_949710035.1 of Crambus lathoniellus. Classification (NCBI taxonomy): domain Eukaryota; kingdom Metazoa; phylum Arthropoda; class Insecta; order Lepidoptera; family Crambidae; genus Crambus; species Crambus lathoniellus. The sequence continues at coordinate 298,555 of OX453301.1, read as the reverse complement.
CATTTTGGAATACCCTGTCCCTACTAACCAAAAAGAAGTCAGACGTTTTCTAGGCATGGCGTCATGGTATAGGCGTTTTATCCAAAACTTTTCTTTAGTAACTGCTCCTATAAACAACCTAATTAAAAAACAGCCCAAGGGCAAAGCTTTTAGTTTTCCGCAGGAAGCTCTCCTTGCCTTTAACGAGATTAAGCAACGTTTGGTATCTGCACCCATTCTTTCTATACCTAAATTTGATAAGCCTTTTATCATCTCTACCGATGCCTCTGATTTAGGTCTCGGTTGTGTCCTCTCTCAAAAGGACGACGAGGGTAAAGAACATCCTGTCGCCTTCGCTAGCCGTTCTCTTACTAAACCAGAAAGAAACCATGCCACTACTGAAAAGGAACTAAATGCTTTAATCTTTGCTCTAGAAAAATTTAGGGGTTATATTGAAGGCTCTCCATTCCCCACTACGGTTTATACAGATCATAGTAGTCTGAAATGGCTTGTCAGTCTTAAATCTCCTACAGGAAGATTGGCGAGATGGGCAGTCCGGCTTTCTCAATTTAATCTAAAAATTGAGTATCGTAGGGGCTCTGATAATGCCTTGGCCGACGCTCTTTCTCGTTCATTTCCCGTAAATGTCACTTCTGATGACGATCCATCTCAAAACTCCCCTTCTTCTTCTTCTACTACCAAAGACTCTTGGTACCTCAAGAAAGTACAAGACGTCAAATCTTCTCCCCACAAGTTCTCTGATTGGAAACTAATTTCTGATCGTCTCTATAAAAGGATGAAAAATTCCAACCCTCTCTCTGCTGACTGTGAGTGGAAACTCGTGGTTCCTTTCGAATCGCGGCATGACGTCATAGCTAAATGTCATGACCACCCGAGTGCAGCCCATTTAGGCATCTTTAAGACTTTGAAACGTCTTACTCAATCTTATTATTGGCCATCTCTACATAGAGATGTCAAGAAATACATCAAAAATTGTCAAGTTTGCTTGGCGTATAAGAGCACGAATGAAGGTCCCCCAGGCATCATGAAAAATCCCAAACAGGTCCAACGTCCCTTCCAAATGATATCTACAGACATAATGGGTCCTTTACCTCGATCTTATCAGGGCTACAAATTCATTCTAGTAGTTACTGACGTTTTCACTAAGTATACATGCATATTTCCTATGAGGAACTCACTTGCCAAGACAGTAGTTTCCATTATTGAAAACAATATATTTATGAAATATGGGATTCCTCAAACAATTGTCATGGACAACGGTCCCCAGTATATCTCTAATGCCATGAAGGATTTAGTTGCGAAGTATAAAGTTCCTAATTCTTTTTATAACTGTAGGTTCCTGCCACAAAACAACCCTTCTGAAAGGACTAATCGTGTCATTGTCACTGCCATATCTTCTTATGTAGGTACAGACCACAGAAAATGGGCTGAAGAATTACCAAAAATTGAGTTTGCAATCAACACAGCCGTTAGTGAATCCACTGGTTTTAGCCCATATTTTCTAAATCATGGCCGCGAAGCTGTACTCTCTGGTGACTGGTACCCTAACTCTCCACTTAAAGAAGAAGATATTTTGTTTACCGACAGGACTTCATACTCATCTACTCTACCTCATCTTAAAGACATTTTTATTAAAGTAAACTTGAACATGTCCAAAGCCTACTCCAAATATAAAATTCATTACAACAAAAATAGGCGTGATATTGAATATCAGGAGGGCCAGACTGTATGGAAGAAAGAATATCCACTTTCTGATGCTAGTAAATTTTTCACTGCAAAACTTGCTCCTAAATTCACTAAATGTATTGTGAAAAAGAAGATCTCTCCTCTTACATACATTCTGAAGGACTTTCACACATCGAGAGGTAGATGGCGCTGCCGTCACGTTAATTTCAGCTGCGTATAAAAGTGCGTTTAAAATTATAAAAGTGTTTACATCTATACAAAAATCAGTGCAAAGTATCCGTAAAGACACAGGACGCGTGTGATATTGTTATTGCAAAAAATAAACCATGATTTTGCACGGAAAATAACAATAACAATCATTACCAAACAGTGACTAAAACAAGTGTCATACCTATCAATATTGAAACAATACCTATTGCAAAAGTTATGCAAGTGTAAACGGATGAAACATTTTGGGGATATATTTAAAACACTACAGTGATAAAGTACATAAATAATTTAAGTGAACAAGTGAAAATTAATTTAAGTGAAAAAAGCAAATTCACTTCCACCGACTTTTGCTTTATAAAATAAATGTTGAAGTCGATTCTGATTGACTTTTTCGTCACCCTCTCTAAGCGTTCGGTAGCCTAGAAGGCAAGTGGTTGGACTTAGACGCTCACGCCAATAGTGCGGAAGAAACGAGTTCAATTCCCAAGAACAATTGAAAATTTTGCTTTTTTATTCCACTTTTTTATGCTTATTTTATAAAACATAAATATAAACAAATAAATAAAATACCTCTATACAATTTTTATAAAAATCGATAAACAAAATTTGTAAATAATATAAATAAGGACTATGTAATATTTAAGTATCGACATTTACGTAAATAATAATATTAATAAATAAACATACGTACATAAAATAACAACAGGACTATATTAATAAAAACCATTATAATAATAAAAAAAAAAAACACCAAATTCGTAATGTCACTATCTGTAAAATGCGGAATATGCAAACAAACAGTGGATCGAAAGAAAACATTATCATGTTCATCGTGCAAGACGGCATTTGAGTTCGACTGCATCGGATACTCAGAAAAATTACACCGCATAAAAGATTCGGAAGCAAGAAAGAATTGGATGTGTAAAACTTGTGAAAGCGGTTTAAATATGCGATCCACCGTCGTTACAACCAGGAAAATGTTTCTGCAACAAAGCAAGAAAAATTTTCTAAAGGACCAAACGACGACAAATGAACAAGAACAAGTTCCTGAAGTGGACAAAAACCTGACATGCAATTCTATTTCAAGTGATTCAAAATATAACTTGTCGGATGACTATGATTCTGCAACAGAAAAAATGTCTAGAAGCTTGGAAGTCTGTCATTCTACACATGAAATTCAAGATCTGAAAGATGAAATGACGAAACTTAAAGTTAATCTTATGAGCTCCGAAAATGAACTGGAAAATACAATTTGTGAAAATAACGAACTAAAAAGATTTTTAGAAAAAGTCACTAAGGAAAACAATACACTAAAAAACTTACTGAATCGACCCATAACGCCTGTAAAATCTGTGAATGCAAAGGAGACTCGACCCAGTGCCATAAACAAGCAATGGGGAAGTAGTACCCCTAATACTTCTTCCACAATCGAGCGTAGACATGCCATACACCTATTGAGAAACACTGAAAAACATACGGAATTGGAATTGTTGATAGCGGATCTCCAGGAAAAATTAACTAAAGCTCACAACGAAATTGAAAACCTTAAACAAAGATTAAAGGCTTTTGAATCCAGCAATCAAGAGCAAGTCAATTACTTTCAAAAAAAGCCTTGTAATAGAAACAACGATGTCAAACATGAAAATAGCTCCTCCAGGATAGCAAGGACTTTTCATAGCGAGCAAATTCCAGTGATAAGGATATATGGAGCACAGCAGAGTGTAGGAATAGCGTCAGTTTTGCTCAAATCAGTGGGTCCACAGAACTACAAAGTGTTTGCTCACACCAGACCCTATGCCAGCACTGGTGTTATACTAAAAGACTGCTATAGTTTAAGGCCTAACAAGAAAGACATTTTAATATTAAGTGTAGGGCAAAATGATAAAAATCCTAAACATGTACTATCACAGATTGGCTCAATACTTCAAAGATTTCATGATTGTGTTGTTATTTTATTGAGCGTACAATATAATCAATTCTTTAACGAGTCTCTGTTGAATTATGAAATTGCCAATTTGTGTAAACGTAATAAAAACCATCATTTTGTAGCATCTGATATGCCATTGTCTACTTTTGAAGTTTGTAAGAAGATCAAGTTTATTATTGACTGTATAAGCTATGAACATAAATATTTAGATGTAAAGGAAGTTAAAAAAATTGTATTCCGTAAACAAGAAGAAATCAAATTAAAAAGTCAGGAAAATCGAAAGGGAACTATTACATATTACTTTTCTAAGCTTAAAATAAATACAAACGCACATTCAGCTCCAGCTGCCCCAGCAAAGAGGGGAACTATTCCTTTTTATTTTCCGACTTTGAAAGCTAAAAATAATCTTTTTCGTGTCTCCTTGTGAATTTAGTGGTCCAGTTGATGAAAAATATTCAAAAAGCAAAGAAACGCATTGCACTTTAACAATATTACACCAGAATATCCAGGGTTTATTAAGTAAGCTAGATACCCTTGAACTGTGTATTGCTAATTTTAATGAAGATAAAATAAATTTGGATGTTTTGTGTCTTTCCGAAACATTTCTGAAACCAGGGCGTGAAAGCAATGTTAAAATAAAAAACTATAATTTAGCTTCCTTATATTGTAGATCTAACGAGAGTAGAGGTGGTGTTTGTATTCTAGTGAAAAATGATTTAGAATACAAACCTCTTCAGATTTGTAAAGATTACGCTGTTGAGAAGTGTTTTGAATGTTGTGGAATAGAGTTACCAGCTCATAAATGTCTAATACTTTGTGTCTATAGAATTCCAAAAAACTACACGCTGGCGACTTTTTTCAATCAGCTGGAACTTCTTTTGCATAAGCTTTCGATAAAAAATAAAAAAGTTGTACTTACAGGCGATCTTAATATAAATACATTGATAAATAATGATATCTCCCAAAGGCTGATCAATTTAATCCATAGTTACAACCTTAAGTTACATGTCAATGAGCCGACACGAGCATTATCATGTATTGATCATATTGCATCAAATATTAAAGATGTTAATTGTGTAGTCCATAGAGTTTGTTTGTCTGATCATGACACTTGTCAGATCCTATCATTTCAAAGTACTTGCAACAAGCCTAGACCACGATTTTGGTACAAACGTACTAGAGATCTGTCTAATGAGAACATGGAGAAATTCAGGGAATGTATAGCTAGCTTATCATGGAAAGACGTATTAGACGACGATGATTTTAATTCTGCATTCACGAAGTTTCATGACGATATTTGTCTCTTTTTCAGTCTTTGTTTTCCCGAAAAACGCGTGAGAATTAATTCCTATCATCAAAGGCCCAGATGGATAACGCAGGGTTTAAAGGTATCATCTAGAGTCAAACGAAGGTTAAGAATATCTTTTTACAAAAATAGAAACGAAAAAATAAAATGGTTTTTAAGAAATATAGTAAGATTTTACGCAAGTGTATCATAAAATCACAAAAGATACATAATGCAAACACTGTAAAAAAGGCACAGAACAAGTGTAAAGCATCGTGGAATGTTATCAAGGACAAGACAGATCAAGTAAGAAAAGTTGACTCGGAAATAAACTCCATAAATATAGATAAAAAGACGATCATAGATCCAAATGAAATTGCCATTTCATTTAACAGTCACTTTATAAGTAAAACACAAAATTTAAATTCACATCATAGTTCAATGTTAAGTAATATTAATAATGTAAATTCTTCTATATTTCTGAAACCATGCACTGAAGGGGAAATAATAAAAATTATAAAATCTCTCAAAAACACCAGTTCAGTTGGCTACGATAATTTACCAACAAACCTATATAAGTATTGCGCTGAGTACTTAGCACCAGTCATTACTCATTTAATTAATTTATCAATCGCTCAGGGTACTTTCCCACAACAACTTAAGCAGACGATAGTCAAACCTCTGTTCAAAAAGGGCTGTAAACAAAATATAAATAATTATAGACCTATAGCTCTTGTGCCGGTGCTTTCCAAAATATTTGAAAAGGTCTATAAAGCTAGATTGATTGAGTTTTTAGAAAAATATAAAATTTTAACCATTGAACAAAATGGTTTTCGTAGTGGCAAATCTACCAGTCTTGCTGCCTATAAATTAATTTGCATTACCACACAGTATATAGATAAAAAAATTCCTGTAACAGTCATATACTTCGACATGAGTAGGGCTTTTGATCTTGTTAATCACAATATCTTACTTGCAAAATGTGAAAGGTACGGTATCAGAGGTCCAGCTCTTGATTGGATTAGAAGTTATCTCAGTGATCGCACACAATGTGTACAAATAAATAAAATTTACGATAATAATGAGAGTGTTGACTATCGGTCCTCATTTCAGCTTAACAACACTGGGGTTCCACAGGGCAGCATTCTTGGCCCAATTTTATTTTTATTATACATAAATGACTTGCCAAGTGTAACTAGATTTCAAACCGTACTATATGCAGATGATATTTCACTAATTATACCCTATATTGACAAAGAAATAACATATGAACAAGTCATAAATAAAACTATCGAAGACATCGAAAACTGGTTACGGGCAAATAATCTTAATATAAATGCTGTCAAAACTAATTATATACAGTTTACTAATTATAAAACAAATAAGTATAAACTTAGTTTACGGTGTAAAGGGGAAACTCTCATCGAGGCTAATGAAACCAAATTCTTAGGCATTGTGGTGGACAATCATTGTAACTGGAAAAGTCATGTGTCTGATGTTTGCAACAGGTTGAGTCGATTTGTGTACGCTCTTTACCGTCTTAGACTTAATGCTGACGAAACAACAGCACTACTTGCCTATCATGGCTATGTAGTATCTGTACTGAGATATGCAATAATCTTATGGGGAAATTCGACAGACGTGAAGAAAGCTTTTATCGTTCAAAAAAAATGTATACGAGCCATAGCTGGTCTCGGTCCTCTTGAAAGTTGTAGGGATGTTTTCAAGAAATATAACCTGTTAACTTTAACATCCCTGTACGTTTATGAAATAGGAAAATTTATACGACATAATTTTGAAATGTTTGAAAAACCTATACAAAATCAGCGATTACGTCCAAGAGATCCATTCAAACTGCAGATGCCGTCTTGCAATACAAGCTTATTTGAAAAAAATTGTGCCGTGATGCCAATACGTATCTACAATAATATTCCTGCTGAGATACGACAATTACCCACAATTCAGTTTTTACATAAATTAAGAGGCTGGTTGATTGAAAAATGTTTTTATGACCTAGAGGAATATTTTGACATCCAATGATTTGCATTACATAATATTCTAATTATTTTATTTTTATTTTTAACTGTTTTTTGACATATTCTGTGATTTATATTTGACATTTTATTTCACTATGTACCTACCGATAAAATTGATAATTAATGGTCTTATTCTAATTATTTTATTTTTATTTTTTACTGTTTTTTGACATGTTCTGTAATTTATATTTGACATTTCATTTCAGTATAGTTTATATCATAAAATTAATTAATTTTAATTATGTAACTTAAAAATTTTGCATGTCTAAAACTGGACAAAATACGCTTGTTCATGACTGTATGTAAGAACTAACATTTGTCTACCGTGTTTTTATAGCAAATAAACAATTTCATTTCATTTCATTTCATTTCATTTCATTTCATCCAAGGATTTAGGCACTTGGCACATTAAGGACATTTTAAAATCTGTACCTATATAACTACACCTATATTTTGCTTATTTCATTTTATTTATGTATGTGATTATCTATAAGTACTTTTTCTCTTTTCTCTCTCTTGCTCTGCATCTAGGTACTATCTCCTCCTTACCTTATCCGTATGGTTGCCGGAGAAAGAATAGTACCATCGCTCTCCCCTTGCGCGTCGTAAGAGCCGACCAAAAGTCCCATTTTCCCATCCTATATTTTCCTTCATCACGACACCCATTCCCTTACCTTATCCGTATGGTTGCCGGAGAAAGAATAGTACCATCGCTCTCCCCTTGCGCGTCGTAAGAGCTGACCAAAAGTCCCACTTTCCCATCCTACATTATTCCTCATCTTCATACCCATTCCCAAACCCTATTATATATTCTTTTATGTACTCTATTTTTTTTGTATGTTTTTTTTTATATATATATTAATTTTATAGTATCTAGTTTATTCTATGGGACGGCTGGTAATCCCATAAATGAAAAATCAAAAGCCTAACTACTCAGAGCGGATTGTAACTCTGTATAAATATGCCTTAACGACAACAGATTATTCTTATCACACTAGTATATTATACTCATCTATATATCAGAGCGGCAGCGACTCTTAAAATAGGCCATCGGCACTCCATTTATTTATGTATATCCATATTTATCTAGTATACGCACACTTTAAATTTTCGGCAAGGGCGCATGGTACATAGGCCAGAAGTAAGACCCACCGTCGATATCAATTATCTGTATTGTTTATGTACTCCGTTTATTTATATAACTTATTTGTTTACAGCTGGCATGTAGTATACGTATATAGATTTTTTTTGTTTTGTTTTTGTTTCCTTTTGCCATTTCCTTTCCTTACTTGATTCCCAACCTACGACTTTCTTTACTTTCCCACTCTACTATACCGTGCTATCCATTCCTTCTTTCTCTATACAACCTTTTCTTTTTCTACACAACTTTCCTTTCTCTACAATTTTTTTTTCTCCTCTTGCTCTATTCTTGTTTTATCTATTCCCTTCATGTTTCCTCACGCTTTCGCTTTCTTTTCTTTACTGTGTGGGGATAATGACCTGTCCTTCACTCACCTCATCCCAGTTCCTTTCTTTGTTTTTTTTTTTCTTTTTTTTTCTCAACTAATGAGGTATTGTAACATATCATTTTTTAATATGTTACATTCACAATAAACTATGATAGTACCAACCTTCATTTCTGTTTTTATCCTATATTTTGTACCTTTACACAACACAGTTTTTATACATCCCTTACTGCAAAGTACATACATTCTCATTAACTCAATTCCAAGCAATAATTGCTAATTTTTACATCTTAGGTACACTTATATTTGTCAACAAACATCTATCACGTCTGACGTTTGACATTTAATTTTATCAGAGTAAACATCATAATTTTTGAACCATTGGCTCAATCTTGTGAGGAATAGAAGAACTATTTCCACGAGCAATTATCCAGAGATATAAGTCTTCTCATTCTTGCATGGATGTCCAGCTATTTCCATCTCTTTTTCTTATAAAGACACCTTGCGTTGAGAGTCCACACTTCATCAAACTTTAGCGCCATCTGGTGTCAAATAGTGGCAAAGTATGTCGCACATATATTGTCATCTCTCTCACACCTAAATGCATAGCCATCCTGTCATCTCGTTCATGCAACAGCACCGAAACTGACATCTGGCGTAGAGTAGCTCTCTTGCTTTAATAATTGAACTTCTACATATTGAGTCCAGATTATCTATGGTACCTAAAAACTTTTATCAATAACATTATGAATATCTAATTTACAATGAAAGTAATTAGTTATTCATAATCTACAAATCTTCCTTTATTTGATTTTATATAATTCTTCATTTATCTTTAGCTAATTTTCTTAACCATAGACTATATTCGGATCATTCTAGAAATGTACAAGTGAGCATTGTCTATGCTACTGACCTTGGAAAATTCGAGATTGATGGTAAAGCAATATGAATTAAAAACAAGATTCTAGAAAAATCGTGAGAAAACATATAAATAGGGCCCGTCTCGCCCCAGTGTTTTTTCTCTCTTCTTGAACCTCTACTTGACTGACTGTGAAAAAGGTGTGAAGCAAAGTCACTGTGAATTGTTATTGCATAGACATTTTTTTACCTACGTAGTTTATCCCTGATAAACCTCGCTAATTGCGTCCTAAGCTGCATCATTGTGTACACTGCAATTTTCTTGATTGGTCCTCGATCTTCAGCGTCCGGGTAAGTCGATCTGCTAAATGGCAAACAAATTACCAACATCTCTTTATGTCACTGCTTTGGCATAACGCTGTGTTTTCTTCTTCCTCGACAGTTCTTATTCTTGACTGGACTACCTGTCCGGAGCGAGCACCTGCGAAGCTGATACCATACCGGCGAGCCCTCGTTCGCTGACCTTAGGCCTTGAGAGACCGGCGTTCGCAACCCCTCCTCGGAATACAAATCTCAGGTGTAATCGTTCTTATATCTTTATCTCTTACTACATCTCTCCATACTCTCTTCGTTTATGAGTTATTCATAAACGTGGCGCCCATTAATTGTCTCTAATCTTCTCCTCTCTCATAAGTTTAACTTAACTACATACATATAAGTATTACCTACCTACCTTTCAATTTTTTAACACTCCCAACTTGATTTAAACTACACTTGTGAACTTATAAAACGTTTAATATTGAATAACAACCATATTTTAATTTGTGTTTGTATTTGTATATCCAGTCTGACACGTTGTAAACCTATTTTAAGGATAGCGATAGCCTAGGTCTCCTATTCATATAAATTTCTTTTGTAACCTTATTTGTCTAGTTTAAACTTCATTACCTGTCCATGTAATTTTCAACTCAGTGAGAATATTGTAATTTAAGTCCCTCTGACAGTGCAACAAGTGAGCTGCAAAGTAGAATAATTATCCCCACGCCCTGTACTTCTTATAAGAACCTGATTTACATATGTTATAAATAAAACTTCATATTTCATTGTATTTTAATTTCTTTTATTTTACATCAAAACCCATAGTTAAAAATATTAGTTACAATATTAGTATATAGATCGATGGGCATAGTAGTGGTCCATCCATATCTATTTATTGTATTTTTCGATCTAATAGGCGAAATATATTGGCAGCTCGTATCGTACTTCAACTAACTCTAACATAAATGGCTGCTAAGGTTGTATTCTCTAAAGTGCGTGTAGTTGATTGTCGCCTTAAAAAGCGATCAATCTGCGGCCATGGCCCAAATCCCGGTCCCCGGGGGCCATCACCGCGACACATCGTTCGGGATCCCGTGCTAATGCGCCCGAGCTTGCCCAAGGCTCTTCCCGTTTGGATCATTTGACACACTTGTGACTGCGCACGATCACTCAGTGACGAGTCAAACATCAACCGCGCTAATTCAACATTACTCTGTATTACTAAACCTATTTTTTATTTGACACTGTTACAAGATATAAACTACAAATTTTATAGAAATCAATTATAAAATAAAATGCATGAGAAAAATTTGCACATTTATAGCAACTATGCACAACTTGTAAATTATAATAGTAAAAAAATACTTCGGCAGTAAAATTTAGATGTATCTGAAAACTCGTAGGACCAAATAATTTAAGCAACAATCCGAATAAATATCTATATTTGATATTCTTAACCATATATCTTTTATTTGTAAAAAGCTTACATTTTTTGAAACTTTTCAATGTAACTAAACAGATCCTAGTAATAGACTCGCATTACTGAAGTAATTTTTCAATTTGACGACTCTGTATGAAACAAAACTGGGTGCCTACCATCAACTTTAAGACAGCGATTCAAAAATAGCGCGATGCAGAATAGGTTCCTAAAATGAATTGCTTTCTTTCGTACTCTGACCTTCTAAAAACTGGATCGCAAATGAATCGCTAAATGTGAATGACCAAACGATTTGTGTCCTTATTTCTTCTACCCGTCTCTTTCACTCGATTCTGTCATGCCCGGAGAGTGAAAGGGACGGGTATAACCTACAGCTGTCGTGTTAACTTGGCCGAGTTATAAGTCAAATAAGAGTTGATGACAGCTCAGCGGCTGTGAAATGTCATTGAATGATCACTGAATCGCTGTCATTGATATTAAGCTGTCGTGGTACGAATAAGCGAAGCAGATCAGTTTAGGTTCCTAAACAAAACCGCAATAAGAGTTGATGGTAGGCACCCAGGGAGAAAAAACAACCCTTGAAGAGTTTCTTGCCGGTTTTTCTTCAAGGTCTCCCGCCGTAGGGCTTGCGAACTGATGGCGTAGCTTCTATGACGTTCACAAGTATTGTAAATAATAATCAAAATTGAATAAACAAATTTGACTTTGACTTTGAGAACTTGAAATCGGCGATGAACACGAACGCCAGCTGCCCGCTGCCGTGTCTCGTCACAACACGCCGTAAAAACTCGTCTGCCGGTTTATGAGGCTTAACATCGTCAAGAAATGAGACGTCTCATTTCTTGACGATGTTAAGCTTTTTTGATATTGTGCTGAACGGGTCGTCGCCCAAACACTTAGCTGTAGCTTAGAACGGAAATGTATTGTTGGTTTTCAATGCTAAGTTTTCACTTTACAGTCTATTGCTATCATGCCATTTAGAAAGTCTAGTTTCCTAGATTCGTAAAGGCATAAATCCTGATATTTTATTGCTCGTATATTTGGTTACCAGCGGCTGCCGGTGACTTCTACCGCGTGGACTTAATTCAATGCCCCATTCAAGCTTAAATAGTCTGTGCTTACTTAAATATTCTATTAAATATTGATGTAAATTCTCCGAAACTACTAAACCGATTTGGAAAATTCTTTGACCATTAGAAAGCTACATTCTTCCCGAGTGTCAGGCTTTATTTTATTCCGATATTCCTACGGGAACGGGTACCATTTTCATACTGTGATATTTTCTTTGCAACAAAAGTTATAATGATTAATGCGTGTATAAGTAAACAAAGACACCAATAATAAGCTGCTATTGCATAAGTAATGTTAAGAAACTGTTCACTAAACATTATATATTTTACGGCCGTGTCGTAGTACTGCGTATTGAATTAACGGATATTATGCCGTGGCAGTCGAGCCTTTAAATCTCGGAAATCTCTGTATTGCATTACGTTACATTGTAGTCGCTAGCATTATAGATTCTCGGAACAACTTGGTGGCCACGAGCAGCGAACACGAAACTTTACACTCACTGATTGTAGAATTACAATAATCAGATTACTAGAATGCTTTTAAAACAAATCTGAAGAACACTTCGCTTTGTACTTTGCGGGAGTAGCTTTTTATTTTATTGGAAGTTTTTTTGAAGTAAAAAACTTCTTCAGCGGCGTTTTTGTGATGGGTAAAAAATTTTAAAATCGCGACAGGACACGTAACCGTCTCGGATCGAAAATTCGTAAGACGGACACACGTGACCCTGATCGAAAAACTGTTACAAACAATATCATTAGAATACGCAGGCAAACGCGGCAACGTTTTTTAAGTTGTAATAGCTCAGATTAGAAAACGGGCGGCATTGAAGCCAGAAAATCTTGGTTCAAATCCAGTCCGTTTTTCTTGTCGAATTCATTTTTTTTTTTTTTTGATAAAGTCTACGGAGCCCTTTTCACTTCTGCTGGCTCTTCCGGAGTGCAACCCGTTGTTTTTTTATTTCTTATAGCTTCCGCCCGCGACTTCGTCCGCGTGGACATTCGAGAAAATAATTAGGGGACCAATAACCAGGATAAAAAGTAGTCTATGTTTTAATTTCATAAAAATCCGATCAGCCGTTTTTACGTGATTAGGCGGGTCCTCCCTCACCAAGCGAGCAGCCTCGCGCAAGGCAGAATGTTTGCCACATGCGGCGGGCCTAATCACGTAAAAACGGCTGATCGGATTTTTATGAAATTACTAGCTTTCCGCCCGCGGCTTCGCCCGCGTGAACTACATGACGTTATCCCGCGGGAATGTGATTTTTTTCCGGGATAAAAAGTAGCCTATGTTCCTCTCCAGGCTACAAAGTATCTGTGTTCTAAATTTCAGCCAAATCCGTTCAGCCGTTATGGCGTGATTGAGTAACAAACATCCAAACAGGGGCGGGGATCGAGATTGTGTCGCTAATTATAGGCCTATTTCTATTCTGCCTACTCTCTCGAAAATCCTTGAACGCCTAATAAACATCAGACTTGTTCACTTCTTAGAAGCTAACAATATTTTGTCCCCTTCACAATACGGATTTCGTAGAGCTAAATCAACGAATGATGCTGTTCACAACCTCGTGCAGTCCATTGTCTCTGCTCTGGATGGAAAGAAGAAATGTGCGGTGCTTTTTCTTGATCTAGCGAAGGCATTCGACACGGTCTCCATCCCCCGCCTTTTGAATAAACTGGAGAGATGTGGCATACGAGGCCTTCCCCTTCAGCTACTTAAAGATTACCTGACTAACAGGACTCACAAGGTTAAAATTGAGGAGTGGGTGAGTAGTGAGTCCCATATTACTTACGGGGTTCCGCAAGGCAGTATCATCGGGCCAACTTTATTCCTTATCTACATCAATGACCTTTGTCAGTTACGGCTCAACGAGGGCAAGATCTTCACCTTTGCCGATGATACGGCTGTCTTTTTCCAAGGGGACTCCTGGGCCAGTGCATTTGACTCAGCTCAGAGAGGTCTCGATACTGTCAACAAATGGCTAAGTTGCAACGTCCTCACTCTTAATATCCCTAAAACTAAATACGTAGCCTTTGCCTTAAAATCTAATCAACTCCCATCGCCTGAATTTAGTATAAAAGTTCATGAATGCGGTTCTCAGACTGCCCCAATTATCTGCACCTGTCCTGCCTTAGAACGCTCTGAACACTTTAAATACCTCGGAGTGACGATAGACCAGACGCTCTCTTTCAAATACCACCTAGATTTGCTAGCTTCAAGACTACGGAAGCTCATATACATCCTTAGGACGCTGAGACATGTTGCTGATCGCAAAGTCATGACCTCAGTATATTATGCATTGTGCCATTCTCTCATAGAATACTGCATCAGCTCGTGGGGTGGAGCGTCAAAAACTCTCATTCTTCCCGTGGAGAGGGCTCAACGTATATTGTTGAAAGTTGCTGCTGGTCTCCCATACCGTTTTCCTACTGTCGAGCTCTACGCTCACTGGAATATTCTCTCTGTTAGGCAAACTTATATTCTCAAAACGGTACTTAAACAGCATTCGCAGCTACCGTATAACCCCAAATTGCTAGAAGGCAAACGTCGCCAACACCAAGTGTGCAACACACCGGCTGTCAGAACATCCTTTGCTCATCATTTCTTTTTCTGTCTCGGACCACTACTTTATAATAGACTTAATGCCACTCTTAATATCTACCCACTGTTGACTTCTAACTGCAAACGTAATGTGATCAAATTTCTCATGACTCTTGACTACGACGCGACTGAAAACCTACTGAGCATTCTGAAATAATTTAAGTAATTCTAATTTTAAGGCAAATAATAAATATGAATGTTATTTTATTTAGTGTACTTACTTATACTAAATATTGGATTTCGTACCGGTACACATCTCTCGCTCCCACAGATATTCACGCACACTCGCAGACACATGCACACACCACCCATACAAACACGCACACACATTCACCTACACACACATTCCTTCACTCACACATATACTTCTTAGCCTTGGGGTTTTACTATAGTTTAGTTTACATTGTTTTTTTCAACTTCATTTCTGTAATCATAATCTTCTCTTGTTTACTGACATGTACTAGGTGTAAGTATCAAGTTACATAAGGCACACCAAAAAACTATTGTCTGTGGGTGGGCCTGGCGACCTGTGTCACAGGTTTCTTTTCTGAAACCTACATCGGGCACCAGTCCCTCACAAATTTAGTAACCTTCAGGTATAGATTTTAATTACCACTTAAGTCCTTTATTTGTGATGGGAAAATAAACAAACATTTTATTTATTTTATTTAAACATCCAAACATCTAAACATCCAAACATCTAAACTTTCGCATTTATAATATTAGTAGGAAAACATAGACTACTTTTTATCCTGGTTATTGGTCCCCTAAGTATTTTCTCGAATGTCCACGCGGACGAAGTCGCGGGCGGAAGCTAGTAAATAATAAGTGTCTGTTTCACAATCTAAAAGTTAGTTCTGAGTAGCTTAGGTACCGAGATTTTGTTAGGTACCAAGAACTTTTAGGGTACTTAAGATGATTTAGGTTTCTATACTTACCCTATTTCCCCCCTGGGTTTGATTTTCGGAAAACTACAAAATGGGTTGCCTATTTCTTTTAAGAAGTAAGCCTACAAAGTTTTAAGTTGAAATGTCTATTTTACCCCCTGATTTTCCATTCAAAATTTCACCCCTATTTCAACCTTTTAGGGGTTGAATCATGTTCAGCGTGTTAAACATCAAAATAAATGCCATTTTTGCAATCGTCGTCCCATAAAACCTCAATAACGACATCCATATCGATTTTTAGGTTTATTTATCCCATTTAACTTCTAAGGGGTTGATTTTCGAAAAAATACGAAATATGTGTTTGTTATATGTTTTACTTTCCGACCATAAGCTTAAATAGTAAATTTAATGGAGGACTTTCCAGATACAACATTTCATCCTCCTTTTCACCCCTTCGGGGGTGGAATTGTCAAAAATGCTGACACTGGAAAATATTAATTTTCAATTGCCAGCCTAAATACAAAATTTGAAAATCCTAACTTCAAAACTGACGGACTTTCATACAAACATTCATCTCCTATTTCACCCCCTTAGGGGTGGAATTTTCAAAAATCCTTTCTTATTGGATGCCTACACTGTATATCGTATCTATGTGCAAAATTTGAAGTCTCTAGGTTCAGCGGTTTGGGCTGTGCGTTGATATCTCAGTCAGTCAGTCAGTCAGTCAGTCAGGACTTTGAATTTTATATATATAGATTTATATACCCACCATCCTTTACTTTATTTTTAGCAGTTGTTTTTGTACGAATATATGTATTAATCGATAACTATCGATTCTATAGGTGGCTTTTGGCTGATGAATGACAGACAGCACATGACATACAAATATCGCCATTACACGGTCGCCAACCATACACACATAGACGTATAAAGTATAACAAGCGTACGGATGTACCTGCGCAAGCGGCGCCGGCGGAGAGTGCGCGCCTGAGGCCGCCACAGCCACTTTCACTTGCATTCCGGCCAAACATTGCGATACCGCCGAAACTACATTGTAATCACCATCGCTTACTTGAACATAACAATTGAATATCTGTTATTCTAGCTATAAGTAGTTTTTAATAATATATAGACCAGACTTATGTCAATAGTAGTAGTATTTTTATTTTATTTGTTTTTATTTATTGAGATCACCAACAAATCATACATCAGATATTACATAAAAACAAACATTAAATAAAAAAGGCTAAATGCAAATACAATTAAAGGTGAAGACCACATGCGTATTAAATACATAGGTAATTACAAATCGAAACAGTAAGTAATGCTACAAATTAATTTGATTAATTTGATAAAACACTAATTGAAATAATAATTACAAATCATAAAAAATAAGTAAAACTACCATCATCACTCTCTGGGCTTTGCTTTGGAGTCAGTGCAGTATGTCTTTTTTCCATTCATCTCTATCAGCTGCGACTTATTTGTATTTTAAGGGCAGACACAATCAGTTATTGCGCCCATGGACCAAGCGAAGAAAACCGCCACAGAATTTGTCGACGCGGGCTTTTGGCTGTCCACGCCGCGCCGCATCATGAGTGCTGTTATTAAGTCTCAGTTAAAGGCAGTAAACAAAACTACTGTTTACAACGAAGCTGCTAGAGCTGATTTTACACTTCGCCATGCAAACGAGTATTACTTAACATCCGAACTAACTACGAGTAGGTAGGTACTATAAAATCTCTGTTTCGGCCTTTCGGCCTAGTGTATATTAAAGCTTTAGTTTTGGAAAATTGTTGCACAACTGCAAAAAGGTTTTCGTTGCATTACTTCTTGACTCTTATTTCTTTAGGCATTTCCATGAAATATCTGATAATAACAAGAGATATACTCCAGTACCTAAGTACCGACATTCCGATAAATATTCATCAAATTGTTCAGCCGGCGAGCATCCCGCGGCGTCGGCGGCTCCTCAACTCATGGATCAGTTATTTTGTATTCCGCCACGCAATTACTTGATAATGAGGTGTGCTTTAATTATATTACAATAACATCGGCGCTGTGCACTTGAACGGGCAGCCGACATCGAAAGGGCACATCAACATCTGATAACTGCGCCAAATGCAGTGAAGCACGCAGGACGCTTTATCGTTATCTGAATTGAGTAATTGTGGGCGATCAAAATCCGTGACCAGAAACAATAACATGAATCTATCTTATATCTTAATCTAGATTTCTAAGATTTGCATAAGATTTATTAGAACTGCCGATGAAGTGAACAGTGACAATCAAATTAAAGGTCACAGCATATTATATCAACTCGGAAACGGAACGTAAACGTATCAACTCGAGCGGTTCAGTATTCTTTGTATGAAACTCCCTACTGCAAAGCACACTAATCGGAATCGTAACGTAATCGCCTCGCCTCGGGACCAGCGAGCGGTAAGCGCGGCGTCGCCTAGCCGTAGCCGAGTCGACGTACCGACGACGCTGATCTGTCTGATTTTAACTGTCAACGCTTACGAAAACTATCGGATGAACTGCTCATGTCGGTAAAGCAGTCAAAGGGCATGAAAGAGATAGAGCGATAATTTTCGATTACGAATACAGTTTGCCAAACTCATACTAGGGGTACCGGTTTGGTTACGTCATACGTGCTTTGTGCTTACGTTAGGTTGACGCTTGGTTGACCGCGAGGCGAAGACGATACGGTGTCGATCCCTTTCCGAGTTGATGTAATGTGCTGTGTCCTTAATACTCATTACTGAGAATCAAATTAGTTATTTGGAAAAACAACTGTAATATTCGGGGGTATCACTGCGGGTAAAGAATTAGGTTCCGAAAAAGCTGGCGTAATTTTTCAACATTCTGAAAAAGCTTCTTCAACATACGCAACTAAGTAGTAACGAGGATACAAAACGCGATATGTTTTCATCTCGTAAAGTGCCAGAATGATCCATGAAGACCATGAATGAGTCTCGTCCCGTAATGAATGTTTCATTGATAAATTTGTCTGAATCGGCCACTTGTTAAGGCCGCGATGGCCCACAAATTGGACAATCGCGTTTGAAAGTTTGTGCCGAATGGAGTCGGGTCGAGAGCGCGCGGCGGCGCCGGCGCCGGACTTCCGCACTCACCAGCGGGCAAACCGGTCGGTCTAAAACACCTTTTATCAATAAAGTCAAATCAAATTGTAACGGCGATATTACAATAGTTTAGAAAGGTGCCCTTTTTCCTTGACTCTGCTGGCTCTGGAAAAATAAAAATTGTCTATAATAAAAAGGAAGGAAGGAAACTAAGTGCCATATTTAAGTTCATTATACGTCTATGTTCATTGTATCTCGTACCCATATTTATGAGACCACTCAATCAACCGAGAACTACGCCACGATACATTTGCGTTCCTGCTACGCCGGCCGCCGCGCTCGCGCGCCTCACTTCCACACGACAGGACGCGTAATCCACACCACACTACTCCTACGCGCTTCATTATCGTCCTCCAAGAGCCGACACCGAACCAGCCGTTACTTATCCTTGAGCTCCTATTACCGGACTGAGTCACGGTGATATCGCGATCTAGGTCAGCAGTATCACCCATAAAACGTGTAACCATTATATCACAAAGGTCATTTGCACTCTTTCGTCAGACCTTTGAAGAAAAATATTAGATGCCGTGGCGTAGCATGATGTTGTATAAAGTTACATGCTCACTGATGACACACGCGATGCTTTGTTTTAATTAACATTGTTGCTTTCAAAGCGTCGAAAGTGCTCCCTCGATTATTTTTCATTAGGCTAACGTAGAAATTTTAATTAGTGCGAGGAAAAGAGGTGTTGACGACAGGGGCTTTTATTTGTTTTAATTTGCGCGTAGCAGAGGGCGGCCGTGAGCGGCAGGGCGGGTGGCGCGATAGCGACTGCGGCCGCGACCTACGACACAAGGACGCAAAACGCAGCATAATGCCTGGTTTACATTTGATTTGGATTTGTGGAATTTATAGCACGCTAAAAAACCTTTCAAAAGTCAGCATACTTTTTCAACTTACATTACAATCTGCTCAAAAGTTTAAAAAGCATGCTAGTCTTGAATGTGGCAAAATGGAGTCAACTTTGCAGGCGGTTGTTATTTTAATCCAGTTATTGGCTTTATGATTGGAAGCGGTTAAAGGCCAAAATATCACGAAAAGAACTTGTTTGGGTTAGAATTGGATTGCAAATTTGCAAATCGCGTGTCAAAGTTTCCGTCCACCGCACCGGCATTGCCGCCTTTTTTTTATTTATTTAAAGCACATCCCGCAATCCCAAATCTGACCGCCTCTCAGTTTGGATTTGTAGCACGCTAATTTAGCGAAGCACGTTCACACATGCTAAGTGGGTGCTTTTTTCGTGTTAAGAAAGTACGATAAAATAGCAATTATGTAAACCAGGCATGATGATGATGATGCTCTTGACCGTCATGACCTGACAAAAAACCAGGCATAACTGGACGCCAACGGGATACCGCGCGCAAGGGCAAGGACACGGATTATTAGGGTTGTTTGTTTGACTATTGGCCGGTCGGTAATGTGCACGCACTGCATTCAACTAAACTATCGCCCAACTATCGGTCGACTTAAAATCATAAGTGCGCGTAGGCTCTCAATACCAAACTATCGGCCGACAGTTTGACCACGTTCGTCTTACGACAGTTACGATTCCGACTAAACTATCGGTCGACTAAAAATCACAAGTGCGCGCACGCTCTTACGAGTCTTTGAATTATTCGCAGGTTCCACTATCCTTCGGGTTTCACATAATAGGCACCCCGGCCTTTTAAGCCCCGTACAGAGATTTATTCTGGAATACGAGAAAATAATTGTATCTAACGTGTGTAGATATTTTATTTGGGAGCTATCTGGGCGAACACGAAGACTATTATTTACAGAAGCTTGAGAGTAACTTTTCTAAGGTCGATTGCAGGGGCGTAATAAATAATGAACAAGTGGACTGCTCCTCGTTTGTCTAGACTCTAGTTTATGAGCAGACGTATCGTGAACCCCGCCTCTCTGGGATGAAATATCAAGCCGCAGGGTTTTCCTCTGATTTTTAGGTTTGACAATCAAGTAATTACCTTTATTATTGACATGAGTTGGATGTATCTGTCGATTTTCTATCTAATCAGGTTAATTATAAACAAGAGTAACGGGACTCAACGCGACATTTATAATGTAGTTCATATGTACTTACAGCTTGACGTTTCGACTGTGTTGCTCAGCCGTGGTCACAAGCAAACTCTTGCGTTGAGTCCCGTTACTCTTATTTATAATTATAATGGAACGCGAAAGTTTAAAATCTTATAATCAAGTTAAGTTTCCTTTAGTAACTCGGCATGTTTCTCTTGTTTTCTTAATATCTAATTCAGATACACGAAAATCACTTTAAAGATTAGTTATTTAGGTATAATGCAGTAAATCTTACAGCTAAACTGTTAGCCTTGCATCATGTTATGTGTCAGGTTCAGCTTCCGCCCAATAAAACTTTATATTTGTGGCTGACATTAAATTCCCTGCCTTTCATGTTATTTTGAGCGTAATCCGCGTGAGTCGTCTGCAATTCCGCATGTGCAGTGGAGCGGCCTTCACCTACAGCTAGCTGCACAGGATTGGCCGCTTGCAGGCGACCTTGCAACGCCATCCCGTGTGATCACTGATGCACTGAATAAAACAAATGTTAAGGGTATAGGAAAAATGTGATTGTAAAATACCACGAGCCCTATAAGTAACTTTCAGGCGGGATTCAAATCCGCGCCTTCGGGGATCCGGCATAGATGCTCTGACCAACGTAGCTACCGAAAGGCCTACACGACTCGTCGAATTTTGCTATCACTCGCTACGGTGTAAAATGTTTCTTTCGGATGCGAGGGTTTCCTCACATAGATAAAGCAACGCTGGCCTACAGCGTAACAAGTGATAGCAAAATTCGACGATAAAAATAATTTAAAATCTCAAATGTTAAGGGATCACCCTTTGTTCACATTGTTTCTGTTACACGTTATCTTAATCCACGTCCGTGTTCGTAGAAACTTAATGGCAAGTTGCACAAAACCACAAGTTGTCACCACTTTTTACTTATTACTACTTTTACTCATTTTGCTTGCAACCAAATTAGTAGTCTGACTATCCTTATTGTATTGTTCAGGTAAATATTAAAATAAATACAGTTTCCCCATAGTTTCAATTTGAGAAAATTGACACATTTAGAAAGGATTTAACAGTTTGATAGCTTTAAATTTTAATCAAGGTAAACCTGTATTTGCTTTAAATAGAGCATTCCATTTATGGTTCCATGTCGTGTGATTATAGAACGTAAATGAGATTTATGATATTCCAACAGCCTGTTAGGTCTCTAGTAATGTTGGGTTATAAAAAGCCAAAAATACGTTAACTGGCACTATTATCGGGGCTTAATAGAAATTTAATGTAAATTTAATTGACGCGTGGCCGAGGTGGACGGCCGCGGTTCTCAACGGCTGCGGAGATACAGTTTCTAAAGCAATTATTTTGTAAGGTTTCTCTAACAGCAGTTTCATTAAAATGCATACTTACAGTTAAGTTTTTAAAACCTTAAAAGGCGCAATAACAGAGTTGATTATATACGAAAACCAATTTGAAGTAACACATGAAGCATGCGAAATATACTCAGGATACTCCATTAAGGCGATACTCGGAAAAATTATGCTGAAGCGAGATAGCACTGAGAAAACAACACGCGCGGGGGCGAGTCCGATTTTGCAGATTAGGCAAAAAAAACACAAAATCACTTCGTATTAAAAAACTATAGCGATTTTTAAAAAATGCTTCTATACGATCCTTAATATTATTGGTGTCCACTAATTAAATCAATTTCCAATGGTATATGTAACCCCATTTAAGAATAATCTTGAAATTTCGTATTTTGAGAGGTCTTTTCGAAAATAAAAAGTGTCGAGCCAAAATCATTAAATCGTGTTTATGAAACTATACGATTCTAGATAAAGGTATAAAGAAATACATATCGACGCTTGAAAGGAAAAGTTGACTAAGCGCCATTTTGTACCTAATTGAGTTATATATACAGTTCGAATCGCCTGATTTTTCTGCGTCGTTTGGTCTAACTCACACATTCCTACGACGACTTTTTATGTCGCTTCCGCATTTTGGACTTTACGAAATATCACTTTTTTTTGTTAACCAACCGACAGAATTTTTGACCTCTTCTAAAAAATTGGTGGTTGTGATAATCGTGCGAAGATGATTTTGCACTTAGTCAATTTTGACGTTCATGTTGGTAGAATAATTTCTCCCTTAAGCTTATTTCACTTAGTTCTGGCAATATATTGTTGTGGATTTGGTATATTTTTTCCGTACAAAAATATATTAATGTTTTCACTAACGTCATTATGGCTTAATTGTTTTCCTTTCTATACGGCGTTTAGTTAAATTTGCCTGTTTGAGAAATACAACTTTTTGTCGGTTGGTAAATTTTTACCTGCCGTTTTGAAGTATAACTTTACTGTTTAGCTAAGTTTTACTTGAACTTATGTGATTAACGAATGTTGGTTAGACCCCATTGGCCCCTCATGCACAGGTGCTCAGGCGGTTTTTACCTAAAGTAATACATCTGTAAAATGTCGGTTACACTTACAAATGACCCGGGCACTGTCGTATGCGCAAACAGTGAAATTAGCTTCAAAGTAACATGGGAACTACCAGTGTGCGACGTGACGTCGCTTAGAGTGTACGCGCGCGCCTAGTCAAGCGTAGTAGTACCGCTCCGGCATCCCTCTTCTTCAAATGAAATTGAAAACTGTAAGTTGGATCAACTAGTTGTTTTATCTTTTTATTTTATTATTAAATATTAAAACATGATGTATATTTCAGAAAATGGATCCAAGAAAACGTGGCCATAATATTTTGGAAAAGGCACTTTTAAAATCGGGAATTGCGACGACCGATGAAGCCAAAATATTGGTATGTATCTACGCTACGCATATTATTTTCTGAGCATAAGGTACTTATTAACCTACCTATATTGGGATACTTATAGTAGATAAGTAATTAACCATGGCCACTCAAGAAAATTGTTTATGAATGTATGGTCAGTTATCATAGCTAGTCTCCTGCGCTCGACTCGTCACTCGTTCAAGGTCATATTGTGTTGCATCGCACCGCAATCGCACACCGCACGCGGTACCTACCTGCGCCTGCCGCAGCGGCGCGGCAGCCGGCGCCCCCCCGCCGCCAGGTACTTACTTACTTACTACAACAATGAACTTTTGAACCAGATAAAATACTTTCCTACTGATTTGTGTTACAGAGCGCTAGCTTAGTATGTAGATATGTAGGATAAAATATCTACGAATTGACAGAAGAGCAAATATTCTGCAAACAATTGGAATCTATTTTTGCTAATTAGTGTTCCGTAGTCCGTACCAAAATCGGAAAAACACACTTTGCTACCACCTCGGTTCTGGCTGTCCGTCCGTCTGTCTGTCATAGCCTTTTTTCTCAGAGGCTTTTTGGTGAAGACACTTCAATAATGTAGTACTACTAACCTAAATGGTGACCCAAAAACGGATTTGTACTTTAAAAGTTGAATTTTTACTTTGGGTGCTATTTTAAGGGGTCAAGTCAAGTAGGTGAAGTGTTTTTAACTGTTGTTACGGAACACTTACACACTTCAACAAAATTAAATATGAACCATTTTATTTTACATGTTTTAGGTCAGGAAAACGTCTAGAATAGTTGACTGCAAGAAGCAGAAAATAGTTGAACGTAAATCTAAAGATGTAGCTAAGGAAAATGCAATGAAATCGAAGAAGAAGACTGGGCCCGCTGGGCCGCGTAGAAAATTGAATTTCGAAGATTATGTAAGTTGGTAAAATATTTAAAATAAAACTATTTAGCGTACCTAAAAAATAATAATAGTCTTAAATTTCCCGGATTCGATTCCCGGACAGCCATATAAATATTTTATTTGGACTTTTTTACTAGGCAATATATAAGTAAGTACCTACCTACCACTGAAATAATTTTTTTTAGTTAATAATTATAATTTTATTTAATTTATTGCCAAGTTGTCCTTAACCTTTAATAAATGAATAAGTATTTGAATATTTGAACCTAAATTCTGTCTGTCTGTGTGGTGGATAATGACCCGTTTCCCACTAAACTTGGATTGTGAGAGGAGGCCTAAACCCTATTGTAAATATAACGTCATCAGGATGATATACATAAAATATACATAAAACGCCCAGACTCGGGACGGAAATCGAACCCGATTGCATACCAGCGATCCAGACCACTACACCACGCTGGTAGTCCTGATAGTTTGTTAATAAATACATTTAAATAAATTTATATGGCGATGGTTTTAAATACAAATATAAAGTTAATATTATACCTAGGTTATTTTATTTATTTCAGAATAGAACAATCTCCGAGTGTTTACCTTCGATTGATGATGCCGCCGCTCCAGGTCCCTCGCAGATTAACTTCGATACCTCACTGAGTGATGCAGCCGTCTCTCGCAACTTGGACTTACCTTCGATTGATGATGCCGCCGCTCCAGGTCCCTCGCAGATTAACTTCGATACCTCACTGAGTGATGCAGCCGTCTCTCGCAACTTGGACTTACCTTCGATTGATGATGCCGCCGCTCCAGGTCCCTCGCAGATTAACTTCGATACCTCACTGAGTGATGCAGCCGTCTCTCGCAACTTGGACTTACCTTCGATTGATGATGCCGCCGCTCCAGGTCCCTCGAAGATTAACTCCGATACCTCAGTGAGTGATTCAGCCGTCTCTCGCAACTTGGACTTACCTTCGATTGATGATGCCGCCTCTCCTGGTCCCTCGCAGATTAACTCCGATAACTCACTGAGTGATGCAGCCGTCTCTCGCAACTTGGACTTACCTTCGATTGATGATGCCGCCTCTCCAGGTCCCTCGCAGATTAACTCCGATACCTCACTGAGTGATGCAGCCGTCTCTCGCAACTTGGACTTACCTTCGATTGATGATGCCGCCGCTTCAGGTCCCTCGCAGATTAAGTTCGATACCTCACTGAGTAATGCAGCCGTCTCTCGCAACTTGGATTTACCTTCGATTGATGATGCCGCCGCTCCAGGTCCCTCGCAGATTAATTTCGATACCTCACAGAGTGATGCAGCCATCTCTCGCAACTTGGACTTACCTTCGATTGATGATGCCGCCGCTCCAGGTCCCTCGCAGATTATCTTCGATACCTCACAGAGTGATGCAGCCATCTCTCGCAACTTGGACTTACCCTCGATTGATGATGCCGCCGCTCCAGATCCCTCGCAGATAAACTTCGATATCTCGCAGAGTGATGAAGCCTTCTCTCGCAACATGGACTTACCTTCGATTGATGATGCTGCTCAAGGTACTAGTGGACGTAAAAGAAAAGCCAAAACAAGTACCCGATATGTTGACTACATGTCTGATGAAGACTTTTCTACAATATTTGGTTCTGCTGAAGTTGATTCTGATGAATGGGTAGGATCTGAAATTTCAGATAGTGACGAAGAACAAGAACAGCCAAAAAAGAAAAGAGCACAAAAGGGTAAGATAAAGAAACAAAAGAAAAGTATGAATAAAAACAGCAAGACAGGGAAAAACAATATCCAAGAAAATGTGAATACGGAAGACGAGAATGTGGGACAAAGAGGTTTAAAAAGAAAAAAGAAAAATACGAGAAAAGAAAGGTTTGCCCTGAAACAATCTGGAAAATCATACACAAAAAAAAACGGTACGATTGTGCAAGAAAAATCAGTTCAACCTAATCCATGCAAGGGCAAAAAATGTGGGAATAATTGTGAAAATGTAACCGATGAAAAGAGACAGCTGGTGTTCAGTCATTTTTGGTCGCTAACGTCTGAACGCCGTAGAGACTGGTTGGTTGGCATGACTCAAATAGAAAACGTCAAACGTAAACGTGCTAGTTCAGAAACTCGCTGTAATACATTTAAGTATTGCATAACTGAAGGAGAAGGAAAAAGGTTTGTATGCTTACAGTTTTTGGCAGCAACATTAGACATTTCACAAAAGTGTATATATTACACTGACAGAAATTCTTCCTTGGGAAGTGCTAAAGATGACTTGCGGGGAAAATGTGAACCACCTAACAAAACTAAACCTGCTACTATAGACATTGTCATTAATTTCATCAAGAGCCTACCAGCAGTCCCCTCACATTACTGCCGTCAAGATTCTACCCGGGTCTACTTACCACAAGAATACAAGAATATCGCGAATTTATACAACGTTTATAAAAAACGCTATATGGATGCTGGCGTAGATGTAGTCAGCGAAAGAATTTTTCGCAAAATATTTACCGAAAAATTCAATATTACCTTTCATATTCCTAAGAAGGACAAGTGCCTAAAGTGTACACAGCTACAAGAGGCTGACCCGAACGATCCAGCGAAAATGAAAGAAAAGAAAGATCATGAAACTGAAAAGGAAGAAAGTTTTAATAGATTTTCTACTCATAAATCTATACACAAAAATGATCCTTCCACATTATGTTCAAGCTTTGACTTGGAGAAGGTACTGAATACTCCGCATGGCGAGTCAATGCTACTCTATTACTCAAGAAAACTAGCAGTATATAATTTGTGCTTCTACGAGAACGGAACTCGTAAAGTTTTTTGCTTTTTTTGGGATGAAAGCAACGGAAAAAGAGGTGCTAATGAAATTGCTAGTATCCTCCACAATTACATAAAATCTGTCGATGAAAGAGGAAATATAAAACACCTACTCTATACTGTGACTGTTGCCCTGGACAAAATAGAAACCGCACTATCCTAGCAATGATTCATTGTACTTTACAGGAGTGCAAAAACCTTCAGATAATACAAATTAACTATCTCCTGACAGGACACACATATATGCCTGTTGATAGTGTTCACGCAGTTATAGAGACTAACCTAAAAAACACTATAATTTATGCCCCTTCACAATGGTACACTGTCTTTACCACGGCAAGAAAAGAACCATTTCCGTATGAAGTTGAAGCAATGACTTTCCAAAACTTTTATAAATGGGATACTGTCGGTGATAAATACTTTAAAGGAAATCTGACTGGGAAAATCAGTAAAGTTCGTGTTGCGACATTCAAGAAAAATAGACCATTGACAATTTCCATCAAAGATTCAATGAACATTTCTGCAAAATCTTATGATGTTGAAGTTCAATCCAAAACCAAGGGTCCACTGATGCCTTGCTACCGATCACAGCTGCCAATAGCAAAGGCGAAATATGACGATCTCATGAAACTTTGCAAAGATAAAGTCATACCCACTCCATTCCATCACGAGTACTCCGTTATCCCGAAAGCTGCTAATGCAAAAGACGCCTTACCCGAGTCAGATATTGAAGACGTAGTTTAATATGACATTTTAAGGGGGCCCACAGACTATCAGTCCGCCTGCAGGCAACGGCCTGTCAGTTGGCCGTAATCGGCCATGATATTCGGTTTTTGTATGTAAACTGTGAATGTGTGGCCGATTGCGGCCAACTGACAGGCCGATGTCTGCTGGCGGACTAATAGTCTGTGGGCCCCTTTAAGTTATCAATTATTGGCTGTTCAAGCATATTTTTTTCAGTTTTATTTTTAAAGAGGTTTTATTTAGTTTCTTTTAACTATAAGAATGATTAAAGATGATAGAATGAGAAAGATATTTTCTAATAACCTATCAGTTGTGAGTTGTGACTAAAATATTACTAGTTGTGATGATTCCTGACATATTCAAATGATTGTGATTAATAAGACTTAATAATTCAACTTTTATTATACTATTTTATATTACTATAAAACTACCACTAATAATTATTGATATAAGTAAGTAAGATTTTTAGTGTGGACTGTTTATTATCTAAGTGTTGATTATTTTAAGATTTAACTTAATTTACTTTTAATGATCTCATTATTCCAAATACTACAAAACTACCAAAAATAATTAATATAAGTAAGATTTATAGTAAGGGATGTTCATCTAAGTGTTGATTTGTTTAATATATCACTGTTAATTTCATTGTGCAACTGCTGAATAAAGCTCAGTACATTTTAAAATGCTTTTTAATTTAATTTCTGATAATAATTACTATCCAACTTTCTAAAACAAAGGACACTTAAGTCAAATTCACTGAAACACTTCAGGCTAAAAATAAAATATAAGCAGTTTTGCCTCTATTTCCCATCTTTTTTAATTTAGGTTAGGTCGTTTTTACTCTGATATCAATTCGATCATTTTTCCTATAGTACATTTTTACCGAACTATTATTGACCAACGTACGTCGGTTAGTATATTTTTCCTGTTTCTAATTTCAGGTAAAATTTTACTAAGCGCCACTAACAACTAAACTATTCATTATTTTTAATAATTGCATATAGCACGATAAACCTGGCATTATAAAACATGTTAACTTGAAGAATTACGCCTCTGGGATGATTACATGAATTTTTATGATTTTTTTTCTAAAATGTCAAACTTTAAACCGTCCTCCTGAACAATCACCTCCATGTCGCTTAGTCAATTTTTCCTTTCAAGCGTCGATATGTTATTACCCTACTCGACCACAATGTATGAAACAGCTGATTTTTTTTATTGAGTTGCAGAGTTGGCCCCATAGTAAAAGTTGTTCATATTCATGAGCACAATCACCACCTAAGAGGTTTTGGGTTAATTCATTAACACGTTGTATAGGTTTTGTAACAACTCTAACCATCCTATAGTTTTATATCAAAAAGTCCATACTTTTTCCGAGTAAGTACCGCCTTAACATTCTCGGTACTGAGATTAAATGTAAGCTTGGTAACAACTTTGGTTATCCCTACAGCGCGCGTTCATGCATAACCGCTTGGTCGGGCGACCAATTAGTGCACTCTACACGCTGCAGCTGTGGACTCCAATGAGAACTACGATTACTTCCTAAAAATGAGTGAATTTAGTTTTAATTATTCTCAACGTGTTTTCAGCATTGTTGTATTCCGGCAGTTAGAGATAAGATAGCCAGTTCCTCAGTGGTTGAGAATTCCGGAAGTTGTGCGCTTTCACCATCAACCTTATCATCACTTAACATCAGGTACGATAAAGGCTAGTGCTACCCAGTTATGGATATAGAATAAAAATAGTGCAGTTACTTAATAAAGCTAAAGAAACTGAGGAATTGTACAAAAATAAAAATTGTGTTCCGAAAATAGCCAAACGTCTCCAATCGCAAATCATTATGCATGGAATCCGGTCTGCTTTTGTAAAATCGTCCAAAATTCCAAATCGCGTGACAGAGCGCTCGGCGCGGTACGGCGCGGCATGGCGGCACTGCCTTGAATTGGCAACGCGACCATTTGCATGCGAAACACAACCCGAGGTAACTGCCGCCGTCGCCTCTACACAAAGGACTTGTGCCAACAAATTGCTCCCCACATAACTCAAGTAACGCGTAAATTTTCCAATCTTTTTGCAAGACTGGCCAGTTCTACAAGTCGACGCGTCGTCTCAGCCGTTACCTTTTTACAAGCTTTTTATATGTTAGTTAGTTTCTTAGTATGTTAGTTAGTGAGAGACAAATCTTGCAAGCTTGATTTGACCCACTTCCTTGTGTCCGATGGAGCTGAAATGTTGTATACAGGTTTGGTTCAGATGACAATACAAGTACAGTAAGCAAAAAAGCTTGTCATAAAAATGATTTTTTTAATAAAAACTTGTTGGTAAATAAATAAACATAAATGGTTCTTGATCCAAGTGCATAAATTTATGATAATAACTAACAGGAACGTGCAACATGCAGCAATGAATGTTAACGACTAATTAATTATGTAATAGTACTCCGTACGCTGCACTTCACGGCATTATCTAACTGCATGAGTGCTCGCGAGCGGGAAATATCCGTCGATACTGGGGTGTGTTATGGGCTGTCTGCCTCTCACGTGCCGCACTTAACACTCGAGAGCCTCTCTGCAGCAAATTGTTTCGGCACCAGCCTCCCCACGCGTCTGGCCCCGGCAATCCCGACAGACACTGACCACGCCACTTCTAGGAATGTGGCCAGTTGTAATTTTCTGCCGTCACCTCATTATCGGATCATCAATACCCACCTTTTAGAAGTTAAATATTTGCAAGACATCACGCCCACACTTCGAACTCTCCAGATGCTGAAATATTTCGCGATCGGCAAACATCGAGAACTAGACAGTTAAATACCTACTTATTATTCATTTTGTGATGTTACGCTGTGGAAACTTATTGATCACGTCTCAATAAAGATGTTAGTTTTGGTCACGTCATGGAACCGGTAAAGCGATAAATGATTGCGTAATATAGTTGAGTTGACTCTCATTTTCTGGGTATTTTCCCTAACATGAACTGGAGCTCTCTTCTTGATTTGTTTAGCCACTAAAGTTGATTCTATGGGTGATGGAGTGCGTAGCTGTTTGCGTGAACTATAATCTTAATCGATGTTGCGTCGTAAATAGTTGGAATAAATCTTCTGAGAAACAATAACGCGGCGTTTTGCAGCACCCGAGAGATTTACTGCGTCCGTAATGGCCGGCGGCCGGCGGCTCTAATGGAGCGACCCACTGGATGCGGCCCTACTAGCTAGCCCATGAATCACAACAGTGGGAAGATCACTTGAAAGAGACGTTACAATATTCTCATACGTCTCGTCTATTAGATAACAAAAAAGTTATGATCAATGGTATTAACGTTCCATGTCTCAAGTCCGATTCATTGAAAGTGCACATTGAGTGATATCTTACTATCGGTCGCTGGTCTAATAACTATTACGAAAAACACTATGTTCTATGTTCGTATCTTCGATCATATATTTAAAGTGGCTTTGGCTAGAATAGAAACGCAGCTTGAAATCTCCAACAATTTTTATTTAATCTGTTACTATAAAATTCGATATGGAGCTTATATCCAATGTAACGTAAGCTACTGATATCAAATGTCAGTGAAAGTTGTGAAGCGTCGAGATACCCGTACCCTTCGGGCGTTTGTGCACTACACTGAATTTTACCGATCCGGAAAAAAACGGATGCTTATTTTTTAATAATTTAATCATTTATAATAGTAAGTATTTATTTATTTCGTGTAGTTTCAATGTTTCGAACCCTAAACTACACGAAATAAATAAATTCTATTATTTATAATAATGAATTATTAAAATACAACCATCCGTTTTTTTCCGGATCTGTAAAATGCAGTGTAGTGCACAAACGCCCGTACCCTTCGGGCGTTTGTGCACTACCACTGAATTTTACCGATCCGGAAAAAAACGGATGCTTGTATTTAATTAATTACTATTATTTAATGATTAATTATTAAAATACAAGCATCCGTTTTTTTCCGGATCGGTAAAATTCAGTGGTAGTGCACAAACGCCCTTCCGATGACGAGCCAGTGCCGCCGCCGCCGGACGACGCGCGACGGACGACCGACGACGCCGGCCACGTGCCGCTCCCGGATTAATTTAATCTGCAACGGGCGACCCCATGGGCTCGGATTATACAGTCGCACGCCGCCGCCTTCTCGCCCCCTCGCGTGCTCTACGAATGCAGCTAGATGAATTCACTTACTAACCCTCTGAATGTGAGATTAACTTTAAACTTCCGCGGCACCGTTAACATGTTTACTTCGATACACAAAATACATAAATCCTTCTGCAACCACTACGTAGTAATTTGAATGCTTACCTACCTGTACTAACTTTATCATTAAAATCTTTCTCCAATTTCGTATTTTAATTGATTAAGTAGCCTTTTTTATTAAAGTGATTTATCGTCGAGGACAAGCGGAAAGTGTAAACAAGGTTGGGTTCGTTACTTGAGAATGTTGTTGATAATGTTCCACGAACGTCGACGGACAAGTAGCGGCGTCGGCTGTCCGCAGATGTTTAACAAATAGTGGTCACCCGAGCACCGTGTCCGCGTCCGCGTCCGCGTCATCAATCACACCGGGCCGAGCGCGGACAGCCGCAATCACAACTGTACATCTAAATCAAATCAACTCTCTACTCATCCGATTTCACCGAGGCATGTTTTCAACGAAAGTCCATTAAAAGCTCGCTTAATAAACCATTTTATTTAAAATAAGCTTCCGGACCGAATTTAAATTTTTGTCAGTGCTATTCAAATTTATTGATGAATGGATAGATCTCGAATATAGGTATAAGTGTTATTTTAAAAGATACCTTTCAAACAACTTCGCGTCAAAGTCGGTAGGTAATAAAAGTATGACGAGGAAAATATCAAACATATTTTTAGTGTGCAATATCACATTTTATTTTGTCTCGTCACTCGTCCCTAGTGAGGCGGGTCGTTGCACTTGGGCGTCGTCCGTCCGTGCATACGATTGCGCGCGCGCCTGCATCCCCCGCACGCAGATTACAGATGATTAGGGTTGTTTATTAAATGTCGCTACCCCTGCCCCGTCCCCTGTCGCCGCCCTACGATTGTTAATGTTCGCATACAAGTGATTTCGGCGCGTTATCGCGGGGACCAGCCAGGGGTCCCCGATCACCATGCATTCTAATGCACGTACGGCTGCCGTACCCATTGTTGGTGGGTCGTAAATTATCGCAGCAAAATTCACTATGTATCATTTTGAATTGTTTGCTCCGTTTATTATATTCGCTTGAATTTAGTTCTAATTCTTGTCGAATTTAAAATTTCGTTAAATAATTTTTCTGTTTCATTTGTTTCTAGCATTGACATTTATTAGCAGACAAAAATAATGAAGATGAATTTCAGTGCTTAATAACACTAGGTACTTAAGTAGTTACACAATTCTAGAAAATTGTCATCATTAATTAATTTTGGCACACTTGTAAAGTTTTTGTGGTGTGTGTTAGTGTAAACTGTAAAGTTTGCGCTAGCTTCTAATAGGTTCCTCTAGCGTTTGAATAAATTAACATCCCCGCATTTCACAGTTAGAATGTGTTTAAACTCCGGCGACTCGGGCGGAGCTGACTGCACAGAGCGGTGGGAACGTTAGATATTACTATTTAAGGTCCAATTGTTAAGGAATTACAGTACAAAGAGACGTGTAAGTGATTTATCCGGCGAAAGGGCGGCCGGCCCTGCTTTCACGCCTGGCCGCCTCCGCCAGTCGTCGTAACATGCCGCCTTTATGGATTGCTGAAAGTAACTTTCACCGGCAAAATTCCCCATAGCCTTAAGTGCTTATAATAGCCGTTGTGAAACCTCCCAAGTTGTTAACTACCGTATGGGTCAGCGCGGCTCACTTTCTACCCGATATCCCTGCTATGCGGCCGACAAAGGAATCCAATAGCTGTCTCTTAGGATCGAGCGGTCCAGGCAAACAGTGCGTTTAAGGGTTTTCACGATTACACTGAATGTGGGTAATGAGGTAGATGCGGGCTCGTTAGTGACGGGGGCGGGCGGCGCAAAGGTCGCGGCCCACGCGTCGACGATACGCGTTCGGCGGATTATAAGCTTATCGAATGATTGATAATCGGAAAACACAGCGATTCATACTTTTAAATATATACTACATGTGTAAATCTGTTAATAGCTTTTATGTTGCTTAAACTGTAAACTATTGAAATTTAGTACGCTGATGATTTACCGAATAAATATAAATAAATAAATAAATAAAAGGGCGATGTATTCTACATATTATGCCCACATTTCGCACCATCAATTAATTAATTTAAAACTAGCTTTCCGCCCACGGCCACGCCTGCGTGGACAACACGACGTTATCCCGCGGGAACGTGATATTTTTTCTGGATAAAAAGTAGCCTTTACTCCTCTCCAGGCTACAAAGTATCTGTGTCCCAAATTTTAGCCAAACATTCAGCCGTTTTGGCGTGAACGCAACCGACCAACAAACATCAAAACTTTTACATTTATAATATTATTAGGTAGGTAGTAGGATTAGTAGAAAATAGGATGTTCATTACTTCATAAGTTGTTTTTTGTTTAATTTATGCTATAAATGTCTTGATGTATTTTT
The DNA here is from genome assembly GCA_949710035.1 of Crambus lathoniellus. NCBI lineage: Eukaryota > Metazoa > Arthropoda > Insecta > Lepidoptera > Crambidae > Crambus > Crambus lathoniellus. Next base: position 263,751 of record OX453301.1, on the reverse strand, counting down.
GAATAAAAGACAATGTAGTAGCCGTAATAGGTATTGCTAACTTGATTATCATTATTTAGTCATTATTATATTAATAACAATGATGAGATAATCCGATGAATACCTACTAGTATTGAGTGGCGCCCATTATTTTCCTGTTACAGTAAATAAATAATGGATCATTCGTGCCAAACACGATTCATTCATAATTCGTGTTGTTTATTCATAGCTTCTAGATTAAATGCTAATGTAAACATACGATTATCCTTTACTCCTAAACTAAACAATAATAAAGAATGTCCTGTCACTTTACCCTTTTAACGTTTTTTCCATAATTATGGTCGCTGGAAGTGCTAGGAGGTCCCAGACTACAGGTCATTCAAAGTTTGAATTGAATACAAAACGTATTGATTATTATAAGTACTTAGAGCCTGTTTCACAATGTCTTAGTAAGTTTTCATTAGCTGGCCCTTGACAGAATAGTCCCTAAAAACTGCCAATTAAACTGGAATAAGTATCTCCTAATCGGACATTGTAAAACAGGCCCTTAATGTGAGACTTCCGGTCTCTGTTTGGTAAGATATCTAATTATGAGTCGCGGCAACGGTTAAACGTAAACTTCTCATCACTTCAAATAGGATAGATAATGATATCCGAAGACTAGCGGAAGATTACAACATAAATAAAAACCTTATAAAAACATAACAGTTGTGGAGTTATGTTTATTTTACGCGCAGATGGCCGGTTTACGAGCGCCGCGTTACGGCTCGTCGGTCGCTGATCCACCTATGCTCTACAGACGTAAACGTCGAAATAAATCATATTAATAATGCAGTTTATAGGTCAGACCATCTTCGAGATGGATAAAACCAGTGTCTAGCTTCAAACTTATGTCTAGCTTCAAATCGAACTTTTAGTCATCGAACTTGCCTAAAGATTTAAGATTTTAAATTTAAGTCTTTGAATTTTATCGGCACCAGCTTTTAAGTCCTAAAGCCTTGTCGGTTTGTGTTCGTGTAAATTATATTCAGCCCCACCAATACGGTTCCTACGGAAGATTAAGCGCTGGTCACAAGCCAAACATTATTCTAAGTCGGGACCATTTTGGTATGCCATATGCTTTTTGTGATTTTTGTTTACGTTATTTTATTGCGATATCCCAAACAAATGTTTTTTCTTTTGTTGTTTAATGTTAAATGTTTTATATTTTCTTTAGATAGGTACGGAACCATTTCGACTGATCATGGTCTCTGGAAACTTGTATGTTCAATGCTTACTTCCAGATGAGCCAGACAACTGAGCCAGATCCTCGAGCAGCGACGGAGCTTGCAACACGAGTCCCGTGGCGGTTGCATTGCAACACGCAACACATCTGCCGGCCCCCAGCCGGAACATCTCCGTGCCGTCCGCAAAACCAGCGCAATTATCGAACCCCAACTAACCAGGCCACCTATTTAAAACACATGAGTTTTGTTGCGCAAACGCGGCCGCCTGACGCGTCCATCAAAACTTTCGATTTCGTTGCGAAATGGTGTTTTACGCGGATATCGTAAACAGTACGCGTTGCGTGATGTTGCAGGTGCTACGCGTGACAACCGCTGCGGGAGACACGCGGCGGGCGCGCGGCTGGTACGCGGCGGGCGGGTCGTTCACCGCCGCCCACCGGCGCCGGCGCATGATTTGTCGCATTCCTCCCCCGGTGACAACGACCAAACAAATTTGTTCCCCACCTACACGATGATTATGACTCAAATTGGATGGAAACGTTCCTAGTCCCAGGAACTCATCGATCTTACCGCATTAACACCTGTTACATAAAAATGATTTACCTACTACGATGAATTCCCAGAATATTTCAGAGAGCATTTTAAATAAAGCTCGGGCAAGGACATGCGTTATAACCGGATACAAGTTCACGCGTATTTCGAGCGGGTCTATTTATTCCCGCGCCATTAATACCGTGAACAATGTCAAATGCGTTGATTTGTGTGGCTGTTTACGGGCTGGGTCGCCGCGCGCTGACGATGCCGGGCGGGACGCATGGCCGCGGCATCGGGAGGACCGCTTCTGACAGTCTATAGACACTGTACTACAAGATGACTTAAGTTTATTTACTGACTAGCGGATCTTAGCGGTTTTACCCACGTGGTACCCGTCCCCGTGGAAATATCGGGATAAAATATAGCCTATGTCACTCGGGAAGAATGTAGCTTTCTAATGGTCAAAGAATTTTCTAATTCGGTCTAGTAGTTTTGGAGCCTATTCGATGCAAACAAACAAACAATCAAATCTTTCCTCTTTATAATATTAGTACCTATAGATTAACTACTATTCGGAGTAAACAACGAGGACCCTAACCTTGTATTCCCCTACTGCCATTTTTGTGATATCAGTTGGAAGAGACATAATTTAACCAAACGAAAACGAAAAGCCCATATTAAAACTCTTAATACCAAATTTAACCAATTCAGGTAATACTTATCTATCTTATTCTTTATGCTTTAAATCCAAATAATTAACGAGTAACATGAGAATTGTGACATGACAAAACTTCGGTGCCTCTTTTTGACTCTCAGAAATAGTATGAAGTTAACAGAGACAAGCGAAATATTTGAAAAGAAAGAAATCGCGCGTAGGTGTCACGAGTGTCGTGAGACAGCGGAACCCGAGGAGCGATACGCATATATTTCACTCGTCTGCGTTACAAATGAAAGCCTCAATGCAGCCCACATCGTCGCTAGAAACACTACAAGTTTCATAGTAAACAAAACTGCAGACGACTCGGAACGAGTTGTTACACAGGGTTGACGTGCGCAGACGCAACATAAATAGACGCTAATGACGAATAAACCGCGCATTCCGCGCTCCCGCGACCGTTCCTCATGGAAATATCGAAATAACCGGCGACAGCGGCGCGCACTACGGAAACCACGACTTTATTAAACTATAATTGTAATTGCTGCGCTAGAGCTACTGCTAAGTGGGCGCACGCACCTGCACCAGTTCGCATTAGTTTCAATTACCGCAGTAAAGTCCCTATTCAGTCCGTATGTATTGTAATATGAAGTTTTAAATAAGACTCGCAATCGCAAGCAGTCACCGGCGCCGGCTGCCTGCGCCCCGACTGCATCGCTTTGCTGCAGCCGCTTTGTGATCTGCATTAATAATTCAGTGCAGCTCGCAACCGACGAACTCGACAATATAAACATGAGAGTTATAGCTGTTGCACCGTTTACTATTCAAATACAATTTTCTACAACAGCGAACGTGTTTCGATGGAAATAGTTATTTTACTTTTCCTACCAAATACTTAAATTGAAGTGAAAATACGTGCTAGGACTAGGTAGTTGGACGTGACAAGTTTGTAAACTAACCATCAAATATACTTTTTCGAAGAAAATATTATTCAAATCATACCTTCGCATATGTAGGTTGCCTATTAAATCATCCAAGGAATCTCAGAATCGTGTTATTACTTCATTTACGAGAACAATTTACGAAATCATCCCTGCAAAACTTGGTCGCGTTTGAAAAAACTACATTCTTAAGAAAAACTTTCCTACAAAAACACGCAAATTGCCTGCACGATGCACTAAAAAGAGTGAAATAAAAATTATATTTATATAAAAAAATAAAACCGCCTTCTAAAAAACCACATCAAAAAAGTAAGAAATAATTCCTCACCAAATAAATAGCGTAAGTACTTTGAAGTCGGGCGTGAAACATGTACAATTTTTTGTTGTTTTTGTTAAAACCCCCCCTCCTCCTTTTTGATTTAGAAGTCGGTTAAAAAGGTATGTGCGCCGAGTCGAGGAATGTGCCCAGGGTCGGGCCCATAAATAGCAACAAATTCAAAAGTTCCAAAAAGGACAAACATGTAAGTTGGTAGGTTGTGAAGTTCTGAAATATTTCATATTTTCTGCAGTTTTGGTGGTCACTAACTTTCTTAGCGTTGTTTACCAGTTTACTCACGGCAAATGGCGATGCGCCGTCGGCAGTTGATAAGCCGTTCGCCGTGGAAAGTGAAAACAGGGCGTTTGTCCGTCACCCACAATGGCCGGTAGAGGTCGTGACATGATCACAACGAATCTGGGTGAATATGTTACGCTGATTCGACACAACACACATATAAAAAGCCCAGCTTGCGAAAAACAAACAATCCATGTTGAAAGTTACAGTCACGAATATCAAATTTATTCTGTTTAAGCACTACATTTATGTAATAATTAATTATTATAAGATACAAAGGTAAAGCTGAGCATGATATGTCATCTCTCTTTGACCTAGCGAAACATGAAACTTCGCACGTGCTCTTATTGTCATCAGGGTGCCTACCATCAACTTTATGACAGCGATTCAAAAATAGCGCGATTCAGAATAGGTTCCTAAAATGAATCGCTTTCTTTCGTACTCTGACCTTCTAAAAACTGGATCGCAAATGAATTGCTAAATGTTAATGACCGAACGATTTGTGTCCTTTTTCTTCTACCCGTCTCTTTCACTCGATTCTGTCATGCCCGGAGAGTGAGAGGGACGGGTATAACCTGCAGGTGACATGTTAAATCGACCGGGTTATAAGTCAAATAAGAGTTTCTGACAGCTTAGCGGCTGTGAAATGTCATTGATCGATCACTGAATCGCTGTCATTGATATTAAGCTGTCGTGGTACGAATAAGCGAAGCAGATCAGTTTAGGTTCCTAAACAAAACCGTAATAAGAGTTGATGGTAAGCACCCAGGTATACTTATTCGTAGATGTTTGATTTTCCGAGAGAAACATTTCCCTGCTCCCAGCACGATTTAGGTAGAGTTCTAGGTATAGTTTGTTTACACTTATCCTCTATGGTTGTGTCTCTAGACTGATTCAGCATATTGTCAAACCTAATATTGTTTTGAATGAATATTTCGTGTAACTTGTTACCGGAGCCGGTTCCGCGAAACGCGGCGCGTGAGTGCATGCGACCCTTGGGAAATGACCATTATGCAACTTCGGCGGAGCTCCAAATTAATGTCAACTATAAGAACGGCACTTATTCAATCAAGTATTATTAAAGTGTTGCCGCGAGAGCTACGAATTATTTCCTTATGTTAGCTTATTTATGTCACAAACAAAGTTGTAACATTTCTAGAAGTTCTAATAAAACGCTAACTAAATCAGTATTTTCAAATTGGAAATAACCAAGCACATGGCTAAACGACTCCGTAGCTCAGAGGTTAGAGCAGTCGCCCGGATAGCGAGAGGTCGTGGGTTCGAGTCCCATCGGAGCTGGTTGTGAGAGTGCATTGTGAATGCAAAAAGTAAAAATTTAAATAACAAACACATGGCTACTTAATCTATGTTATGTAATAATATGCACTGTACCTATTAAGTATGCTCGCTACACTGATTTGTATCACCTCTTGCTAGTTATTTAGGTACTAACGAAAGAAACGCTGTACTAGGTATGAAAGGTAAGTTTTATTACCAAACCATAATAATTGCAATCGCTAAGTGTAATCAAGTGGATGGCGTGACTCACACCTCCCGGCATGGCAAGGTTTCGGATCATGTGTTGCGAATATGAAGCCATGTGCAGATTGTGGTACCTCGGCGCGGCGCACCATATACGCCGAACACCCAATGCCGACACGCCGCAATACTGACGACCCGTTTTACCGCGTCCAGCCACCGGTGAGAGTTGATTACTACTTCAAAAAAGGTAACAGACTGCCCCCTTGGCTCTGTTTTCGACTTAAACCAAGTTCGAACAGTACAGTTTTTGCGCAAGCGCAGTGAACGATGCAGACTGTGTCGGCGAGCGCGAAGTGGGGCGCGATGAAATGCACTCCGAAAATTATATTCTGAGCGTACTCAATATTGTGTTGCGAAAGCAACTCTCTTGAAGTAATTAATGGATCATGTTTCCATACACATTCGTATATGACCTCATGACTATAAGCGATTATAACACGTGCAATGTTTATGAGTCTGGCTGGAAGGCAACAATTCTTGTTTATGTACTGATTAAGTACCAATCAGCTCGCATAAAATCAAGAAATTGCACTACCTAGAAAATGTTTTATTAGCATTGGTTAACCTGTTAGCCAGTCTAAGGAATTGTATCGTACTATGTCTGGAAGAGATCTCTTTGAGCGATAAGACCGCCCTTTTAATGCTGTTAAAGTTAATTAAAATTGTTTTCTTTTTCTTTTTTTATGTACTGTGGTGTTAAAATAAAGTGTTAAAATAAATATGAACTAACCGACGGTTAACGTAACCAACTGTTGGTAAACTCGGGCCATAGACCCTGGCGTTGCGTTCCGTTCGGGCGCGAGCGCAGACGGCCCGGCATGCGGCTGCGCCCGCGCACTGCTAAATGCATTCTGCAACGCATGCATACCATCTATTTGAACATTTACAGACGATACTGATGAGATGAGATGCCTAGCCAATAGACCCTACTACTTGCCAATAGATTTAAAAAAACATCTTTATTAAGTACTAGCTGTTGCCCGCGACTTCGTACGCACGGTAAAGTGACTTTTGTATTTGTTTATTTTATGTGTAATCTACACTTCCTTCCAGTGACCGCAAGGTATTATGTGTGTGTATATGGGTGTAGGTCTTGGAAGCGCGGGATTCAGTGTTGCGCTTGCGATTGCTTGTTAACCGAGCTTCACGGTCCTCATCGATTTCAAAAGCACGAAGTAACCTCATCCTCTTAGCTGACCTAAAGCCTTGCGATAAATTACTATTTCTTTTTTCTAGTTAAGTATTCGTCACACACACCTAAATGGGAAGAACGTTATCTGCTTCGAAGAAGCTGAACATTCTTAAACAGTTTTTATAAAACTACCAAAAACTTTTCTTGTAATTCCCCTTTGGGTCTCCCGCTATAGGGTTTGCAAACCGATGGCGTAGCTTCTATGACGTTCAAAAGTATTGTAAACTAGCTTTCCGCCCGCGGCTTCGCCCGCATGGACTACACGACGTTATCCCGCGGGAATATGATGTTTTTCCGGGATAAAAAGTAGCCTATGTTCCTCTCCAGGCTACAAAGTATCTGTGTCTTAAATTTCAGCCAAATCCGTTCAGCCGTTTTGGCGTGATTGAGTAACAAACATCCAAACATCTAAACATCCAAACATCTAAACTTTCACATTTATAATATTAGTAGGATAAGATTTTAAACTTTCATGGTCAATTTCACTATAACTATTGTAAAAAACGGGATATTTACCATGTTCTGTGTGTCGTGAACAAATTCGTGTTGAGTGTGAGAACGAAAACAATGGTACGGGTGTCATACGCAATAAACGAACAAGAAAGAGGGTAGAACGTTTCGTCTGGTCTTAGCACCATCCACCCGCATTAACTTTATTCAGTTACTCCGTGATCATGGCGCGTGCAACTGCGCCGAAATATCGGGGACTCATAAATAAATCTAAACATGGTAAATATCCCGTTTTTTACAATAGTTATCTTTATTAAGTATTCGTCACACACACCTAAATGGGAAGAACGTTATCTGCTTCGAAGAAGCTGAACATTCTTAAACAGTTTTTATAAAACTACCAAAAACTTTTCTTGTAATTCCCCTTTGGGTCTCCCGCTATAGGGTTTGCAAACCGATGGCGTAGCTTCTATGACGTTCACAAGTATTGTAAACTAGCTTTCCGCCCGCGGCTTCGCCCGCATGGACTACACGACGTTATCCCGCGGGAATATGATGTTTTTCCGTGATAAAAAGTAGCCTATGTTCCTCTCCAGGCTACAAAGTATCTGTGTCTTAAATTTCAGCCAAATCCGTTCAGCCGTTTTGGCGTGATTGAGTAACAAACATCCAAACATCTAAACATCCAAACATCTAAACATCCAAACATCTAAACTTTCACATTTATAATATTAGTAGGATAACAATCTAAATTGAATAAAGCAATTTGACTCTTGACTCTTTGGAACTTGAAAAATATTTACTTGAGAGTGACTTGCAAAGTGCCGTACGGTCGTCTCTCGAGATGCGCTCCAGATGCGGCGGCTTCATTATGTTGCTTGCGAACAAGATGAGTTTTAGCGGCAAGTGACCGCAGCGCGTGGCGCGGGTGCTTCCAGTGCGAATAAATAATATCACGCGATAGCACGCTCCGCAAGTTAGATTGCGGCGGTCTCGGGGGGCTGGCTGGACCCGCCGCGTGTCCGCTCCAACGGAGGATAGACCATAATATATTTCTGACCGTGCTTTAAATGAGTGATGAAATTGCGTGACGATTAAAACGCTGCACCCTGTATTAAACCGTATTAAAAACCTTGGTGTTTTTACAATAATCATAATTCTATATCCTCATTTATAATTTGAAAGTCACTCCCAGAAGTGGGATCAGCAATATTCGCGACTACTTGGCACATTTTCCCCTAAGAACTGCTTAAAAATTTAATTAAAAATGCAACGCTCGCCCTTTACCCTGCAGCAGAGTGCTCTGGAGTATCCTTTCGTTCCGTTAATGTGTGCAATGAGTTGGCCCTATTTGCTAGGCGGTGACCGCCCCCGCCCCTGCCCCTAACCCACCCCGCGGGATATTGCAGGTCCCCGCCGGGGTCGACACACTCCTGCGGGAGGCACGTCCCGTATCTGTTACAGGAAAATCGGAATCACCCACTTGGAACGTGTCGTGATGTTGCAACGTCAACCCAAAGACCGAACACATTCGTGGGAATGAGAATGGCTTTGAGACTAAGTATAGTCTGAGATTTTAATAGGTAGGTATACCTACTGCACACTAGACGTACTGTAAAGGAGCAACTGACGACTCGTTACTACGCATTTACAGAGCATTCAACTGCGCTGAAATACTTGTGAAGTGAAACGACAGCAAACACAAACATAGTGAAAGCCCATTCTTTCAAAATAAATGTTGTGATAAGGACCAATAAACGTTTATCGTTGAAAATGATATTTTGATAAACCATGTCCTCAGTACTTAGGTACTAAATAAATACGACACACAATGACGAATGTAATGTTCATTCAAAAGTGTGCTGGCTTGTCCTACATGCTACAATCTTCAATCATTTTTGTTTCTCTTCAAAAGAAAAACTTTAGCCGACGACGAAAAGAAAAACTGTACTGTGTGATTACTCGTTTGTCAATTCTGTATTAGGTACTCGTATATGCATAAAGTACTATAAATTGAGATTAATATATTATTTTTATGCATTTACAATGCAATTTTGTAAGTATAGGAAAAATGTGATAGTAAAAAACCACGAGCCCTATAAGTAGCTTTATCCCACCTGAAAGCTACTTATAGGGCTCGTGGTTTTTTACTATCACATTTTTCCTATACTATAAATTGTATTAAATATTACATTAAGCTACGCAATATTAGAAAACATATTTTTTTTTCGTTGTTTTCTTGTGTCACAACTTTGTATCAAGTCGTTCTACATAATACCTACAACGTGACTTATTTGTGACAAAGTAGATTTAGCAAAGGATTCACCGGGGGCCAGGCAGCCCTAACCAAATTAGAATTATGTTTCGTTTTGAATGCAAACAGCCTCATTAAAAGGTCGAGCCTCTGAGGCGCCTCTTGTAATCTCTGCACCATTGTAGAACAGAGGGCCCTCCGCGTCGGTATAATTTCATTGTTTATCGCAGATCAAGTTAATCCTATACATAATGCAGTCCGGCTTTTCCCGCCAACATTGGAGTTAACGCCCTGAAAATTCAAACACATATTTTATGTCACTTTTATGCTGTTCCAAGCCTGAGTAAATACCATCCACGAGAAAAACGTAGGTACACCAGTTCAAAGAACTACATTTGGTGATCATTCATTCAACATGTATGCACACACGCATACACACACACACATAAACACACACACAAACACAGGGAACCGTTCATTCTCACATCATATTTAAATTTAGTTGTAACATTAAACTCTACACCTGGTCCAGAGTGGAGAGGCTGGTTATCTGTCAAACAGGTCTCCTAGCGCGGAAACCAGTCTCTAACATAGATAGATAAGTATATTGTTGTACACCCATTTTGTAAGTTTCTTGTAAATATCTATGTGTGAGAGCAAATAAAGATTTTTGTATTTGTATTTGTATTTGTAACATACTCAATAACCCTAAATACATTACAACCCTTGGGCAACTGCCCAAGGATTGTAATGTATTTAGGTACCCAACTGGTACAAAGAAACAACGGCTGCAAATTTTCAATCCTAGTGTTATAAAATTTTCTGTAACCACGGTCAGGGCAGTCCCGGGTAAAGCATCATAATTCTCACAATACTCACTCCGTTACAGCAGTCAACATCCGGCGCCGCCCCGCCGCCCGCCCCGTAAGCGGCTTACGGCCGCCGGCACTGCGCTGCGCTGCCCATACAGCCATAAATCCTCTCATACAAATGACTGCACACGCGCTTATATCGCATTTGCAATTTCAGCCATTCACGTAATCCTTAGGATAACATAAAATTATATCGTGTGGAAAATACTTGAGAAAAAAGCATTGTATGGAAAAACACTTTCAAGTTTTATCTGCCAATAGAATGATATGCATTCATCTACATATAAAGATGCCGATCCGGGAGACACTAGACCATCTTCCTCCCTACCGCTTGCCGTCTAGACTCCCCATCTGGAACGACGATTGTCTCAAGGACCATTTCAGCACAATCGAAGCGTGGCGCTCTTCATGGGAAGCTTTTAATCACCCCTATAAGCACTTAGTACCCGATCCAACGAAGGCGCCCGCAGGGTGCGATATTCAACGTGCTCTATGGGTTAAGCTGAATCGCTTCAGAACTGGACACGGGAGGTCAAATCACCATCTACACAAGTGGGGACTAAAAGACTCGCCTGCCTGTGAGTGTGGGGCATCAGACCAGACCCTACAGCATATAGTCGAGGACTGCCCACTGCACCTTTTTTCGGGCGGCTTCACAAACTATCGCCTGCAGCCGTAGATTGGCTAAATAACTTAAGTTTGGAGGTTTAGGATAACGCAGTCTAGCCATACGCTATGATGATGATCTACATATTAACTTAAAATAACGCCGTAAACTATTTTCGGAGAGTCGACTTAACCCATTTCTATGTAAGGTTCCTGCACGAATTATATTCCCATAACTGTTTCAGATGTCCATAATATAACTAAGATGATATAACTAAGTACTATCCCGAACCTAATATTTCGTTATCTGGCGCGGCCAACATCGCCGCACGCCGTCTGTATGTATCATAGTCACAATTATGAGATATCACTAATTTAATTGCTTTCAACTGTATACTAAGTATGTATGTAAATTCATAACTGAATATTTACACGACGTCGGCACATGGATTTAATACGAAGCTTTTAATTCTGCCCTAAACAGCAAGGCGACCTCCGTGGCCGAGTGGTGTCCGCACCGGTTTTTAAGGTGCCGCTATCTGTAGAGGTTCCGAGTTCGATCCCCGGTCTTGTAAACATTGAAAACTAACTTTTCAATATTTCTAGTCTGGGTGTATGTGGTACTTAGAACCCGTCGTTGTTGTTTCTAATTTCCATAATACTAGTGCGCTACTATACTTTGGTATTGGAACAATGTATGTGATAGTGTCCAATATTTATTATTTTAACTATATTTATAATGCAGGAAATAGGAGATATAAGTATTGCATCTAGTCTGGTTTGGCTCTTTGCCGGCCGCTGCCGTGGCACGCTCGCTACGCTCGCTCGGATCGCGCGGTACCTATGCTCGTCAATTCGCTCCTCGCACCTACCATGTTCCGTGAAGCAGGTTTTCGCTATAACACATTATATCTTCCTAGGAATTTCCTAAATATCATACATTCCTGTGACATCTGCACGAAATTTCATAAGTGAAAATCAAATCCAAACAAACCCACAAAACCTTTCAACAAATAAGTACTTAAGTATTGTTTTGGCTTTTAGCCAAATAAAAAATATTACAATATTTGGTTGTATTTATATATTTTTAATGTACGTTATTTTACTGGCACACATAAATAACAAGGTTTCGCTCAAAGGAACTGCATACACGTGCAGGATATCAGCCGGGCGCAACTGCGTCGGCGTTGTTTGATGACACCGCGCGAATCGCAGCATCAAAGGATCTGCCGTCATAGAGCGCCCACACAATAATTTAATTGATTTGTACATTTTTATGGTATCGAAAAAGTTTTTACTATCTCTGCTTCTACAAAAAAATGCTTAAAATGCGAGATGCAGGACAACATTCAAGATATTCTTTATTTGATCATTGTCCTTTCAGCCAGTTACTACTACTCGGGTTACGTGAGCACTGTTGCACCTAAATAGTCGTCTGCCTGATTTATAGGCTATCTATATCTTCTGTATCAGTAATTAATTATATTTAGCAGCGGGCGCTCGTCACAGCCGCGGCCAGACACGGCCAGACGCGCCGACGACAGGTAGCAGACACACCGGGGCTTGGCACATTGGCAGACTTGTGCTTTTATCTCTACATTACGTGACAAACGTACTCACTCGGTGGCCGGGTAGAGTTACCGAAATAAAGTGAGCAACCATTGTCTCTAGCCGTCTTGTCTCGATGTGTTGAGGGATACCTCGTGACTCGTGTTCTACTTACGTTAAGAAAGGTCATTTAGATATTTTTACGAGAATTCGTATTGAGTCTTACAAATAAATATTCGTTAGAATAGAAATCTTTTCATAACTAGGCACTTTGTTTTGGTAAGCACCGTAAGTTTAACAGCCTCTGTGGTCTAGTGGTTCACACCACCGATATAAGAACCAGAGGTCCCGGGTTCGATTCCCAGTGCGGGTATTTTTTTTGTTATAAATAAATAAATTACTTCTTACATTCACACCCCCATTTTAATTTCAAGAAACTGTATCATGGAAAACTTGATACCGGATAAATATATACTTAAATACTTTTTTGTTTGTAAATACATACTTAATATACATAGTAAACACCCAGACTAAGACAAATAGGCATGTTCATGCACATCGAACTGAACATCGAACCCGAGACCACTGGCGCAGAAGGTGGGTAGCCTACCCCTGCGCCAAATCGGTCGTCAAAATATAATAATGATGGCCATTATGTCAGTGTTTAAGACAGCAGTTCAGGCACAGTAAATATATATGCTAATAAACTGTGGCTCAGGGTTGTAAAATCCAGCTACCCCCTAAGGTCTTCTAAAATAATATGTAGCAGTGAGTGGGTGAGTGCACCGCGTAAAATGTGGCCGTTCGTTCGCGGCTCTGCGCAAATATCGCGCGGCGGACGACAACCCCGCCCAAACGAACGCCCGAATTACCGCCCGCCCGAACGAACGCCCGAATTAACGCCCGCCCGCCGCCGACCACACTGATACTGGGACATTGCTGGCTCACGGACACCTACTCAACTGCAGATTTATATTTAAGGAAACAGACAAAGTAATACAGATTAAACTTTTGAATAATAATGATAAAATGTTGCTGCTAAAACTGTCCAAGAGCATTTTATCCAGTAATGGGCGACAGCCCAGCTGCAACTCATTAAAGGGAACATTCTACGAACGGATCGTGTGACATCTCTTATTAGCGCTGAATAGCGATCTATTAGCTGCTCGGCAGTATGTATGGGATTACGGCACTCAAACTATCAGTAATTACATTAACGAAGACTGCTACTTGCTGAACAGAGTGCGCCAGCGCCGCTCCCGCGTCTACTCGGCCATTGATCAATTACAATTTATTTGCATCCCCAAATATAACATAAATCGTAAGCATTATAGTAATTGACCAAACCAAGCTGCCTCATGCATACAGCAGTTTAGTTCCATGTATCAAAATAAATGTAATATACCTAACTAATACTCATATTACAAATGCGAAAGTTTGGATGTTTGTTACTTAATTACGCCAAAACGACTGAGCGGATCTAGATGAAATTTGGCACAGAAATAGACTACGGTCTAGAATTTGCATATAAACTTATTAACCCCCGGGAAAATAGCTCATTCCCATGGGAAAACATCGTCTATCTCACACGGACAAAGAAGTGAGCAGAGAACTAGTTTGAAATAAACATATCAATGCATTTTTATGGCAATGTATACCGGCAAAATCGAATTCATTCAAATTACTTGTAATATAGCCTTCCCGTTTCCTTTTCCCTATCACACCTACAATCTTTTTGATTTGAACAGTCATATCTACGCTCTGTTGAGCACGATACGTATTGCTTACGTTAGCGCGAAATACAGGGTGCCTACCATCAACTCTTATTGCGGTTTTGTTTAGGACCTAAACTGATCTGCTTCGCTTATTCGTACCACGACAGCTTAATATCAATGACAGCGATTCAGTGATCATTCAATGACATTTCACAGCCGCTGAGCTGTCATCAACTCTTATTTGACTTATAGCTCGGCCAAGCAGGTCTGCAGAAGAAAGGACCCCAGGGGCGCGCGCGCTCCCTTACACCACTTCTGCCTTGGAGACGTTCGACACACAGACCCGTATGTAACCTCACCTTACTTAACATTCTCTCCGCTGTATATCGCAGTCCAATTGTTCAGTTTACATCCCCGCTGAAACCTAGTTTTTTGTCCGGAGTCTATATTAGTAATACCAGCTTCCACTGCGCTAGCTGATTCCGCGGTATAGGCAGGGGTGTACTGAACACCATTTCCTATTAAACTGAAGTAGGGGTAGGGGGGGTGTATAAAGTCGATTCTGGCGCTTCGCTCGCTCGGCTCGCGCGGCGTTTTGGTCACTGTTCTAACCTAACCTAACCTAAAACGTCTGTTACATTTTGTTGGGTGGCAGGGGGCTTCGACCCCCGAGCCCCCTTGGCGGGGGGCTTCGCCCCCTGTCCCCCCTTTTGTTTTTCCCAAAAGATATATGTTCGCGCCGCGCTGCGAGCGGTGCGTTGTCATTGTCAAGGTCACGGGCGACACGCAATGCGCTCGGGCCGCGTGCAGACCAGTTGGCCGTAAGCAGCCGTGAGACAAGTTCGTGTGTTTCTGTAGCGACGTGCCGCGCAAGTTACCTACCCATATTGGGACCGAGATTTCGTTTTGCACCTACTAGGGCTCCGGTCGGGGTACGGACTTGTAACCCGTGTGTGTTCGCTTTGAAAAGCGCCGGGAAAGTTTTAGCTGCCTATTAGGGCATTGTGTAGTATAAGAGTGTTAGCTGTAAGAGTATCCCATCGGGGGTTGTGTGGAGATCGTTTTGCCCGGCGCGCGCCGGCGAGACAACGTTCAGCCCCCCTGGATTACGGACACTATTTTCTAGTAAGGTAGGACTAGTTTTAATTTACTTAATTTTGCATGAGAAACCTTCGTTTCAATAAACTGTGGAACACAGTAGATGTGGTCATCACAATTGTGCGTGATCATAGTTTTGGTAGCAGAGCGTACCTAGTTGATATAATTAGTTAATTTTCATATTAAAATTAACTAGGTACATAAAATTTCATAGTAAAAATAAAATTATTTTTTTTGTTAAAAAGGGTATTTCCGATCCGATTCCCGATCCGATCCGATTCCCGATCCGATCCGATCCGAGACGAGAAGTACTAAGAAATTGTTCTAGTAAATTCTCGAAGCGAATGTTTCTCACTTGGTGGATCCGATAATAGATAGACACTTATATAATTGTTGTCACATACTAGTGTTTTGATACGAGTTTACTCGCCTAGATGTGTATATTTTTTTTTGTGTGTCCGGATTTATTTGACGAATAGTTCGTTCGAAAGTGTGTTTATTAGTACCACATACTAGTGATTTGATACGAGTTTACTCGCCTAGATGTGTATATTTTTTTTTGTGTGTCCGGATTATTTTGACGAATCGTTTCGTTCGAAAGTGTTGTTTATTAGTACCACATACTAGTGTTTGTTCCGAGTCCGCTTGCCTAGTTAAAAAAGTGGAACTAGTTTTAATTATTAGTAGTATTAAATTACGAGTATTATTATTAAAAATAGTTTTGTTTTTGTTTGTTGATAACGGTTTAGTAGTTGATTTGCGAGGTTGACTTGGCCGTGCCGTGTATGCCATACCGTTAATCCTATACGTTTTGTTTATACCGTTATATTGTTAGCCCTTGAAATTGGTAAGTTGTTAATAATTTATGAAAATAGTAGGGTCCGTGTATGTCGTCCGAATTTTAATTGTGTTTTGTATTATCGTGACGCGACCTATTTCTATTGTTTTTTTTTGTTGATGTTTACCACTTTTATATTTCTTTGTTTGCTTTGTTTATTCAACGGATTATAAATGGCTCCTACGAATCCGACCTCCGTATCCAGGGCTGGCATCCAAGGAGCTTTGCGTTGGCTTGCTTGTGCGGTCACATTAATAGACCGAGCCGACCGGGTAGGCGCGTTGCTAGCTCGGTATGGCGGGCTGGCAGCTCGGCTGCAGGACCTGGAGCGCCACGCCATGGAGTGTCGCGCGTATTACTTAGAGAACCCCCCAGCTGATGATGCCGTGTCGGAACAGCTGGAGCAGGATGTAGCCCAGGCCTATGAGCTGGCTGACCAGTTCACGGAGGCGGCTGAGAGGGCCCTGGCTGTTCGGAAGGGGGAGCCGGTTTTGAGCGGGGAGGTCAAACCTACCCCGACGGCGTTGCTAGGCCGATTGCCTACATTGGAGATTCCCACTTTTAATGGGGATCTGTCAGCCTGGATGGGCTACATTAATTTGTTTGACAGTTTGGTGGATTCACGACGGGACTTATCCCCTAGCGAGAAGTTGGCCTATTTGCGCTCCTCCCTGCGAGGAGAGGCCAGCGCGGTAATCCAGCACCTGCTCATCAGCGACGACAACTACCAGGTGGCTCGCCAGCTTCTGGTTAGCAGGTACCAGAATGTCCGGTTACTGGCGGACACCCACGTGGCCACGATTTTGGCCCTCCCGCGAATCACGCGGGTACACCTGTTACGGAGGGAGTTGCTGAACCCGCTACTGTCAGCGGTCAACTCCCTAAGGCGATTGGACCTGCCGGTGGATCAGTGGTCCTTTGTACTGCTGCACATAGTCCTCGCCAAATTGCCCGCTGAAATGAAGGGGCGTTTCGAGCAGAGGTACGGAGGCGACAGCGCCTCGTATCTCCCGCCCTTCGCGGACCTCCTTCGTTTTTTGGAGGACGAATGTAGGGTGACGGACCACCTGGAGCCCGCCCCGGTTCCAGGTGTTGGTCGTATGGTGGCGGCGAGGGAACAGCCCCGTCGCCCGACCAATCGCTATGCTGCCTTCCAGCAGTCCCCTCCCCCCGCACCGAGTGAGCGGTGCAGGTATTGCAGGGGAGATAGGCACGTGGTGCACGAATGTGCCAAATTTAGAGGCCTCCGCCCAGAGGGACGGAGGGCCGTTGCGAAACAGCGCCAATGGTGCTATAGGTGTTTGGGGGGACACATGCAGTCGGCGTGTCCCCAGACCGAGGATTGTCGTCTTTGCGGAGGGAGGCATCACCCCCTCCTTTGTTTGGACCGCAAGGACGCCGGGAGCGACCGGGGTTCGAATTCCTCGCGCACGGGCGGGGGCCCGGCAGCCCGGAACCGGTCCCCTAGAGATTCGGCGGGGCTTAGCCCCCCCGTTCAGTCCCCCCCGGAGAGGGGGAACTATAGGAGAGACGCTCCCGCCACGGGCGGGGGTAGGGGGGTACCACAAGAGTACGCCACGGTGGCGATGGGCACGGGCCCTATTTGCTACTCCCCCCCCCTAATGGAGAGGCCTCGATTGGGGTACTATGTACCGAGGCACGCCCCACACGGGTATTACCCTGCACCTAGGAGTGCTGTTGGTCGGGGCCAGTATGTACCCGATTGGGACCCGCTCGCCCGGTACGAGCGTCCCACATTTGGCGCGCCGACTCAGGCGCGAGGGGGACAAGTACCCCCCCAAAATTTTTAATGGCGCCCCTGTCGGACCCAACCACCCCTCCGGAGCTTGTGCTGTTGCCAACAGCCTTCGTGAATGTTTGGGGACCTAAGGGCAATGTTGTAACGGTGCGTGCCCTTTTGGACTCAGGTGCCCAGGGGTGCATAATGTCCAGGTGGCTTGTCCGACAGCTGGGTCTTTTGCTTGTGCCGCGTCACGAAGCGGTACGGGGGGTGGGAGACTCGCGGATCCCTGATCCGATTGGTCGAGTTGAGTTCTCCTTCTCCCCCCACTTCACGCCAAGGCCGAAGATCGGTGCTTCGGCGATAGTTTTTGATAAGGTGGTTGGACCACTCCCGCAAGTGCGAGTGCCGCCATCCACGATTGAGCTGACGTCTGGACTGGCTTTGGCTGATCCTTCCTTCCACCGACCGGGCCCAATACACTTGTTGATTGGTGCGGATGTCCTCGGTCGTGTACTGGGTGGAAGCAAGCGAGTTTTGCAGACAGCCGATCTTGTCGCCTTGTCCTCGTCGCTGGGTCATGTGGTGATGGGAAAGGTACCACAGACACCAGAGACCCCGTCGGTAGACCGCCAGACCATTGTCGGTTCTACTTTGTCCGACGTTCTCCAAAAGTTTTGGGAGGTGGAGGAACCTCCCACTGCCAAGCGGTTGGATCCGTTAGCCGAGGAGTGCGAATTGTTCTATCAGAACAACACTGGGCGCCTCCTCTCGGGTCGCTTGATTACCCGCTTGCCCTTCTTGGCGGTTCGCCCTCCTTTAGGGAGCTCCCGACCGATGGCCGAGAAGAGATTGTTGTCCATGGAGCGTAGGATGGCCAGGGATCCCGCATTCAAGGAGAAGTATATAGACTTCATGCGGGAGTATTTGGACCTTGGGCACATGTCCATCTCGCAGTTGGACTGGCGTAATGTGGAACATTACTTCCTGCCACACCACGCTGTTTTGAAGACTTCCAATGGGAAGATCCGCGTGGTCTTTGATGGTTCAGCGCCCACGTCAACCGGAGTGTCGTTGAATCAGTGTCTGCATGCGGGGCCGAAGTTGCATCACGATGTCTGTGATGTTTTGACCAACTTCCGCCGGCACGCTGTCGTCTTTGTGGCCGATATCCGCATGATGTTCAGACAGACCGTGATTCACCCGGAGGATAGACGATACCAGCTCATCCTTTGGCGTGAGGATCCCCAGGATCCGATGTTGGCTTACGAGCTGAACACCAACACTTATGGTTTGCGGTCGAGCCCCTTTGTGGCGATCCGTTCGCTTTTGGAGCTCGCAGAGCGCGAACGGCTACGCTATCCCCGGGCATCTGCTCTTATTGAGGGGGGGGCCTTATTTGTCGACGATATCTGCACGGGGGCCTCGAGCTTAGATGAGGCTCTCGTCTTACGTGATGAGCTGATTGCGCTCTTGAGGGCTGGTGGCTATGAGTTGCGGAAGTGGCTGTCTAACTCACCGGACCTCTTGGCAGATTTGCCTAAGGACCACCAGCAAGAGCCGCTCCTCTTTGAAAATCCGGAGACTCCAGACATGCTGTCTGTTTTGGGAGTCCAGTATCGACCAGTCCCGGATTTGTTCACATATAGATTGGAACTGCCAGACCCAAAGGTCTGGACTAAACGCACGGTGCTGTCTACTGTAGCCCGTACCTTTGATCCGAACGGTTGGCTCAGCCCTGTAGTGTTTTCGATGAAGTGCTTCCTACAGGAGCTCTGGGCTGCGGAATTGTCATGGGATGAGCCCCTCTCTGGTAGCCTCCTACGAGAGTGGGTGAGGTTCGTGTCATCCCTACCCGACGTCAATCGGGTTTGTATACCGAGGCAAATGCTGCCTTCGGGAAAGTTTAAAGCCTCCCTGCACGGCTTTTGTGACGCGTCTGAAAGCGGATACGCGGCAGCCGTTTACATCCGAACGGTGGATGCAGCAGGCGTTGTCGCCGTACACTTAGTTACGGCCAAGAGTAAGGTCGCCCCCCTTCGGACTAGGCTAACCATTCCGAAGTTGGAGTTGTCCGGCGCCACTCTCTTAGTACGGCTACTCAATCATGTTGCCGACACCTTGGGAAACGGTGTCGACTTGGGGTCGATATTTGCGTGGTCTGACAGCCAGGTCGTCCTTTGTTGGCTGAAGAGTTCAGTCCACACCCTTGAGGTTTTTGTGGCCAACCGGGTCTCACAAATTCAGACTTCAAAGGCCCCGTTGATTTGGCGCCACGTACCGGGCGAATTGAACCCCGCAGATTGTGCCTCCCGCGGCTGCGAGGCGCCTGAGTTAGTGGACCACCACCTATGGTGGAGTCCATCATGGTTGTTACGGCCTGAGCGCTCATGGCCTGCCACCCCGGCTGTGGCCAGAGTCCCAGACCTAGGCATGCGTGTTCACGCCGTGGAGACGGTGGCGGCTCCGCAGATGGAGTTTTTGTTAGACCGCTACAGTTCTTTGGATAAGTTGCTCGGCGTGACTGCTTGGATGAGGCGCTTTGTGCGAAATTGTCGCCAGCCTCAGGAGAAATTGTTGTCTCCGGTCCTCGCCCCACAAGAGCGGCAAGACGCTCTGTTGCATTGGTTGCGAGTGACGCAACAGCGAGAGTTTGAACCGGAGCTGAAAGCCCTGCGCTCAAGTAAGCCCAAGCTGAAGGGACCCTTGGTGCGGTTGAATCCCTTCTTGGACAGTACCGGATTGCTGCGTGTCGGAGGTAGGCTCAGACATGCCAACCTGCCGTACGGATCACGCCACCCTTTGTTGCTCCCCAAGGATGGACCGTTAGTTAGACTGTTGATTACAGACCGACATGTAAAGAATGCTCATGCCGGTTGTAATGCTTTGACCGCGCTCCTCCAACGAGAGTTCTGGATTTTGTCAGCGCGGAGAATAATCCGATCCGTTATTTTTCGTTGTCTCCCGTGTTATCGTTTGCGCGCCGATACGATGCAGCCCCAGATGGGTGATTTGCCTGCCGATCGAGTGAACGAATCGATGCCCTTCTCAGGAGTTGGAACGGATTTTGCGGGGCCATTTACCGTTAAGACATCGCGGCTTCGTAATGCTAGAACGGAAAAGGCTTACTTGTGTGTATTTGTTTGTTTGGCCACTAAAGCGGTCCACCTGGAGGTGGTTAGTGCCCTCACCACAGAAGCCTTTGTAGCCACGTTGAATCGTTTTGTGTCTCGCCGCGGAATGCCGTCGTTAATCAGGTCCGATTGTGGAACCAATTTCAAGGGCACCGATAGGTATTTAAAGGAAGTTTGTGAATTTTTGGATAGGAATAATTTTGAGATCGGATCCACACTCTCTCGCAGAGGGGTACGATGGCAGTACTCCCCGCCATCCTGCCCCCACTGGGGAGGGATTTTTGAAGCAACTGTAAAGGCCGCTAAAACTCACCTTCGTCGCGTTATTGGGGAGACGGTCCTCACGTTTGAGGAACTCGCGACCGTATTTTGTAAGGTTGAGGCGGTCCTCAACTCGCGTCCGTTGTGTCCGTTGTCTTCGGACGCGAATGATTTAGAGGCCCTTACGCCGGGCCATTTTTTGATTGGCAGACCGCTTAACGCCTTGCCGGAATATCCTTATTCCGAAGTGGCCTCCGGACGGCTCTCGCGATTTGAATTGCTCCAGCAGCTTACGCAGAGTTTTTGGCGCCGTTGGCATCTGGAGTATTTGCACATTTTGCAGCAACGCGTTAAGTGGTCGGATAGGACGACCCCACCCAAGACAGGAGACCTCGTGTTGGTAAAGGATCCAAACCTGCCGCCCCTCCGCTGGCGTTTAGGACGCATTGTTCAGCTTCATCCGGGGTCGGATGGTGTGCCCAGGTTTGCCGAGGTCCTGGTGGGGGACTCTGTTTTGAAGCGAGCGATCGCTACCCTCTCTCGCCTGCCCTTAGATTGAGTTGGCGGACAGTTTGCTACTGTCCGGGACGGGGGGATGTTCGCGCCGCGCTGCGAGCGGTGCGTTGTC
The DNA here is from genome assembly GCA_949710035.1 of Crambus lathoniellus. Lineage (NCBI taxonomy): Eukaryota > Metazoa > Arthropoda > Insecta > Lepidoptera > Crambidae > Crambus > Crambus lathoniellus. Next base: position 241,924 of record OX453301.1, on the reverse strand, counting down.
ATTGTCAAGGTCACGGGCGACACGCAATGCGCTCGGGCCGCGTGCAGACCAGTTGGCCGTAAGCAGCCGTGAGACAAGTTCGTGTGTTTCTGTAGCGACGTGCCGCGCAAGTTACCTACCCATATTGGGACCGAGATTTCGTTTTGCACCTACTAGGGCTCCGGTCGGGGTACGGACTTGTAACCCGTGTGTGTTCGCTTTGAAAAGCGCCGGGAAAGTTTTAGCTGCCTATTAGGGCATTGTGTAGTATAAGAGTGTTAGCTGTAAGAGTATCCCATCGGGGGTTGTGTGGAGATCGTTTTGCCCGGCGCGCGCCGGCGAGACAACGTTCAGCCCCCCTGGATTACGGACACTATTTTCTAGTAAGGTAGGACTAGTTTTAATTTACTTAATTTTGCATGAGAAACCTTCGTTTCAATAAACTGTGGAACACAGTAGATGTGGTCATCACAATTGTGCGTGATCAATATAAAAATTTTGAAATAACAAAAATTTTTTGAGCAAAAAAATTAAAAAAAATATTTCTATATGTCCATCGGATGCCTCCTAGGTATCTCCGGAGTACCGTAGGGGATCGAAAATTTTGTTAGATTTCAGCTATGACGCACCGTTTTCGAGATATTTGCATTTTTATAAAATTCATTCTTGAAAATTTTGCAAGTCCCCGCTTCATACTAAAACAGTCAAAAATTTTATGTTTGCGACACCCTAACCAAAAAAACAATCCAACGCGCACAAATCCATTTAATAAACTTTCCAATTCATAAGCTTGTTGTAGGCGAGTCGTTCATAGTCGAAACAACCAGTAGATGAAATGAACATTAGGCCAATCGTCCGTTAGTTGAATCAACTGTAGTTCAATCAACCGTAGGTGAAATTAACAGTAGTTGAGTCGTTCAATAGTCATTACGAAAATATGTGAATCGATCGTAGTTATTTCGACCATATCAAAATCAAAAATCAAAATCAAAAATCATTTATTCATTTTAGGCTGATACAGCACTTGTGAACGTCAATGAAGCTACGCTATCGGTTCGCAAATCCTACGGCGGGAGGCCTTGTAACGAGAAGAACCGGCAAGAAACTCGCCAAGGGCTATTTTTTTCTCCCTGTCATATTTCATACAGAGTCGTCAAATTGAAAAGTGACTTTAACATAATATAATATGTAAAGTCACTTTCCATCACAAATTAATCTTAAGTTTAAAAACAAAATAAAAAAACCCGGTAATCATAGCAGTAAATAATTTTCAATAACTAAGAAATAGATATCCAAAAGGTAGTTTCTTTAAAATACACACGAACCAAAAACGTAGCAAATAAAATAATAAATATAAATGCCAAACAAGGGTAATAAAACTTTGAATAGTTTAAGAACATAAGAGTCAATAATAAACAGTGCCATACAAGCCACGATAAAATAAAACTAATAACAATAAAACATTAAAAATCTGCATATTTTGAGACAAGAAGCCAGGAGCAGACCCATCCCACTGGTAGCACTCGTTCACGAGCATGACGCATGAACCAGCCATCGCTTCGCTTAACCATATTTTAGGGAACGTAACGACCCGCCTCACACGACACCACCGCAGAAATGTTTACAGAGAGCATGACATACTCAAACTTCTCATCTCAAAACGCAGAAACCAATATAAGAATGTACCCAGTATTAATAATTTTGTTAAACACGACTCACAATTAACTAGAGAAAAAATCCTTCTCAGCTTATGACCAAGTTGCTTTGTCATTTAAGTAATCACTTACAGTATAGTAGCCCTTCTTGAGGAGGCAATTTTTTATATGATTCTTAAACTCTTCAAAGGGTAACTCCAAGATATCACTTGGAATCTTGTTAAAGATGTGTATACCTTGACCCATGAAAGACCCATGTACCTTCTCTAATCGGTACCGAGGCATTGAAAGTTTATCCCTATTTCTTGTATTGTAACCATGCAAAACGCCATGTTTAGTATACAAGTTAATATTACGACGCACAAAAATAATACAATCCTACTAATATTATAAATGTGAAAGTTTGGATGTTTGGATGTTTGGATGTTTGGATGTTTGTTACTCAATCACGCCGAAACGGCTGAACGGATTTGGATGAAATTTGGAACACAGATACTTTGTAGCCTGGAGAGGAACATAGGCTACTTTTTATCCCGGAAAAATGTCACATTCCTGAGGGATAACGTCGTGTAGTCCACGCGGGCGAAGCCGCGGGCGGAAAACTAGTTTAATATAAATTGAGATGCAGCTGTCAGTATACCAATTTCTTTGAACTTCTCCCTAAGAGAAGTTTTAGAGCTTAGTTGATAAATGGCCCTTATTGCTCGTTTTTGCAGAATAAATATAGCATTAATGTCAGCTGCTAATCCCCACAAAAGAATGCCATATGACATGATGCTATGAAAATAACTAAAGTATACAGTCCTAGCAGTTTCTATGTCAGTTAACTGTCTAACTTTTCTAATAGCGTAAGCTGCAGAGCTGAGCTTACCAGCTAATGCAGCAATATGCGAATGCCACTGAAGTTTTCTGTCTATAGTTACACCCAGAAAGACTGTTGATTCAACTAAATCTAATTTTTCATTATTTATTACAATTTCTACGGGTGGAGATTGTACATTTGGTAAAGAGAATAGAATGCATTTCGTTTTCTTTGCATTAAGCTGTAGATTATTAAAACTAAACCAAGTGAGTATTTCCGAGAGTGCTTTGTTTACATCGTCAAAATTAGATTGATTTCTGTCAATGTTAAATATTAAGGAAGTATTTTCAGCAAACAAGACAATCTCACATAAGCTATTTGCAAAGAAAGGTAAATCGTTAATATAAACCAAAAACAAGAAAGGGCCCAAGATAAACCCTTGAGGTACACCTAGCTTTACATCAGAACCCATTGATTTTACCCCATTTATATCAACTGTCTGAGTTCTGGAACTAAGATACGAGTGTAATAGTTTTTGGGCATTATTTTTTACACCGTAATGATTTAGCTTCAACAGCAGCGTCCGATGATCTACACAGTCAAAAGCTTTGGACAAGTCGCAGAATATGCCAAGAGCATTCTGCGACCCCTCCCAGGCCCCAAAGACATGCTTAAGAAGTGCAACCCCGGCATCAGTAGTAGACCTACCCTTCGTAAAACCGAACTGTTTGTTATGCAAGAGGTTATTTAAAGTAAAAATAATGAGTTAATAATTGCTCCAGTATTATTTTTTCAAAGATCTTGCTCAAGGCGGGTAAAATAGATATTGGTCTGTAATTACCTGGGTCTTAGTCGTAATGACCTTAGTTATTATGATACATACCCCATTGAGAGTCCTGTCAAACAAATGTCAAATGAGAGTAGAATACGATTGTAATACGATTGAAGAGCAGACTAGCAAATATTCCGATGGCAGTTCAATGGCAGTTCAGTCGTATACCATTGGTCTTAAGTTAGTAGCAGAATACCAAAAATGTCAAAAACCGCTATTGAGATCCAATTAAGATTCAATTGAACCATTTGTAAATTAGCAGACTTGGGGCCCAGGTTATACCCGTCCCTTTCGATCGAATCAATCAATCGAATCGAGTGAAAGAGACGGGTAGAAGAAATAAGGACACAAATCGTTCGGTCATTCACATTTAGCAATTCATTTGTGATCCAGTTTTTAGAAGGTCAGAGTACGAAAAAAAGCAATTCATTTTAGGAACCTATTCTGCATCGCGCTATTTTTGAATCGCTTGGTAGGCACCCAGGACGGAATCTGCTGAGGCTAGATGTTCCCTGCCGGGTGCCCGTCCTCAGCCGAGTATGCAAATCTCGTTATTAAATATGATTCACGTTCACTTCGCAGTTAATTGACAAAGTTCGGGATCAAAAAACCCGTATTGGAGTTGTCGACAGTACTCAAGTTAACGGGTGTCGTAAAGCTTTACAACCGTTCACGGCATTCGGAATGCGAAAGCGCGGCCCGCCCCGCCTCGCCACGGTCCCGGCTCGCGCGCGCCACGTCCGCGCCGCGTCCCCTTAACCCGGCGGCGCTCACCTGAATCATTAATGAGGATTTTCCGCACACTCGACCGATCTTTTATTTTAAATTCTTTATTTTTTTGCAACAATAACTAGCGCGCTTCCAAATGGGCTGTTATATCTTTATCTCTGGGCCCCATCCACGTAGTTTTTTCCTACCGATATTATACTACGTAACTATAAATTATTCGTCATACATACAGGGGATAGGGGCACCCTTGCAAAAACTTTAACCATGGCTTCAGACCATTATGCAGAACAACGTACAGTAAGAATTTTTTGGCAAAAATGAAAAAAAAAAGGAGTTTTCATACAAATTTAGCAACTTATCGGGACATTTTGTATGGAGAGTCGAAATATTTTTTTCATTTCCGACAAAATCAGCATGAAGGCCTGAAGCCATGGTTAAAGTTTTTGCAACGGTGCCCCTAACACCCTGTATAAATAGTAATCTTACTGACTTATAAAATGGGCATATGTTTTGTTAACTGTTTGAATCGGAAAATTATTCGATTAGTATATGCGTGATTGACTGGGTAGGTAACGAACCCTAAAACGGTACATATATACAAACAAAAACGAATTTTACCATTTCTGAAACGAACAAGCAATCAGTTATTGATTATTACTTATCGATTTAAGCACTAAATTCTGATTGCACCGATTTGTAATACGCCACGGGGCTCATTACATTAATCGGCGATCTGATTGTACAAGTTATGGCCATCAAAGGAACATGAGCGAATATCAATGGTTGATCATTTTAACCAACAGATCACATGTAAATCTAATATTAACACCTTATTTGTTATTGAAAAATTGAAAATGAAGTATTTAGAAAAAATCGACCCGTCTCACAACCAGCTCCGATGGGACTCAAACTCTCACTATCCGGGCGACTGCTCTAACCTGACTCCGTAGCTCAGTGGTTAGAGCAGTCGCCCGGATAGCGAAAGGTCGTGGGCTACTTTAAGTAACTTGGTATTGGAACAAGGCATGATGATGGTGTCCAATATTTTAAAAAAATGTATGCGGATGCGAATACGAAGCAAGCGACAAAGTTTGAGAAGACTCCGATACCGATTATAATATTAACGAACCAGAAATATTGAAATTTTTACTTTTTTGCATTCACAATGCAATTTTTATTAATTCAAAATTTTTAAATGTAGTATGCATTTGTGAGACGGGTCGATTTTTTCTAAATAATTCATTTTAAATTTTTCAATATACCAGAAATATCTATTTTCACCATAGATTTTCACCGATGTCTAGGAAAGGTTGTTAAAAAAGAAAAATATGTAGCTTACTTCCGCAAAATCTCAACATGCAAGATGCACAGCCCGCCCGCCCGCAAAATATTGCACATGCAAATGCTAATTGGTGAAGGCTCAAGGAGTGTTGCTGTTTTGCTAAATGCAGGTTTGTGCACTGATATTTTTGTGGTGTGCATGTGCAATTTTTCATGACTTTTAGGGACTCCAGCCGGCCTAGCATGAGCGGCTTATAGCGCGCGATATGATATGGTACGGCAAGTTGTCTTGCTTACCCCACTAAGGTGTAAGCAAGACGGCATGCCGTACCATATCATATCGCGCGTTATAAGCCGCTCATGCTAGGCCGGCTGGTGACAACTGATTTTATCGAATTCCAGGAAAGGTGACTGAGAAAAAGTATTTTCACATATAACATGACGCTTCTATAAAACTTCGAACATTGAAATAGTACTATCAAGGGTGATGCTGAAAAGAGGTCAAGGCATTATCTGTGAAACGGTAACGGTTTTACAGCCCCTGTGGTCTAGTGATTCACACTACCGTTTTCAGACCAAGAGGTTCCGGGTTCGATTCCCAGTGGGGATACATATTGTATTCGGTTTGGTTGGTGGTAGGACTTGTTCATTGTCGACCTGGCTAGCTACCACTATCTTATCTAAGTCTGACGCCATAACAACGATGTTTTCAGCATTGTTGTGTTCCGGCAGTTAAAGATAAGATAGCCAGTTCCTCAGTGATTGAGGATTCCAGGAGTAGTGCGCTTCCACCCTCAGCCTTATCATCACTTAACATCAGGTATGATGAAGGCTAAGTGCTACCCTGTTGTAAATATAAAAAAATTAATAATAAAAGGCTGTAATTAATGTGCGGCTGCATGCATGTGCACTTGCAGCGCCCAGTCGCGGCCACAATGCGGGCACCCGCGCGGAATGCGGCCGCCCCAGCGCCCGCCCCCGCCCAGCGCGTGGTCCGCGCGCTTTTTGTTTCCTCGATAATCGCAGATCGCTGGCGTTCCGGCCCCGCCGGGGCATGCTACGAGGGAATCTATGGTTTACCCTCTGACTTTCTGCCGACGGAAACGTAGAAAAGAGAAAAATGCCAGTAATCTATACTAATAAAAATTTCATTTTTATGACAAGCTGTTTTGCTGACTGTACTTTAATATTGTATTGTCATCTAAACCTGACCTGTATACAAAATTTCAGCTCCATCGGACACTGGGAAGTGGGTCAAATTAAGCTTGCAAGATTTGTCCCCCACTAACTAACAAACTAACTAACAATGGCAAGTTAATAATAAGTTTTTAGTAAAAATTTCATTTTTATGACAAGCTTTTTTGCTGACTGTACTTTAGTATTGTATTATCATCTGAACCAAACCTGTATACAAAATTTCAGCTTCATCGGACACTGGGAAGTGGGACAAATTAAGCTTGCAAGATTTGTCCCCCACTAACTAACATACTAACTAACTAACTAACTAACATGGCAAGTTAATAAAAAGCTTGTAAAAAGCTTGTAATTATAAAGAGGAAAGATTTGATTGTTTGTTTGTTTGCATCGAATAGGCTCCGAAAACACTGGACTGATTTAGAAAATTCTTTCACCATTAGAAAGCTACATTCTTCCCGAGTGACATAGGCTATATTTTATCCCGATATTCCCACGGGAACGGGTACCACGCGGGTGAAACCGCGAGGATCCGCTATCTATACTAATATTATAAAGAGGAAAGATTTGATTGTTTGTTTGTTTGCATCGAATAGGCTCCGAAACTACTGGACCGATTTCAAAAATTCTTTCACCATTAGAAAGCTACATTCTTCCCGAGTGACATAGGCTATATTTCATCCCGATACTCCCAGGAGACGGGTACCACGCGATAAAACCGCGAGGATCCGCTAGTATGTCAATATACCGATGTGGTGTTTTATTAACTCGGAGATTACGGAAGGTTAAAACAGTTGACATTGGATTGGATCTATCATATCACGCGCCAGCTGTGACCAGCGCCATTGCACCGTATAAACACCGTAAGTACAACGTTATGGACCATTTCGCATGGCTCTTTATGGCGCGAGCTTCCCGCGTTAAGGTTTATCTGAAATTGCGTCGTGAAGATAATATAACTTCGATTGAAGTTAAGGTACTGGGAACGACACCTTTTATGTTTATGAAGAACTAGCTTTCCGCCTGCGGCTTCGCCCGCGTGAACTACACGACGTTATCCCACGGGAATGTGATATTTTTCCGGGATAAAAAGTAGCCTATGTTCCTCTTCAGGCTACAAAGTATCTATGTCCCAAATTTCAGCCAAATCCGTTCAGCCGTTATGGCGTGATTGAGTAACAAACATCCAAACATCTAAACATCCAAACATCTAAACTTTCACATTTATAATATTAGTAGGATAGAACATAAGTCGAGGCTACTTCTACTCGTATGTCTAATCTAACAGCAAAACTGTTAATCAACAATTAACAACGTTTGCTGGTTGTCAAAAATAGTGTCTAATTGGTTAATTAATTTTGTACAATTAGGCAATTATTTAGCCATCAGTCACATTATTTACGTAATTAAACAGGTCAACCGGAACATAGTGTCCTAACCATTAATTGTTTTGAGACTTTGCAATTTAAAGTCATTATATAAAATTGATTAGTGGAAAATCTATAGAAACATAAGAGTATCAAGACCAAATAAATAAATTCTATTCTATTTGCGAAAAGCTTATTCCTGTGAATTCTTAGCTACGTTACTTTACGAGCTTTTACAATATGTAACAACATAAATTAGCTAGATAACTAGGTTAGGTAGGTATGCTATTTATTTTTGCATTCACAAATTGTGTGCTTAATTAAACCTTACCTACTTAATAGTAGAAAAGTGCTACCCCGTTGTGGATAAAAAAAATAGAAGCAAACTTCGTATGTAGTAGTGATGCTAATCTTTATTTAAAGATTCCTTACTCCCGATATACCTACCTAGCCTGCTATCGGCCGCCCACGACTATAGGCATGAATATTTTCCAGATAACTACCTACCCCTTTAAACATTTATCCCCACTTCCACCTTCTTTAAAATTCACAGCTCGAGATAAGAATTAGCCTTTACCATTGTTCAGTCGTCTTCGATTATCGCAATCCAATAAGTAGACAGAGATTAACGAGTCCGAACAACAAACTTAAGTGTAAACTTCATTTTTATCGTAATAGTTCTACGTAAGTATAGATTTAAATATGGCAAAACTTTAAATAGTAGTAATCGGTTGGATTGGACTAGTAAGTAATCCAAATAGCAGGAGGTAGCGATATTATGTCAACGGGCTACGTCACTTACACACAGGTTGGCTGAGACCGCTGGTTCTCCTGGTGTTTGTCCACCCGGCCCGCCAGAAGCGGCCCTCGCTGCGTCGACGGCAGGCAGTAGTGCTTGTACACGGTGCAAGTAGCTTGCACATGTTGAGGCATTTGCGCGGGTTATATGCATCGTAAACTTACCGTTCAAAAACATGTGCGGGTCTAGCGACTCGAGCATTGTACCAAAGTGACCCGCGCAAGCTCTGCGGCGCGCGAATCACTTGCGCATGTTACTTGAGCAGGTTCAACTCATAAAGCTACCGCTTGAATAGCATGCACATGTAGCTCTTGACCATGAGCAAATAACTTGTGCGTACTGCTTGCGCAAGTAGCCCAAGTATTTACTTGATCCAGTTATCCAGTGTACAAGTACAAGCGAGTAACTTGAACAAGTAGTTTGCTTATATTACTCACGCGTGTAACCAGCATATTTGCTAGTTCCAGCTACATGCACTGTGTAGGTACAAGCACACAGGTCACAGCAGACATATCAACTCGTAAACGTATCAACTCGAGCGGTTCAGTATTCTTTGTATGAAACCCCCTACTGCAACACACACTAATAGGAATCGTAACGTAATCGCCTCGCCTCGGGACCAGCTCACGAACCGCTCGGGTCGCTCAACTTGCTATCCCCGCGCTTACCGCTAGTCGTCCACGCGCTCACGTCTCTCCGTACCCGAGCTTACGGCTCTACGCACAATGGTCTGAAAATGAAAATGAACTAAGTAACCACATTTCAAAAAATCAGACTTAAATTCCGAGATTTGATCCCATGTCCACCTTTTTTCGATATGGAACCACTGTGAGGCGTAAGCGCGGCGTCGCCTAGCCTAGTTAGGTTGACGCCTGGTTGACGGCGAGGAGAAAGGCGATACGGTGTCGATCCCTTTCCGAGTTGATGTATCTGCTGTGACCTTAAGCAAGCGTGCGCTCGCCAAACATACCTGGCGCTCGCCCCCGCGCGCCCGGAGCTGTTTGTGTTGCTTTACTACTCGTAGCCTTACTCCTGGGTCCTGGCGGTCATAACGTATTCATTAGCAAAGCTCCGGCCTAAGGTAATAAACAGTTCGCAACACTACGTCTTAAATCGTGTAATCAAATAAAACGATGGAAAGTATTCTCGAATATGAAATGTAGGTACTTTTACTTTCTATTTGCAAGTCTCTTGCTCCGTACGCGCCACTTAGGAACGCCTTTGTAGTTTGCTATCTCAGTGAGTGGGTGGTCCGATACGAAATAACATTATGAGAACATTTTCAATGCAATTACAACTTCTGTTTCTTAATATGAGATAAGAACCCCAGAAAACGTAAATAACCATGACGTAGCATAGTAATGGTTTAGGTGTTTATCTTATTTTCCTACTTTCGTAGAATGTACTGTATTTAGTATTGTAGGCTTCACCAAGGTCCGCATTTAAACAGCTGAGGAACGAACAGGAAAGATCTGCTTTTTCTCATTAGTTAGATTCTATCGATATTTTCTGTCCCTAATGCTGGGGCCACGCTATGGGGATATGCCGATGTTCATCTTCGCTTGAATTGTCGCGAGAATTGTTGCTTTAAATTTATCGCCATAGTGTGGCCGCTCGATCGCAAAAATTCTCGCGATAATCGCCACTCGTGCTATCGACATAAGGCATACGGTGTACTAAATGCCGTAGTAAAATTATCGTTTTAATTATCACGATATTATCGCGATAACGTGGCTACACTGTGTTGGAATTTGGCATATCCCGATGCCTATTGGCGTATTTCCATAGTGTGGCCGCTGCATAACTGATTCTTAGCTTCGTTAGTTGCTACCTATACAGTGCCACAACCTTTTCTGTTCCGGTGACAGCGGAGTCCGCTACGTACGGTTTTCTTTTTTTGTAACAATTTAACCGGCCCTGACTTCTAAGAACTTCAGCCGCTAACAGCGCTATGGTTGGACATCAACTTGACAGCAAAATGACATTAAAAAAAACACGCTAGTTTCACATTTTGGCCACCGGCACAGCAAAGTTTGTGGCACTGTACGTTTGCTGATATGTGAAAATATTGTGACATTTGGCAATATTTGATGACGTCACATACTCACAGTACGTTGTACATTCGAGTGAAACTGTTACACTTGTGTTGTGATTTTCGCATTAACGGAATCCGATCCGGCTGCGCTGCGACTGCGACCGCAGCCGCGTGGGCGCAGGCCGAGGGGCGCGGGCCGGGGGACGCGGGCGGGCCGAGGACAGGTGCAGTGTACAGTGGCACAGTCAAGGCCGCCCGACTAATGCCAAGGGCTGGCCACAAGCTAAGACTATTGTTCTGTAAAAGCACTGCTGTAAGCACATGCTAATTATTACGGTCATGCAATCCATATTAATATCACAGTGACTCTCGTACAAGTATTATTACTTCGTTGTTACGTTTTCGATGAACCTAATCGCGTATAAACAAGTATAAAGCGTACATTAGACGGTCATGCAACCATCAGTCAATTCCATCACTCATGATGACTATCTAACCAATCGGTATAGATAGAGAAACTTCGGCAGCGCTATGAATGGTTCATTTTGATTGGCTACAATAATCTTGACTGATAGCAAACTGACAGCAAAACCTATCGTCTAATGGCTCGCTAAGGACCACGAACGAGTATTGAGCAGCCTGCCGTTTGCTGCGAGCTGCAAACCGTGCTCATTGAGACGTGAACAATGTAAAAAACGCATCCAGGGTCCGTTGAATGTTTAGTAACAGTATCACAGTAAGTAGTGATTTAATTTCGGGTGTAGGTGAAATAAGACAATACTAGTTTAATATTAGAAAACAAGGTACTTTACCTTTATTTGCAAGTTCAGGACGAAGTTAGCCACACCATTGGGAATCGAACTACAAAGTTAAAGCTAAGTGATAGATTATCTTTTAGCAGGTGTGTTCGACATTCCCACCGGACGTATATGATAGGCATATTGAACGCAGCTTTGACAGAAAGCTTTCTCATGGTGTCCCGGTGGATCGTTTGAGGTCCCAAAACAGAGGGAATGTAACATTGTCGTTGCAATATACTCTACGTTATATTTTTATGCTATGCAGCATTTTAGAACCTTTTTGGTGGATTTAAAAAGTATAAGTTCTGGGTGCCTACCATCAACTTTAAGACAGCGATTCAAAAATAGCGCGATGCAGAATAGGTTCCTAAAATGAATTGCTTTCTTTCATACTACGACCTTCTGAAAACTGGATCGCAAATGAATTGCTAAATGTGAATGACCGAACGATTTGTGTCCTTATTTCTTCTACCCGTCTGTTTCACTCGATTCTGTCATGCCCGGAGAGTGAGAGGGACGGGTATAACCTGCAGGTGTCATGTCAGCTTGGCTGAGTTATAAGTCAAATAAGAGATCTGACAGCTTAGCGGCTGTGAAATGTCATTGAATGATCACTGAATCGCTGTCATTGATATTAAGCTGTCGTGGTACGAATAAGCGAAGCAGATCAGTTTAGGTCCTAAACGCAATAAGAGTTGATGGTAGGCACCCTGTTCTGAAAATCCATAATTTGAATTTTACGAAGGTTGTCATGGACATCTGTTTGTGTTTACAAACATTCTTTCAATTCAATTAATAATATACAAATATTATTATTCAATTATTATTTTTTCAATGTAACAATAATTTTTTTCTCAACAATTTATAAACATATCTTTTGGCAAATCACGCTGTACTTTTTATACAATGTAATGACCTTAAATACCGTGTTTTAAAGCAAATAAATATTTTCTATTCTATTCTATTCCATTCAAAATTCTTTATGTGGTGAACATCTAATTTAAATTTTTATCTTATTATTTATACGTATGGTGCTGTGAAACATTTTTATAATACGAATACCTGCATCCTTGTACAGGTTTTTATTTGGTATTTCAATAAACATTATTACTGTGGAATCCCTAAATTTTTCTTGGGAAGTTAAACTAAGTATACCGTCACGTGTGATATTCTTGGATACCATGGTGATGGCTATACAGATACTGGGTATTAGTATAGGTATGTTTATTTTTTACCAATAATTGCCTTATTTTAGTCTGTAGCGAGATTGTAGCTGTCCCGCGACGTCACCGCTCGGCGGCGGGTGGCGCCAGGACGATACGAACCGTTTCCGGGTCACATCATTCTATTTTAGAACAGACGCTATTAAAACTGCTGCTAAAAATAGATTGACTACTTACTAAAGTATTTGCAATATCGGGGAAAGCATCCGTTTAAAGGAAAAATTTCACTATGCGACCCAGCGTAATAACGCTTACTACATTTTATTATTAAATACTTACGGAAATCCATACTAATATTATAAATGTGAAAGTGTGTTTGTTTGTTTGTTTATTTGTTTGTTTGTTTGTTTGTTTGTCCTTCTTTCACGTCAAAACGGAGCAACGGATCGACGTGATATTTGGTAAGGGGGTCGTTTGGGAGCTGGAGAATAACATAGGCTACTTATTATTCGGGAAAATTGAGTAACAATTGTAATTTTCTATGAAAAATCGTTTAACTGTCGGACCTTCGATACAAAACTGTCATTTCTTCCATTACCGTTTCCAAAGAGTATGTAATCACTGACGTCTGCGCGGTCAAAATCGAATACTAATCTTTTCCATAAGCTTAGAATAAAAAAATGTACTGTAACTAGCGCCAAAAATGCCCCAGTCGCGCATGCGCGCAGAGCTGACACTCACTCTACTTCACAGAGTAATTTTTTATATGTAGGAAATAGAGACCAATCTTGGGCCCCTTTATTGGTAGTGTATAACTAGCGCTATCTGTTGTCTGGTCAAGGCAACTTTTGGTTTATAAAACTATAATTTATATGGCAAAACATCGTTTGCCGGGTCAGCTAGTTGAAATATATTTTGCAAAAACTTGCACTAAACAAAGACTCAAACAAAATATTGTCATATGACGTAGCACAGGCCAAAATCATGAAATAGTGGAGTACCAACCTTGAAAAATAAAACTTTGTTTTTTAATGAAGCACTACAAATTGCCTAACTTTTTAAGTTTATTGCATTTTATTCCAAACTATAGCGGCCGCCCGCTGTTTCACCCGCGTGGTTGTCGTTCCCGTGGGAATATCGGGATAAAAAGTAGCCTAAGTTACTCCTTATTACATCAGCTACCTGCCAGTGAAAGTCCCGTCAAAATCGGTCCAGCCGTTTCAGAGATTAGCTGGAACAAACAGACAGACAAACAGACAGACAGACAGACAAACAGACAAAAATTGTAAAAAAAAATATTTTGGTATATGTACCGTATATATAATCATATGCATGTAGTAAAAAGCTGTTATTTTAATATTAAAATTCAAAAAAATTCAAAATTCAATATCGTTTATTCAATTTAGGTTTGTTTAACAACACTTATGAACGTCAATGAAGCTACGCCATCGGTTTGCAAATCCTACGGCAGGAGACCTTGTAGCGAGAAGAACCGGCAAGAAACTCGCCAAGGACAATTTTTTTCTCCCTGTTTAAACTTATACAGAGTCGTCAAATTTGAAAAGTGACCTTCACATAATAGTAAGGTTACTTTCCATCACAATACAGAATACCGCTTAAATTAAGTACAAATTTTGCTTATTACCTAAAACAGTAAACAATTTTCAACTAAACAAGGAATCAAATAGTTTAATGGACACACTAATCTTAATCTTATTCACATTGTATTATAGGATTCATGAAAAGGAAACTGCAAGCTGCGCTGTAGGTATATTCAAATTTATAAGTATTAACAAATAAAAGGAATTTTTGAATAAATTGAACAATTATTAGAAAAATCGCTGTTACTGTAAGACACGGATACCAAAATTACTATGAGACACACCAGCTCGCTCATAAATCAATATAATACTATTATAAACCATATCCCGAACACCTTTAACACAAGTAGACATGAGCAGACCCACCCCATTACAAACAGACACTCCAATTTTATTTATTTGTATGTACCTATGTAGTATGTATTGTATAGATTAATTTTACTCTTTGCCAAAACTGTATCTTTACAATAGAGTAAACCCATATTATTTATTAAACATTACGTACCTACATGGATACACTATGATAGAATAATCTTGATACTTGTAGTAGCTATTGAAAATTTTAAGCTTATCAAATAAAGATGTAGGAAGATCCTAAGCCATTTTTTTTTCTCAAATTCTTTGTCTAAATAAATTGAAGACTGAAAAGCTCGTAGGTACGCATTTCGAATTAATTATTCAGATATAAAATCGTACGCGTAATCAAGCTCGTCACAAATAAATAATGCACGTTGCGCCACGATCGAGGCAGGTCACAATACGAACGATACTTGTTTATTTATAACTAGCTTTCCGCCCGCGGCTTCACCCGCGTGGACTACACGACGCTATCCCGCGGGAATGTAATATATTTCCGGGATAAAAAGCTAAGCTAAGCCTATGTTCCTCTCTAGGCTACAAAGTATCTGTGTTCCAAATTTCAGCCAAATCCGTTCAGCCGTTCTGGCGTGATTGAGTAACAAACATCCAAACATCTAAACATCCAAACATCTAAACTTTTATAACATGAGTAGGATGCCCGGGCTTCACCCGCGTCTAATGCCATTAATTAGCGCGCTTTTTGATATAATACGCAGGTGTAGTCGGGTTTTAGCGCACTAATTTAATACAATAAGCGCATGCCGTTATTAACGCCGTTATGCAACACGCAGGCGAAGCCCCAGCATCATGCTGCTACATTAGCGGGCTACGGTGAATCCGCTAATGTAGCCGGCCGGAGACATCTCGACAACGCGTAGTACATCGCGATAATACGATGTAAATATCTTTCTCTTTCTAACTATCCGGTGGTAGTGGCGTATGGAAAGTGATTCCGCCTAGTGTAGACAAGAACATCGCGTATGCCCGTCAACGACAATTTTAGCGCGCCAACGGCAACGCGACACCACGAGTTATAGTCCGCTAATGTAACCCCAGCATTACATCGCTCATTTATCGCCACCTCGCCTCGGTACAACTATGGCAGGAATTATTGTTATCTTTTTAAAGTCCAATGTTCATTTCTTTACTTATGTGTACTGTGGTTCATCTGTAGTAGCATTATAACATAGCAATGTGGTTTGCGTTTCTGATAATATCTGCAACCAATTTAAATCCAATGCCAAAGAAACTTCTTACTGATGACTGTACTTACTGGCTTAAAATCTTAATGAAACCAAATAAAAAAATCCTATAAATTTTAAAATGAGGTAATGCCCTAAGCCTCTTTTACAAGCTTTTATTTAACTTGCAGTGTATGTATGTATGTATAAGGTCCGTTCGGTTAGATAGTGTCGGTACACCCGCACGACATTGCGGCACTTACTATAAAATTCAGATATAAAATAATACACTTAAGTTTGATACCAAAGTCAATTTTTATTACTCATCATTGCTCGAATTGTCACAAGTCACAACCGTCGTTACCACCTGTATTTAAAATAAACATAGATTATTAATTTAAGAAAATATAATTTAATAAATGCCGAATTCCAAAATCCAATTCCATTAGCGGGTGTACGCCGCACGCGGCTTCTTTTGTTTATGCGGCGGCATCCTTTGACAAGAAGCGGCACGTGCCAAGGCGGCGCGATAAAAGGGCGACACTATCTATGCGAATGGACTTTACATGTATGTCCGTTCGGGTCAAATCTTGCAAGCTTAATTTGGCCCACTTCCCATTGTCCGTTTGAGCTGAAATTTTGCACACCGGTTTGGTTTGGATGACAATACAATATAAAAGTACGGTGAGGAAAAAAGGTTGTGATAAAATGAAATTTTTACAAAAAACTTATTTAAATGCATTACAACGCACAGATTTAAGAAGTAACTACATATAAGTTTTTTATGATGTATTAGTGTCAGTTGGCGTTTATCGACTATCACAATAACAATAAACCTCTAATTAGTTATAATAGTTATCCGTTCGAAAACATTCCACAACGTAATGTGTTACGCGTCGGTGGCTGCGCACAGACAGTGGCGATGGCGGCGACTAATTGGTAAACATTTGTGCTGGAAGTAGGTAATCTAATCCGCGCAGTAAGTGCTGCTCAAATGGTCGCGCCGATAACGCTGCGCGCGCGCATATCGCTTCGGGGAAATCGGGAACAATAGCTTTTAAATTGGAATTTTTACACGTATTCGGGCCCGGTTGGGTAACTTGTTATGAGTATTTCGTCTATCTGACATTTTTCTATTTATTTACATATGTCTCGAATATGCTAAGGCTACTTTTGGAGTATTTCGGGTCTATTTTGTGAATGCTTTTATCCCCATACTGTTACACTACTAAAAGTAGAGGTACTAATCAATGCCTGTCGAAAGTGTGTAGATGTTTTGATGGGAAAATGACGAGGCGTGACCATATGAGTCGGCCGTGAGTGACGGCGCTAAGTGGACTGTCGTTGGACCTAAGGGGGTCACACGACGAAGGCTCGGTGCGAGTAACTGACCAATTTAGCACTTGTGCACAGGACAAACGCTTTCAGACTATGTTTCCTTTATTGAACTTTGCCTGGTGAGGTGACAAATATAACGGGTTGTTATTTTTTCACTTTGCCAAAACAATTTTGTGGAGCTATAACATAAGATCATATCATCAAAAGGTTATATAGTTATGGTCACAGTTGATTTACAATTATAATTTATTCCAGTCAATGAATTCCAAAAAATTCTCCAACAAAGCGCCGCCGCGGGCCGCGTTAGTCGACTTGTGCCAGAGAGTATCCCATTTCCGCCACCAATGCCCCCCGCTTTCTATGACTAAGGACATATAAATAAGCATTGATAAAACACAAGTAAATATAACAATTTTATTATCTAGTAGACATATAAACTCTAAATATTTTATTTCCTAATAAACCTCACAGCAACAATCTTAATAATTGCTTGAGAAAGTCAGTATAATATTACTTTCTCGCTGCAATCTCCGCTTTATTGAATTGAAGCTGCGAAAGTTCGAGCGATGATGCACGACACGAGACGAGGCGTCTTTACGGCGGGATTAATGGTTAGTTAGGCTCGATGTTTGTGTGTATGTGGGGCGGTCGCGTCGTAAACAAGCCGCATGTGGCTGCAACCCGAGCCAAGCCCGCGCACGTGCGCTCAACTCACGCGCATCCACCCGCCCCGCACATCGCACTATGTGATGTTGGTATAAACCAAACACAACGACAGACACAACACGACAACAAAACAAAACAAGTCACAATCCAAACGCGTCTTAAAACGAAAGTTCACAGAACAGTGCTTGTTATAAATCAGTTAATATTTTCTAGAAACTGAATCAGGAATGTGACAAGGACAAAGAGAAAGAACCGAGTCCAACTCGTCTCGATTGACGGAATGCAGTCCCACAAGGCCGCGCTAGAGGTACCACTTCAATACCAGTAATAATTTTACTGAATAGGTACTTTGCATATTATTCATCTTTTCTACTAGTTATAGGTACTACTTACTACTTTATTAACGTATCGCGGTTTTACCCGCGTAGTACCCGTTGCCGCGGGAATATCGGGATAAAATATAACCTATATGTCACTCGGGAAGAATGTAGCTTTCTAATAGTCAAAGAATTTTCGAAATCGGCCCAGTAGTTTCGGAGCCTATTCGATGCAAAAAAACAAAAAACAATCAAATCTTTCCTCTTTATAATATTAGTATAGCTAGTATAGATGTTGGTCAAAGATATTATCACACATTGAGTCCGTAGGTATAAAGGGGACATGATGCAACAGAAATCTAAAATTGAAAATAAATTAATTTAAAGGATCGATTTTAACATATTTTTTTCAGATCGACATACAAAAGACATCAACGCGTAATCCAATATCACTAATTTTGATGGTTTTCCTTTACTTTGATTCAAAATCTGTGTTAGCAAACGCATTTGTTGTGTTTACTATTATTGGATGTTTGTTTATACATACGACGCAACTGCCAATGTGGTGTAGTTAGTAAACTAAATTATACGAGTAGAGTATCAGTGCCAGATAAATAGAGTATTATTAAGAAAAACCCGAACTGAATTAATTATTTGTAAATAATGTCAGTAAAGTGAACCACCGATATTTTAGTCAGCAATCAACGAACGCCGTGCTATCAACAGCAAACATCGCACCCCTATGCAATGGTGCACTGCACGTATTGTGTTGCGCCCTATCACAAAACGTGAACCATGCATAATGAATTAGAAAGAATTAAGAAGACTTCGCAGCGAAACCGGCAGGGCTTCTATTTAAACATCAAAGTCAATGTTTGTATCATTGATGTGGCCGATAAATTTATGTTCCCACTGTCTGCGTGACGCCACAGAGACACGACGGAGCCGACGCGTAGGTCATGACATGACGCTGCGTATGCGTTGTCAAACCGCGAATCACTTTCCAAAATCTTCATGTTAGTGTCGATATGACACGACTCTGCAGTGTCGGTCATGTTTTATATCACACTAACTTTCGGAATGTTTCTTAATATACTCGTATGGGAAAAACTGCATTCTTGGAGACGGAGAAATGGTTAACGCAAATTTGAGGTAAAAGTATAGTTGGAATGAGCGAAGGGCAGTGGTGTCGGCGCGCTCAATAAGCGATGTTCCTCGACGCTGGAAGGCGGCGCGATGCGACTTGATGCGACTCCACCACCTCTTCTCCTCTGACTAACCTAGCAGCCCAACCTCATATCCACATATAAAGGCAGTGAATGTCGAGAAATATAACCTAAAGGTACGAAAATAACCACAATAGGAGATTGTGATATCGCGCCTATTTCGAGGTAGAATCGTCAAATCTATAAAAATCTCTATCACAATGTTTGACATTCCAACAATAAACTGCTGGACCACGCAAGTTCCCGGGCTCAGAAGCTGTGCTCGTTAAAAACTCATCACACATTCTAATTAGTTTCTTCAACATAAACCGGAATTATTGGAATTAGTAATAACAATCAGTTCCCAGTAATCGGCAGGGCGCAACGGTAAAACCTTCATAGGAACTAGTCCCAACCTATAGGATAGCATCAATCAATATGGATGGGCATCTTTTTTCCCCGTTTAGTTAAATAAGGAATTTAAATGACGAACCGGTCGTACGAAACCGGCAAAAACTAGATTTCATAGCATTTACTAGTCCAGGTAATTACCTCCCGCGCCGTGCGGGCGGCGGGCGAGCGGCGTGTGAGCCCATAATAGACGTGCACAAAAACCTGGCATCCGCTGCGCGCGCGCAGGGCCCGGCCGGCCGCGGTAATGAGCGTGAACCCCGATAGCTATCGAGCTCCACCAACCTGCTATCGACCACGGCCGTGACGCAACCTTCCCACTGCACCATCCACACGTACGGCTAGATACGAATTATCAAATCAAAAGCAATCGCTTCAAAATGGCTGAGTCATCGCATCATTTCTTTTATACCCTTTAATTGCGATATCGAATTGATTCTTATGTCGACATTCACACAACAAATACTCGCTCTAAAATATGACAATGTGGTTGTAGTTAGTGTTGTTTGAGCTTGTATTGTTTGTTCGTTAATTGATGATTCAATCATCATGCGCAGGGCGGTCGTCGTAATAAAGTTGCGGGCCGGCTGCGGCCCCCCGAAACTCGACACCAGCGGGGCCAGGCGCCACCGCCCGCCTCGGAGGCCACCGCAGGCGAGGGGCCACCGCCTCTGCCGCCAGGGGAAGGATATTAGTTCTAAAAATTTAAATAAAAACAAAATAAAATTTGATTTTAAGTAATTGATTTGATTACACATGATATAATTCATGGCAATACCCAATTATACACTAAAGAGCTTATTACACTTGGCTAATTTCAGCATCTACTTAAGCATACATTGCTTGTTAACCGACTTCTAAATCAAAAAGGAGGAGGTTCTCTATTCGTCTGATGTATGTTTTTCTTCAAACGTTATTACATCAGGTTGGTTTCCAAGTTGGTCTCATTTTTTGAAATTTTGAAATCGGTTCAGTAGTTTTCAGGAAATCTTGAAAATACTGTCGTTTTCGTTACCACTTTATGTGAATTTAATACGTATCTTTAGGCATAACTCCTTTGTTTATAAACCGATTTAGATGATTCTTGTTTTGTTAAAAAGGGGATACCTCAAGGTATTTTAACCGACTTCGAAAAAGGAGGTTTTGAGTTTGATCACATACCTATTTACCAGAAAACACGTAAATTGCCTGCACGATGCACTAAAAAGAGTGAAATAAAAATTATTTTTATAAAAAATTAAAACCGCCTTCTAAAAAACCACATCAAAAAAGTAAGAAATAATTCCTCACCAAATAAATAACGTAAGTACTTTGAAGTCGGGCGGGTTTTAACAAAAACAACAAAACATTGTACATGTTTCACGCCCGACTTCAAAGTACTTACGTTATTTATTTGGTGAGGAATTATTTCTTACTTTTTTTATGTGGTTTTTTAGAAGGCGGTTTTTTTTATTGCATCACTTGCTACAAATGAGCTCGAAGAAAGCAATGTATGCTTAATTAGATGCTGAATTTAGCCAAGTGTAATAAGCCCTTTAGGTACACTTTGCCCTATCTACTTATCGTTCATCATTTGATATCAGCCGGGCAATATCCGTCTGGTGATTGCCGAGTTTATATTTTTATTATAAAGTAGGCAAGTAATAAGTTATTATTATAAAAGACGCATTATGTCTTACATTGTACACGATCAGCGTGCGGTTCCCGCACATGACAAATATTTCTGTGCGTGTGTGTGTAAATCTCCGAGTGTATGATGATGTTTTTGTGGCTAAATATAATTTTAAAGTTTTATATACACTACGACACAATGAGTGGAAAATTTTAAGAAATACTGCGCGTAAGTATGCACTCTGAGGGCCCGCTCCGAAACCGACCCACGGTAATCGACATAATTGACCTATTGCATAACTGGTTTTAAGTTGATAAAAATTAAAATATTTCCTTATTGATTATTTGGTGCACAAATATTACTATATCACCAAAATTATGTTACACTAGCCTTACTAGCGGCTTCGCCTACGTGGACTACACGACGGCCGGCCGACGTCATCCTGCGGGAGTGCGATATTATTCCGGAATAAAAAGTAGCCTGTCTAGCTCCCACACTATGTTCATGCCATATAAAAAGCTTGTAATAATATCAGTAATACTTTATTACTTGTCTCTGTACACTGTGATCTGTTTCCAAAACTAATAAAATATATTTTTATATGGTAGCTACGGATACCGTGATCAGTCGGTAAAAATATTAATATATTTTTTGTTGTAAATCGATCACGGTATCGGTGGATACAACTCGCCGTGATCAGTAGCCAATTCAATCTGATACCCGGATCCGTGGCTACAGACCCCAAAAATCACGTCCTTCCGTTGTGTTGCTCTGCTCCGATTTGAAGTGAAAGACGGATAAACGAACAAACAAACACCCTTTCACATTTTATAATATTAGTATGGATAGATACAGGTGATTAGATGCAGGTGTAAGTTGGTATATTTTTGGTAATTACTTAGCCTACTCTCAACTAATCTCAAGTGAGTGTACACAAGGATAATTTTTGTGGCGAAATCATAAACTACCTATTTACCAATCGATTAAATCTTACCTAAACTGGAAGATGAATCACCAACGAACAAAACAGTCATCGTACATCTAGTCCTGGATGTTATTTGAAATTAAAACGTTTAGTTTTTAATGTGTCAATAATAAAATGAATGAGTAATGGGTTTGATATTAAAGGCATGCCAATTACCAATCGGCCGCCGGCCATCGGCATCGGCCATCGCATACATAGGGGCGGCCGGGCCGCGCGGGGCGGGCGGCCCGCGATAAAAACACGTCTATTATTCTTCATTTCTTTAGTAACATTCATTTCTAATCATTGTGTACGTTCTGTGTAAAAGAAGTGTAGAGGAACTGAATTTCTTTAAAATGGAAGATGAAAAATAAAATTGATCGCATTATTGACAACAAATTGAGTTATTTTAGACAACAAATCAAAACATGGTAAACATCTCGCTTTTCGTAATATTTGCAGTATTTTGACATTCGACTAATAACGGTGCACAAAACATATTGACAACAGAACTGCTAGCTGTAAAATCATTTCATAATCATTTTAAAGTGGCTCGTTGATGTCCTTTGCATTAAAAAAATATTAGCATACGTAGCACATTAGCACAGCTGCCTAGTTTAACTGCACTTCTCAAACAGAGGCGCCTGCGTTGGCTAGGGTATGTGCACAGAATGGAACCCTTTCGACTACCCCGACGCGTCCTGCTAGGTGAAATTGCGAATGCAAAAAGAGACGTAGGGAGGCCAATGCTTCGCTTTAAAGAATGCGCCAAGCGCGACATGATCGCCTTTAAAATAGATCATCGGCACTGGGAGGGGATCGCAGATAAGCGATCCGAGTGGCGTAAGCGTGTTGCAGAGGGTCGGACGTTGTGCGACGAGACCTGGTTCAGTACACTGGCTGACAGGAGGGAGAAACGACACCAGGGCGGCGCAAATACATCAGCCGCAAACTTCCCCTGCCAGGCCTGCGGAAAAATCTGTCGCTCTCGCATCGGTTTATTTAGCCACCAAAAAAGTTGCCTCCGAGGCACTGAGTAGATCGTCTGCATTAGACGTAAAGGTCTATGTATGTATGTATGTATGTAGTTCTGTTTTCTTTAGTGGACATCGGCTGTTTAAGTTTTTAAAGATTGTTTATAGATTAAAGGACACAGCACATTACATCAACTCGGAAAGGGATCGACACCGTATCGCCTTCGCCTCGCTGTCAACCAGGCGTCAACGCAAGCACGTAACCAAACCGGATCAGCGTCGGTACGTCGGCTCGGCTACGGCTAGGCGACGCCGCGCTTACGGCTCGCCGCACAGTGGTTCCATATAAAAAAAAAAGAATGAGAGACAAAAATGATAAAAAAAAGACAATAAATTAAAAAAAAATGTCAAAAAAATGAGAAAAAAAATTATAAAAAAAAATTGATGTTCATTTTCGTTTTCAGACCACTGTGCGTAGAGCCGTAAGCTCGGGTACGGAGAGACGTGAGCGCGTGGACGACTAGCGGTAAGCGCGGGGATAGCAAGTTGAGCGACCCGCAAAGCGGTTCGTGAGCTGGTCTCGAGGCGAGGCGATTACGTTACGATTCCGATTAGTGTGCTTTGCAGTAGGGGGTTTCATACAAAGAATACTGAACCGCTCGAGTTGATACGTTTACGATCCCTTTCCGAGTTGATGTATGTGCTGTGACCTTATAAATGAGATTTATTATACGTATCCTTCTAATATTATAAAGTTTAAATGTTTGAATGTTTGGATGTTTGTTTGGAATTGAAAATTTGGAATACAGGACAATACTTTGTAGCCTGGAGCGAAACATAGGCTACTTTTTATCCCGGATAAATATCACTGTCCGCGGGATAAGGTCGCGTATATATTAATTAAATCGGGTCTAATAAGTACGTTTCTTGGTTGGACCAAAACAATAGTTTCTAATCCAATGTTTGGGTGAGTAAGAACCTACCCGTAGTAGATTAGGAGGGCGACAAGCGAGCTGCGGTTATCGGCCGGACGACCGAAGGCTCATTAGTGCGTCTCCGATCCGGCGCTATCAGCTGTCAGCGCGTGACGTCACCACCGGCGCCAGAGCAAACGTCGCGCTACTAAACTATCACCGAGTATAGTTTCAAAATGTGTTGTATCTACAATGAGTTCGAGCTAAGAAACAGATTACTACAAAATCCCAAAAGTATATATCCGCGGGTTCTTCCGGCTCGTTCCAAGAACGTGCGCCCACGCAAGGTCGCGCGGCACAAAATACACACGCATTGTTAGTCGTTTGGCGACACAGACGGACACACGGGCCGCGCCGCCTGCTATGCTTGCGAAATACTACAGAGAGGTAACAGCCGGACCCGGATGCCACCACCAAATGTGTCACGACGACATCTGTGCCGCTCGGTAACGTGTCATCTCAAAACGACCTTGACACAAAAATGCTCAGACCTTCCTGCTCAAAGCTGTAAATTCTTACATTTTCAATAACACTCATTGAAATTTCGCCACTTCTATGTCTTCTACTATCCATGACATTGTTTCCCACTTGTCAAATAAAGTCCTTTAAAAAGTAAACGTGCGCTTTTAAATGAAAAGAATATTTAAATAATAGTGTGTCATGGTCATCGTTTTGGAATTTCGCTTCTATTCTAAAATTATCTTAAATCTTATCTTTACGACAACAGATTACCAAGTAGTTACAATGTGTATGGTTACGGCTATTCAAATACGGTTGAATGTGAAAAGATAAATCCGTTGAATAACTAGTTATCTCTCGCATTTCACTTGTTTTGTGTCCGTTTTTACAGTGACTCATAGCAATTTAGAAGAAATACCAGAAAAATTTATCTGTTTTTTAATCCGGTGCGTGCGACTTTGCCTTGCCACATGCGTTTGCCTACCTGCTGCACGGAATGGGACGTTGCGCCATAAAGTAGCTGAGGGACGAACGCCCTGTATCGCTTGGGTTTGGGTGCTAGAGTCGGTCCCATCCACCCCGGTGGCGGGACCGTTGGGAAAAATAGTTTCATCCACCCCGGTGATTCGTGTCTTGGTGTTTAACGGGGTGGATGGCATTGACGAAGTTTCAGCGACCCCGGTACCTACTTCATTTAACGGGACGGATGGCACAGATCTTTAGGGTGGTATTCCACTTATCAAATATCTTTGTCCAATATAGGTACATTTGATCAAAGAAATTGGACGACTTCATAAATGGTTTCATTGATAAAGTTCTTTGGTTAAATGTACATTGGACAAAGATATTTGAAAAGTGGAATACCACCATAACACAACCATGGAAATAATAATACATACGTAGCGAAAAGGTAAAACATAAATATGAACGTATAAAATATTATTCACAAAGCCTAGATTATTATTATTATAGTCTATCTGTCGCTAGTTTAATAATAAAAAATGCTATTTGTGCTAAAAGTAGCAAACGAGGTCACAGTTATTGCTAACAACAAATGGCGACCAACAAACACGTAATAAATGTAAGTGGCGGAGCACACTGACACACGTACCACGTACCACAAACAGTGCGCGCGGGTCAACGCTCACCCGGCCGTGCGAGGCGCGTGAGTCACTGCGCCCGCGCAGCGCAGGTGGCAAGGCCGCGGAAGGCTGTTTGCAGCGACTACCTTTGATGCCACACAAGTCACACAACACAAATAATAATTAAAGTTGACATTTATGGACTAGCGATGTGGTTTGGTTTTGGAACATACGCGGTGCGAAGGCCGATCGGGAGTCGAACACACACCGCACGTACTGTATGTAGTCGACTTTGGCATTCCTCGGCACGAACGCGCGTATGTGCGCGCACGCACACGCCGCGCCGCGACCTCGCCGCGACCGGCTCCTGCGCCGATCGATGCTATTTGCAAGTGCAACCACTATGTCCACCGATGCATTGTACACTGCAAGTAGTATGTACAATATTTCATTGTTCAACTTTATCGTAAAGGAATTCTTGTTTCTGCACGATGTTAATCGTCACACGATATAGTCTGATCTAAAGATGAGATAATTGCGATACCTTTCGTCACTTCAATGCATTATCCTCGCAATACAATGGGGAGAAGAATGTGGCGACCGTGGGGCTCGGGCTTAGCACCCCCCGCGCTCCGCCTCCCTGCCTTTCCAGTGAAAGCTGCTCCTAACATTTCGTACACAATACATTACTTTCACACGCTAATATTGCTGCGTATGGACGAACATACTTGACTCACGTACGGTACGCAGCTGATCTAACTAACGCTTCTTATTTATTTTGTGTTGGTATTATTAGTGCATTTCTTTTATCTTCGAGTAGGCAAACAATGATAACCGGTTTGGTGGGGAATTAAAACAAATAATTTAAAGCGGATATAGAACTGTATAGTAGTTACCTAGCGAATACCTAGTACCTAGCGTTATGTGATGTCTGCGTGCGGCCCACATGCGCCCGCGCAATTATTGCCAATTGACCGCCAGCCATTTTAACAACACCACGAATCGCAACACGCTACATAAATTACACGTTCACTGTACAGAGAGCCGCTCAGTAAGATAATATTATAACAGAGGCAAAAGACGAATAATGTAGATAGCCACAAAACAGTTTGTCTTTCTGTAAATCGACAAGTTCAGAACGCTCGTGATTGTTTTTTGTGTGGCAGAGGGTCACGAGCCGGGACGTGCCGCGCCGCGCCATAGACACCGCGCTACACATAAAGCCAGCTAAACGTTTCAAATCATACAATCCCAAAGTGTGTCTTCGTCTGCAAATTAGAGGCAGTACTTGGTATTTGAGAAATAAACCGGAACAGCTAGGGCCGTGTTGTAAACCGGTATTGCAAGATATTAAGAAACTAGAGACTCGAGTGGCGCTGGTTGCGCAACAGTCGATGCGATCGGACGTGTCGCGCACTCGGCACGTACTTGTCGCGCTTTCTCCGTCGCCCGCGCGTTGCTCAACGCGGAGACGTCACCCGCTGAGCTGCGCCATCCAGCCAGTGTTATCAGCAGATGGGAATAGCAATAGTCTATTGTTGGAGGAGCGCTGGCGCGGGCGGGGCGGGTCAGAGTGCACGGCCGTGATAACCTCGCCCCTGCGCCGGCGCACGCCCTTTATCAGCGCATGCGTAATGAATGACTTGTTTATTACATGCTCGGAACACCTCGAATGCCAGGAATCTAATTATGTTGACACCGGAGCCGGCGTTGAATAACGTATCACGATTGATGAATGATTTATGACAGCATCGGTGTCCTTATATAGCCTTTGTTCGCTCGACGAGTGCTTATTAGATAATATCTCTTTTTACTCTATGAAATAATGTATGTGCCTTATGATAAATCAAATGCAAGTGAAACAATATTTTAAATGTTCAGTGAATTTCACTTTGGCGGTGTCGCGAGCAAACAAAAGATATAAACGCGCTACCGTCACTCACCGAGCGTTAGGGTCGGAATTTGTTTTGATCCGACTCTAACGACTAAACGATTTGTCATTTAGTTAGATATATTTTAGAACACAATTTATAGGTGTTTTTCAATAAAATGCAAACGATATTTTCAAAGTATATTTTCAACAGCCAATGAAACGGTCGTACGGGGCAAGAGAGTTTTTCACCCGCGCCACTCGTCGGGTTTAAAGTTTTAGATACAAACACATATCTATTATTCACAATAACATTCATAATCATATGCATATAACAATATACGCGTCGACTCTTCCATACGAAGGTACATCGTCGATTCTTAGTCACTACACTGAGCCTCTGTCATAATCCGAATACAAAAATAATACTGAACAATAAATACACTGTTTTCAAGTCTTTCGAGTTTAAAGCTTTCAGCACACTGTTTCCATGGGGATCTTGGGTGCGGTGGGAGCGGGGGCGGCGGAGGCGGGCGCGGGCGTGGTGTTGGTGAGCGACTCGCCCACCGAGGGCAGGTGCGTGGACGAGTGCGTGGCGCGCGCTTGGCGAGCGGGCGGGCGCGCGCGGCAGCGGCACCAGGCGCCCGCGCAGCGCCGCAGCGCCGCCAGCGCGTGCGGCTGGCACCCCACCACCAGGAAGATGAACACGCCCTGCAGCGCGTTCAGCAGGTCCGTCGCGTACCACACGTACTCCGGCCCGCCCGCCGCCCACGAGATCACGTCCGCGCCCCACGTCACGCCCATCACCACCACCAGCTTCGCGCACACGCGCCCCAGGGCTGCCCTGTGGACAAACGTACACTGTCAGCTATCTGATCAATACAAATACCTATAACGAGTTCTAAGGACCGACGCCTTTTTTACACAATGCCTTTCTAGGTTATTTTTAATACAAATTACAAACAGGGCCCCGATCGCGGTATTTCTATGACGCATAAGTCAAGTGTACAGTGCCACAAACTTTTCTGTTCCGGTGGTCAAAATGTGAAACTAACGTGTTTTTTTTAATATCATTCTGCTGTCAAGTTGATGTCCAACCAAAGCGCTGCTGGTGGCTGAAGTTCTTAGAAGTCAGGACCGGTTAAATTGCTACAAAAAAAGAAAAACGTACGTAGCGCCGCTGTCACCGGAACAGAAAAGGTTGTGGCACTGTACGTGCAGTTGACGTGCAAAACCGTTTTTGATAACGCGCGGCTTTGACAGTGCGACAACGTTTTCTGTTCCGGTGATAATCTTTGGAACTAAAACAGTATTCATACGACAATCTATTTTGACAGGTAATTTCGTATTGCAAGTGGTTCCTCTGTCACGGATGTCACCGGATCAGACAAGATTGTAGGACTATAGGTTTGAGGGACGTATGGCATTATGTCATTACGGCAATACGAAGTCATATGTCAAGACCCAAACGCGATGAAGACGCGCTGCATAGAATTACGGCGATTGGCCCGCAGCACGGGTAGCATGATGTACAGATCGACAATTTTTTCTGCTCCGGTGACAGCGGCGCTATGGTTGGGCAGCAACTTGACAGCAAAATTATATTAAAAAGAAAACACCTTAGTTCCAGTTTTGGGCACTAGAACAGAAAACATTGTCGCATTGTACTCGAGAAAGGTTTTTTCTATGTCGAAACGTCAAAAATTACATTTCACCGTAGACAAACCTATTATTCAGCTGTCAATTATAGACTTTTGAGGTAGACAAAAATCTTCTCAGGTTTGTCATGCTACGCGTGCTGGTGTCCATCACTCGCTCGACTCACCTCTCTGAAGTGGACTTGACTTCGTCGCGGCGCCAAAGGCCGCACGTGAGCTGGCGCGTGGTCGATATGAAGAGCGCGAGGTTGATGAAGAGCAGCACGCCGACGGGTCCGAAGAAGTAGACGAGGATCTCCATGTCGCCGTAGAACCAGCAGCGCTGCACGGCGAAGCGCGGGCGCAGGAAGGGCGCGGCGCCGGCGGGCATGTGGTCCAGCAGCGCGGCGGCGCCGGCCAGCGCCAGCGGCCCGCCCCACGCGTACAGCATGTACACTCGCAAGCGCCACGCCTCCTGCCCGCGCTCCAGGCTCGTCGGCCGGAAGTCCCTGCCGTAACCAACACCCTTTCACATAAGTCTTTTAACAGCGAGGAGGACCTATGGGTTCTATTCTAAGTGACGCTAATAGTGCAACCACACCGTTCAGCGGCATTGCCGGCGGCTTGACCATAAGCATAGCAACCAGAGAAGAAAGAGAAGCCGCCGGCATACGAAGCCGGCGGCCAGGCCAATGGTACGGCCGCCGGCACATACTACCGGACTGTGAGGATCCACTATAACAATGCCTATAACAGATTGGGAATATTGGGGCGCCTAAACGGTTTCACGGTGCAGCCAAAAGAAATCCTCTATTAATTACATAATTAAAACACTCTCATCCTACTAATATTATAAATGCGAAAGTTTTTATGTAGGAATGCATGGATGTTTGTTACTCTAAAATATCTATTTTTCTTTAGAATTATGTTTAAACATATTATAATAAAAATTAACTTAGAATGTGTTATTGAAATTATAGCGTTTCATTTTGGTTTCGTTTTGGCATTTATTGTCAAAAATTAGTGCGATTAGAGCGCAAATCCTATATAGAACATGTTGGATTAGTTCGATGTGATCAACAGATTTTATTATTGGAATTACAGTATTCTCATATCGAACTCCGATCATGTTTCAATTGAAAGATATCATCTTTATACATTTATTAAAACAATCAATGAAAATTAATCAGATTGAAACAATCTCCGCAAGACAAAGGGACGGGATATTCTAAATGACATCATGCAATAGAAACCGTCTTGCTATCGTGATAAACAAAACTTTACTTTAAATGCCTATTTAAATAAAAAAAATATAAGTAGCTACTTTCCAAACAAAGGTAATGATGACACAATGTTTTGAAACTGGGTAAATCGTAGCTCTTACTGTTATGATCCGATGCTGACTCAAACTTGGACATCGTCGCGCATAATTTAGTAGGTTACAAATGTTACACAATTTCTTATTTACGCAAATCTTCACGTTTACAAGGCTTGCATATAATTATTGAAAGCACGTAAGGTTTGTCAATGATTCTATAAAGAAAAAGTAAGATACAACGTGTAGTTGAAAGTAAAAAATGGCACACAGCCTCAAGTTCTGAATGGATAAATTATCACGACTTACGAGATGAGTATTGTGGCCGGCAGACGGCCTACCGCCTGATCGCCACAATAAAATGTATGTCAAATTTCTACTGATAATTATTGAGTATTCACCTTGTCATTTTCCCGAGTTTATACTGTGTATAAACTAGCAACCACCCGCGACTTCCGACATCCGAATGAAATCATTTGAGTCACTAATTAATTTGCATGTAAGTTTCATATTAGTTTAGGGATTATATTTTAAGAAATGTATTCTTAACAGATGGTGAACGTTGCAATAACTATCGAATGGTATGCCAAGTACAACCCAGCGGGTTTCGAGATAGGCGATCTAGATTCATTCAGTCTCCCTCCGCACCTTATTATTTTGTAAGTATAGTATAACGTGACGTTTTCCTAAGTGCATTCCAAAATCCTACTAGTTTTACTTTATTTCCTACTTTATTATTATAACCTACTATAATAATATTATAAAATGTGAAAGTTAAGATGTTTGGATGTTTGTATGTTTGTTACTTAATCACGCCAAAACGGCTGAACGGATTTGGCTGAAATTTAGGACATAGATACTTTGTAGCTTGGAGAGGAACATAGGCTACTTTTTATCCCGGAAAAGTATCACATTCCCGCGGGATAACGTCGTGTAGTCCACGCGGGCGAAGCCGCGGTTGAAAAGCTAGTGGTTTATAAAACGATACTGTCTTCGTCTGAAACGCTTTTAAGAAATTAAAATCACTTTTAACTGCTGGATTTATTTAAAAAAAGACACCTACAGTGCAATAATGTCACTGAGTGAGATACCGAGTTTCAAAAGCGCGTAAATATCATTCATTATTTCTTTGAAACATACTAATTAAATACCATAATGATTAATTACACGCATCGATATCAGGTTTGATGCAATTAATACAAATATCGGTTGGTAATTTTCATCAATGAAAGTGACAAGAGTTGAAGAGAAGGAAGGACATAAGTACTAAAAGTTTTTCTTTTGAAGTTTGGAAAAAAAAATGGTAAACTATTTACAAGTATTTCAAATCTATTTGAATACAGAGTTTTTGACTTTGACTTTTGACTTTGTGATTGAATAAAATGAATCTTTTGCGCGTACGTACCTACTACATTCTAATGCATTAAATTTATTACATTGAAGTTTATAACAAAATACGGATTACAATACGTTTCGGTGTTAGGGTAACTTTTCAATAAGACTCCACTGTACGAAATAATACAGGTAGAAAGACCCAGCCCTAGACGAGTGTATTGTCGGTTCTTCGCGTTGCACGAGACGGTATTCTGCGTGCGAACATTGAGTTATAATGTCGTGCGAACCTTACCCGCAGCCACCGTTTTCTAACTCAATGCCCGTAGCACGGAAACTGGCGCCATGGTAATCGTAATAATAAACTATAATAGGTAGGGCAGAAGCCCCGGTTTTGGCCACTTTTTGCTACAAAAATTTTCTAAACAACAATTCGCCATTTTTACTAAAGGCAATTAAAATATGGTATTTTAAGGTAATAATAACAATCGTTAGAATTCCATAAGTCATGATTTTTTAACATTAAATCCCATTTTCTGTTTTAAAAAAGTTTTGTATGAAAAATTTAAGAAATTTGTTATGGATGAAATATTTTATAAACCTTTGTTTTTTACAATTAAAATGTTTGAAAAATTGCATTGTGAATGCATAAAAGTAAAAATTTAAATTAAAATGTTGTTTTGCAATTGATTGGTTTCTAGCGCATTAAAATATATTGATTGAACCTGGGTTTGGTTTTGATTTTTCGCTATACTTACAAAAGTTTAACTATCAATAAGTGGCCAAAACCAGTACATTTGGCACCACTCACACATTTGGTGGAATATACAAAAAACTATTTTACTCTTTTAAATTTGAAAAATGTACCTTTAAAGGTAGATAAATTATCTATAATTTAAGATATAATTTGTCTCTTAAATACCTAAGACCGTTTAGTACATAGTGCTTAAAAGTAAAAAAATCCTTAAAGTGGCTACAAAGGGTACCTCTGCCCTACTATCCATTGATGTAAATATACGTATCCGTCTAAATAGCTTTCCAATTACCGCATTGTACGTGACCTTTTTTAATGATATAATGGCTATAATATATGCTATCCTTAAAAGATAGACATATGCTATCGCGGACTTTTATGCTATCCTTGATAGACATGCTTTCGCGCACTTTTTAGTAGATCTTAAGAAGAAGAATATCTTGCGGTCTAAGGGCGTTTGCACTACCAATGAATTTTACCGATCCGGAAAAAAACGGATGCTTGTTTTTTAATAGGTAATCATTTATAATAGTAATTAATTAAATACAAGCATCCGTTTTTTTCCGGATCGGTAAAATTCAGTGGTAGTGCACAAACGCCCTAACTATCCGTAAATAGCTACCAAAATGCCGCTGTCAATTAGCTACCAAAACGCTGTTTTGGTTTTCTTACAATT
This sequence comes from Crambus lathoniellus, assembly GCA_949710035.1. Taxonomy (NCBI): domain Eukaryota; kingdom Metazoa; phylum Arthropoda; class Insecta; order Lepidoptera; family Crambidae; genus Crambus; species Crambus lathoniellus. Next base: position 208,560 of record OX453301.1, on the reverse strand, counting down.
TAATACGATCACGATAACAATGTCCTGTATACGGGACACCTTGTGATGATAATGATGATGATCTTGATAGAAAACTTGATTAACTGGTAACTGATTATTTATATAAACCAAGGTATAAAATTAATATGTAGGTACTAGCTAGGAGCACGTAATAACAGGAACTGAGGTTAATCAGGTTAAATATTAAATTCATTGACAATGCAAAATAAATACTATAATTACCTATATGGTATCAGCATTTATAAAATGCTGATATGGAAAATGTGCGATGCTTATATCGTACAACTAGCGGCCGCCCGCGGTTTCACCCGCGTGGTTCCCGTTCCCGTGGGAATAATGGGATAAAAAATACATATAAACCTTCCTCTTGAATCACTCTATCTATTAAAAAAAACGCATCAAAATCCGTTGCGTAGTTTCAAAGATTTAAGCATACAAAGGGACATAGGGACAGAGAAAGCGACTTTGTTTTATACTATGTAGTTAATGGGATAAAAAATACATATAAACCTTCCTCTTGAATCACTCTATCTATTAAAAAAAAACGCATCAAAATCCGTTGCGTAGTTTCAAAGATTTAAGCATACAAAGGGACATAGGGACAGAGAAAGCGACTTTGTTTTATACTATGTAGTGATACGGTATTTTACTGATTTTTTTTTATTTCTTTAAAATGTTTTTCGAAATATTAGCTACACAAAACAAGTTTTCATTTTGAATTATCTTGAGTATTTTCAAAGATATAGGACTTCAAACTTTATAATTAGACAAGGACAGGACGCTATCTTAGTGACGTCAGTGAGTTAGTAGCGTCATAGTCACGCCATAGAAGATTTCGTTTTAGAAAGAGACAGCTATAGTCAAAATCAAACAGACTATAATTCTTTTATTATAAAACAGATTCAAATTATTTTTTCATATTTGGTATTCTTAATTGCAATATTTTTTAACGTCATCATTAAATATCTACATTTCAACAACAGTAAAATACCCTATTACGTATTTCATGCTAGGGTAGGGCGGAAGCCCCGGTTTTGACCACTCTTTAGCGATATTTTTTCCAATAGCAATCAAAAGAAGGGATTTGATTTTAAGGTAATAATAATAATAGTTAAAATCTCATAGGTGATTCGGTTTTTTAATAAACGCCATTAAAATTTCCTATAATAATTTTTTTGGTAGGTATAAAGATTTAAGACATTGTTAAGGATGAAAGTAATTATTATTACCTTTGTTTTTTACAATTAAATTATGATTTGCAATTGATAAATTTCTAGCACATTAAAATATATTGATTTTAACTGGATTTGGTTTTGATTTTTCGCTATAAGTACTTACAAAAGTTCGGAAATCAATATGTTGCCAAAACCGGGACATTTGAATCTATTTTATTTTGGAAGATTAAGATACCTACCTTTAAAGGTATATAAATTATTTATTATTTAAGATATAATTTTAGTATTTCTAATTTTAGCTTAAAATTTAAAAAATCCTTAAAGTGGCCTAAAAGGGGGCAGGGAGACCCCTCTTAGGCCACTTTAAGGAATTTTTAAACTTTACCCTACGTAGCTTATTTGACATTCACAAGTGCTTGTTAAAACATAGATTGAATAAACATGTATTTAGTAAACAATTTTTGTTCTTCTATACTAATATTATAAAGAGGAAAGATTTGATTGTTTGTTTGTTTGTTTGTTTGCATCGAATAGGCTCCGAAACTACTGGACCGATTTAGAAAATTCTTTGACCATTAGAAAGCTGCATTCTTTCAGACTGACATAGGCTATATTTTATCCCGATATTCCCACGGGAACGGGCACCACGCGGGTGAAACCGCGAGGAACCGCTAGTATTCTATATATCTTATGAGTATCACACATTCACATTTTAGGACTTTATGTAATTTAGTTTTTTTATGGCCAGAAACGTTTCCGCGACTTGCATTGCATTTGCTTTGCATAACATTAGTATTTAACGATTTTTGATATTATCAAGAACGCATGAAATTATTGTTAATTTTGAGCTAAGCTTATCTTTTTTGATATTATCAAGAACGCATGAACCCATGTTAATTTTGATCTAAGCTTATCTTTGATCTAATGTATCCAATGATCAGGGCACGCTGAAGCAAGTTGTGGATTGGGAAAGTCATTGTGGCCGCAAAGTTAAATACCAACTAACCGAAGAGATCAACCGCTATTTAAAAATCATTACGACGACACGATACATTAAGAAAAATTATCAGTATTTCACGGTCATCTTTAAAAAAGCTTAAGAATTTGTCATTTTGTGTCTTGTTTATTGATTTTGCCGAAGTGAATAAGGTGATGGTAGATAGGCAGCACTCTCAAATGATATAACGAGCAGTAATGAAAGATGCTTTATGTTTAAATGATATGAGTAGATACTCACCGGAAAGTCCACCATATGTTGAAGCACATCGTGTTCAGCCAAAAGAATGCCGACAGAAACAGGAAGTGCATACAGACAGCTGCACATCAGGACATGTAACAAACGGCACTGTTAGCGAATCACTCGGTGCACTCCGTATTCTAACACAGGTGCGGAAAGGGCAGCTCACCGAGCACTCGGCACAGCGTCGGCGGCACCTGGTCGCCCGCCAGCTGCGTGGCGGCCAGCAACACGTCCCCCAGCATCAGCGCCGCCACGTAGTGCGTCTGGCAGCGCCAGTGCAGCGCGTGGTGCGCCGCCGGCAGCGCGAACCCGGCCGCCAGCGTGGCCGCCAGGAACGCCGCGCCCACCGCCAGCCCCGCGCCGTACAGCGCGTGCCGCAGCGTCTGGCGCGGGCGCTGCGAGCGCGCCTCCGCCTCGCAGGCCAGCACGTGCGCGCCCGACTCGCCCGCCACCGCGTCCGCGCACCACGCGCCGCCCGCCAGCCGCTCGCCGCCCGCGCCCGCCAGCACCAGCGCGCCGCCCGCGCCCAGCGCCGCGCCGCGCAGCGCGCCCGTCACCGCGTACCGCGAGCCGCCCGCGCACGCCGGCCACCCGCCGCCCACCACGCTGCCGTTGGCGAGCGCCTGCAGCTCCGCGAGCGCGCCCGCCGCCCGCTCCGCGTCCTCCACGCACCGCTGCCCGTCGAACGTGCTCTTCTCCGAGCAGCACTTGGACGGCGGCATGGGGTCGTCCTCGGCGCACACGAGGGCGACGTGGTAGTCGGCGCAGTATCTGTCCGGCGGCAGCAGCAGCACCCTATGAAGAAGCAGCGAGCCGTTGTTGGCGAGGAGCGCGTACGCGGCCTGATCGTCGTAGACGGCCCGCACTTCGTCACAGACCGGAACGGCCGCGTCCATCAGGCGCCAGTGGCCGGGAAGTTGCCCGCGCTTCAGGAAGCGGCCCCGCGACGGTGCGTACACGAGCGGGGCCCAGACGGCCGGCTCGGCGGCGGGCCGGCAGGCGGCGGCGGCGGCGGCCCGCGGCATCACCTCCGGGGGCAGCGCGGCGCGGCCCAGCTCCTGGCCGGCGGGGCAGCAGCGCGGCACCGCCGTGTCCGCCAGCCGCGCCGGGCCCGCGCCGCCCGCCGCCGCCCACCACAAGCTACACCATAACACAGCTATCGCGATCATCTCGCCGTTCACCGATCCCGATAACGGAACATTTTAAACACCACGTTCGTTTCTGTCATGTGTCATTTTTTATACTTGAATTTATTGATCACTGTTGTACACATATATTAGACCACCAAGATTCAAAGTGCGGGCACGTATCATTAACATGTTCACCGGTCAACGAAATAGGTACGAACACGTGCGTTGGGCTCGAGCGCGCAGCTAACGTAACCTTCCACTCCAACGGTCGGCGCAGCACTGGCGGTCCGCGGTGGCGGCCGACCGCGCCGAGTAGCGCCGCGCGAACAGCTGGCGCGCCGGCTGCGGGTGGTGGCATGGGAGACGAACCCTTCGGGCACACACGGTCATACAAAAAGCTGGCGAAACAGCCAACCAAGTTAGGGTTAGGGCCAGGCAGGCAGGCCGCACTTTGAAATCGCACAGCGCGGTTTTTATTTCCGAGGTTTAATTCTATTTTCTGGACAACACACCAAAATCTTAATTGATCTGATATTAAGGCGTAAGAGACGTATCACAAAAAAAATACACGATGGATTTGCTTCGCCCCTTACGGCCTGTGAAAAACAAAACCTAAATAGTTTTCCAGATAACACCAGAGAGGCTAAAAATTCATAAAGACATTGCCCAAAAAGCCCAGCGTCGATATAACTTGCTTGTTATCAACATTGCTCTAGGCATTATAAAAAACTAGCTGACCCGGCAAACGTTGTTTTGCCATAAATTATAGTGGACCCGGTAAACTTCGTATCACCAACATCTATTATAGATAGACAGACGAAAATAAATGATCGCGAAGAAGTTTTATACACTGCCTGCAACAAATGTCACTTATTAAAAAGTAGGTAATCCAAAGCGGCTAAAACGTCAGTGATTACAATACTCTTTGACATACCTCTTTGGAAGTGGCTATGGAAGAAATGACAGTTTTGTATAGTACGACAGTTTATCGATTTTCTATACAAAATCACCATTTTTATTTTATAATTTTCCGGAATAAAAAGTAGCCTATATTACTCTCCAGCTCCCAAACTATCCCCATACCAAAAATCGAGTCGATCCGTTGCTCCGTTTTGACGTGAAAGAAGGACAAACAAACAAACAAACAAACAAACAAACAAACAAACACACTTTCACATTTATAATATTAGTATGGATACCAGTATTACACACAATGTTACACAGGATTTGTGTGTTTAAATAAACGGGTTAGAAGAACGTAGCCTTCATAACACCCATATGAAGTGAAGACAAGGCTGAAAGGTGGAAGCGCACTACTCCCGTCACCCTCAACCACTCAGCAAATAGCTGTCATAACTCTAACTGTCGAATCGAAACAGTAATGGTGACAACATCGTTGTTATGGGGTCAGAGTTAGATAGGATGTGGTGGCTAGCCAGGCGGACATACGACAAGTCCTACCACAAATACTATGTACTCCAACTGGGAATTGAACCCGGAACCTCGGAGTCTGATATCGGCGGTGTACCACAGAGTTATGATGAGGAATAAGTAATTAATTTAATCGGTGATTTATTTTAATTTTTTTATTAGCTTGACGTACCACACACAACGGGGTAGCACTTAACCTTCATCTCATCACACCTGATGTTAAGGCGATACTCGGAAAAATTATGCCAAAGCGAGATACCAATGAGAAACCGACGCGCGCGGGAGCGAGACCGATTTTGCAAATTACGCAAAAAAAAAACAAAATCACTTCGTATTAAAAAACTATAGCGATTTTTATAAAAATGCTTCTATACGATCCTAAATATTATTGGTGTCCACTAATTAAACCAATTTTCAATAGTATATGTTACCCCATTTAAGAATAATCTTGATATTTCGTATTTTTAGAGGTATTTTCGAAAATAAAAAGTGTCGAAGCAAAATCATAAAATCGTGTTTCTAAAACTATACGATTCTAAATAAAGGTATGAAGAAATATATATCTTATTACCAGATTTATAACAACTCTAACCGTCCTATAGTTTTATATCAAAAAGTCCATACTTTTTCCGAGTAGCGCCTTAAGTGATGATAAGGCTGAAGGTGTAAGCGCACTACTCCCAGAATCCTCAATAACTGAGGAACTGGCTATCTTATCTCTAACTGCCGGAACACAGCAATGTTGAAAACATCGTTGTTATGGCGTAGTAGCTATCCAGGCGAACTTTGAACAGGGGGCCAAGTCTGCTAACGTTAAGTCACAATCGTGTCTCAATCGTGTTTTAATTGTAGTTCAGTTTGCTTTTTTCCACAATAGTTACAAGAAATATGTACTTTTTCACAATACTATTGATGGTCACACCATACACTACATTTACATCACATCATACTGTCATAATTCTTGTATTGTAACTAGTGTGTTTAAAAGCAATGCAACTGAACTACAATTGAAACAAGATTGAGACACGATTGTGACTTAACGTTAGCAGACTTGGCCCCCAGTTTGAACAAGCCCTACTCCCAACCAAACTGATTACAATATGTACCTACCCCCACTGAGAATCGTACCCGGGACCTCTGAGTCTGATAACGGTTATGTGTGTGTGTGTATGCATGTTATGTAACGTAATCTTTCAACGTTACATAATTTTCACCAATTTTTAGACGTCTGATTGGCTTGAAAATTTACTCAGAGGTCAAGTGCCGATGACAATACAATAATTTCATGTCCTGTTCCCTGATCCACTAACCTTCGGAAAAGCTCACGACAGCGGAATGTATGCACTGCCTCTGTCACTCGCTATAGAATAGACAAAGACAAAGCACAGAATTCGAATCCGATTCCGTTTCCGATGGTTTGTGAATCGCGGGGCTGACTAAGATCATCGGGATACAAAAATATGAAGAGCGGTTTCATCATTCTCATTACGCGCGCATCACAAAACAGCTCTTCATATTAATAAAATTATTCTATGTTCGCAAGGTTTTTCAGTAAGATTTCTACAGGTTCTTTACTTTCATTTTTAGACTTGGCAGAAAAAAATAGTTTAATAAACTAAAAAAAACAATTTTTAAAAGAAAACCAAACAAAAAGTAGAAAATAGTTTCAGAATCACTACATAGTATAAAACAAAGTCGCTTTCTCTGTCCCTATGTCCCTTTGTATGCTTAAATCTTTGAAACTACGCAACGGATTTTGATGCGTTTTTTTTAATAGATAGAGTGATTCAAGAGGAAGGTTTAAATGTACTTTTTATCCCGATATTCCCACGGGAACGGGAACCACGCGGGTGAAACCGCGGGCGGCCGCTAGTAACAAAATAAAACAATTATAGTAAAAAAGCGTACGATATTTTCATCATACCAATTGTGTAAATACGTAGCTACCCAAGCACCCCACGCTTTTGACTATAATTGAATTATTTTGTTTATCTTAAATTATTCTTGATTATTATTTTTTAAGCGTGCTTTTTGAAGTTTTTTATTTCAAATATGCACATCCTGTAGTTGACAAAGTTATTGATTAATTTTAATTAATGCGTAATTAATATTGTTTCATAATTCAATTAATTCCTCGATTAACCTAAAATTCCTATAGTGTGCAACCAATTATCATAATATTAGATTATCTTAGCACATCTTAGATTTCGGCGCGCACTAAAATAAATTAATTGAAATAAAACAACTTTAACTTTTTTAAATTACTTAAGTAGTGTACCTACTATAATACCCGTATGTATAAATAAATCAGGCAAAGTTGTTTATTTCAATAGATCATCTCAGGAGTAGAGGTACCTTACTTACCAAATCCAGACGCGACCAAATATAGAAAACAAGAGTAACGGGACTCAACGCGACATTTATTATGTAGTACCTACATATGTACCGGTACTTACCTACTTAGCCACTTAGGTACACAACTCTGTACACACCACTGCTTGTTTTTATGCCGATGATGCTGAATGCCATCGTTAGGGCCGGGGGATTTATCGGATTATGGTGGGTAGCATGTGGGCACCATCACCAATCGGTTTTTCAATGAGCGATTTTCTGAGAGGCCATTTAAAAAAAAAAAAGCTTCCAATTGCTTCACTAGATGGCGTTGAATAAGTATGTACATGTCTATGGTATATTTTGGTATTAAACAAATTTAAATTAATTACTTTTTAAAAACCCAAAGGAATCTAATAATATAATAAATAAGTACTACTGTGAGGAACAGAAACGAAATAGGTAAATTTAAAGATTTAGGTAAATAAATAACATCTGTCTGACGTTCCGTTTTACGTAAAAAAGTCGCGTCAAGGTAAAATTTATAACGTTCCGTTCCTTCTAACTGCATAGGTGGGACAGCGCCATCTAGTGACTGAGCTTTCAGAAAATCGCCCATTACGAAGACCTACTCAATTTAAGGTTAAGTAGCATCAGAAATTTTGCTCAGTGCCGCACTCCGAGAGGTCGATTAATTTTAACGGACACTGAAGTCTCTTGTTGTTACTTGATAAGTAGGTATGACCATCATTATCAGCGCATTATCGTCCACCGCTGGACATATACCTCTCCAAGTGCACGAGATCCACCACGATCCGCGGCTTTTTAACTTTGGGGAGGCCGGCATCAGCAGTCTTGTAAATATTACGAAAAACGGGATTTTTACCATGTTTTGATTGGTTGTCGAGTCCCCGATATCCTGGCCTGTGCAACTGCGCCGAAATATCGGGCACTCGACAACCAATCAAAACATGGTAAAAAATCCGTTTTTAACCGACTTCTAAATCAAAAAGGAGGAGGTTCTCTATTCGTCTGTATGTATGTTTTTTTTTTTTTTTTTCTGTATGTCCACCGATTACTCGAAGACGGCTGAACCGATTGAAATGGTTCAAACGTTATTACATCAGGTTGGTTTCCAAGTTGGTCCCATTTTTTGAAATTTTGAAATCGGTTTAGTAGTTTTCAGGAAATCTTGAAAATACTGTCGTTTTCGTTACCACTTTATGTGAATTTAATACGTATCTTTAGGCATAACTCCTTTGTTTATAAACCGATTTAGATGATTCTTGTTTTGTTAAAAAGGGGATACCTCAAGGTATTTTAACCGACTTCGAAAAAGGAGGTTTTGAGTTTGATCACATACCTATTTACCAGAAAACACGTAAATTGCCTGCACGATGCACTAAAAAGAGTGAAATAAAAATTATGTTTCCAAAAAAATAAAACCGCCTTCAAAAAACCACATCAAAAAAGTAAGAAATAATTCCTCACCAAATAAATAACGTAAGTACTTTGAAGTCGGGCGGGTTTTAACAAAAACAACAAAAAATTGTACATGTTTCACGCCCGACTTCAAAGTACTTACGTTATTTATTTGGTGAGGAATTATTTCTTACTTTTTTGATGTGGTTTTTTGAAGGCGGTTTTATTTTTTTGGAAAAATATTTTTTTCGTAATATTTACAGTGTTAATGACCATGAAAGTTTAAAAAGTTATCAGCAATCTTGTTGTGAATTTGATGTAAAATTCTGGTGGATTATGCTGTGCTGTTTGTAAATGTTTATTTTGGAATTAAATTAAGCATTCGAGGCACTTTATTTTACAGCCGTATCGAAAGTAGTGAATGTTGAGGGCCGACGAGTGGATTTTTAACTGAATAGTCGGCCGTTAGTTTTATTGAATAAAATTTTAATCTTAATGCTTTATATTTAAAAGGCATTAAGATTAACAATTCAAATTTAAGACAAAAAAAACTTTGGAATCATTTGCATCAGTCCTCTGTCCGATATGGAAGAACAAGTCAACAATGTAAGAGATGGCAGACTAGTGGAGAAATAAGGCCGACTACAGTAGGTACCCTACCATGAAGAACTATGGCTAGAGGCACAGCCATCTCTATCGTCTTCTACAAGCCATGCGCATAAAGTTGGCAACGTCTTTTTAAGTGAACCGATTTGACACCGTTTGCACCATTTGACAGGTAAACAGCGAGTAAACCTCGAGTAATGAATCCTATGGAGATGGCATATCTTCTATACATCTATACAAATAAATAAAATGTAACATATGTTTGTAACATTAAATAACCGCTTTTTACCACGTGCATATGACTAAATATACGATACATATACCAAAATGACATGTTTTTAAATTTTTGTCTGTCTGTCTGTTTGTTCCGGCTAATCTCTGAAACGGCTGGACCGATTTTGACGAACCGATTAATACGACAATTAGAAGTAGTTTAAAATTGAATTCTAAGATTTTCTTACATTGTGACTTAGATACTGGTGACGCCAATAAAAGAGTGGTAAAAAGCACTACAACTGAACTACAATTGAAACACTATTGAGACACGATTGTGACTTAACGTTAGCAGACTTGGCCACCTGTTTTATTGTTCAGACGTCCGCGTCGAATTTATTTTTGATATTTTTATAACATAGCTTAGCGACAGACATCTAGTGACAGAAAAATATAGTGAAACTTGTATTCATAATGCTGCGGCTACATTAGCGGCCGATAATTCGTGCGAGTTGTCGCGCTAAAATTATCGTTGTTCTTGTGAACCTGAAAATATTGTTAAATTAGTACTGAAATTGGTAAAATTTACTATTTAAAAAGTGTCGGTTAAAATCAGCTTTAAATAAAACTATTAGTGTTCACAAAGACAAACAAAGTTATATTGGAAACCATCGACATGAGTATCGATATCGATATTTTTAGCAATCTCTACGTCGTATTTACTCAAGTTCACGGATTTAATATCTTTTTATCTAACACATAATATTTAAAAATCACCTTTATTTAGAAAAAAGGCAGTAAATATTATGATATTAGTGTGTCACTTAGTGTATTTGGGAATATATTCAACTAAAATATAAACCATAAAAATGGTAATTGTACTTACAATCCTATTTACCTGCGAAATTAGTTTATTTGGTTTATTGTCGTAAGTAACATTACAATTCAACACAGAACACTACCCCATTATTTATTTATATTTATAGTTATAACAGCCAAATCGACCCGATCGCGATAAAAATCACAAAATAATCGAGTGGACGCTTTTCATCTACGTGATAAAAGACGCTAAATGAATCAAATCGGGTTCTGCTGTCATTTTCTTTCAACTCTTTCTCGCACATAGGTTATGAATGTTATGATGTATGGATTTGTTTCTCACTCGCACCATTGTCCGTCTATTACCCCTAGTATAAATAAGTTTATGGTGTAGTATGCCTCACTTTTTCGTAAGTATGCCACCTCCATAGGATTTAGTACTCAGAGGAGTAAACCGGTTCACAGCTTGTTGCCGTTCCGTATCATAGCATGGCTTGTAGAAGACGATAGAGACGGCTGTGCTAGAGGCAATCGAATCCTACTAATAATATACACGTTAAAGTTTAGATGTTTGTATGTTTGTTTGTTACTCAATCACGCCCAAACGGCTGAACGGATTTGGCTGAAATTTGGGACACAGAAATTCAGTTCCTTATACGAGCAACAGAGGCGCTGTTCTAACTTCCATACAAAATAATACGATCACCTTAAACGGTTAGGTACCATAACTATACTAGTTCTGCGTGCAAGGGCTTCTAGTGAAAAGTGCTATATTTCGTTTTATCTTGATTTTTTCGATAATTTGACGAATGATTTAGCGGGGTCTCGGATTCGATTCCCGAACAATACAAATATTTCTCTCTCCCTCTGACCCTCTGTACACATTGGCGCTTGGCGAGCGTTAGCGTAACTTTTTGTATGCAAATCTGTACAGCGCCTCTAGTGGGCAGTAGCAGAACTACAGATTCTTTTACAAGAATTATCTCCCGTTTCCGGCAGGCTTATTACCGATCTTAAAGTGACAGTTGCAATCGCGGCAATTAACAATTAATCGCTCCCAAAACACATATTCATATTACGGAACGTAGATCGCTACGATTAGCGCCACAAGCGAGCGATCTGTGAACTAAAATTGCATGAAAAGTACCGTACCGTACTGTACCGATTGCAAACCAACCGCAACTAGTAGCAGTCGCGTTGCAATTGTACAATTAGCAACTGGTTGCTTGTTTTGGTAATAAGCCTGCCGTACGCTTACCAAACGCTCGCCGAGCGCCCCGGTCTGGGTGTATTCTTTGTATATTATGTACTAGGTATCCGCCTGCGGCTTCACCCGCGTGGACTACACGACGATATTTTTTCGGAATGAAAAGTGGCCTAAGTACCTACCTATAACCGCCGGTTTCTGAAACGCCAATCAAAATTAAAATTAGCTAACAGACTGTCACAATTAATTCCCAATTAAAAGCACCTTGGGTTTCTGAAACGAAAATTATCTCGATAAGTCTGCGCGCGGTCAAAATCGAATAAGTACTAATCTTTTCCATAAGCATAGAACAGTAAAATGAATTGTAACTAGCGCCAAGAACGCCCCGGCAGGCTTATTACCGATCTTAAAGTGACAGTTGCAATCGCGACAATCAACAATTAATCGCTCCCAAAACACATATTCGTATTACGGAACGTAGATCGCTACGATAACGCCACAAGCGAGCGATTTGTGAACTAAAATTGCATGAAAGGTACCGTACCGTACTGTACCGATTGCAAACCAACCGCAACTAGTAGCAGTCGCGTTGCAATTGTACAATTAGCAACTGGTTGCTTGTTTTGGTAATAAGCCTGCGGCACTGACAGACTGTTAACAGTTATTTAAATTTTTACTTTTTTGCATTCACAATGCAATTTTTATGGAAAATGAAGTAGGTATTTAGAAAAAATCGACCCGTCTCACAACCAGAAAACGACTCCGTAGCTCAGTGGTTAGAGCAGTCGCCCGGATAGCGAAAGGTCGTGGGTTCGTGTCCCATCGGAGCTGGTTGTGAGACGGGTCGATTTTTTCTAAATACTTCATTTTCCATTTTTCAAACTGTTAACAAACTGTTGACAGTCTGTCACATTTTTCTTCCAAAACCCAAACTACAATTAATTGGAGATTAATTGGGAATTAGGTAGGTAATTTAATTTTAATTGGCGTTTCGGAAACCGGCCGTGGCTCCCAAACTATCCTATCCCCATACCAAAAATTACGTCGATTAGCACAGATAATAATAGTATGGATTTATTTACAAACAAATAGATACATTTTGCATGACACAGTTTGTAATGAAATCTACATTGGCTAAAATAATTGGTGTGTTGGTAAGAAATGTTCAATTGATTTAAGTAGGTAAGTAGGTACTTATCTATTATTTAATTATAACATTTCGTTGATCTTTTTAGAAAATATAAACTTCTAAAATAATTTGTTCTTAAGAGCTTTTATTAAGTATTTAAATGCGGTAAATTAAAATAAGATTCTCATAAAGGCTGAAGTCCAATTCGGAATTGTAGACCCAGAGATTAGCGCATACAGCACACTACAACAGCATAGCTTATTTTCATTTATTTAAATTGCTTATTCATTCAAATTATTATTAATAAAAAGTCAAAATACTGTAAAAACACGTTTTTCTCTTTCGGCAATAGGACTTTCGTTAATACATCTAGCGCCACCTATCGTCTAGTAGCGGATCTAGTTGAGTAAGAGTAAAAGCAGATAAAGCGCTCTCTACACTTTATTCCGTAAAACAATTTAAGTCAATTCATGATAAATTTCATTTGATTTGATTTGAATTTCTTCTTCGTAGATACATAATTCCTAAACAAATCCCAGTATTAGCAAATAAAGACTATTCTATTAATTTGCTGTTTTAACATTATAGGTAGGTACTCTGAAATGTTTAATACAGGAAACACCGTCTAATAGTTTATACCTCTAAAGCCTTTCACCGAGCGCTTTGAGGAACTATTGAAGTAATAAAAGAAAACATAATTTTCTTCGTGTACTTAATTAAATATATAAAGTTGAAAAGTAAATAAATCATCATGATTCAATTCATTCATAGTTTAAGCAATGAATACTATAATATTACTACTTACATACCTACGTATGTAGTTTAAACATTAGTTTAATTTTCTCTTACAGCATCTGCATCTGCATGACATTGTATAACGAAAGAGGTAGATCTTACGTCATAGACGCTATTGTTTTCTTTGCACATGTTTTATTGTGAGAAAGCACCACTACTGCCACTGCTGACTCTGATGGGAGCATTAGCATTACCTAAGTAGTAGGCTGAGTATTTGGTTAAAACTCTACTATTAATAAGATAAGTAGGTAAGTAGGTACCTAGTAAAAAACGCTAAGTTATTATTTTTTGTAATTACAAATTCCTTGGTAAGTTATCTATCAATAACAATCGATAATGTATCGATAACTTTCACCTTCATAAAAATCAAATCAAAAGATATTTTCATATACCTAGGTACTTAGGAAAACTCAATGTGCTAAGGGGCGATTGCTCGTTGTGGTCTCTTCGAGTGCAGCGAGAAAACAATACCTATCTACCTACTTGATCCAGATAAAAATCCTTTCGTATCAGGACATTTGTACCTAATTCTAATACCTACATACACAGTTTTAATAAAACTTTACAAGGAATTTTTAGGGCCCATAGTTTAGTATTTTTAGACGGTATGATTACATTCCCTCGTAGTCACTGCTAGAAGTAGATAGCAAAACACTGCTAAACTTGGCCGTTTTTGACACATTTGCTATAATAGAAAATGTGTAAAAAAAATCCATGTAAGGTTCCTATGAGCACAATGTCTTAAAAGCAAAACGACCTGTGCTGTGTGTGAGCAGCTCGTCCTAATAACAACATGACATAATAGCAAATCATCTCAATATCAAAAGGACATGATAGCTAAACGTCCTTCAATAGGCAAGTAGGTACAGGGTAGGTACACGATTACACAAATAAATATTTAATAGAAAAATCAAAATAAGTACCCCTAGTGTAAGTTTTTATGTCAAGCAAACGCAAACTATTTCGATTCCGTATTTATGTCAATTTGTATGAAAACTGTTCAGCGCCTCTAGCGGCGAGTAGCGCGCTTATACAGTTTTCATACAAATTGACATAAATACGGAATCGAAATAGTTTGAAAAAAAAAATGAAAAACATTTTATTTGCGTTTGCTTGACATAAAAACTTACACTACGGGCACAGTAAGTATAATGTTAATTATATAACATTATACTTACTGATTTTGATTTTAACACATATGTGTTTACTATGTATATTAACTATGTATTTACAAACAAAAAGTATTTAAGTATATATTTATCCGTTATCAAGTTTTCACAGGTTACAGTTTCTTAATGAAATTAACATGAGCTTAGATAATTGGTGTGAATGTAAAAAGTTATTTATTTATTTTATTTATTTATATCAAAAAACAATAGTAATATAGACATTTTCAGATCATCTTTACCTTTATTCAAAAAAAAACATAATGAATATAAGTACCTAGGTATATAAATAATCGAACGGCAGGCTTATTACCGATCTTAAAGTGACAGTTGCAATCGCGACAATTAACAATTAATCGCTCCCAAAACACATATTCATATTACGGAACGTAGATCGCTACGATTAGCGCCACAAGCGAGCGATTTGTAAACTAAAATTGCATGAAAGGTACCGCAGGCTTATTACCGATCTTAAAGTGACAGTTGCAATCGCGACAATTAACAATTAATCGCTCCCAAAACACATATTCGTATTACGGAACGTAGATCGCTACGATAGCGCCACAAGCGAGCGATTTGTGAACTAAAATTGCATGAAAGGTACCGTACCGTACCGTACTGTACCGATTGCAAACCAACCGCAACTAGTAGCAGTCGCGTTGCAATTGTACAATTAGCAACTGGTTGCTTGTTTTGGTAATAAGCCCGCCGTACCGTACTGTACGGCAGGCTTATTACCATTGTACAATTGCAACGCGACTGCTACTAGTTGCGGTTGGTTTGCAATCGGTACAGTACGGTACGGTACCTTTCATGCAATTTTAGTTAACAAATCGCTCGCTTGTGGCGCTATCATAGCGATCTACGTTCCGTAATACGAATATGTGTTTTGGGAGCGATTAATTGTTAATTGTCGCGATTGCAACTGTCACTTTAAGATCGGTAATAAGCCTGCCGATTGCAAACCAACCGCAACTAGTAGCAGTCGCGTTGCAATTGTACAATTAGCAACTGGTTGCTTGTTTTGGTAATAAGCCTGCCGTTTGTTTTTTCAAAAATACTACATTTTCAAGTTTTCAATATATAAATAAATTTCTCTCTTCTAAATTCCAAACGTACTTATTGGTGTTCTTTTTTTTATTATTGTAGGGCCCGGAGTACTCACTCACTCTTAATATTATTTTAGTTTTATATTAAATTTCTGTTTTTATTTTGAAGTTTTTATTTCTTTTTACCAACTAGCTTACTTGACACAACAAATGTCTGAGTTAGTAAGTAGTTATACATTTTTAATGTAATATTAGATTAAGTGTTTTTTTATCTCTTTTACCTTTATGAAATGAAATCATTATAGCACTGTTAGTAGTTAACTAATTAATAATTAGTTGACTACCTAGTTACTGGCTTCCATTTTTTTAATGTATTTTATAAGCTTTCCGTGGCGACCTTTATGTATATTTTATTGTTTAAGTTATTCACATGTTTAGTGTATGACCTTGTTGGTTGCTCAAATAAATAAAAAAAACATAATATGGCACTCTAAAAAAACGTATAATATTTTTTTGTTTTATTGGCTTGCTCTTGGCTCCACACTGAACCTTATGCCGGGGTTTCACCTGCGTGACGCCTCGGGGCGTTAAGGCGAGGAATCCCGACCAAAATAGGCACCGGAATCCCTCGGCTATTCAAAGACAATTATTTTCATATATTTTTCATTAACTAAAACCAAGTATACTGCAAGTAATATGATATTTGAATTATTATTAGACGGATGTTTGGGATTTTATTTGACACAGTAAAATATCACCAATCGAAAAAAACCGGCCGGAAGCACTAGATAAATAACTGTAAAATAACATATATTTTTTCCAAGTTTTAAGTGCTTGTGATTTGCGAGTAATCCATAATTTAAAATAGGTACCCTATTTGGGGAATCGGCGCCTTAATAACGGCATGCGCGTCTCAGCGCGCTAATTAAAGCAAATTAGCGCGCTGAGACCCGGCTACACCTGCGTATTATATCAAATAGCGCGCTAATTAATGGCAGTAGACGCAGGTGAAGCTCCAGCATTAGGGTTGAGAAGAAGCCTAAGTGGAGCGAGCTAACCCGAAAGCAGCCTATTCAATATAGCTTTAAAAATTATAGGGTTGTAGTCATTCGGGAAAACAGACGCAGGCAGGGCATTCCATTCCTTGGCGGTGCGCATCACAAAGGAAGAAGAAAAGCGCTTGGTAGGTACCTCAGTGCCCCTAGTGTAAGTTTTTATGTCAAGCAAACGCAAACTATTTCGATTCCGTATTTATGTCAATTTGTATGAAAACTGTATCAGCGCCTCTAGCGGCGAGTAGCGTGCTTATACAGTTTTCATACAAATTGACATAAGTACGGAATCGAAATAGTTTGCGTTTGCTTGACATAAAAACTTACACTAGGGGTACAGTACCCCGAGTGTAAGTTTTTATGTCAAAAAACGCAAACTATCGTGAGTGCGTATTTATGTCAATTTGTATGAAAACTGTATCAGCGCCTCTAGCGGCGAGTAGCGCGCTTATGCAGTTTTCATACAAATTGACATAAATACGTACTCGTACTATGTAGGTACGCATTCGCGGGATGTCAACCTAGTAAGGATATTAGCCCGCTGTGCATCTAGATTCTCGGTAGTAGAACGGGGATGGTAGAATGAGCTCATGCAGCTCAGAAGCACACTCACCGGAGTAAAATAGGTACCGACAAGCAAGCCACTTTACGTCGATGGGTTACACTATTCTGACTATTGGAGCTTGGTTTTACCAGCTCATCGTCTTCGATTAGTTTTCTGGCTCTACGTTCCACTGAGTCAAGTGCTGCTAACTTTTAGTTAGCTGAACCATCCCAGAGGTGAGAGCAATACCTACTCCATGCCTGACCATGCAGACTTGCGTTGTGTAAAGAGTCAGAAGCTGCCCCGGCGTGAACTATCGCTTAACCTTATTCAGTGCCCGTAGTGTAAGTTTTTATGTCAAAAAACGCAAACTATTTCGAATGCGTATTAATGTCAATTTGTATGAAAACTGTATTAGCGCCTCTAGCGGCGAGTAGCGCGCTTATATAGTTTTCATACAAATTGACATTAATACGCATTCGAAATAGTTTGCGTTTGCTTGACATAAAAACTTACACTCGGGGTACAGGATTCCCAGCTTTTTGGCAGCAGTTTGAGTTTTACACTCAATGTTGTCGCCGAAGTTAAGGTCCGATGTTAACATCATGCCAAGACAAGAAGAACTAAATTGTCGGTAACTGATACAGTTGTACCACGGAAAGTAGGAGTTAAGGTAAAAGGACTCCTTTTTGCGGTAAAAAGACACGCCTGTGTTTTGGTGGCATTAAAATTGACCATATTATCGTCACCCCATTGAGCGATACATGGCTTAAAGGCAAGTTTTTTCGCTCTACCATGTCCTCTCTCAAAGAACGGACTCCCTCACTGCTGGCTTTTGCTCTGGAAGGATATCTTTTTGTGACGGTGCTGTCGTCAGCATACCCAACAATTCCGGACAGAAGCAATCGTTGATGTGCAGCAAAAAGAGGGTCGCAGAGAGAAAGGCTCCCTGAGGTAATCCGGCATTGATAGCCACAAGGTCAGAACAACGACTTTGATCTAAGCATAGTACATAAGTATAGTAATTTAAAAAACCACCACACTAGGTAGTAGGTACCTAACCATCGAATACCTACTTAAGATTCTTTTTAAATGCGTCACTTTCTTAAAAAATCAATCAGAGAAATATTATATACCTAGCTTTGCTTTCTTTTTAAAATTTTGGGCCTACATATTTAAAATAAAACCGCCTTCAAAAAAACCACATCAAAAAAGTAAGAAATAATTCCTCACTGGTGAGGAATTAAGTATTTCTTACTTTTTTGATGTGGTTTTTTGAAGGCGGTTTTATTTTTTTATAAAAATAATTTTTATTTCACTCTTTTTAGTGCATCGTGCAGGCAATTTACGTGTTTTCTGGTAAATAGCTAGGTATGTGATCAAACTGAAAACCTCCTTTTTTGAAGTCGGTTAAAATACCTTGAGGTATCCCCTTTTTAACCGACTTCAAAAAAAGGAGGAGGTTATCAATTCGACTGTATATTTTTTTTTTATTTTTTTTTTATTTTTTATGTGTGTTACCTCAGAACTTTTTAGTTAATGAACCGATTTGGATAATTCTTTTTTTATTTAAAAGGTGATGCTTCTCGTGTGGTCCCATTCAAATTTTATCAAGAACTGGCCAGAAGTTCAGGAGTTATCTATACTTATAATAAATCTGTAGAGAGGTCAATTCTGTACATGAAATATATTTCCAAAATAACTATCAGGATGTGATTAGGGATCGATATTGATGCCAAAAATGCAATCAGTAAAATTTTTGTCTGTCTGTCTGTCTCTCTGTCTGTCTGTCTGTCTGTCTGTGTGTATAACCGTTATAGAAACAAAAACTACTCGACGGATTTTAACGAAACTTGGTACAGTTATTTTTCACACTCCTGAGCTGGTTATAGTGTACTTTTCATCACGCTACAATCAATAGGAGCAGAGCAGTGAAGGGAAATGTTGGGAAAGCGGGAAATGGAGTAACCCCATTTTTTAAGCTTCTGTCGCGTGTGCAACCTTCATGGTTAAAGCTACACAGAAATCATGTATGACGGAAATGTTCTCCTTAAAATTATATAAAAAATATCCCACGACAGCATATGTCTATCTTTTATGGCAGACTCACAACAACACGTGTAACTCCCGATAGCTTAGCAGTTCGAAGCTTCGCTCGACGCGTCTCGCGGCCGAAGGTATAAAAAGGCGGGGCGTCCGAGCGCGAGCTTCATACAATTATAATAAAAAGGAACCTTCAATTTTATTGTTACCACTTGCAAGTGAGAAGGAATAGATTTGTATACTTTCAACGTTTTCGTTGCTTATTCAATCAGTTTATTGTTGACATGTACGCAAAAATTTAAACCGAAAGATTAGTTTAAAATACGATCTAATCAAAGGCAGCTGCGCGCTGAAGATACGTGCACCTTCGCGACGCCATAATCAATGATAGATCTACTTACCAAAGATAACATTTTTGGAGAAGTATTGTGTTATATCTATAGTGTTGAGTGGCAAAAACGCGGCTTGCCTCACGCACATATCCTGCTTTGGTTAAAAAATAAGGTTCGACCTAAGTTTGTTATAATTTTAGACGACGTTTGCACAACTATTTTGCTGATAAGAGAGAAATAAAAATGTTTATATTTTTGCATTCACAATGCAATTTTTATGGTTGAAAAATGGAAAGTGAAGTATTTAGAAAAAATCGACCCTCTCACAACCAGGTCCGATGGGACTCGAACCCACGACGATTGTGAATGCAAAAAAGTAAAAATTTAAATAATTTATATTTTTTTGCAATAGGGGCGGAAAGGGGGTTTAAAAAATTTGAAGTGGGGCTACTAGGGCATATGGGGTATCATATAAAAAAGCGCTGCTTGCACACTCTCAAACAATTTTTCTTTTTGTTTTAGGCCGCATAGTTTTTGACTTATGATGAAAAATGTAAAAATAATACCGTCCCCCCTTATCTCCGAAGTTGCAAAGATAAATTGTTTTAGGTGATAGAAGTTTATGTAAAGATTACGGGAAAAATAAAACGATGTCTCTAAATAGTAAACTTTTTCAGAAATCATCAACAAAAATTACATTAGTTCCATTATCGGTCAAGAGATGGCGCTGACCAAAAACTGCAAAATTCTACATCGCAAATTCTTGGAAGAATATAATATGCCTCGCCGATGAAAACATTTTTACGTTTTATTTACAACCAAAATATCCTCCTTCCTACCTACTCGCAGGTTGCTTTGCTTGGGTGAAGCATAGTTGTAGTTTTTTCTATTTATTTATGATGGTACGGTACGGAACCCTCGGTGCGCGAGTCCGACTTGCTCTTGACCGGTTTTTTACTGTCCTACGTTTGATATATTATAGTACAAAAATTTCTAAATTGGCCGTAGCGAATTTGGATGCAGTATGAAAAATTCGTTTTGGCTACATAAACAATTGACTTTTGTTACTTTTTTACGTAATACTTATGATAATACTTTGTATGACTGAAAGAAATCCTACTAATATTATAAATGTGAAAGCTTAGATGTTTGCTACTCAATCACGCCAAAACGGCTGAACGGATTTGGCTGTTTGGGATACAGATACTTTTGTAGCTTGGAGAGGAACATAGGCTTTTGATCCCTGAAAAATATCACATTCCCGCGGAATAACGTCGTGTAGTCCACGCAGGCGAAGCCGCGGGCGGAAAGCTAGTCCTGAATAATGTGTATTCAGACTTTATTTGGGTATATGGACGATTTCATAGTTTCATCAAATTGGGGATCATTTTCAAAATATTTTTTTTTTCGAAACTTGGTAAGTACTTCTGACCTGATCTTACTTTCACCAAGTCAGGACCAGGGGATCAAATTCCAGGAAAATTGAGAGAAATTCCCAAATATAGGCAAGTCTTATGCGTTCCATTTATTTTTGAAGTTAGTCAAGTATTTGCATCTGGTAGTCATCATCTCATAGTGATGAGCTGGTGATGGAAGCTACAACTCCTTAACGGTTAGGAGCTGGAGAATATTTCTTTAAGTATTAATCGTACGTATGGGCCAATAGTTATATTCTTTCAGGTTATTAGGGTGAGCTGCTGATGAGAGGTGAAACTCCTCAGCAGTTAGGAGTTATATTATGATGTTTTATAAATACCATATGCACGAATGGACCTTCAGTTGTGTTCCTTCAAGTTATCTAAGTAGCTAAAGATGGAAAGCTGAATTCCGTAACGGATAGGATATTTACAACAATTTATCATAATCACCATGTAGTTTCTTAATCTACTTCACTAAAAATCGAAAAATAAAACGTTTTTGAAAAAAAATGTAACCGCCTTCAAAACGGATCTTCAAACAAAAATTAACAAACACTAAAAAACGAAAAACTAATAATATGATTTTTTAATTTAAAGGACGATGATACGTGACTTTTTCTAATTTATCTTGGTACTTACTGGACTGTTTGAAGTCGGTGCCAAGCCAAAAAGAATAAGAACGAAATATACTGAGTGAAATAACTAACATATAAAAAAAAACCCCGTCCCAAGCGTGAGGTGTAGGACGTAATTACCTCAATACGTATAAGATGGCACCGACTTCAAACAGTCCAGTAAGTACCAAGATAAATTAGAAAAAGTCACATATCATCGTCCTTTAAATTAAAAAATCTTATTATTTTTTTCGTTTTTTAGTGTTTGTTAATTTTTGTTTGAAGATCCGTTTTGAAGGCGGTTACATTTTTTTTCAAAAACGTTTTTTAACAAAACAAGAATCATCTAAATCGGTTTATAAACAAAGGAGTTATGCCTAAAGATACGTATTAAATTCACATAAAGTGGTAACGAAAACAACAATATTTTCAAGATTTCCTGAAAACTACTGAACCGATTTCAAAATTTCAAAAAATGGGACCAACTTGGAAACCAACCTGATGTAATAACGTTTGAACCATTTCAATCGGTTCAGCCGTCTTCGAGTAATCGGTGGACATACACAAAAAAAAAACATAAACATACATACAGACGAATAGAGAACCTCCTCATTTTTGATTTAAAAGTCGGTTAAAAAAATGGTTGTCTGTAAAATCTGATTACCTACGGACGATGATAATTTTACGTGATAAATTAAGGTTTCTCCTCAGGGTCATCATCATCACTCATCACATCAGGTACTCTCAGGATCTTCCATTATCTTAGTTTTGATAGTTTTCCCTTTGGGTATGTGGTCATTAAAACCAACCCCTCTGTACCAAATTTCAGGACTCTAGATTTCTGGGAAGTGAACTAAAAAATGTTATGATTTTGTAACAAAAGTTAGATTTTTTGTTGTCCTTATTACGGCTGTGTATACCATGTGTCGAATTCAAATCGGTGTTAGAAGTGTTGCCAATTTTATTAATATAATAAATAAATCATTTCATACAATCACACCAATTATGTAGCTCATAAAGAAACAGCTGTGTTATGGAAACTAGATAACGGATAAATATAAGTAGGTAAGTACTTAGGTATATTTATTTACTTTTTTTGTAAATACATACTTAGGTAATTATACATAGATAACAACACCCAGACCAAGACAAATAGACATGTTCATGCATGTGCAATATTTGTCTTGTTCGGGAATCGAACCCGAGACCTCTGGCGCAGAAGGCAAGTATCCTACCCCTGCGCCAAATCGGTCGTCAAGAAGTTAGGTACATCTACATAACTACCTACCGTAAAATGATTAGGTAGTTCCGCAACTAATTCACAATGGTTCTGCGACGAATTTTTATTTCTTTATGTAGGTAATATGGAGGTTAAGATAAGTTAATGTCGTCTTACTTTATTACCACCTGCCCCCTGAATCACAAATCGTCAGAAACGGAATCGGATTCGAATTCTGTGCTTTGTCTTTGTATATTCTATAATGAGTGACAGAGTCAGTGAATACATTCCGCTGTCGGGAGCGTTTCCAACGGTTTGTGAATCAGGGGGAGGAAAGGATAAAAATAACATACCTAGAGGTATTCCAATGCGATGGAAGATAATGCTATAGGTAGGTACTCACTCATACAACAATTGGGTATTTGACTGAATTTTTTTTATAAACTTAAAATGTTTATTCAGTTAGTAGCAAGCAACACAACATAGGTATTTTTATTTTCAAATATCTTTCATATTTTCAGCGATATAGATCAAACTTTCAAATTAGACAAGGAGAGCGCTATAGAAACGTGACGTCACATTTCTACTCTCGCCATAGAAAATTTCGTTTTAGAAAGAGATAGCTAGAGTCACAATTAAGTACCTAGCTCATAATTCGCTTGTTATAATACAGATTGAATTTCTTTTTTCACATTTGTTATTCAATAATGTTATATTTCTGAATGTCTTAATTAAATATCTACATTTCAACAACAGTCAAATACCCAATTCGAAACAAAAAGAAACACAGGTTTTTTAATAACCTTCATAAATACTTACTTAACATTATGTTTCTAAAGAATTCCATAGCGATATAAAAATGTTTTGGTTGACATAAAGAATGTTATAAGTAGCTGCTGTTATTTACTTACTTACTTACCTAAAACTGCATTACAAAAAATTCAAAATTGAAAATCACCATTCATTTATTTAATCGAAAATTATTTACACTAGCTGCTCCGCTCGTTTTACCCGCGTGGTACCCGTTCCCGTGGGAATAAGTACTTATTGCAATAAAAAGTAAGTAGCTTATCTGTTATTCTGGTGTTTAAGCTATACTTACTTAGGTATTCTTGTAGTTTCATTAAAATCCATTCCGTAGTTTTTGCGTGAATGAGTAGGTTTAACAAACATCCATACATACAAACTTTCTTGTTTATAATAATATAAGTAGGGATTGTATTGTAACTGAAGTAGTCCAAGAAGGACCATGGCCAAAACTGAGGCTTTACCTTAGGTAAGTGGGTAGGTATTATAACTAAGTCAAGAACAGTTCCGATTTTGACATAGGTAGTGCATAAACCAATTGAAATAATAGGCGATAGTTCATAATACTGACATGAGCCAACTATCGCCGCTAATCGATTTTATTATTAGTATTTTTCTAAATGGGATAGGAATCAGTTTCTTGTGAATAACTTCAAAACTAAAAGTAGGTACCTACTCAATATAGGTAAGTACCTACCAAAGTAACGCTATTGGGTTACTGTACCTGTTTATTTTATAGTACGACCAGCTAAGTCAATAATCAATATCGAGCGCAAACATAGTGTATTGACACAGGTTCAAATTAAATAACAAGGCCTAATTATATGATTAACATCATACTTAATTGAATTTTCAATTCTTTGTGTATCGGCGCGTAGGAATTTACGTGTAGCAGTTTTAGCCATAACATTTTATTAAATCTGAATAAAAGGAAACTACCTAAGTAGGTACCTACCTACCTTTAATTTTCTGGACATATGGAAAAAACATAAATAATGGGATAGAATACACAAGTACAGTGCCACAATCTTTTCTGTTCCGGTGGCCAAAATTTGAAATAAACAAGCTTTTTTGCCGACTGTACTTTAATATTGTATTGTCATCTGAACCAAACTTGTCTTCAAAATTTAAGCTCCATCGGACATGGGAAGTGGGTCAAATTAAGTTTGCAAGCTTTGTCCCCCACTAACTAACATACTCACTAACTAACTAACATGGCAAGTTAATAAAAAGCTTGTAAAAAGGATAAAATAGTTTAAAAATTCCCGACTTAAATAATTTATGTGACCTATCAAAAAATCCGTCCGCGCTGCCATTAAATTAACTAAGTACCTAGGTAGTTTTGTAGTTTTTTAGTTATTTATATTTATGTTGAAATTTTAAATATTGATGGCAGCCCTCGACGGAGTTTCTTGCGTTTCTTATTAAAACTCCGAAAAATCAAAAATGTTAACATAAGGGCAAAATATGTGCTAATGAAAAAAAACACACAACATAATTTAAAATAGTTCTATTAAAACACTTTATTGCACAACAAAAATATTACAAGACAAATATTGTACAACACGAGAAACATTTCCATAACATTTTCTTTGTGGTACTGTAAGAGATATTAGCTAGTCTCAAAACAAAGTGGCAGACGCGCGCTCTGTCCTGTGTCTTGCACTTGCCCGTAGTTATAGTTCACACGCTTCCAACCGAGGAATATTCTACTGATGCTGGGGCCACACTATGGGGATATGCTGATGTCCAACTACGCTTGAATTGTCGCGAGAATTAGTGCTTTAAATTTATCGCCATAGTGTGGCCGCTCGATCGCAAAAAATCACGCGATAATCGCCACTCGAGCTATCGGCATAAGGCATACGGTGTAGTAAATGCCGTAGTATAATTTTCGCTTTAATTATAGCGATAACGTGGCTACACTGTGTTGGAATTTGGCATATCCCGATGTCTATTGTATTGGCGTATTCCCATAGGGCTTTGTGCACTACACTGAATTTTACCGATCCGGAAAAAACGGATGCTTGTATTTTAATAATTAATCGTTTATTTTATTTATTTCCTGTAGTTTAGGGTTTGAAACATTGAAACTACACGAAATAAATAAATTCTTACTATTATAAATGATTATTTATTAAATTACAAGCATCCGTTTTTTTCCGGATCGGTAAAATTCAGTGTAGTGCACAAACGCCCATAGTGTGGCCGCAGCATGAACGAATATTCGCCGAGTCGAATCATCACTGTACATACAATACACATTCGCTATTTTCATTTCCCGCAGGAACCACATGAACAAGCATTATTTGCTCGCTCGAAGTTTTCAGAGAAATCACTATATTTATTTACACTATCATACAGTTTAAGTATCTTTAGTGTAGCGATGCAAAACATAGCGACACGACGCGCGATGTTACTAAAAGTAACCAATTTTACAGGTCAGATCACGGAGAGATTTTTTTAGTTTAACATTGAAACTAAAGATCTTTTGGTGCGCTGGAATAGATCGCAAGGAGGGCCGTTAAATGGGAAATCAAGCATCAGCTAATACTAGCGAATTCTCGCGGTCTTATCCGCGTGGTACCCGTTCCCTTGGGATTATCGGGATAAAATATAGCCTTTGTCACTCGGAAAGAATGTACCTTTCTAATGGTCAAAGAATTTTCAAAATCGGTCCAGTAGTTTCGTTCAATTCAAACAAACAATCAAATCTTTCTTCTGTATAATATGAGTATAGAAAATACAAAATAATATTTTAACTAATATAAAATATAAGTATTGCTTTTGAGCAAACAGAAAATAACAATATTTTTGTAAATTCGAGAAAATATGGGAGAGGCATTGACGAAAATGTAATTTTCTGTATTTTGTACTTCGAATCTCTCCAGATTCCAAGTGGGTACCTCCGTACCTATTCAGAAATATTATAGTACATACATGATTAAAGGGAATGTTAAATTATGGAAATGCGCTCCAACAACAGAGCGCATCACACGCGGAGACACCTGCGGTGGCAGCCCCGCGCCGCGCCGCCACTGAGCCATACTGTGCGCGACACAGTGCGCGCGCTGCTGGGCCGGTCGGATCGGACCATATAAACGGTACCGACCGATCTACTGTAACTTCATAAAACTACTTCATTCAATTCAACAAACGTTACGTAATACTCACACTGCACCCAGGGGCGGGGCACAAATTTTAGGAAGAAAAATATACTGCACTGCACACGGCTCTGAGCGGGATTTCTCTAAATTATTCGCATGTTGAGAGACTTCGGGTATATTTATTTACAAGGACTCAAAAATTCATAAGATTCTTAAAGAAGATCGGGCGCGGCAGGCGAGAATGCCGAAAATGTGATCGGGCGATGCGTATCGGATGGGCGAGGTGGGGCGGCGCGGGCGCGGCTAGGGCGGCTGCGAGTCGGCGGCGGGCGCGGGCGCGGGCGGGTCGGCGCCGGCGGCGGCGGCGGCGCCCGACGGGCGGTGCGCCGGCAGCGCGTCGTAGCGCGGCGGGTACGCCCACGGGTCGTAGCCCAGCACCGACAGCATGGGCGCCAGCTCGGCCATGTCGGCGCGCACGTCGGCCGGCACCTGCCCCACCCACTTGTCCAGCGCGTCGCGGTTGACCGGCCGCACCACCTGGTCCGACGACCGCTCCACGCTGCAACAGACGGCACGAGTAGAGCGCGCGGCGAGCCGGCCGGCGCGGCACTGACCTCTATAACACAAGTACGCTGGACTTCATACTATCAATTTCAAAATGAAGCCGTTTGATTTTTGCCATTTTGGCGCTGATAGCAGCGTGAGCGTCCATGGAACTAATAATAGAGATAAAAACGTAGCTCAAATTACACTTAAATATAATAAGGTATGAATAAAAAAGATTATTATAAATATAAAATTGTATTTATAAGCTTCTCAGACAAGCATTTGAAACATTTTTAACCATGAAATTCACTTACTTGTGGAAGGTTATCCCGCTGCCTTTTTGATAGTCAGTTCTACAAAATACGCATACTCTCATGATAAATATGTTCAGATCACGTAGAATACACAAAGTAAAGTCTTATTCCACGGTTTACACGTAAATTATCAGAGAATTACTCAAAACAACGATCAGTCGTTTGCAACTTTAGTACCCGAGACGCTCGAGCGGGGCGCTTTGAATCGACACAAAAAACAACTGTCATTTCGTATACAACATTTAGTCCAGCGTACTTGTATTATAGAGGTCAATGCGGGTGGAGCGGGGGGAGGGGGGGGTGTACTCACTTGGAGAGCGCAACGCCGTTGGGCTGGTTGATGTACCGCTCGTGGTGCAGCACGGCCTCGTCCCAGCGCAGCTCCAGGAAGGCCAGCCACTGGGTAGAGGGGGGGGGGAGTGTACTCACTTGGAGAGCGCGACGCCGTTGGGCTGGTTGATGTACCGCTCGTGGTGCAGCACGGCCTCCTCCCAGCGCAGCTCCAGGAAGGCCAGCCGCTGGGTAGAGAGGGGGGGGGGGGAGTGTACTCACTTGGAGAGCGCGACGCCGTTGGGCTGGTTGATGTACCGCTCATGGTGCAGCACGGCCTCGTCCCAGCGCAGCTCCAGGAAGGCCAGCCGCTGGGTAGAGAGGGGGGGGGGGGAGTGTACTCACTTGGAGAGCGCGACGCCGTTGGGCTGGTTGATGTACCGCTCATGGTGCAGCACGGCCTCGTCCCAGCGCAGCTCCAGGAAGGCCAGCCGCTGGGTAGAGAGGGGGGGGGGGAGTGTACTCACTTGGAGAGCGCGACGCCGTTGGGCTGGTTGATGTACCGCTCATGGTGCAGCACGGCCTCCTCCCAGCGCAGCTCCAGGAAGGCCAGCCGCTGGGTAGAGAGGGGGGGGGGGAGTGTACTCACTTGGAGAGCGCGACGCCGTTGGGCTGGTTGATGTACCGCTCGTGGTGCAGCACGGCCTCGTCCCAGCGCAGCTCCAGGAAGGCCAGCACGCGCCGCAGCGTCTCCTCGGGCCGCAGCACCAGCGACTCGTAGCGCACCAGCAGGCACTTGTCCGGCCCCATCGACTTGCACTGCTGGTACATCAGCTCCACCGCGTGGTTCCACTTGCTCATGCACTGCCGGTAGCTCGACAGGTCGAAGCCCGTGATCGTCACCTGCGGGAGAGGTGCACGTTTGAGAAGAACGTCGATTCAATACGTCGGCCGGCGGCGGCGGCACGGGCGATCTCGGACTCACCTTTCGAGAGATGATGGAGTGGACGGTGGCGCGACCGTCTCGCACCATGAACAGAAACTTGGAATTGGGAAAGAGTTCGAGCACGTATGTGCCCATCTTGATGACTAGCGGGTCCTTGTTGCAGAGGCGGGGCGCCGGCTCGCCGTGGCGCACGATCACCTCGAGGCAGAAGGCGGCGATGGCGTTGTCGAGCACCGCCTTGGAGACGCCCGCCTGCTCGAGGCGCACGCTCTCCTTCTGCGAGCGCGCCCAGTGTTGCCGCATCTGCAGGATGCGCGGCACCACGCGCGTCTCCTGGCCGCAGCGCACGTCGGGGTGCGCGTCCAGCATGGCGCGCATCAGCGTGGTGCCGGAGCGCGGCACTCCGCCGATGAAGATGAGCGGCAGGTCGCGGCCGGGCACGGGCTCCACGCGCGCCGCGCCCCCGCCGCCCCAGCGCCCGCCCCCGCCCCCGCCCGCGCCCCCGCCGCCGCCCCACGCCCACAGCAGCAGCGCCGCGCCCACCAGCACGCCCGCCACGCGCCCCCGCGCGCCGCGCCACATCACGCCTCGAGCCGTCTTCTGTCATTGAAATATGTTTAGCCGTTTCAGTATTGCTAATCAAATATAAAATTCGTTTCATATTTATAAAACATATTCTGTTATTTTCACTACTGAATATTATTATTTAGGTTATTCACAAGTGTATTTTTTATATTATTCATTTCAATGAATTTTCTACTTTGTTAGTAGGTACATAATAAGCAGTTAAACAACCTTTTTCCTGCTTAAGTATTCCGATTTGTTAACGATAGTTAAAATATAAACTACTTATATACTTAAATGGTGAGTGCAGACAATGATGATCAGGAGGAGATTCTATACTCTTTATCTGCCGCACTCAGACACCAGTTAAATTTAATTAGTAATTAAATATCTTTCCTACTTTATTCAATACTGTTAACTAAAGTTAACTGGCGTCCCTGAGTGCGGCAGTAATTGATGTTTAACTTTTAAATTAAGGTTGAGACAGATCGACTCAATGTCGCAGTGCACCAGCCAACACATCTATAATCTAACAGAACTGATGTTGAATTTCTAATAATGATGATTATAGTAGTGAAACATGGTTTAAACTATTTTTATGACCCACACTTGTTCGACTACTTTTGCATAGTAATTTTAATTATTATTGACTATTAAACTAAAGCATTAAATTAAAGAGTGGGTTATACATAATAAAATTTATAGCTATAAAGTAAATTCATCATTTATATTACAAGAAAAAGAATAAACTAATTATTTAAAGCGTTCAAAATAATTCCAAGAGTTATCTTTAAACAAGAACTCTGAACTCATTCAAGCTCGAACATACTATGAAATATTAGTTCTTTAACACTTTAAATTGTACATTAGATACAATACACACTTGACTTACGATTATTATAGATGTTCTTGATAATGTTTTAAACAGATCCTGCAACAATGTATTATATAAACATAGTTGCATCACTGCTTGATAGATAATAAATTATATGCAGATATGTTTATGCAATTCCTTACCCATTTTTTCTTTTACTACTTTTGAAATAATGTATTAGTTTTTTACATAAAACATGTGAGAGGTGTTTTATTTGACTTAATTTAATTTATTTTACATGAACATAATGAAAACAAAAGATCTTAAGTACTTATACTATTTTGCACTTAAAAGATAATTCCGAATCTGAGTCATTGACCATTTATAAATATATATTTATACAAAAAATGGCAGATGGCCCTGCAGCAGGAGACTGCTGCAACTTTTGGGATCTGATATCTTTTTTGACATTCACAAGTGCTTGTTACAGCCTTGGCCACATCAATTATATGTATTGAATTTGAATTAAATGTTAAAATTGGTAAATCATTATTATTTTTACCATCTAGGATCTAGTTTCTGTGATAATTGTATTGTATATAATATACCTATTCATACTATTAATTATTTACAAGTAGTAAAACAATAGCAGCCTGGTCAAGCTTCATGGGCAGTATGAATAGTTACCACAAAAGGAAAATGATATTAATAACACAAAGATACATCATATATTGGGATCATGTTATAATTCCTTATTGTATTATGTAACTTATTGAATTTTATATGTGTTTCATCTAATAAAATTAAAATTCTAACAAATTTACATTAATAACTTAAGTTTTGATAAAAAACTGTAGCAACTAACTTAATTACTTGCATAATTTTGATCTGTAGAAACAGTGTCGCTGCGATATTGTGTAAAATACCTATTGTAAAAACAATATGAAACAAATAGACAGAACTTAACAAAATAAATTGAGGAATGGATGAGTTTGCAATGAAACAAGACTCACTTAACTCACCTACATCAAAATAACCTCTTCGAATTGTTTCTAAAATCTTGCCAACACATCTCGAACTATTTTTATTACTCCTAAAACACTTCCAACTACAATCACTGTGTGTTATGAAAACTGAAATAAGCTTGTAATTTCATAGGTTAATCTCACAGAAAAACAAACAGACATAGATTTTTATATCTGAATCTTAGTAGGACAAGTCTTGCTAATCTTATAGAATTAATAAAGGACTATTACGAGTAATTTGAAAAATAACTGCGTCCTATCAAATCACAATCAAATTCACCCAAGATGAAAAATAATGTGAAATTGTGAACCGAAATTACCGAAAAAGTGAGTGACGTGAAGTAAACCAACGATTGGATACGGATACGATTTTTACTTTGACATTGACAATAAACTGACACATAGAAAGAGTCAAAGTGACGATTAATGCACAGATTATCAAATTCTACCAGTTTTTCTTACTACATAAGTAGACTGTGGTATAAGCATGGTGGCTACCGCGTAACTATATGGGTATGAACTTCATATGTTTTTGGGAACTTTAATTCAATTTTTATAAAGAAAATAGCCGCTATTAGTTCGTTGTTTTGTGACGTCGGGTATAAAAATAACTAGCTAGCAACTTTCAACAGAACAAAGCAGCCAAAATCTATCAAAATAAGGAATTCAAATGGCAGTTGAAGACCATACCCATATCCATATTTCTTAGCCGGTAGCCCCCCGGACAGCATGACTGCATGACGTGCTATATCATATAGAGTGATAAAACGTTGGTCATGCAGCATGACCATGATGTCATGCTAGGCAGGCTGCGGGGCTACCGCGTAACTTTATGGATATGAACTTCATAACGTTTTGGAACTTTAAGTCAATTTTATAAAGAAAACAAGTGGATCCGGTAAACTTCGTTTCACCAACTTAAACATTTTCATTCATCAAAGAAGTTTTAAAAGACTAAAAAAACTGTCAAATACACAGCCTTCTCTATTGTTGTCTACTAGAGAAGACTGTGGTCAAATATCAATACCTACTAAAACGTTAGTGATACATACTTTTTGGAAGCGGCCATGGAATAAGATTTGCTAGCACGATTATACGATTTTCCATAAAACCCCGCGGGAATGTAATATTTTTTCGAGATAGAAAGTAGCCTATGTTATTCTCCAGCTCTCAAAATATCTCCATACCAAAAATCACGTCGATCAGTCGCTCCGTTTTGACGTGAAAGACGGACAAACAAACACACTTCACAATATTTATAATGTTCAATTATTGTAATAAGTAACGATATGTTTTTTTTTGTAAATGTCGTTACCTGAGAAACGCGCTGGCAAGTTTCTTGCGCCCATTCTTCTTGTCAGTTAAAAAAGTCTTGAATAGGTGGTAGGAAAATATTGACGATTCATAAGTACATGCTTATTATGTCTCTGTGAATAAATAAATATTTGATTGATTGATTGATTGATAATATTAGTATGGATAGTATGGATGGATGGATGGCCGCTATCAGTTCCTTGTTTTGTGACGTCTCGGGTATAACGATAACTAGCTAGCAACGTTCAACAGAACAAAGCAGCAAAAATCTATCATGATAAGGAATTCAAATGACAGTTGAAGCCCATACCCATATCCATATTTCTTAGCCGGTAGCCCCCCTGGGGCAGGGGTTATATTGACTACTAGCTTCCGCCCGTGACTTCGTCCGCGTGGACATTCGAGAAAATACTTAGGGGACCAATAACCAGGATAAAAAGTATTCTATGTTTTAATTTCATAAAAATCCGATCAGCCGTTTTTACGTAATTAGGCGGGTCCTCCCTCACCAAGCGAGCAGCCTCGCGCGAGGCAGAACGTTTGCCACGTGCGGCGGGCCTCGCGCGAACGAAGTCGCGGGCGGAAGCTAGTAAATAATAAGTGTCTGTTTCACAATCAAAAAGTTAGTTCTGAGTAGCTTAGGTACCAACAACATTTTAGGGTACTTAAGATGATTTAGGTTTCTATATACCCTATTTACCCCCTGTGTTCGCGCCGCGCTGCGAGCGGTGCGTTGTCATTGTCAGGGTCACGGGCGACACGCAATGCGCTCGGGCCGCGTGCAGACTCAGTTGGCCGTAAGCAGCCGTGAGACAAGTTCGTGTGTTTCTGTAGCGACGTGCCGCGCTAGTTACCTACCCATATTGGGACCGAGATTTCGTTTTGCTCCTACTAGGGCTCCGGTCGGGGTACGGACTTGTAACCCGTGTGTGTTCGCTTTGAAAAGCGCCGGGAAAGTTTTAGCGGCCTATTAGGGCATTGTGTAGTATAAGAGTGTTAGCTGTAAGAGTATCCCATCGGGGGTTGGGTGAAGACCTACTTGGCCAGGCGCGCGCGCGCCGGCAAGACAGCGACCAGCCCCCTGGATTACGGACAGTATCCCTTACCATAAGGTAGGACTAGTTTTAATTTACTTAATTTTGCATGAGAAACCTTCGATTCAATAAACTGTGGAACACAGTAGATGTGGTCATCACAATTGTGCGTGATCATATTTTTGGTAGCAGAGCGTAGTTAGTTGATATAATTAGTTAATTTTCATATTAAAATTAACTAGGTACATAAAATTTCATAGTAAAAATAAAAAGCGTACCTAAAAAGTGTACCTAAAAATTATTTTTTTTTGTTGAAATCTCGAGGGTATTTGAAGATCCCGAGACGATTTGAAGTACTAAGAAATTGTTCTAGTAAATTCTCGAAGCGAATGTTTCTCACTTGGTGGATCCGATAATAGATAGACACTTATATAATTGTTGTCACATACTAGTGTTTTGATACGAGTTTACTCGCCTAGATGTGTATATTTTTTTTGTGTGTCCGGATTTATTTGACGAATAGTTCGTTCGAAAGTGTGTTTATTAGTACCACATACTAGTGATTTGATACGAGTTTACTCGCCTAGATGTGTATATTTTTTTTTGCGTGTCCGGGTTTATTTGACGAATAGTTTCGTTCGAAAGTGTTGTTTATTAGTACCACATACTAGTGTTTGTTCCGAGTCCGCTTGCCTAGTTAAAAAAGTGGAACTAGTTTTAATTATTAGTAGTATTAAATTACGAGTATTATTATTAAAAATAGTTTTGTTTTCGTTTGTTGATAACGGTTTAGTAGTTGATTTGCGAGGTATGCCATACCGTTAATCCTATACGTTTTGTTTATACCGTTATATTGTTAGCCCTTGAAATTGGTAAGTTGCTAATAATTTATGAAACTAGTAGGGTCCGTGTATGTCGTCCGAATTTTAACCCTTGAACCCCGTTGGGGCCAATTCTGACCACGCATATAGCTGTCAACGTTCACTCAAACCCGGGGCGGCCAATATTGACCAGGCGCCGGCCGGCACAGATTACTTGTGTTTTATATTATCGTGACGCGACCTATTTCTATTGTTTTTTTTGTTGATGTTTACCACTTTTATATTTCTTTGTTTGCTTTGTTTATAAAACGGATTATAAATGGCTCCTACGAATCCGACCGCCGTATCCAGGGCTGGCATCCAAGGAGCTTTGCGTTGGCTTGCTTGTGCGGTCACATTAATAGACCGAGCCGACCGGGTAGGCGCGTTGCTAGCTCGGTATGGCGGGCTGGCAGCTCGGCTGCAAGACCTGGAGCGCCACGCCATGGAGTGTCGCGCGTATTATTTAGAGAACCCCCCAGCTGATGATGCCGTGTCGGAACAGCTGGAGCAGGATGTAGCCCAGGCCTATGAGCTGGCTGACCAGTTCACGGAGGCGGCTGAGAGGGCCCTGGCTGTTCGGAAGGGGGAGCCGGTTTTGAGCGGGGAGGTCAAACCTACCCCGACGGCGTTGCTAGGCCGATTACCTACGCTGGAGATTCCCAC
The DNA here is from genome assembly GCA_949710035.1 of Crambus lathoniellus. Taxonomy (NCBI): domain Eukaryota; kingdom Metazoa; phylum Arthropoda; class Insecta; order Lepidoptera; family Crambidae; genus Crambus; species Crambus lathoniellus. Next base: position 173,358 of record OX453301.1, on the reverse strand, counting down.
TTTTAATGGGGATCTGTCAGCCTGGATGGGCTACATTAATTTGTTTGACAGTTTGGTGGATTCACGACGGGACTTATCCCCTAGCGAGAAGTTGGCCTATTTGCGCTCCTCCCTGCGAGGAGAGGCCAGCGCGGTAATCCAGCACCTGCTCATCAGTGACGACAACTACCAGGTGGCTCGCCAGCTTCTGGTTAGCAGGTACCAGAATGTCCGGTTACTGGCGGACACCCACGTGGCCACGATTTTGGCCCTCCCGCGAATCACGCGGGTACACCTGTTACGGAGGGAGTTACTGAACCCGCTACTGTCAGCGGTCAACTCCCTAAGGCGATTGGACCTGCCGGTGGATCAGTGGTCCTTTGTACTGCTGCACATAGTCCTCGCCAAATTGCCCGCTGAAATGAAGGGGCGTTTCGAGCAGAGGTACGGAGGCGACAGCGCCTCGTATCTCCCGCCCTTCGCGGACCTCCTTCGTTTTTTGGAGGACGAATGTAGGGTGACGGACCACCTGGAGCCCGCCCCGGTTCCAGGTGTTGGTCGTATGGTGGCGGCGAGGGAACAGCCCCGTCGCCCGACCAATCGCTATGCTGCCTTCCAGCAGTCCCCTCCCCCCGCACCGAGTGAGCGGTGCAGGTATTGCAGGGGAGATAGGCATGTGGTGCACGAATGTGCCAAATTTAGAGGCCTCCGCCCAGAGGGACGGAGGGCCGTTGCGAAACAGCGCCAATGGTGCTATAGGTGTTTGGGGGGACACATGCAGTCGGCGTGTCCCCAGACCGAGGATTGTCGTCTTTGCGGAGGGAGGCATCACCCCCTCCTTTGTTTGGACCGCAAGGACGCCGGGAGCGACCGGGGTTCGAATTCCTCGCGCACGGGCGGGGGCCCGGCAGCCCGGAACCGGTCCCCTAGAGATTCGGCGGGGCTTAGCCCCCCCGTTCAGTCCCCCCCGGAGAGGGGGAACTATAGGAGAGACGCCCCCGCCACGGGCGGGGGTAGGGGGGTACCACAAGAGTACGCCACGGTGGCGATGGGCACGGGCCCTATTTGCTACTCCCCCCCCCTAATGGAGAGGCCTCGATTGGGGTACTATGTACCGAGGCACGCCCCACACGGGTATTACCCTGCACCTAGGAGTGCTGTTGGTCGGGGCCAGTATGTACCCGATTGGGACCCGCTCGCCCGGTACGAGCGTCCCACATTTGGCGCGCCGACTCAGGCGCGAGGGGGACAAGTACCCCCCCAAAATTTTTAATGGCGCCCCTGTCGGACCCAACCACCCCTCCGGAGCTTGTGCTGTTGCCAACAGCCTCCGTGAATGTTTGGGGACCTAACGGCAATGTTGTCACGGTGCGTGCCCTTTTGGACTCAGGTGCCCAGGGGTGCATAATGTCCAGGTGGCTTGTCCGACAGCTGGGTCTTTTGCTTGTGCCGCATCACGAAGCGGTACGGGGGGTGGGAGACTCGCGGATCCCTGATCCGATTGGTCGAGTTGAGTTCTCCTTCTCCCCCCACTTCGCGCCAAGGCCGAAGATCGGTGCTTCGGCGATAGTCTTTGATAAGGTGGTTGGACCACTCCCGCAAGTGCGAGTGCCGCCATCCACGATTGAGCTGACGTCTGGACTGGCTTTGGCTGATCCTTCCTTCCACCGACCGGGCCCAATACACTTGTTGATTGGTGCGGATGTCCTCGGTCGCGTACTGTGTGGAAGCAAGCGAGTTTTGCAGACAGCCGATCTTGTCGCCTTGTCCTCGTCGCTGGGTCATGTGGTGATGGGAAAGGTACCACAGACACCAGAGACCCCGTCGGTAGACCGCCAGACCATTGTCGGTTCTACTTTGTCCGACGTTCTCCAAAAGTTTTGGGAGGTGGAGGAACCTCCCACTGCCAAGCGGTTGGATCCGTTAGCCGAGGAGTGCGAATTGTTCTACCAGAACAACACTGGGCGCCTCCTCTCGGGTCGTTTGATTACCCGCTTGCCCTTCTTGGCGGTTCGCCCTCCTTTAGGGAGCTCCCGACCGATGGCCGAGAAGAGATTGTTGTCCATGGAGCGTAGGATGGCCAGGGATCCCGCATTCAAGGAGAAGTACATAGACTTCATGCGGGAGTATTTGGACCTTGGGCACATGTCCATCTCGCAGTTGGACTGGCGTAATGTGGAACATTACTTCCTGCCACACCACGCTGTTTTGAAGACTTCCAATGGGAAGATCCGCGTGGTCTTTGATGGTTCAGCGCCCACGTCAACCGGAGTGTCGTTGAATCAGTGTCTGCATGCGGGGCCGAAGTTGCATCACGATGTCTGTGATGTTTTGACCAACTTCCGCCGGCACGCTGTCGTCTTTGTGGCCGATATCCGCATGATGTTCAGACAGACCGTGATTCACCCGGAGGATAGACGATACCAGCTCATCCTTTGGCGTGAGGATCCCCAGGATCCGATGTTGGCTTACGAGCTGAACACCAACACTTATGGTTTGCGGTCGAGCCCCTTTGTGGCGATCCGTTCGCTTTTGGAGCTCGCAGAGCGCGAACGGCTACGCTATCCCCGGGCATCTGCTCTTATTGAGGGGGGGGCCTTATTTGTCGACGATATCTGCACGGGGGCCTCGAGCTTAGATGAGGCTCTCGTCTTACGTGATGAGCTGATTGCGCTCTTGAGGGCTGGTGGCTATGAGTTGCGGAAGTGGCTGTCTAACTCACCGGACCTATTGGCAGATTTGCCTAAGGACCACCAGCAAGAGCCGCTCCTCTTTGAAAATCCGGAGACTCCAGACATGCTGTCTGTTTTGGGAGTCCAGTATCGACCAGTCCCGGATTTGTTCACATATAGATTGGAACTGCCAGACCCAAAGGTCTGGACTAAACGCACGGTGCTGTCTACTGTAGCCCGTACCTTTGATCCGAACGGTTGGCTCAGCCCTGTAGTGTTTTCGATGAAGTGCTTCCTACAGGAGCTCTGGGCTGCGGAATTGTCATGGGATGAGCCCCTCTCTGGTAGCCTCCTACGAGAGTGGGTGAGGTTCGTGTCATCCCTACCCGACGTCAATCGGGTTTGTATACCGAGGCAAATGCTGCCTTCGGGAAAGTTTAAAGCCTCCCTGCACGGCTTTTGTGACGCGTCCGAAAGCGGATACGCGGCAGCCGTTTACATCCGAACGGTGGATGCAGCAGGCGTTGTCGCCGTACACTTAGTTATGGCCAAGAGTAAGGTCGCCCCCCTTCGGACTAGGCTAACCATTCCGAAGTTGGAGTTGTCCGGCGCCACTCTCTTAGTACGGCTACTCAATCATGTTGCTGACACCTTGGGAAACGGTGTCGACTTGGAGTCGATATTTGCGTGGTCTGACAGCCAGGTCGTCCTTTGTTGGCTGAAGAGTTCAGTCCACACCCTTGAGGTTTTTGTGGCCAACCGGGTCTCACAAATTCAGACTTCAAAGGCCCCGTTGATTTGGCGCCACGTACCGGGCGAATTGAACCCCGCAGATTGTGCCTCCCGCGGCTGCGAGGCGCCTGAGTTAGTGGACCACCACCTATGGTGGAGTCCATCATGGTTGTTACGGCCTGAGCGCTCATGGCCTGCCACCCCGGCTGTGGCCAGAGTCCCAGACCTAGGCATGCGTGTTCACGCCGTGGAGACGGTGGCGGCTCCGCAGATGGAGTTTTTGTTAGACCGCTACAGTTCTCTTGATAAGTTGCTCGGCGTGACTGCTTGGATGAGGCGCTTTGTGCGAAATTGTCGCCAGCCTCAGGAGAAATCGTTGTCTCCGGTCCTCGCCCCACAAGAGCGGCAAGACGCTCTGTTGCATTGGTTGCGAGTGACGCAACAGCGAGAGTTTGAACCGGAGCTGAAAGCCCTGCGCTCAAGTAAGTCCAAGTTGAAGGGACCCTTGGTGCGGTTGAATCCCTTCTTGGACAGTACCGGATTGCTGCGTGTCGGAGGTAGGCTCAGACATGCCAACCTGCCGTACGGATCACGCCACCCTTTGTTGCTCCCCAAGGATGGACCGTTAGTTAGACTGTTGATTACAGACCGACATGTAAAGAATGCTCATGCCGGTTGTAATGCTTTGACCGCGCTCCTCCAACGAGAGTTCTGGATTTTGTCAGCGCGGAGAATAATCCGATCCGTTATTTTTCGTTGTCTCCCGTGTTATCGTTTGCGCGCCGATACGATGCAGCCCCAGATGGGTGATTTGCCTGCCGATCGAGTGAACGAATCGATGCCCTTCTCAGGAGTTGGAACGGATTTTGCGGGGCCATTTACCGTTAAGACATCGCGGCTTCGTAATGCTAGAACGGAAAAGGCTTACTTGTGTGTATTTGTTTGTTTGGCCACTAAAGCGGTCCACCTGGAGGTGGTTAGTGCCCTCACCACAGAAGCCTTTGTAGCCACGTTGAATCGTTTTGTGTCTCGCCGCGGAATGCCGTCGTTAATCAGGTCCGATTGTGGAACCAATTTCAAGGGCACCGATAGGTATTTAAAGGAAGTTTGTGAATTTTTGGATAGGAATAATTTTGAGATCGGATCCACACTCTCTCGCAGAGGGGTACGATGGCAGTACTCCCCGCCATCCTGCCCCCACTGGGGAGGGATTTTTGAAGCAACTGTAAAGGCCGCTAAAACTCACCTTCGTCGCGTTATTGGGGAGACGGTCCTCACGTTTGAGGAACTCGCGACCGTATTTTGTAAGGTTGAGGCGGTCCTCAACTCGCGTCCGTTGTGTCCGTTGTCTTCGGACGCGAATGATTTAGAGGCCCTTACGCCGGGCCATTTTTTGATTGGCAGACCGCTTAACGCCTTGCCGGAATATCCTTATTCCGAAGTGGCCTCCGGACGGCTCTCGCGATTTGAATTGCTCCAGCAGCTTACGCAGAGTTTTTGGCGCCGTTGGCATCTGGAGTATTTGCACATTTTGCAGCAACGCGTTAAGTGGTCGGATAGGACGACCCCACCCAAGACAGGAGACCTCGTGTTGGTAAAGGATCCAAACCTGCCGCCCCTCCGCTGGCGTTTAGGACGCATTGTTCAGCTTCATCCGGGGTCGGATGGTGTGCCCAGGTTTGCCGAGGTCCTGGTGGGGGACTCTGTTTTGAAGCGAGCGATCGCTACCCTCTCTCGCCTGCCCTTAGATTGAGTTGGCGGACAGTTTGCTACTGTCCGGGACGGGGGGATGTTCGCGCCGCGCTGCGAGCGGTGCGTTGTCATTGTCAGGGTCACGGGCGACACGCAATGCGCTCGGGCCGCGTGCAGACTCAGTTGGCCGTAAGCAGCCGTGAGACAAGTTCGTGTGTTTCTGTAGCGACGTGCCGCGCTAGTTACCTACCCATATTGGGACCGAGATTTCGTTTTGCTCCTACTAGGGCTCCGGTCGGGGTACGGACTTGTAACCCGTGTGTGTTCGCTTTGAAAAGCGCCGGGAAAGTTTTAGCGGCCTATTAGGGCATTGTGTAGTATAAGAGTGTTAGCTGTAAGAGTATCCCATCGGGGGTTGGGTGAAGACCTACTTGGCCAGGCGCGCGCGCGCCGGCAAGACAGCGACCAGCCCCCTGGATTACGGACAGTATCCCTTACCATAAGGTAGGACTAGTTTTAATTTACTTAATTTTGCATGAGAAACCTTCGATTCAATAAACTGTGGAACACAGTAGATGTGGTCATCACAATTGTGCGTGATCACCCTGGGTTTGATTTTTTTTATCCACAACGGGGTAAACTACGAAATGGGTTGCCAATTTGTTTTAAGAAGTAAGCCTACAAAGTTTTAAGATGAAATGTCTATTTTACCCCCTGATTTTTCATTCAAAACTTCACCCCTATTTCAACCTTTTAGGGGTTGAATCATGTTCAGCGTGTTAAACATCAAAATAAATGCAATTTTTGCAATCGTCATCCCATAAAAGATCAATAACGACATCGAATCAACGATTTTTAGGTTTATTTATCCCATTTAACCTCTAAGGGGTTGATTTTCGAAAAAATACGAAATATGTGTTTGCTTATTTGTTTTACTTTCCGACCATAAGCCTAAATAATAAATTTAATGAAGGACTTTCCGGATACAACATTTCATCCCCCTCTTCACCCCTTCGGGGGTGGAATTGTCAAAAAGGCTGACACAGGAAAATATTAATTTTCAATTGCCAGCCTAAATACATAATTTGAAGATCCTAACTTCAAAACTGACGGACTTTTATACACATGTTCATCCCCTGTTTTACCCCCTGGGTTTGATTTTGGGAAAATTACGAAATGGGTTGCCTATTTGTTTTAAGAAGTAAGCCTACAAAGTTTCAAGTTGAAATATCTATTTTACCCCTGATTTTTCATTCAAAATTTCACCCCTATTGCAACCTTTTAGGGGTTGAATTATGTTCAGCGTGTTAAACATCAAAATAAATGCCATTTTTGCAATCGTCATCTCATAAAACCTCAATAACGACATCCATATCGATTTTTAGGTTTATTTATCCCATTTAACCTCTAAAGGGTTGATTTTCGAAAAAATACGAAACATGTTTTTGCTTGAGATTTTATATTATTTTTATGCATTCACAATGCAATTTTGTAAGTATTGGAAAAATGTGATGGTAAAAAACCACGAGCCCTATAAGTAGCTTTCAGGCGGGATTCGAACCCGCGCCTCCGGGAATCCGGCCTGATGCTCTGACCAACTAAGCTACCGAAACTTACACGACTCGTCGAGTTTTGCTATCACTTGTTACGCTGTAGGCCAGCGTTGCTTCATCAATATGAGGAAACCCTCGCATCCGAAAGAAACATTTTTACAGCGTATTTACTATTATATATTCTGTGCTTAAAGTTCCAAAAACGTATGAAGTTCATACCCATAAAGTTACGTGGTAGTTCCCCTGGTTTGTAATAGGAAAATGAGGGAATTTAGAAAAAAATATAACGGAGTCATAATCATAATCATAAATCATTTATTTGCTAGAGACATGGTATTAATACAGATACAAACAATAATAATATTTTGCTTTAATAATTCCATAGCACAAAATTCAAATTTATATTTGCATGCCATTCCCTTGGGTATGTCAATTAATTTATAATCAAGTTTTTTCTTGTACCAATAATCCACGCTTTTCACTTTACTTTTAATAAGTGACATTTGTGGCAGGCAGTGTACGAGTATAAAACTTCTTCGCGATTATTTATTTTTATCTGTCTATTGCATAGTTCTATTATATTAAGGGGTCTATTCTTATTACATATTGGTGATACGAAGTTCAGCGGGTCCACTATAATTTATATAGCAAAACAACGTTTGCCGGGTCAGCTAGTAAACTTATAATTCTTGATTGTTTTGTTGATGCATTGATGCATGTTGTACAGGTATAATCAAAATCAAAATCAAAATTATTTATTCATTTTAGGCTGATACAGCACTTGTAAATTTATAAGATTTAACTACCGTACCACATAAATTTTTGTATAATATTGTGATATCAACTAATCAACTAATAGCTGTGTAGCATGTCAAATGTACAGCTGTTGTACTGTCAATACATCTGCCTTAAAATAAAGAGCATGTTTTGTATTTTTTTTTTAATTGTTAAGATCTAATCTTACATAATTCAAAGATTTTGCTATACACTACGCCAAGTTTTTGTCAATCTTACTGGAACTGAGTTAAGAGGACGCCCACCGCGGTTCCGTGCAAAAATTCTTCTTCTTCATTGCGATAGACATTTTGTAATGCCGAAACACAGGGCTCTCATCTCACTCACACTCTGGCAGGAACCCGTCGTTGTTAATATTTATTTTGTATATTGAGTTCCTGCCCGACACCCCCTACCAAAGTCCCCAACGAAGTCCTGTCTGAAAATAAATTGTGGACACCCTCTTTCTGTGTACTTAGAAAGAGATGAAGGGGCCCTAACAAAAAGAAATGTCAAATTTTTCATCCTCACTTTTTAATTCAGGGTGTGGCTTCCATCCATACTACAACAACATACAAATTTCTTGGATTGGAGTCCACTTTTGTCCACACACTCCTAATCTGTGAGATAATAATGTACTCTTTGGTCGATTATAAGATTTCATCGATTTTCACAGCTGTTTGGCAGATCCCACACTGCCGCTGCATCCCGCTCCGGCGTACGGAGGTACGGATTCCGCATGCGGCTGCAGAGGCACGGATCCGCACCACCATACGGTTTAATCCGCATCTCAGCCCGGAGCTGCGGTTCACGACGCCCGGCATTCATTACGGCCCTGTTATAACCAAATTTGCATATTACTAATTGTTTTATAGGTAGTTTACGTGTTTTATAGATTTTCTAAAGTTTTTTTAGTATTTGCTGGTAGTCATTATCTCATGCTGATGAGCTGGTGATGGAAGGTACAAATTTCTCAATGGTTAGGAGTTACACTTAATTCTTTAAAATATCGTTAATGCGAAAAGATTTTTAGTTGTATTCTTTCAGGTTATTTAGGATAGCTGATGGTGGAAGGTTAAAAAACTACATAACAGAAAAATGGAAAATGAAGTATTTAGAAAAAATCGACCCGTCTCACAACTAGCTCCGATAGTTGTGAAACGGGTAGATTTTTTCTAAATACTTCATTTTCCATTTTTCTGTAATAAAAATTGCATTGTGAATGCAAAAAACTAAAAATTAAAATAAACTGCATAACAGTTAAAAGCTGTTGGAGGTTGGTGCTTGTCTGAGTATTTATTTTTACTAGAACTTTGATTTGATAAATCCTATTACCTACCTGATTAATAATGATTAATATTTATAAGTAAAATGATAATTTGAAAGTATTTATAATGAAATATTAGAAAAAAAACCAGCTAAGTGCGAGTCGGACTCGCACACAAAGGGTTCAGTACATCAAAAAAAATTACGTTTGTTGTATAAACTTGTATAGTACCTAAGTAGGTACTTGTGTAGTAGGTAGTAGTAGTAAAATAAATAAGATAAGATAATAAGTTTGTAGGCCGATTTTGTTGAAACTCGGTTTTCAATCAATTTATTTATTCAGTCAACCATCTTGGGTCATCATTACATTATTAAAACATAAATTAAGTGAGAAAAATCAAATAAAATTATATATATAAAAAATAAATAAAATTATGTAAAATTAATAGAATACCTAAATTATAATATATTAGGGAATACATACAATCAAAATTAAAATTAATATAAAATGTCAAAGGAAAATTCATAAATAAATAAATCACAATCTAAAACACAATTTTAAAATTGGTTTTGGCACTAATTTGACAAGAAAACAGCAACCCAAGATGGCGGCCAACTTTTTTGTTTGTGGGCCGATTTTGATGAAACTCGGTTTTTGGTACTACTTTGACAAGAAAAGAGCAACGCAATGTTAAAAACATAAAAGTCCAAGATGGCGGCCAACTTTTTTGTTTGTGGACCGATCTTGATGAAACTTGGTTGCTGGTACTATTTTGACAAGAAAACAGTAACACAATGTTAAAAATATAAAAAATGCAAGATGGCGGCCAACTTTTTTGTTTGCAGGCCGATTTCGATGAAACTCGGTTTCTGGTACTATTTTGAAAAGAAAACATCAACGCAACGCAATCCTACTAATCCTACTAATATTATAAATGTGAAAGTTTAGATGTTTGGATGTTTGGATGTTTGGATGTTTGGATGTTTGTTACTCAATCACGCGAAAACGGCTGAACGGATTTGGCTGAAATTTGGAACATAGATACTTTGTAGCCTGGAGAGGAACATAGGCTACTTTTTATCCCGGAAAAATATTACATTCCCGCGGGATAACGTCGTGTAGTTCACGCGGGCGAAGCCGCGGGCGGAAAGCTAGTATTATAAATGTGAAAGTTTAGATGTTTGGATGTTTGGATGTTTGTTACTCAATCACGCCAAAATAGCTGAACGGATTTGGCTGAAATTTGGAACACAGATACTTTGTAGCCTGGAGAGGAACATAGGCTACTTTTTATCCCGAAAAAATATCATATTCCCGCAATATAACGTCGTGAAGTCCACGCGGGCGAAGCCGCGGGCGGAAAACTAGTGTTAAATATATTAAAAATCCAAGATGGCAACAATTTTTTTTGTTTGGGGGCCGATTCTGATGAAACTCGGTTTTTCGTACTATTTTGACAAGAAAACAGCAACGCAATCTCAAAAATGTAAAAAAATCTAAGATGGCGCCTAAATTTTTTGTTTGTTGGCCGATTTCGATGAAACTCGATTTCTAGTACTATTTTGAATAGAAAACAACAACACAATGTTAAAAATATGAAAAATCCAAGGTGGCGGCCAACTTTTTTGTTTGTCGGCCGATTTCGATGAAACTCGGTTTTTGGTACTATTTTGACAAGAAAACAGCAACGCAATGTCAAAAATGTGAAAAAATCCAAGACGGCGCCCAAATTTTTGTCTGTTGGCCGATTTTGATGAAACTCGATTTCTCGTACTAATTTGAATAGAAAACAACAACACAATGTTAAAAATATTTAAATTCCAAGATGGCGGCCAACTGTTTGTTTTTGGGCCGGTCTTGATGAAACTTAGTTTCTGGTACTATTTTGACAAGAAAACAGCAACGCAATGTTAAACCTATAAAAAATCCAAGATGGCGGCCAACTTTTTTGTTTGCAGGCCGATTTTAATGAAACTCTGTTTTTGGTACTATTTTGACAAGAAAACAGTTCTTAACACAATGTTTAAAAATACAAGATAATGGTCAAGATGGTGGCCGTCTTTGTTTTTTCTCTCTTTTTGTGCTTATTAAAATGTAACAGGTTTTTATTTGTAAGCTTGAGACAGAGTCAAGTATACAAAGATTTAATTAATTATTAATTAGCTTTAAGATATTACTTCGTAATTTACTGTGCTATTGACAGCTGTAAACCTTCTTAAAAAATAAATAAATAAAATAATAATTGATATTAAGTGACAGAGTTTGAAAATGTATGATTGTGATATGAGATGATTTTGATATAGACGGAGGCGCTTTATAGGTTAAGAAATATGAATCGACTTACTTCCAATCTAAATATTTTTCTTCTAACAAAATTTTTGCCCATTCAAACGTCAGGAGTAGGTCAAATTTACCCTGCAAAATTTCATGACAGGCATAGATAGAGACAATTACAGGCGAAATTAAATAAAACATGTATTATATTTTATTTTGATACTTCTTTTCCCTTATATGCTAACCATAATTAATAACTTATTTTATTTTATTTCGCAATACACTAAAATGTACCTGCCATATTTTAAATTTGTTACAACGCTTTCGTACTTACGGAGTTATTATTAATAATAATAAAAATAACTAAATAAAAATAACTATATAAAGTATATCCTAAGGGATGGCACAGTGGATATTGGCCGAGCGTGCCATCGTCTGGGTGAATCCCTTAGGCATATAATCTCCGGTTGTTCTCGTCTCGCAAACGGCGAGTATTTGCATAGACATAACCAAGTAGCCAGGATAATACACCAACAACTTGCTCTGAAACATAGTCTTGTGGCATCCGAGGTGCCGTACTACAGGTATGCACCAGAACAGGGGGGCTACCGGCTAAGAAATCTGGATATGGGTATGGGCTTCAACTGTCATTTGAATTCCTTATTTCGATAGATTTTTGCTGCTTTGTTCTGTTGAACGTTGCTAGCTAGTTATCGTTTTACCCGACGTCACAAAACAAGGAACTGATAGCGGCTATTTTCTTTATAAAATTGACTTAAAGTTTCCAAAAACGTATGAAGTTCATATCCATAAAGTTACGCGGTAGCCCCCCAGGTCCTTGAAAATAGCCATGCCACATTATATTGGGATCGATCTATCATTACAGACAGGACTATTGTAGCTAATAAGCCTGATATTGTATTGATAGATCGACACGAACGCCGCGCAATAATTGTTGATGTCACTGTTCCCCATGACGACAACCTTGTGAAAGCTGAAAAAGATAAAGAAAACAAATATCTTGATTTAGCTCACGAGATTGTTGACATGTGGGACATTGATTCAGCAATTATTGTTCCGATAGTCATATCTGCCCATGGTCTGATAGCCAAGAGCCTCGATAAACACCTTAAGAAGCTTGCGTTAGGTGGATGGATCGGGAGTCAGATGCAGAAGGCAGTACTTCTGGACACGGCCCGTATAGTGAGAAGGTTCCTGTCTCTGGATCCTTAACCATCGGTAGCCGGGACCAGGGTCCCGGTGCAAAAATGCAACAAACAAAAATGCAGTTCCCCAACGGTAGCAAGATCAGGATCTTGCTACCGTTGGGGAACTGCATTTTTGTATTTTTAAATGTTATAGTTTTTAGTGTTATACATTGTAAAAATTTAATATTTACAAATATAATTTTGTAAGTATTTAAAATTTAATAAAGAAAATAATAATAATATTATTAATTAATAATAGTAATGCCATTAAAATGGAATTTAGTGTGGACAAATGTGCAGTCATGCATGTAAAGCGTGGTCAGATAATGGAATCCACGGGTATACAACTCTCGGATTCTATTCATCTTAGATCTCTCTCCGTTAACGAAACCTATAAATATTTAGGTATGTCACAGGCATGACAACGATGCTGACATGAAACAGTCGTTGCGTGAGCGTTTCTTGGGGCGACTTTAAAAAGTCCTTAAAAGACGACATCGGCCCCAAAACAAAGAAGTTAGCTGCCATCTTGAAATCTGTCGCGGTTCCATCAAACGGCCTTGCCCCCGAAGGTCGGATCCTATCAGCCGGCAAATCCCCCATTTGCGGCTGCATAGTGGCTGCCTTTACCCGATAACAGGGAATGCATCGAAACAAAACACTTCGGATTGCTCTCCGGGCAGAGAGTATCCAAAACTCTCGTTGCAAAATCGCCAGTAACGCACTGCACCCTGCATGAGCGTTGCGGACGTGTCGATCTGACACCAAAAGCTGCACCAAGGGTCCGCCCTTGGGCAACAACAAAGGATGGCGGCTTCCAAACGGAAGGTCCACCTTCCGGAGCCGGCCTCCAACCCGAAGAAGCCCATCTGAGTCGATGAACGAGTTCAAACGAGCGACCGCGCCCTTCAACTTAGCACGTTCCTCGCGCAAAATACGAAACTCGGAATCAAACCGTTCGGTCTGCACGACACGAACCCAGTATAGCAATGCGCTACGGCGCTCCTCAGCACTTGCAATAGGTTCCAAGCGTTTTGCTTGGGGGTTCCGACAATTATGGATGAAGCGTTTAATCCAGCTGGTAACACCCAGCAGCTTCTCCAAACTACTATACCGATCAAGTAGCCAACCCGGCTCTGAAGTCGACTCAGCGACCACGGTATGTACACGCAACCCTGGCAAAATAGGCGCTGTTTCGTCCACCTGACAAACAGGCCAAGAGGTTTCTGGTCCTACCAGCCACTCTGGTCCCCACCAAAGTGGGTGTGCCACCAACTCTGAAGCCGTACACCCTCGGGAAGCACAGTCCGCTGGGTTAAGCTCTCCCGGTACGTGTCTCCATATTATATCAATCCCAATATTTTGGACTTGGGAAACCCGGTTTCCCACAAACACCTCCAAGGTATGTGGAGCCGCGCGCAACCATGCAAGCGCGACCTGACTATCCGACCAGGCGAAAATATCCCGTATCTCGACCGTGGCCGCCAACTCCCGCGCAACGTGACTCAACAGTCTAGCGAGGAGATGAGCTCCGCTCAGTTCCAGCTTGGGGATAGTCAGTCTTGTCCGAATAGGAGCAACCTTGCTCTTCGCCAAAAAGAGCGAGACATTGACCCGACCATCGGCGTCAACTGTCCGCATGTATACCGACGCGGCGTAGCCCCGCTCCGATGCGTCACAGAAGCCATGAAGGCTGGCCTGACATTTTCCAGGCGGCAAGATTCGACGAGGCAAGGCAATCCGATTGACTTCCTCGATCGATGAGATCAACTCGAGCCAATCGTCCAATGGAGGCCCGATCAGCGGCTCGTCCCACGAGACGCCCAAGGTCCAAAGTCGCTGGAGAAGACACTTCGCAGCGAATATCACTGGGCTTATCCAGCCGTTTGGGTCAAACATGCGGGCTATCATGGATAGCACCGTTCTTTTAGTCCAAGCCTTTGGTACTTCCAAGTCCACTTGGAAGGTGAAAATATCCGTTCGCGGCTGGTACTGCATGCCCAGCACCGCGATTCTGTTGGGATCATCCACGTCCTCAAACAGGTGAGGGTTCTGTTGGTGATCCTCCGGGATCCCTTCTAGAACTCGTGGGTCATTTGACAACCATTTACGCAACTCATAGCCCCCTGCTTTGAGAATTGCGATCAATTCATCCCGCAGTACGAGGGCCTCCTCAATACTTTGGGCTCCCGTGCAGACGTACGGGAGCCCAACGTCAAAATAGTCCGAGAAATCAAGTTTCATCGAAATCGGCCAACAGACAAAAAAGTTAGCCGCCATCTTGGATTTTTTAATTTTTGACATTGCGTTGCTGTTTTCGTGTAAAAATAGTACCAAAAACTGAGTTTCATCAATATCGGCCCACAAACAAAAAAGTTGGCCGCCATCTTGGATTTTTGATATTTTTAACATTGCGTTGCTGTTTTCTTGTCAAAATAGTACCAAAAACCAAGTTTCATCAAAATCTGCTCACAAGCAAAAAAGTGGGCTCCATCTTGGATTTATAAATTTTCAACATTGCGTTGCTGTTTTCTTGTCAAAATAGTACCAAAAACCGAGTTTCATCGGAATCAGCCTGCAATCAAAAAAGTTTGCTACCATCTTGGATTTTTTTACATTTTTAACATTGCGTTGCTGTTTTCTTGTCAATATAGTACCAAGAACCGAGTTTCATCAGAATCGGATTCCAAACAAAAAAATTTGCTGCCATCTTGGATTTTTTATATTTTTAACATTGCGTTTCTGTTTTCGTGTTAAAATAATACAAGAAACTGAGTTTCATCAATATCGGCCCACAAACAAAAAAGTTGGCCGCCATCTTGGATTTTAATATTTTTAACATTATGTTGTTGTTTCCTATTAAAAACAGTACGAGAAATCGAGTTTCATCGAAATAGGCAAACAGACAAAAAAGTTGGCCGCCATCTTGGATTTTTTTATTTTTAACATTGCGTTGCTGTTTTCTTTTTAAAATAGTACCAAAAACTGAGTTTCATCGAAATCGGCCGACAAACAAAAAAGTTGGCCGCCATCTTGAATTTTTTATAATTTAACATTGCTTTGCTGCTTTCTTGTCAAAATAGTACGCAAAACCAAGTTTCATCAAGATCGGCCCACAAACAAAAAGTTGGCCGCCATCTTGGATTTTTAATATTTTTAACATTGCGTTGAAGTTAAAAACTGTTTTCTTGTTAAAACTAATTGATTTATTTTTGCAACCTATAAAATGTGCACTAATATTTAAAAGCTATTAGAAAGTATTTAAAATGAAATATAAGATTAAAACGACTGATCCTGTAAAAAGCACCGCTAGGTATCGAACCCGGGACTTTTCACTGTCCGGGCGTATGCTCTAAGCGCTGAGCTTCAAAGTCGTGAATTATTATTATTCTAAATTTAATTTTCAAAAATAAACATTGCATTTTTAATTTGTGGTTCATGTCTTTCGGGTCCTTTCTACACAAAAATCCGTACGGTATTGCGGAGCTCAGTGTGGCATACCCTGCGGACCGCACCGCAGCACCTCCGTCCGGTAGTGCGGATCCGTCGCGGCGCCGCCGCGTGGCCGCATCTCCGCATGGAGATGCGGTGTCAGTGTGTTGTACCCTCCGGTTTTTGTATGCAAATCAAGATTCTACATACAAAGTTAAGAACCGCACTACCGCATACCGGAGCGGTGTCCGGTGCAGTGTGGGGATCGCCTGTTTGGTTCATAAAGTTAAGGTTTGGTTGTTATTGTGTTGTGACGTTATGTCACAATAACAACCAATCAACAAAACAGCCCTACAAAATCACCTACGCCCTCTGTCGTGATAAAAAGTTAGTTTTCATCCATTGCAATTTTATTTTCCGGGCAAGGATCACTGATGAAACAGAAGAAAAAATTTTCTACAAAAATTTGCATTTGTTGCGGCTTGCGGCAGGATCGTACTGATATTTTTAATTATTTTCTGCGCCCTTATTATTATTTTTAATACTGTATTACAGTTATTCAATACAGTTTTGTTATGATCATAGCATCCATCCATTCTGCCCTCGTACCGGCTAAAAATTAGGATATGGATATGGGCTTCATTTGACACTTGAAACCCATCATATTATACACATCAAAATATTTTGGCTTCAAATGTCAAATGAAGCCCATGTCCAAGTCCATACCCATAATTTTTGCCGGTAGCCCCCCAGGGGGGCTACCAGCTAAAAATTTTATACGTTTAACGATATACGTTTATACGTTTAACGTTATACGAACTTTATACGTTTTTGGGACCTTTAAGTCAATTTTTAACCGACTTCTAAATCAAAAAATAAAACCGCCTTCTAAAAAACCACATCAAAAAAGTAAGAAATAATTCCTCACCAAATAAATAACGTAAGTACTTTGAAGTCGGGCGTGAAACATGTACAATTTTTTGTTGTTTTTGTTAAAACCCGCCCGACTTCAAAGTACTTACGTTATTTATTTGGTGAGGAATTATTTCTTACTTTTTTGATGCGGTTTTTTTGAAGGCGGTTTTATTTTTTTTATAAAAATAATTTTAATTTCACTCTTTTTAGTGCATCGTGCAGGCAATGTACGTGTTTTCTGGTAAATAGGTATGTGATCAAACTCAAAACCTCCTTTTTCGAAGTCGGTTAAAATACCTTGAGGTATCCCCTTTTTAACAAAACAAGAATCATCTAAATCGGTTTATTAACAAAGGAGTTATGCCTAAAGATACGTATTAAATTCACATAAAGTGGTAACGAAAACGACAGTATTTTGAAGATTTCCTGAAAACTACTGAACCGATTTCAAAATTTCTAAAAATGGGACCAACTTGGAAACCAACCTGATATAATAACGTTTGAACCATTTCAATCGGTTCAGCCGTCTTCGAGTAATCGGTGGACATACACAAAAAAAAAAACATACATACAGACGAATAGAGAACCTCCTCCTTTTTAACCGACTTTTAAATCAAAAAGGAGGAGGTTCTCTATTCGTCTGTGTTCGGAAAAGATCGACGTTTCTGAACGCATCTATAATGTCACGTCAAATTGACATTTAGCTGTCACTTGAAGTTGACAGTGACACTTGATTGGAATTCTTGTAAGAAAAATGTCGGATTAATTTTGCTGAATTGTTAAAAACCGCTCGCGTTGAATATGCCTGGCATATCGAGTTTGAATTGAATCCTGAATTATCCTTGTGATCCCGCTTTGTACGACCAAGTTTTTGACGCCATCGTGACGATCGGGCCGGTCGCGGCGTTTTGAAAGAAAGATAACCTTTTCCACCACCACGCGTTGTTGTCGGGACAATATATCTTAATAAACAAGCCCCGCGTGTGTCGTGTGTCATTGTGTACCTATTGTTGAAGCGCCCAGTGTCTTGGGAACGCTGTAGTATTTGTTTTGTGAGTAAGGTGACGAATTGGTAAGGTCTACCAGAGGAAGGATTTACCAGGGGGGCGCGCCCCCTCTCTCCGCAGCCCAGGGACTTTCTACAGCACAGACCGTATGTAAAATTCACCTTACTTCACAATTTAAATTAAGTCGCTGTGTATTGCAGTCCAATTGTTCAGTTACATCCCCGCTGAAAGCTAGTTTTTGTCCGGAGTCTATATTAGTAATATGCTTCCACTGCGCCAGCTGATTCCGCGGTATAGGCAGGGGTGTACTGAACATTTCTTGGTAGCAAGAGCGTAGTTTGAAGGCCTGAGAGGCCCACGCCAAAACTTTGTCCATTAATCAGTGCCGTTTGATGACCATCTGGTCCGGACTAGATTAATTTGTACTTGTAAATGGTAATTAACTTGCATTTGAAAAGTAAAGGGCATTCCTTTGTTATTGGTTCCATGTCTTGTAATTAATTGTCATGTATTGAAGTTCCAAAATGTAAACAGATACCTTTCTTTGTTCATAATAATTATTATTTAGTTTGTTAGCAAATTTGAGTTGTGAATATTGACAAGTTGCTAAATAACAGCTAATAAAAGGTTAGCTAATAAGTTTGCACTCAATACTTAGTGAAACTTAAATGATTTGGGACATTGTTTACACATTGAAACTCATTGAAACTTGTGCTTTGAAATAATTAAAATTAATTTGTTGTATGTTGATATCCAAGTGAATTTCAATAGTCAGTGATTTTGAGTGAATTTCAATAGTCAGTGAGTTTTGTTGTTTTCTGATAACCTCCAAATATTTAAGAGTTTGTGTCATTATAAATACTTTGTTGTTGTAATATTGGAGATTTTGTGTTATAGTGAATATTTTGAATTTGTTGTTTTTGTTGATAAATTTGTGACGTTACAATGACGGCCTCCTCGGCTAAAGCCAAAATACGTTCTGAGTTACGGTGGTTAGCTTCTGCGGTCGCATTGTTGGATCGACCGGATAGGACGGAGGCCTTGTTGAACAGATACGTAGATCTGCCCATACGTTTGGCTGTTGTTGATGAGCAGTATGCCTTATTTTTGGAAAGGACTGTTGAGGCCGAGGTGGAAATGCGACAAGAAGTCGGTTTGGATGTGGACCAGTGTTATGATTTTGCGGACAGAATTACTCAGGTGGCTCGACCTTTGCAAGTGGCAAGAGAGAATGAACCGAGCCCGTCCCCGGTCACATCTAAGAGTATGCCCCCTGTACGGGCAAGCGCCGTACAGTTTGTCACATCAGCACTTTTACGCCACATGCACTAATTTAGGTCATTCATCAACTCAGTACGTGTTCGAATATCATAGCCGTCGCGCACTCTCATATCATTTTAATTTTAAGACGTTTTTATATCAATATATCAGTTTTTTACATTTATCAAATAGTTTAATTTATCAATCATTATCAACTATCACTAAAAGAGTGTATAAACCATACATTCTTTTTGGTCCTTCGTAAAAGGGCCTCGCGAGTGACTCAGTGGAAACGTGGACGTGTAAAACGTGACTCTGTGTCGCAAGTGAGGTGAACTATCACCTATCACTGAAGTTATCGAAGACATCAAGCAGCAAAAAGGCGACCCACCCAAGGACTATCCTTCTTGGGTTCGTGAGTACCAGCAACATCAAGTAAGCCGTATCATTTCCTTTACTCTATTCAATAGCAACACAGCGAGATGGTCACCATGGAGGATTTACTTTGTACTCAAGATCAACTATCATCGGGTATAGAACAGGTATATACTAACTTCAAAAAAGACGGTTCAGATAGGAAGACTCCTGATTATATCAAACGTCGCCTTGACACACTAGACAATTACTGGCAGGAATTTCAAACAAATCATATTAGGCTATGTGAGGTCGATGATAAGTCTCATCAATATTTTACATCAAAGCAATATGAAGCTGTACGTGAGAGATTCTCAGCTATAAGAACAACAATCCAGAATTATCAACCGAAAGATGAAAGTAGGCCTTCTACACCGATCATTAAACCAGCGGCACCCATGACCATGCCGTCTACCACTCCGTATAGGTCGTCTGATCAGCACGTTTCATCTCGCGCTCAAGGTTCGAACAGTAAAACAGATGAAATGTTGCGCAAACAAAGCAGCAACTTTAAGGCGTTTGAACAGACCCTGTCTAATATATTATTGGATACTATCACCGTAAAGTGGGAATTTGATCATTTATTACGTACGGTTCAAGCTCGTTGGCAGGCCATAGATTCGCTTCACTGGGAGCTGGACAGCGAATTAGGTGGCAGAAATACAGAATATGAAGCAGCGTACTATAAATATGAAAGAAGTTATAATAATGCTATCAAATCAATTAATAAAAAATTATGGTCCGTATCCCACCGCGAACAGTCGACGCCCCATATAGAATTACCTGTATTCACTGGTAGTTATCACCAATGGACCTCTTTCAAAGATCTTTTTGTCGAGACAATTCATAACAACCCATCACTTTCAAGCGCTCAAAAAATGCAATTTTTGAAATCAAAGGTCAAAAGTGAGGCCGAGCGACTGATTCAACATTTACCTATTTCATCTGATAATTACTCTGTTTGTTGGGATATCTTAACACATAGATATGACAATAAGAAATTGATTTTGAATTCACATATTGACATTTTGTTTAGCATACCGGCCGTTCAACAAATATCAATAAGCCATTTAAAAAGGATTCACGATACAACACGTGAAACCCTTAACGCTATCAAAAACCTGGGTGTGACAGTCGATTCGTGGGATCCACTTCTTATATACATTTTGTGCCAAAAATTAGACACAGATACTCATAATGAATATGTAGCGTCTGTAAAGCAGCCAAGAGAAATACCCAACATATCTGACTTTTTAGAATTTTTGGAGAGTAAGTTCACCACTTTGGAGTCATCAAGACGTAAACAGGAACCCTTAATTAAATCAACTACAATGAAAAATAATAATCATTTTCCTTCAACATCAAAATATCAGAAACCAACTTCTAATTATAACAACAAGCAGTCATTTTCGCCGCAGGGACGTTCAATTTCGCAATCATTTTATAACAAAAATGTTTATGCTACAAAACTTTATAAATGTCCAATTTGTAAAGCTGATGATCACGCTGTATTTTACTGTAAACAATTTTTAGATATGAAACCTTTACTGAAACGACAGACTATTAACAAATTCAACATATGCCAAAACTGTCTTTATTGTCATTATGGTAAGGCATGCATTTCTGAAAAACGGTGTCGTGAATGCAATCAGGCGCATAACACACTACTACACGAAGCATTTACGCAATCAGAGCGCACGTCTGGCGCGACGTCCGCAAAATATCGCCCGGACATTGACACGAAACCTGTAACTTCGCAAGCGGTTCGTAGCAACTCGCACGTGTCTATACAAGGCGAAACCCCGGAGGTGCTTTTAGCGACAGCTGTTATAAAGGTACAAACCAGTGATGGTACTTATATCAACTTACGAGCCTTACTGGACCAGGGTTCCCAAACATCACTCATCACGGAGAATGCCGCGCAACTGTTAGGGATGCCTCGTCGTAAATGCCAGGGGGTAATATCAGGAATAGGTGCAAAGGAAAGCAGTTCTAAGGGGATTATACGCATCCAGTGTCTATCAAACAATGACGATTTTGAATTTGAAACAGACGCCATCATTATGAACAATTTAATCAAAAATTTACCAAGTCATTCATTTAGCAAACCATCATGGACATTTTTAAATAATTTAAATTTAGCTGACCCCGAATTTTATCATAGTCGCCCAGTAGATTTGTTACTAGGAGCTGATATTTATTCGATTATACTTTTGGAAGGCGTATGCAAAATGAGTAATGACTCACCCCTTGCACAAAACACGCGCTTGGGATGGATACTTAGCGGAAACATCAAAACACTACAGTGTAACGTCATATTAAATCATTTAGAAGAGATCCATAAATTTTGGGAGATTGAAGATATCTCTGAAACAACCCCTATATCAAATGAAAATAAACTTTGTATAGAATATTATAAAAATACTACTGTCCGACACGAAAATGGGCGATATGAAGTGAGGTTGCCGTTAAAACAAGATTTCAAAGAAAATTTGGGGGCCTCGAAAAACAAAGCTGTTGCGCAATTTAAAACATTAGAGCGAAAATTCTATCGTAATAAAGACATAGCAAAAGAATACAAATTATTTATGAATGAGTATGAATCACTCGGACACATGAAGCCCGCTATCGGACACTCGACACCCGACTGCTATTTGACTCACCATTGTGTAGAAAGGGCCGAATCAACAAGTACAAAATTTAGAGTTGTGTTTAATGCATCTTCAAAAACATCTTCGGGACAAAGCCTAAATGACGTCATGGAAGCTGGGCCGAATCTCCAACAAGACCTTCAGTCTCTTATCATAAAATGGAGACAATATCAGTATGGGTTTACAGCGGACATAGAGAAAATGTTTCGCCAAATAAGCATGAATGAAAATGACCAAAATTATCAAAAAATCATCTGGCGCAGCTCACAACACGAACCTATCAAGGAATACCTACTTACCACTGTGACGTATGGGACAAAAGCAGCACCGTTTTTGGCCATGATGACCCTAAGACAGTTAGCTTCCGATGAGCGACAAAACTTCCCCTCTAGTTCAGCTCCTGATGTCCTGGAACAGTCTTTCTACACTGATGACGTAGTCCATGGAGCCCATAGACCCGAATCAGCGAAACAATTATGTAACGACCTTAAGAAACTATTACAATCAGGTGGTTTCAATCTCAGAAAATGGAAGTCAAACTTTCCAGCGATATTACCAGAGGCAGCCGAGTCATCAAATTTAGAGAGCTTCAACTTTAAAGGATCGGAACATACTAAGACCCTGGGTTTGGGTTGGAACCCACAAAAGGATGTGTTTGTGTTCGAGTCAAAAATAGATACATCAAATAATCACGAGACCAAAAGATCACTTTTATCAAATATATCAAAGCTTTTCGATCCACTAGGTTGGTTGTCACCCCTATCAACAAAATTAAAAATAATTTTTCAGAATGTTTGGCTAGCAGAAATTAAATGGGATGACCCATTACCAGAGGAAATAGAATCAGAATGGCAAAAAATCAAATATGACATTAAAAACATCAATCAGTTGGAGATACCACGTTGGATAAAGACACAAGAAAGTGACACCATTGAGCTGCATGGATTCTGTGACTCATCGATTAAGGCTTATGCCTGTGTAATTTACGTCCGAGTTACAAGAGATCAAAACTCAAGTATACATTTATTAGTAGGAAAATCGAGATTAGTTCCAGCCAGTGGTAAGCTCTCTCTTCCAAGACTAGAGTTAAGCGGAGCTCTTCTTTTATCAAAATTAATATTAAAAGTCAAAGAATGTTTGAAAAGCTATGTTATTAAGGTATACGGATGGTCAGATTCTATGATCGTTCTGGGATGGCTGAACGGCGACCCCACAAGATGGAACACCTTTGTTGCGAATAGAGTGAGAGAGATAACAAATATCATGCCTCGGGAGTGCTGGAACTACGTCAAGTCCGAAGAAAACCCAGCAGACTGCGCCAGCCGCGGTTTGACGGTTACACAGCTGAAAGGTCATACCTTATGGTGGAAGGGGCCCTCATGGCTGTCAGACTACGTTCACAGTGAACAAAAACAATGTTTTAAAACAGAACAAGAGATAAAAAATAAAAAACAAGTAAACGTTGTCACCGAGGAATATATACAAAATAATTTAATTAATCAGTTACTATCAAATTACAGCTCATTCAACAAAGTTATCAGAATAATATCATGGATACTGCGATTTACAAAAACAAAAGAATACAAACTAAATTACTTATCATTACAAGAACTAGAAACAGCAAGAAATATTGTGATAAAAAATGTACAGCATGCAGAATTCTCAAAAGAAATTACCTGTTTAAGGGGAGGTAGCAAAATTCATTCAAAGAGTAAAATCATTGAGTTGAACCCAGTTTTAGGTCAAGACGGTCTCCTAAGGGTCGGTGGACGCTTAAGAAAAGCTAACATAAGTCCCGAGATGAAACATCCCCTAATCATACCCAAGAATTGCCGATTAGCCGAACTTTTAATAGATCATGCACACTTACTTTCATTTCATGGCGGAGCACGCTCAACTACATCAATTCTACGTCAAAAATACTGGCTTATCGGAGGTTACGGAGCCGTTAAGAAGCGTCTCCGAAAGTGCGTCAAGTGTAGACACCATAACCCCGATAAACATAATCAAATCATGGGAGATTTACCAGCATCACGTGTCAACCCTACACGTCCATTTTATAACACCGGCGTCGACTTTACAGGGTTCGTCGACGTTAAATCAAACAAGGGTAGAGGTATCAAAACGACGAAGGGATATATCGCTGTTTTTGTGTGCATGGTGACTAAAGCCGTGCACCTTGAACTAGTGTCAGATTTAACATCATCCGCCTTTTTGGCAGCCCTTCGCAGGATGGCCGCAAGAAGAGGTGCCCCACGTCACATCTACAGTGACAATGGGACAAACTTTGTCGGCGCCAGTAGGGTTCTTAATCAAGAATATATCAATTTAAAACAAACATTAGATAAGGACTTTTTCGATGCTGTCACTCAGATGGAAATCAACTGGCACTTCAACGCCCCATCGTGGCCTAGCGCAGGTGGGCTCTGGGAACGCTCGATCCGAAGTTTAAAGCAGCACTTAAAAAGGGTAGTTGGCGAGCAAAAGTTGACCTATGAAGAATATTCGACTCTCTTGGCTCAACTGGAAGGGTGCCTAAATTCACGACCACTTTGTGTTTTGACTGAAGACCCAGACAATATTGACTATCTAACCCCGGCACATTTCCTATCAAGTGGACCCACATTGACTGTAATAGAAACAGAAAAGGACTTAAGAACCAGATGGCAATTGACGCAAAAGATCTTTAATGACATCTGGAACAGGTGGAAATCTGAGTACCTTTGTCAATTATCAGTTAGAAGTAAATGGCGCCAGCCTAAGGAAAATTTTAAGATTGATGACATCGTGATAATACAAGACGACAATTTGCCCGCTGGAAAATGGGCACTGGGCCGCGTAATCGAATTACACCCAGGAACCGACGGATTAGTGCGTGTTGTCACCCTAAAAACAAAAAATGGTTATATCAAAAGGCCCATTACTAAAATATCCCGTTTACCTGTAACCAACACATCAGAGACGACGAAAGAAAACAAAGAAACAATCAAAACAAATAATATCATTTCTGCCGCTGCCGTACAAGAGAAACAGAAAAAATCAACCTGGAAATTAAATTTATCCCACTATTTATATTTGATATTTACATTGTTATTTATAATAACTCCTTCAGTGCACTGCGAATACAAAATATCAGGCTTAAATGCAAGTCATGGTTTTTACTTTGATAATATTGGAAAAATGCGCCTAGAACAAGACCAATGGAAATTAATTATTTATTACGACATGGCTCCGTTTTGGCAAGGGACAGAATTACTTGAAAAATATATAAATCATATTGAAACCGCTTGTATGAATTCAAAGTTATCACAATACAAAGTAATGCTTCTCCAATTACATCACGGGTTCGCCGAGCTCGAGCATTACAATGCAATACTGCTCGGTCAGCAACTCCCAGCGCCCGGGGAAGCCGTGCGCACTCGACAGCGCCGCGGCCTTATCAACGGCATCGGTACCCTGGCTAACACACTGATCGGAGTACTCGATGACCGCTTCGCTCAGCAATACGCCAAAGATATAGAAACCATCAGAAATAATCAAAAACATCTCGAGTTATTATGGAAAAATCAGACATCTGTAGTAGAAGCTGAGTTGAACTTAATCAAAAGAATGGAAACATCTATAGATAAACAACACAAAAGTTTTAATCAACATCTAAATACATTGGACAATCAAATGAATGAGCAGCGTAGTGAGCTATATGTCGCAATCAAAGCAAATGATTTAACGTTATCAACAGTTATTGCCCACGGAGTTTTGATGAACTTGCGAAACATACAAGAAACGCTGGTAGACGTGCTTACTAACATTTACTTAGGCCGATTCAATTTTCATCTTTTAACTCCACAACAATTAAAAAATGAACTAAATTTAATCACTGGATTGTTAACACAAGACTTGACGTTGCCATTTAATAATTTTCAAGCTGACATATCGAAAATATATCATTTGCTAACTGTAAAAGCTAAAGCCATGAAAGACTTCATAATATTTGAAGTCGGCATTCCTTTGGTGAGACGCGACAGTTTCGATATTTATAAGTTTATACCGATCCCACAAGAGGTAAACAGCAAAATGATAACATTAATTCCGATTTCAGATTACGTAGCAGTCAATATACAAAAGGATTCTTACGTAACTATGTCCGAGACCAACCTACAAAATTGTGTTAATTACGATACCGAAACCTACATATGCCCATTAAATCAGCCAGTTTATCAAATGAGATCAGATCAAAATCTATGTGTCAAAAAACCTATCAGCGACGAATGCGAGACAACGACCTTCACATGCAAACATAAATGGATCGAATTACATAACATTAATACTTACCTATATTTCTGTTGCGGACAATGCCCCGTTCGAATCATATGTGAGCATCATGTTACCGCCGTGCAATTAGAAACGGCTGGAATAATAACATTAAGCGACGACTGTATTATCAAAGGTAGATCTTTTTCAATTTTCTCGCATAAAAAACTGTCAAATACCATGGAACAAAAAGCTGACGTCATCAAAATCGACATCCCGCCTATCAACAATCTCATTAACCTGTCTATACCCACCTCCGCTATTGATACACAATATGTTGCTGAGGATCATCAGAAAGACATTGAGAATATTAGTAAACAGATCAAGGACATGAAAGCTGCCGCCACGGAAGGAGTACTGTCGGATCGGGCTTCGTACCACGATGTACACCACTACGTGGCCATCTACATGATCGCGGGAGCCGGTGTCGCAGCTCTGGTGTTTGTCGTCGCCCGACGACTGCGGAAGCGAGCGAGCCGCCCGTCCCAGGCAGGTGCCGTTGCCACGCCGGCGCCGGCGGCGCCGCAGCCGCAAGTCATCTTCCACGCTGATCCCACACAGGTTACGGTTCAGCGTATAAGTGAAAGTGAAGTGAATCAGTGTAGTGCTAGTGTTAATAAGGGCAATCAAAGTGTATACAAAAGTGTAAAATCAAGTGCACGCGTACATAATAAGACTTCGTCACTTATGCTTCAAAGACAATTTAGCATATAAGTTTAACATTGTTCTATCACCTTGTAAAACCTTTTATGCCATCTTGTAATTCACGTCAATCATGATCATAATTTTTTCATCTCCCATTGTTTGGCCCGGGAGCATGTACGGGCAAGCGCCGTACAGTTTGTCACATCAGCACTTTTACGCCACATGCACTAATTTAGGTCATTCATCAACTCAGTACGTGTTCGAATATCATAGCCGTCGCGCACTCTCATATCATTTTAATTTTAAGACGTTTTTATATCAATATATCAGTTTTTTACATTTATCAAATAGTTTAATTTATCAATCATTATCAACTATCACTAAAAGAGTGTATAAACCATACATTCTCTTTGCTAGATTGGCCCCCTTAGACTTAAGGCGTTTTGCTGGTCGTCTAGAGGACTGGGAGGGCTTTATTAATATTTTTGATAGTCTTGTACATGCCCGGGACGATTTGACCCAGGGCCAGAAGTTGGCCTACCTGTTATCCGTGTTGGAAGGGGAGGCCCTTGAATCGGTTCAACATTTGGCCCCCTCGGATGAAAACTACCCTATTGCTAGGGATTTGATTGCCCGTCGGTACCAGAACGTACGACGTCTGGCGGACAACCATGTTGCCGCCATTTTGAATTTACCCCGCGTTGCCAGCGTGATGCACTTGAGAGTGGCTTTGTTGAATCCGCTGTTGGTTGCATACAACGCATTAAAAAACTTAAAACTACCAGTGGAGCAGTGGTCGTTTTTGTTACTGCACATTGTCCTGGGAAAGTTGCCGGACTCTGTTAAGGTCCGTTTTGAGCAGCAGTATGGTGGGGATAGTGCGACTTATCTGCCACCCTTCTCGGACCTCTTGACGTTCCTGGAAGGAGAGAGTAGACTGGCAGATAATTCCTCTCTGGCCGGTCCTATGGGACCCGAACGACCTGTGCCACAGAGTAGATCCCCCACCGGACCCCCCCGTAGGGGGCGTATGGCCCCTCGCGCGCCCGGCCGCTATGCCGCCGTCCAGGAGACCGCCCGCTGCTTGTACTGTCGGGAACCGGGTCACAGCACGACCCGTTGTGATAAGTTCCTCGACCAGCGCGTCCAAGGCCGTCGAGCGATCGCGCGACAACGGACATGGTGCTACTCGTGCTTGGGCCTGCACATGCAGCGCGAATGTACCCAAGCGCACCCATGCCGCTTTTGTAAGGGCAACCACCATCCCCTCCTCTGCATGAACAGCCCAGAGGGCGGCGGAGCGCCGCAGCGCGTCGCTGCAGGATCACCTCGTATGGGTGGGGGGCTCGGACCCCCCGCGGTGTTTGCATCCCGCAGCAGTTCTAGTGGCCACCAGAGTGGCCCCAGACGCTCTCCGCCACGTTTGGACCCTCAAACGGGCGGGGGTCCCAGGGACCCCCCCCTGGGAAACCGATCCCCAAGGATGGGGATGAATTATGCGAGCGTTGCCGGAGGTCGTAGAGACCCCCCGCGACGTTTTGAGCCTCGCACGGGCGGGGGTCCCACGGACCCCCCCATGGGAAATCGGTCCCCAACTAGGGGGTTCGATTTTGCGAGCGACGCTGGAGGTCGTAGAAGCCCCCCGCAACGTGTTGAGCCTCGCACAGCCGGGGGTCCCCGGGACCCCCCTTCTGAAAATCGGTCACCGTGCCCCCGCGACTATGGGGCGACGTACACGGTGGATGCTAGGCACCGATTCTCGCCGCCGCTCGCCGAATACCCGCGTTTGGAGCGGCGCCCGCCCCGTCTTCAAGGGGCCGGGAGATATATCCCGCCTGATACCGGGCGAATTGGAAGTAGGCGGTATGTGGGAGAGTGGGACCCACTGGATCGCTATGAGCGACCCCCTTACCATGGGGGGACGTCTGGGGACCCCACATACTAGCAATCAACGTGTTTACGGTCGATTGTAGCCACCCCTCCAGAGACCGTTTTGTTGCCCACGGCCTCTGTGCTTGTCAGGGGATTGAATGGCGACCTTGTGGAAGTTCGCGCCTTGTTGGATTCCGGTGCTCAGGGGTGTGTTGTGTCATCTTGGTTTGTTAGGCGGTTGGGCCTCAAGGTGCACCCCCACACGGAAGGCGTGAGAGGTGTTGGCGATGTGAAAGTCCCCGGGTTGTTAGGGCATGTTGACTTCACATTTACATCACGTAATAAGTCCACGCCAGGCATTAAGACCTCGGCGATTGTGTTGGACACAGTTGTTGGCCGTCAACCTTCAGTTGACTTGGGACCGAGTATGTTGTCTTTGGTGTCTGATTCCCCACTCGCCGATCCAAATTTCTTCCGCCCAGGCCCGATTGATGCTCTCCTTGGAGCCGATGTCCTGGGGCGAGTTTTGTTGACGGGGAAGCGAGTTTTGCAGCCAGATGGCTTGGTAGCTCTGCAGACGACACTCGGTACAGTTGTGATGGGCCCTGCTCGCCGCGTTTTGGATTCCCTGGATGAGGATCGCGGTCTTGTTTTTAATGTGTCTCTCTCCGAAGTGGTGCAGAAGTTTTGGGAGGTTGAGGAACCTCCACCAGCCCCGCGGGTAGACCCAGTAGCGGATGAATGCGAGTTGTATTACCAGAATAACACTGGTCGCCTCCGCTCTGGTCGTTTGATCACCCGTCTCCCCTTTCGTTCCGGCCGACCTCCTCTGGGCGAATCCCGACCGCTAGCGGAACGTAGGCTAGTGGCGATGGAGCGTCGCATGAGCAAGGATCCGGTCTTCCGCCAGAAGTATGTTGAATTCATGCGGGAGTATGAGGAGTTAGGGCACATGTCCGTGAGCGATTTGGATTGGCGCTCCGTTGAGCACTTCTTTTTGCCGCACCACGCCGTTTTGAAATCCGGAAAGATTCGGGTGGTCTTTGACGGTTCGGCTCCCACCTCTACTGGAGCGTCCTTGAACCAGTGTCTGCATGTAGGTCCCAAGCTGCACACGGAGATCTCAGACATTTTGACCAACTTCCGGCGGCACCAAATTGTATTTATGACTGACATCCGGATGATGTTCAGACAAACGGTCATCCATCCAGAGGATAGGAGGTACCAATTGATTTTGTGGAGAGAGAGTCCTAGGGACCCCTTGTTGATTTATGAATTGAATACGAATACGTACGGTTTGGCTTCGAGCCCGTTTGTTGCGATTCGTTCTTTGTTGGAGTTGGCCGAGAAGGAGCGCTTGAGATACCCTCGCGCCTCCGCCATTTTGGCCAGTGACGTCTATGTGGATGACATTTGCACGGGCGCCTCATCTGTCTCAGAGGCGATTGTCCTGAGAGACGAACTCACCGCCCTTTTGAAGTCGGGAGGTTACGAGTTGAGGAAATGGATATCCAACTCGCCTGATGTACTGGTAGGTTTGCCCGAAGAGCACCAGCAGGACCCCCACCTATTCGAAAATGTTGATAATCCCCATGTGGTGACCGTCCTTGGCGTACAGTACAAACCGGTCTCTGACACGTTCACTTATTGTGTGGATTTACGACCACCGAAAGTCTGGACCAAGCGTTTAGTATTGTCTACTGTCGCACGTACCTTTGACCCCAATGGGTGGATTTGCCCCGTGCTGTTTATGGCCAAGTGTTTCTTGCAACAGTTATGGGCTTCGGGTGTGTCGTGGGATGAACCCCTCTCGGACGAGTTACTCCGAGATTGGTCGAGCTTCGTTTCATCCCTCCCCGAGATTAATGAAGTGCATTTGCCGAGGCTATTCCTCCCTTCCTGGACGAGAGTGGGCTTTTGCGAGTCGGCGGAAGACTTCGAAATGCGAACCTGCCGTATGGAGCTCGTCACCCCCTTTTGTTACCTAAAGCCGGACATTTGACTCAACTGATAATAACAGATCGCCATGTGAATGCACAACATGCTGGCTGTAATGCTTTGTTGGCCATTTTGCAGCGTGAATTTTGGATTTTGTCTGCTCGTCGAGCCATTCGCACTGTGGTTTTCCGTTGCCTGCCTTGTTATCGATTGAAGGCCGCGACCATGCAGCCCCAGATGGGTGATTTGCCTGCTGATCGCGTCACGGAATGTAGAGCTTTTGCCGGAGTCGCCACCGACTTCGCCGGTCCCTTTACTGTAAAGGCTTCGAGACTGCGTAATGCTAAAACCTATAAGGCGTACTTGTGCGTGTTTGTGTGTTTGTCCACCAAGGCTGTCCATTTGGAAATTGTCTCGGAATTGTCTACCGAAGCCTTTGTCGCCGCCTTGAGCAGATTTGTTTCCCGTAGAGGACTGCCGACATTGATACGTTCCGATTGTGGTACTAATTATAAGGGAACGTGTAATTATCTTAAGGAAGTAGTTAAGTTTTTTGTTGATAATAAAATAGACATTGGAACCACCCTCTCCCGGCGTGGGATAATCTGGAAGTTTAGCCCTCCAGCTTGTCCGACCTGGGGAGGAATTTTTGAAGCTTGTGTAAAGGCTGCCAAGACACACTTGCGTCGCGTGATTGGAGAAACTATTCTCACGTTTGAGGAACTTGATACGGTATTTTGTAAAATTGAGGCCGTCCTCAACTCGCGACCCTTGTGCCCGTTGTCTTCGGACCCGAATGACCTGGAAGCGTTGACCCCAGGTCATTTCTTGATCGGACAGCCCCTTTTGGCTTTGCCTGAATATCCGATTCAG
Source organism: Crambus lathoniellus (assembly GCA_949710035.1). NCBI lineage: Eukaryota > Metazoa > Arthropoda > Insecta > Lepidoptera > Crambidae > Crambus > Crambus lathoniellus. The sequence goes on along the minus strand of OX453301.1, from coordinate 141,889 downwards.
GATGTAGGAGTTTTAGAGGGAAAGGCGTGCAAACAGATCTTGCAAATTTATGTTAATACAAACATTTGTACAGCGCTAAACAAATACGTAATTGCCTACGAAACAGTTTTTTATTTGTGGATAACCTTTAAAATGTGTACCTATTGGTTCGCGTAGGTAGAAGTAACCATGTTTTAGGGTTCCGAACCAAAATGGTAAAAGGTACTCTTATGGTGCGACTTAGTCTGTCTGTCCGTCTGTCTGTCACAGCTGGACATCTCGAGAAGTAGTGCTATCAACTTGAAATTTAAAACAGTTTTAGATGACGTTTGCCTAACTATTTTGCAAATAAGAGAGAAATTCGAAGTGGGGCTACTAGAGCAAATGGGGTATCATTTAAAAGAGCGTTGCTTGCACATTCTCAAACATTTTATTTTTAGGCCGCATAGTTACTTACTTTTGATGAAAAAATACCTTCCCTCTGTTTACACCTCGTACGTTTATACCTCACATCTGTTTCAAAAGTTGGTATCGCGACAAACGATGGGACGTTTGTCGCGATACCAACTTTTGAAACAGATGTCCCAAAACTTCTGGGCACGTTGGTCGATGGAGTATTTGCATATCCTACAACAGCGCGTGAAGTGGACAGATAAAACCACCCCACCCCAGACTGGCGACCTCGTGTTGATTAAGGATGCTAACCTGCCGCCCCTATGTTGGCGAAGGGGGCGCATTGTTAAACTCTACCCCGGAACTGACGGAGTTCCTCGTTTTGCTGAGGTTTTGGTTCGAGATTCGGTTTTGAAGAGAGCAGTTAGTGGGCTCTCCCGATTACCCGTAGATTGACGTACCGTTCTTAACGGTCCGGGGCGGGGGGATGTTCGGAAAAGATCGACGTTTCTGAACGCATCTATAATGTCACGTCAAATTGACATTTAGCTGTCACTTGAAGTTGACAGTGACACTTGATTGGAATTCTTGTAAGAAAAATGTCGGATAAATTTTGCTGAATTGTTAAAAACCGCTCGCGTTGAATATGCCTGGCATATCGAGTTTGAATTGAATCCTGAATTATCCTTGTGATCCCGCTTTGTACGACCAAGTTTTTGACGCCATCGTGACGATCGGGCCGGTCGCGGCGTTTTGAAAGAAAGATAACCTTTTCCACCACCACGCGTTGTTGTCGGGACAATATATCTTAATAAACAAGCCCCGCGTGTGTCGTGTGTCATTGTGTACCTATTGTTGAAGCGCCCAGTGTCTTGGGAACGCTGTAGTATTTGTTTTGTGAGTAAGGTGACGAATTGGTAAGGTCTACCAGAAGAAGGATTTACCAGGGGGGCGCGCCCCCTCTCTCCGCAGCCCAGGGACTTTCTACAGCACAGACCGTATGTAAAATTCACCTTACTTCACAATTTAAATTAAGTCGCTGTGTATTGCAGTCCAATTGTTCAGTTACATCCCCGCTGAAAGCTAGTTTTTGTCCGGAGTCTATATTAGTAATATGCTTCCACTGCGCCAGCTGATTCCGCGGTATAGGCAGGGGTGTACTGAACAGTCTGTATGTATGTTTTTTTTTTTTTGTGTATGTCCACCGATTACTCGAAGACGGCTTAACCGATTGAAATGGTTCAAACGTTATTACATCAGGTTGGTTTCCAAGTTGGTCCCATTTTTTGAAATTTTGAAATCGGTTCAGTAGTTTTCAGGAAATCTTGAAAAGACTGTCGTTTTTGTTACCACTTTATGTGAATTTAATACTTATCTTTAGGCATAACTCCTTTGTTTATAAACCGATTTAGATGATTCTTGTTTTGTTAAAAAGGGGATACCTCAAGGTATTTTAACCGACTTCGAAAAAGGAGGTTTTGAGTTTGATCACATACCTAATTACCAGAAAACACGCAAATTGCCTGCACGATGCACTAAAAAGAGTGAAATTAAAATTATTTTTATAAAAAAAATAAAACCGCCTTCAAAAAAACCGCATCAAAAAAGTAAGAAATAATTCCTCACCAAATTAATAACGTAAGTACTTTGAAGTCGGGCGGGTTTTAACAAAAACAACAAAAAATTGTACATGTTTCACGCCCGACTTCAAAGTACTTACGTTATTTATTTGGTGAGGAATTATTTCTTACTTTTTTGATGCGGTTTTTTAGAAGGCGGTTTTATTTTTTTGATTTAGAAGTCGGTTAAAAAGGAGGAGGTTCTCTATTCGTCTGTATGTATGTTTTTTTTTTGTATGTCCACCGATTGCTCGAAGACGGATGGACCGATTGAAATGATTGAAACGTTATTACATCAGGTTGGTTTCCAATATTTTTTTTGTTTAGAAGAGTCCCCAATTCTTTATCATGTAGGGTTGTTAATTATACTGTTAAAACAGTATTAAAGTGTTTTTAGTACACTATACTTTTTAATTTTATAACAAAAAGAATGTATAATTCTGATTTGAAAATAAATTACACTAAATATTTCTAAAATCGGTTCAGTATTTTTTGAGTTTATCTATTACAATCAAAAACAAAGTGTATTTATAGTATTAGTATAAATATAAATTGCATCTCGTAATCATTCATCATCATCTTATCATCGTAATCATCAACATATTTTTTTTTGGATTTAATATGTTCAAGTAAGAACAGAAATTGTTTTCAAAATTAGAAGAAAACATAATGCAGATGTTAGCTCGGCAACGACTCGATTGACACTGATCAAAAATTTCGTCAGGAAACGCTGCGCCACGCTAGTAAAGTTTGCACACCCGGGTCGACGCTGCGCTGCGCTGCGCTGCGCTGCGCTGCGCTGCACCAGCGAAATGTGTTTCTAGCTTTAGCCGTTAGCCCCCCTGTATTGGGGACTTAAGACTACTCGTCTGGCAACCCTCGCTGTATGTGATCTGTGCTGTCATGCTGTGTGTGATCTGATCTGTGATTATTAGTTTCCAATCTGTGGATCTGTAGAAAGAAAGAGGATTATTTGGCTTGTTTTATGTATTTTCTATGAAATTAGATAAAATCAACTTAAAACAGACTTATATTATAGTGCTGTGTTCAGTTTCTGATAATGATGTGTGTCACTTATAAAAATAATGTGAGATTAAAATAGAAGTAATTCCGCATTGTCCTACTCAAACCCAATCGTAACTTCAAATATGGCTGCCGATTTGTATTTCTCAACGTACTTTGTTTGTGGCGGTGTCGGTTTTTACAGTTTTTGTGGTATTTACCCCGAAAATTGCAATGATTTGCGGATATCCAGTAATTAAATCAATAACGTTATATTTATATTCACTAGTGATAAAAATTAATTTGAAATATTGTGATAAAATATTAGATTTTAAGTGAATACCAGTAGTGTTAAAGTGAAGTGCATTTTACTGGATAATAATAGACGGAAAATAAGTTTTGTAACTCGCAATGTCACAACATGAGCGGTTGCGATGATCCAAACTCGCCGCATAACTATAGTTCAACCTTGCAACTTATGGTATGTATTCGTAATACGCGCCTTTGCCTTCGTCAATATTTACATATTTTTGACTTTGGGTTCGACCACTATTTCATTGATTTACTGAATTTTGAAATTTTGAGACCATGCTTTTTTATGGAAGAGCTTTGCGATTGAATAAAACGACAAAAATGTCATTTTTTTGTGTTTTAGATTTTTACCTATTTCAAATCACTACCTATGTTGCTTTTCTAAAGTGTTACTAAGTCAACTAGTATCTTCCAGGACTTTAAAGCCAACAAACTATTAATAGGTTACGTTAGGTTAAAAATATTATCTTTCAATGTAGAAGTTAACTCTTTCAACCACAATTATGTAAGGTAAACAATCTTGAGTAGGTTTCAGTCTGTGTCATTTGGTTCATAGCCACACACAGCCATAATACATTTTATCAAATTCCCATAAATAAAATAGTATGATATGTAAACATCAACAAATAAGCTGAGAGTAATAGTTCTTTCGGTTTTTCTTGATGTGTTTTACATCACAGTTGAGCCTTGATTAGCCGGCCCTTAGTTATAATGATTTGCAATTATATCGACTATCAACATCGATCATTGAATCAGTTTGTTAAATCCTACCTCCCTATACAAAGAAAACAAATGTGGAGTGGAATACAGGCCGAGAACAAGTTGACTTGTATCTACCTATCACAATAAAACTTTAATTACCAAAATAACTATGTAGCGCATAAATTTTGAAATACACACACACCCATATTCTCATATTTTAATAGCTTTGTAGTTAGGGAACTGAAAACGGGTTTTCTTTAGTAATCAGTAGCATTCGGAGGGGGGTGAGGGGGAGAGGGGAGGGAGGTGGGGACTAGGGGAGCCCCCCTCTCAAGAGGGGAGGTGAGGAAACGCATACTTTTTGAGATATTAAAATTTTTGTTTTGAGGTTAAGTCTGTAAAACTGCGCAATGTTTTGTCTACTAGTTAAAAAAAAATGTATGTACACTATAAGGGCAAAGGGTTTTGATTAACTAATAGCCTTCCGAACGTCTCCGGCGCTGCGGGAAGTGCAGCCCCTCCGCCCATGCGTAACATACTGCAGGCACTCAATGCTCACCTACGCAGCTTCGGCTTTTTGGTCGCCTGCGGCGACCAGCCTCAGCCGCTGCGGCTCACTTGGTGCCTGCACTTTGTTACAGCGGGCGGGGGCTACTCTCCCTCCGCGCCTCCGGGCTTTTATATACACTCTAGGGTTAGGGCATACTAGTACCACGTGGAGTCGGGGTTGACTAATTCGGTTATGTTACACATTTTAATTCCAAATAAACAGGCACGAGTCAGATTCTAGAAACGCACGCGAGAAGGGAATAACAAAAATATGGTCCGAGCAATGAACCTTTGTTGACACTTTGACATGACACTTCATTGACAATGGACCAGAGACAAAATAGAACATAGAGACAACACTATATTTCGTCATACATTTTGACATTTTCTTTCTCTTTCTATCAAGTTTTTTCGTAATTAACCTCAAAAATTAAAATAAAGATTTTTCTAAAACTACACATCTCCTCGAAAAAAGGAAAACTAGGTTGTGATTCGGCCATCATTACCTATCGATTAAGACCAAAATCACTTTGAAATTCGTGCTGCTGATTACTAAAGCCGATCCGTGCCTGTAACAATAATTTAGGAAACAGAACACTAAAAAAATATACAGTTACAAGTTGTTCATTGTTGTTTGAAGCTATGTAGCAGTTATCCGTATTGTTGTTTATATTACAATACCGCATTGATTTATGGTGGTTTGCATATTTTGATTTCATTGGATAAAGCTTTTTGGAGTGCTTCGATCTACCCATAGGTAGATCGCCATAGCAATCTTTACTTTTCCACTGATAAGAATGCAATATTCAAAAAATGATGATGATGATTGATGATTCAAAAAATTGTGACACCGTGCAAGTCCATTTGTTCGTCAACATGGTCAACACCTCATAAAGTGAAATTGAGTGATAATACTTTTATTTTGATAAAAAAGACATAAGATACCTATGTTTTTTAACGAAATTTACTGTTATTTGCTGATGCTTAAGACTTAAGTGGTGTTTACTTCAGTCAGTTTTTGTACTTGAAAATAATATATTTTTCTCTCCTGAAAATTGTTGGCAAAATTGACTTGCTCGGTGTTGTAATATTAACAACAATATGCTATGTGTTAACTTTTCATTTGTTTCAAGTCTACAATAAAAAATAACACTAGATCTTCGATCAACAATAACACCTACTTCTAGATACCTAATTGGAGTGACAGACATGGCTGAGCGTTATACGCCCACTTGAGAGTATAATTATAAGTAGATTATGTTGACAGTGTCAATAATACTAAGGTATTTTTAACTTGGAACGCTTCCTGTCATTCATAAAGTAAGATCGTAACATTCATAACCTTTTTATCTCCGTTTAAAAAAAAGTCAGTCTGTGCCATATAAAGTTTTCATTTAGTTTGTGAGCCTTCATCTAGTACTATTGTTGATCGAAGCACTAGATGCCTAAAAACGCACTTCGAAAAGGTTACAAATGTTTCAATCATATGTCAAATCAAATTTCACTGGAATCAATATGAAATAAGAGCGCAGCTCGCTCCGCTTTTGACACTCCAAGTAGTGTTATTGTTGTAAACATAATAGATGTTTGTGAATTGGATACAGGCATCTATCAGTTGTTTCAACTGTCTGCCTGAATAATAAAAATAATAACAATCTTTAGACAGACTAGTTGCAGTGCTGTTCTTGCAGGTGTCTATGAGATGTTTTGTTTGAAGTGTGCGCATCTTCGTATGTTTTATAAAGCAATAGTTTGTCTTAAAAATAATATAATCTGCGCTCAGCCTTACCACACTAGGTACCTAGTGTAATTGTGTCATGCAGCCTCCAGACTCACTCCCGAAAAGCGTGAATGTGATTAGTTTCTCGCCTTCTCGTTCTCCGGCTCACATGTTCTCTGCTCAGTGTCAGACCGCATCTTCTCGTTTCTCAGATCAAGTCTCAGCGAGAAGTCATTATAATTAAATTAATGAGTGTTGTATTTGATGTGATGGCAGGGTGTGGAACGTGCGGTGGCGGCGGGCGTGGGAGGGGGCGCGGGTGCGGGCGCGGCGGCGGGCGCGGGCGCGGGCGCGGGCGCGCTCAACGGCGCGTCGGAGCCGCCGCGCAAGCGCCCCAAGCTGGCTGCGACCGACGACGCGCCCGCCACGCGCCGCCGCCTGCTCGAGGCAGAGCTCGCGCGACTGCGCAGCCTCCGCGAGAGGTAAGCCTAAACACTTCCACTTCCACTACTGCAATATTCATCTAAAGTTTTTCGTCATCTGAAGGGCCCCACAGACGGACCAGTTCGCCTGTCGGCCTAAACCAGATCGGCTGTCTGACGTTCCAAGACCTCCATCGGCCACACACTAGACCGATCATTGCCTGTCGGCAATAGTCGAAAACCGGCTTTGAAAACACACTAGCAGTTGATAGCCGTCAGATTTAGTATTAGTCGGTAGTTTCTGTCCGGCCGATAACTGTCAATATTGGCCACGCCCTCGCCCTCCTGCGGCCACACACTATTTATTTTATTTATTTATTTTAATTGACACACCATCAACAATCACACAATAAATACAAAAATAATAATACAGATATAAATATAGGACCGCGTGCATTGTTTTTACAGGTGTATACAACACTCAAATAATTAAATTAAATAGTCTGCCCTTACATACCTAAATACTTATTTTTTAAAGGGGTTCCTAGTAGGGAATACACTAAAATTTAAAAAAAAGAAAATAATCGAAACAATGTAAAAACTAAAAATAAATTGAAAATAAAATTGTTAGTAAAATTGATGATAAAATTCATAATAAAATTTGAAATAAAATTGAAAAATGAAAATTGAAATAAATTGAACTTAAATTGTACTATACCTGCGCATTAGCTGTCAGTTCTAAATCTTTTACGAAACTGTGAGTCTGTGGCCGATTGGTGTTTGTTAAGAAGAAAGTACGTCAAATTACTTAAATGTAAGCATGTCAATAATTATCCAGCGCCTGCAAGGCATCGATAAGGAACTTATACTTGCCTATGTAGTATAAACAATTTGAATTTTTATGTCATAGATTCACCGAACAGCTGAGCGAGCTGTACTTCCTGCAGGCGGGCGGCAACATGATGGACTACGCGGCGTGGCGCAAGCGGCCGCCCACGGCGCAGCTGCTCGCCTTCCTGGAGGCGCGCCGCCCGCCGCCCGTCGTGGTGGCGGCGCCCGCGCCCGCGCCCGCCCCGCCGCCCGCCCCGGCGCCACAGCCAGCGCCCGCGCCGCAGCCCGCGCCCGACGAGATGGTGGAGAAGGCCAAGCAGGAGGCGTACGTGGCCTCGCGCGTGGCCGAGCTGTCCCGCGCCGGCCTGTGGCCCGAGCGCCGCCTGCCGCGCGTCATGGAGCCGCCGAGACCCAAAACGCACTGGGACTACTTGCTGGAAGAGATGGCTTGGCTCGCGCAAGATTTCGCTCACGAGAGAAAATGGAAGAAACAGGCGGCTAAAAAGTGCGCTCGTGCCGTTCAGAAATATTTCCAAGACAAAGCTCTCGCGGCACAGAGAGCGGAAAAAGCGCAAGAATTACAACTGAGGAAAATTGCGGCATTCGCAGCGAAAGAAATAAGGACATTCTGGACGAACGTCGAAAAGTTGGTCGAGTGGAAGAGAGTGAGACGAGTCGAACGCGCGCGGAAGGAAGCATTGGACGAACAACTGAGCTACATAGTCGACAAAACGGAGCGGTACTCGCGGCAGCTGGCGGCGAACATGGCGCCGGACCCGGCGCGCCCCGCGGAAGCCGGCTCCGACGACGAGTTCGAACCGCGCGGCGCCTCCGACGACGACGAGGAGACGATAGCGGCCGCCGAGCGCGAGGCCGCCGCCGACGCCGCCGACCACCGCGACGAGATCGAGGCGCTGCGCCGCGAGTCGCGCCTCGAGCTCACCGCGCTGCTGCCGCCCGGCTACGTGCCCGCGCACTCGCCGCCGCCCTCCGACTACGGGCCCGACGACGACGACTCGGCCGACGACGAGGAGACGATCGACGAGCAGGAGCGCGCCGAGCGCCCGGACCACGCCGCCGAGCTCGACGAGCTGCGCGACGAGGCCGAGCTCGACATCGCCGAGCTCCGACGCAAGTACGCCGCCGCCGGCGCTTTACCGCCGCCCTCCGACGACGACGACGAGACCGACATAGACGAAGACGAGGACGAGGACGAGTCGTCCGACGACACTGCCTCGACGAGCTCCTCGGAGGCGCTCGAGGCGCTCGTGGAGGGCAGCGAGGCGGAGGCCGGGGTGGCGGGCGAGGCGGGCGAGGCGGGCGAGGGCGGCGAGCGGCGCGTGGAGGCGGCCGCGTCGCTGGCGGCCACGCTGCAGCCCACGGGCACCACGCTGTCGTCCACGAGCGTGGGCACGCCCGTGCCGCGCCTGCTCAAGCACGCGCTGCGCGAGTACCAGCACGTGGGGCTGCACTGGCTGGCCACCATGCACGCGCGCCGCCTCAACGGCATCCTGGCCGACGAGATGGGGCTCGGCAAGACCATCCAGACCATCGCGCTGCTGGCGCACCTCGCGCTCGAGCGCAAAGACTGGGGGCCGCACCTCGTGGTCGCGCCCACCTCCGTCGTGCTCAACTGGGAGATGGAGTTCAAGAAGTGGTGCCCGGCGTTCAAGATTCTCACCTACTACGGCTCGATCAAGGAGCGTAAGCTGAAGCGCGTCGGCTGGACGAAGGCCAACTCGTTCCACGTGTGCATCACCTCCTACAAGCTCGTCGTGCAGGACCATCAGAGTTTCCGCCGGAAGAGATGGAAGTACCTGATCCTCGACGAGGCGCAGAACATCAAAAACTTCAAGTCGCAGCGGTGGCAGATGCTGCTCAACTTCCAGACGGAGCGGCGGTTGCTGCTGACGGGCACGCCGCTGCAGAACAGCCTGCTCGAGCTGTGGTCGCTGATGCACTTCCTGATGCCGGACGTGTTCGCGTCGCACTCGGAGTTCCGCGAGTGGTTCGGCGACGTGGCCAGCATCGCCGAGGGCTCGCACCGCTACAACGAGGAGCTCGTGCGGCGCCTGCACGAGGTGCTGCGCCCCTTCCTGCTGCGGCGGCTCAAGGCCGACGTGGAGCGCCAGATGCCGCGCAAGTACGAGCACGTGCTCATGTGCCGCCTCGCCAAGCGGCAGCGGTTCCTGTACGACGACTTCATGGCGCGCGCCAAGACCAGGGAGTGCCTCGCGTCCGGCAACCTGCTCAGCGTCATCAACGTGCTCATGCAGCTGCGCAAGGTGTGCAACCACCCGGACCTGTTCGAGCCGCGGCCCGTCAGCTCGCCGCTGCAGCTGGCCGCGCTGCTGGTGGCGGCGCCCGCGCTGGCGCTGCACGCGGGCGTCGCCGAGCGCGCGGAGCTGGCCGCGCGGCTCGGCGGCGACCTCGCGTCGCTGGAGGCGGCCGGCGCCGGCGCGTTCGCCGCGCACCGCGCGCGCCACCTCGCGCCGCCGCGCCGCCTCGTCGAGGAGGTGGGCTGCGCGCGCGCCGCCCCGCCGCGCCCGCCGCCCGCCGCGCTCCGCCTGCACCTGCGGCTGGTCCCGCGGCGGGCGCCCGCGCCGGCCGCGCCGCCCGCCCCGCGCGCCCCGCCCGCGCCGCCGCCGCCCACCCCCGCCCCCGCCCCCGCCGCCCCGGCGTCGGCGGCGCGCGCGCGACTTGAAGCGCGGCGGCGCGCGTGCCTGCGGCGGCTGGCGCTGACCAACGAGCGGCGCTGCTGGCGGCTGCCGCTGTACGGCGCCGACCTGCGCGCCGCGCTGGAGGCCGCGCCGCCGCCGCTGCCCGCGCGCACAATACAGGACGTGCTCGACGATATGCACCAAATCATTGACAGGTCAGTTTTCACGAAATTATATATGAAAAACTTGACTTAAATTACGTAAAATTCATATTTTTTCTTACACTTTGTCTTCTACAATATCACACTTGTGTAAAAAAAAAAAAAAACCCAGAGTCAAGCTCGCTTTTGACTCCACGTGTGTAATATCTCCACTTCTAGGCATTTTAGAGCGACCCACGTCCGTCACCAGCTACACCCCGTGACGTAACTGCTTACGATGTGCGTACAAACATACGGACACAATTTCCGGATATCCGGAACATGTGTCAATATTTTTGCACTCTGCTACCAGCCGAAAATTACAATCTTCGACAACCGAACTTAAAGCTACTAAACTCTAATTATAATGATAACTATAACTAACACTTACTGTTTATCTAGCTAGGTAATTGTCCTTAGTGCGGGACACGCAGACACGCGTGCGATGTACCACGGTTGGCACGACAAGTTGTATTTGTCGACACTTTCCCTTAGCGCACCTACCCCCGGCGGTAGTACCACAAACCTTGTGATATACGGTTTAGCACGACACTGGTAATAGGGTATTTTACTGTTGTTGAAATGTAGATATTTAATGATGACGTTAAAAAATATTGCAATTAAGAATACCAAATGTGAAAAAATAATTTGAATCTGTTTTATAATAAAAGAATTTTAGTCTGTTTGATTTTGACTATAGCTGTCTCTTTCTAAAACGAAATCTTCTATGGCGTGACTATGACGCTACTAACCCACTGACGTCACTAAGATAGCGTCCTGTCCTTGTCTAATTATAGTTTGAAGTCCTATATCTTTGAAAATATTCAAGATAATTCAAAATGAAAACTTGTTTTGTGTAGCTAATATTTCGAAAAACATTTTAAAGAAATAAAAAAAAAATCAGTAAAATACCGTATTGCCCGCACCATCCAAAATTCGGATCACTTTGACACATATACAGGTCCAATCCAACTAATTTAGCCCGGACAGATGGTTAGCCATTTTGTCGCGACTTTCTATTTAGAATGATGGCAAAATGTAGCAACTTGTAGAGATATGGCCACACAATACAACAAAATATGGAGCAACTGTAGAAAATAGGCAATACCAGTAATCTCCACTGCCTCCGTTGTCGGCCTGTTTCTTTCGCGAAAACGAGACTTAGGAGATAGCAAAAAAAATAAATACTAAAAGTTTTCCGACATTGAGAAATGTGGACTAAATGGAGCAATTAGAAGCAATTTTCTCAACCGAAACAATGCTGCAATTTTATTGCGATCGCTTCATATCGCTCCACATCGAACCATTGCAGTTGCCAAGCAATTATTGGCTGGCCGTATAAGTTCAATTTAACGAGACGGAGGTTTAGGATGACGCAGTCTAGCCATACGCTATGATGGTGATGACCTTTAGGCCTCGTGCAGCGTGCCGGCGATGTCGCGCTACTTAGATCACACCGACTTGATTGAACGAGTATAACTAAACGGCTAAGTGTAGCATACCGGCGACTGACGACCAGCGCTCGATAGACCAGACGCTAGTCGGCGTGACTGAAATCGCGCGACATCGCCGGCGCGCTGCACGAGCTTTTAATGCTAGTTCCTACAACGGCGGGAATCGCGCGGCTAAACACGCGATTTTGGTCACACTGCTATCAATATTTCACAATTTACTGACCCCGCTGATCCTGAGCGAACAGTGTTGAATAAATCGCGTGTTTAACCGCGCGGTTCCCGCCGTTGTAGGAAGTAGCACTTAATCGCGTGCCACACTGGAGCGACCGCGGGGCGCGAGGGCGACCTGCGGATCCGCAGGACGCGCGAACATGTACTATTCCCTCCGCCCCGGTCGCGGCAACCGCCGGACGCGGCAGTGTGGCCCCTCCCATCCGTCTCAATATATTTTCACTTCTCATGCTCGTAAAGTTTGTGTTTATGTTGGGTATAGGCTGCATAAAATCGTTTTTTATGCTCTAGCAAAGGTCGTCAAGTAAACAGTCACACACGCAATTAAACTTCGTCGAATAAACTTGTTGATTCATTCTATTTCTTCAGTTTTGTTTGTACATAATCCATGTTAAATTACTAAATTAATAAAACTAGGCAAAATTAATGAGTTTTCTAAGAAATAAGTATTTCAAGAGCATTTTGGACTACGATCTATGCTAGAATCAGCCACTGCCACATATAAAAAAAAGAAAAAGAAAGTCTTCCCGCCAATATGGCGAAGTCTTTATTTTTTCTTTTTTGCAATATTGTTATTTATTTTCCTCATACTCGAAGTGAAAAGCAGAGTGTATAACTCGTACATAAAACCCATTTTACCCTCGAATTTACTATCCACCCTTGCCTATTGCTCGGGTGGATATATACGTTTCGGGTAAAATGGTACGTTTTATGCACTTGTTGTACAATCTACTAATGTTTTGTCCGCTCAACGCGGCCGCGGGGCTGCAAGCGTGGCCTACGACTAACTCGTGGTGGTGTATTGCGTAGGTTCAGCGTGTGCTGGTGCCCGTGTCGCGCGGGCGCGGCGCAGCTGGTGGTGGGCGGCGGGGCGGGCGCGCGCGCGTGGCGGGCTCGCGCCGCGCGGGTGGGCGCCGGCGCCGCGCCGCCCGCCGCCGCCGCGCTGCGCCTGCTGCACGCGCCCGCCTCGCGACAGGCCGTCGCCTTCCCGCACCCGCGCCTGCTGCAGTACGACGCCGGTACGTGTGCGATTGATGCTAAATGTTATATTATATTCAATGAAGCAGTGCAGGGTGTCACATAGATATGAGCGCCACCGCCCCGCCGAGCGCCTGCTGCAGTACGACGCCGGTACGTGCCGTCCGCTCATCACTCATTTACCATTAGTCCCTGTCCAGAACTACGCGCGAGTTGGACTCGTTTTAACATACATAGACCGCTAAGTATTGGCGTTCCGCGTCTTATCTGCCACATTGACAGTGATGTAATGAAAATCGCTGTTAAAATCGCAGCGGATTCGCCCTTTCTGGACAAGCAGTTACTTGCAGCGTTGCCAACGACGCGAACGCAACTATGTTTCGTCGTCAGTTTCGATTTAAAATTACAATAATAATAATAATCCTATGTACAGATAGTTTTATCTCACTAGCGCGGATATGTATATGAATGTACATGCACTCTGTCTTTGTCCGCTTAAACTCGAAAGCGGTCTGATTTGGCCCAGCCGACACAAGAACGCGTGTCTATACAAGTATGGCTTACACACGCTCGTGAAATAAATCAGCTGGAAGCAAAATGAAAGCTATTCATATTTGTGTGTTATTTTGAAATATCATCAAAAAGTATGTATGTGTGTACCGCTGTGTGTACATACACACAGCGGTACGTCAGACTATACATGTTGACCTTGTGACCGCCTTTAAGCCCTACGTAATAAAACTATTATCGCAGTTCAATTGTTTATCTTGATGTGCTGTGTCACAGCCATCTCTATCGTCTTCTACAAGCCATGCGCATAAAGTTGGCAACGTAGTTCGAAGTGAACTGATTTGATACCGTTTGCACCGTTTCCACCAAATTGCGTGCCTGACAGGGTCCATGGTGATCTTTAAGTTTGCTTTTACCACCTTATGTATGTACACTATGGTTTGCAATAAATTATTGAGTATTAAGTATTGAGTATTGAGATGGCTGTGGCTGTGTACATGTAAATGTATATCGGAGTCTCATCGATCACCTGGTGTTTGGGCAGGCAAGCTGCAGACGCTGGACGTACTACTGCGCAAGCTGAAGGCGGGCGGGCACCGCGTGCTGATCTTCACGCAGATGACGCGCGTGCTGGACGTGCTGGAGGGGTTCCTGTCCATGCACGGCCACACCTACCTGCGGCTGGACGGCGCCACGCGCGTCGACCAGCGCCAGCCGCTCGTGGACCGGTGAGTGCCACCGACACACACTGAAGGCGGGCCCACACCGGGTTGACGCACATTTAGCGCTGGAGGGGTTCCTGTCCATGCACGGCCACACCTACCTGCGGCTGGACGGCGCCACGCGCGTCGACCAGCGCCAGCCGCTCGTGGACCGGTGAGTGCCACCGACACACACTGAAGGCGGGCCCACACCGGGTTGACGCACATTTAGCGCTGGAGGGGTTCCTGTCCATGCACGGCCACACCTACCTGCGGCTGGACGGCGCCACGCGCGTCGACCAGCGCCAGCCGCTCGTGGACAGGTGCGTTTCACTTCTTTTTAAACCGACTTCAAAAAAGGAGGAGGTTATCAATTCGACTGTATATTTTTATATATTTTTTATTTTTTATGTGTGTTACCTCAGAATTTTTTAGTTAATGAACCGATTTGGATAATTATTTTTTTATTTAAAAGGTGACGCTTCTCGTGTGGTCCCATTCAAATTTTATCAAGAACTGGCAAGAAGTTCGAAGTTATCCTGAATAATGTGTATTTAGACTTTATTTGGGTATATGGACGATTTCATAGTTTCATCAAATTGGGGATCATTTTCAAAATATTTTTTTTTTTCGAAAGTTGGTACTTCTGACCTGATCTTACTTTCATCAAGTCAGGATCAGGGGATCAAATCCCAGGAAAATTGAGAGAAATTAAAGAAACAATAATCACAATATATTAATACTAGCTTCCGCCCGCGACTTCGTTCGCGTGGACATTCGAGAAAATACTTAGGGGACCAATAACCAGGATAAAAAGTATTCTATGTTTTAATTTCATAAAAATCCGATCAGCCGTTTTTACGTGATTAGGCGGGTCCTCCCTCACCAAGTGAGCAGCCTCGTGCGAGGCCCGCCGCATGTGGCAGACGTTATGCCAACTGCCGCGCGTCCGCTGCGCCATCGAGGCCGCCCGTTTTCGCATGATGGCGAAGAAACCGTCAACACGCGCTTCAGCGAACATCCCCGATGCGCCTATGTCACTCAGAAATAACGTTACGTAACTATGTCAGGCGAAAGTAGCCTATGTCATTCAGAAATAACGTAGCAATTTAACGGAGAAAGAATTTTTAAAATCGATTCATTAGTTCCGTAGATTATCCCCTAATAACCTCACAAACTTTACCTCTTTTTGAGATAAGTACCTATATACTTACTTTCAAAAAGTTTCTTCAGGTTAAAGAAGTTACTTTTCACTTCACATGCTCATAAAGTTCTTGTTTATGTTGGGTATAGGCTGCATAAAATCGCTTTTTATGCTCTGGTGCATAAAGTAAATCTTCGTCTAAGTCTCAGACTCTAAAGATAAAGGTCGTCAGATAAACAGTCACACACGCAATTGAACTTCGTTAAATAAACTTGTTACTTCATTATGTTTCTTAAATTTTGTACATACCTTTAAGTAATCCATATTAAATTACTAAATTAATAAAACTAAAATTAATGAGTTTTCTAAGAAATAAGTATTTCAAGAGCATTATGGACTACGATCTATGCTAAAGTCACTGTGCTGCCACTGCCACGTATAAAAAAAGAAAAAGAAAGTCTTCCCACCAATATGGCAAAATCTTTACTTTTTTCTTTTTTGCAATATTTATTGCTATTTATTTTTCTCACAATCGAAGTGAAAAGCAGAGTGTATAACTCGTACATAAAACCCATTTTACCCTCGGCACGGCTCGGGTGGATATATACGTCTCGGGTAAAATGTTACGTTTTATGCAGTTGTTGTACAATCTACTATTGTTCTCGCTAGAAGAACGTTTAGTGAGCGTGTCGTATGTTCGGTGCGCAGGTTCAACGCGGACGCGCGCGTGTTCGCGTTCATCCTGTCGACGCGCAGCGGCGGCGTGGGGCTGAACCTGACGGGCGCGGACGCCGTGGTGTTCTACGACTCGGACTGGAACCCCACCATGGACGCGCAGGCGCAGGACCGCTGCCACCGCATCGGGCAGACGCGCGACGTGCACGTGTTCCGGCTCGTCACCGCCAACACCGTCGAGGAGAACATCCTGCGCAAGGCCGACCAGAAGCGCGCCCTCGGCCACCTCGCCATCGAGGGCGGCCGGTTCACCACCTCCTACCTGCGCGCGGTAACTATACCTCGCGCGGTTAAAGAAACAATCTGTGGCCCTACCATGAGTTGATACAAACTGTTTACGTTACCGTAAACTATCGGATATATAGTGGTAGTCAATGAAGCCAGTTGACCTCCACAGTAATTCCTCAGTCAGAAAAAACTTTACAGCTTGATAGAATATCAATAAATTAAAAGTATGGTATAAATTTCCAAAAAATAATAATAATAAAAGGTTAGGTATTTTTTAATGAAAGTCTTATTTCATTGATATCTTTTTTAGGAAAAATGCTCCGTCTAAACTTTCTTCATCGGACATATTCATGTAACTTTTATAAACAATAATATGAAATATCCAAAAAAATATCCCAGCAGAAACACCAAATTTTAATAAAATAATTGGGGTGACTTGGACTGAAAAATGTCTCTGTCGAACTTTTGAACGAAATTATACCATTTAATAAAATAAATAAATAAATAAATAAATAAAATAAATTTCGACTGAGAAATTACTCGGTTCGATATATAAACAGATTTGTATTTGTAGGCATAAATACCTAACTTCCGTGTGAGTTTTTTTTTTGGATAATCATTTAAAAGTTTATGGCTCATGCTTTTTTATAACCCAACAAAGTTTCATCGACTGAGGAATTAATGTATGGGTCTCCATACAAAGAATCTGTTCATTGCCTACACTAATACTGCTTACAGTCAGTGCGACTGAAAGAGACAAAACGATAGTTTACGGTAACGTAAACAGTTTGCATCAACTCATGGTAGGGCCACTGTAAATGGCGGCCAAGCATTAAGTGTGAGCGCGATAGCATGACCCACCCACGTGGTCTACATGCAGTATGACGGTATGTGTGAGCGAGATAGCATGACCAGACGGCCGCCATTTCCATATTGTTTCTTTATCCGCGCGGCTTATACACGACCCTCAACTTACACGCTACCGTTGTTAAACGGCCAATTGGAATACACTCGCGTACACTAAAATCGGTTCACTGGACTTTTTTCATACAAACATGGTTAAAGCGTCTCATAGATAGCAGGTTATTGCAACTGTGTAATGATTTTAATGTTGATGAAGAGACAAAACGCTCAAGTAAATTGTCGAAACTTGCGAAAAAAAAAGAATCAACCGAATTCATCGTATAAAATTTTACTTATTGTTTTTCTTTTTTGGAAAACCTGAAAGTAGTTTGAAGATTTTTAAAAATGTGTTTCAACAATTGGGCGTTTTGCCTCTTTATTAACGTAAAACTCATTGTGCAGATGCAAATAATTTCCTATTTATGAGTTGCTAAACTGAGCATGTTTGTATGTAAAAAGTTCATTGGGTCTATTTTGTTGAACGCAAGTGTAGTAATAAAAATACAAATACATAAATAAATAAATATGAGTAGTTTTACAACGAATCGTCTTATTCCACAGTCGAACATCAAAGACCTATTCAACAACGAGCCTGCGCCGGCCGCGGAGCCGGCGGAGGCGCCCGCGGCCGGCGGCGAGCTGGAGTCTGCCTTGGCGGCCGCCGAGGACGAGGCCGACGCCATCGCGGCCACCGCGGCGCGCCAGGAGGCCGCCACCGAGCTGGCCGAGTTCGACGAGAGCGTGCCGCTGTTTGCGGAGCCCGCGGACCCCTTGGCCGCGCCCGAAGCCGCGCTCATGAAGCAGGTAAGGACGGGGCGGCGCGCCAGGAGCCCGCCACCGAGCTGGCCGAGTTCGACGAGAGCGTGCCGCTGTTTGCGGAGCCCGCGGACCCCTTGGCCGCGCCCGAAGCCGCGCTCATGAAGCAGGTAAGGACGGGGCGGCGCGCCAGGAGCCCGCCACCGAGCTGGCCGAGTTCGACGAGAGCGTGTACAATATAAAACTAGCGGATCCTCGCGGTTTTCCCGCGTGGTACCCGTTCCCGTGAAAATATCGCGATAAAATATACCCTGTCTCACTCGGGAATAATGTAGATTTATAATGGTCAAAGAATTTTCGAGTCGGAGCCTATTCCATTGCAAACAAACAATCAAATCTTTCCTCTTTATAATATTAGTATTTGATGTAGCAAGGGTTGAAAATTTTCGTATTCGATCGGGGTACCGACTCTAAAGAAATTATGCAGTTTTAAGTGTTCAGTGAGCGTTGATGTGATTCGTAAAAGGTTTGTACTGATGAGATGATGATAGTGACAAGAATTAAGAAAGGAATGCTCCGGTGGTTTGGTCACTTGGGGAGAACGAATGAAAGGCAAATCACGAACGAGATATATTGTGCGAATGTGGAAGGATCGATTCGTCGATCGATCGAGCGTCCCAGAAAAGTTTACACGGACGAAATAGGGGTTTTTAACCTTAGCAAAACCGGACCACTCGTGTCAAATTACGCAAGCGCGATTACCGCCGCCACTTGTCACCGCATGGCGTTTCTTCTTCTTTCTTCTTCTTGACAGTACGGACGGTTTCCGCAACTCGACGTCTATTACGTCTATTTTGCGTCCGGAGGGTGCGCGGCCAGATCACTCCAGCCAGCCCAGCTCGGCCAGGAACGCTCCAAGAGCTTTCACATTCGTGATCGCTTCCTGGACGAGCCGAGGTACCTCGCCCGGTAGGGGGCCACCCCCTGCATTCCAGCAGTACGTGGGCAGCTGTTTCTTTTTCCTCCATGCACCCTCTGCATAGCGGACTGTCGGTGACACCTAAATTAAAAAGATGTCTGTTAAATTGTCCATGGCCAGTAATAGCACCTGTTACCAGGCGAAGTTGCGGTCTGCACAGTTGTGTCAGGGCCCTGCATAGACGCGTGTCCACGCGCGGCAGTGCGAGCTTCGCCTGTCTGCACGAATCCATCGAGCTCCAGTTCTGTTGGTATAATACGGTATTTTACTGATTTTTTTTTATTTCTTTAAAATGTTTTTCGAAATATTAGCTACACAAAACAAGTTTTCATTTTGAATTATCTTGAATATTTTCAAAGATATAGGACTTCAAACTTTATAATTGGACAAGGACAGGACGCTATCTTTGTGACGTCAGTGAGTTAGCAGCGTCATAGTCACGCCATAGAAGATTTCGTTTTAGAAAGAGACAGCTATAGTCAAAATCAAACAGACTATAATTCTTTTATTATAAAACAGATTCAAATTATTTTTTCATATTTGGTATTCTTAATTGCAATATTTTTTAACGTCACCATTAAATATCTACATCTCAACAACAGTAAAATACCCTATTCTATAGTGCGTTCACGGATCTTATTTGCATACCAGCTCGTCGGGATGGGCGCGATCGGCTCTGGGCCAACAGGCGTCGAGCCAGATGCGTGTCTGGCCAGTTTGTCGGCTGCATCGTTTCCACGTGATCCACTGTGACCTTCGATCCATTGGATAGTAATAGTATTAAGTGCACCTACTGTATTCAAGGCGTGGTGACACCCAAGTAAAAGGCTCGATGTGATGCGACTTCCCTGGAGAGCCTGTAGGACGGATTTACTGTCGGAGAGAATCAAAATGTCGCGGCTTTTTACCTCTCTTGTTTCGATTGCCCGAGCCGCCATTATTATGCCCATGCACTCGGCCTGAAAGACCGTGTTGTATGAGTTTAGGGGGATGCAATTTCTATGTAGAGGTCCTGTGCTGTGCTCTGTGCTCATGCATCCTGTAAGGGCGCAGCAGGCCTGACGTTGTAGTCCCTGTAGGTTTTTTTGCACCAGTGGTTTGGGCG
Source organism: Crambus lathoniellus (assembly GCA_949710035.1). Taxonomy (NCBI): domain Eukaryota; kingdom Metazoa; phylum Arthropoda; class Insecta; order Lepidoptera; family Crambidae; genus Crambus; species Crambus lathoniellus. The sequence continues at coordinate 121,776 of OX453301.1, read as the reverse complement.
GCGTTTGGCCACCATACTACAGATCCATAGCTTACCAGGGGTTTTATGATCGTGTTGTATAGCCAGAGGAATAGTTTGGGTGCTAGACCCCAGCGTTTGCCAATCATCTTCCGGCACTGCCATAGTATGACGCTGGTCGACTGCGTTTTATGCTCCAAGTGGCTGTTCCAGTTTAGTTTGCTGTCTAGGATTATGCCTAGGTAGTTTACCTCGTTAGATAGTTGTAGTGTAGTTCCAAACAGCTTCGGCAGACGGAAGTCGCCTACCAGGCGCTTGTTCGTAAACATTACCATTTCCGTCTTCGTGGGGTTGACGGTCAGGTCGTGTCGTTGGCACCATTCTTCAACCTTTTTCAGGGCTGCTTGCATATTGTTACAGGTTATGCCGGCCTGGTTACCTATGGTTAATATGGTAATGTCGTCCGCATATCCTATAGTATAGAAGTAGTTAGAGTTTAGATGTGAGATCAGGTCGTCTACCACCAGGTTCCACAGAAGTGGAGAGAGCACACCCCCTTGAAGGCATCCCCTCGCCACCAGAGCCCTTTGGGTGACGTCTCCTGACACCTGTACCGTTCTATTGCGTAACATATTCACGATCCAGTCTAAGAGTTGTTTATCAACACCGTGTCTCCCTAGTGCTGCCTCGATGCTGGTGAATGTAGTTTTATCGAAAGCACCCTCTATGTCAATGAAGGTAAAATAAATAAATAAATAAATAAATAATCATTTATTCACAACCCGACAGTAACAATAGGTACATAATTAGTACAAAACACAAATTAAATCTAGGGTTTTACATAAGTCGAGACAAGAATAGTAGACCCCTGACCCTGAAACTAGTTGTGCTGTATTTTCAGGGTCAGTGATTCCTCGATAATTTTATATAATTTTACAGTAAAACACAGGTGTGTAATATGGACATGCACTAACAAAATCTGCACGGGAAGTTGAAATGAGGGATGAAAATTGTTTACATACATTAATGAGTGTTGTGAGAGAGTAAGGATGCTTGTTGTGTGTGTGTTTGTGTGTGTGTTTGTGTGTGTGTGAGTGTGTGTGTGTGTGGGTGTGTGTATAAATGCATGTGTGAGCGTGTGCACATGAGTATATGTGTACGAGCGCGCAATCCTATAAATTGATAAAAGAAATTGGCCTTTAGTGTACTGTGATCACAATCAGAAACACGTTTAACTTGAATAATTTTCTCATCAGGTATTTCATTTTAAGAGATTTTCTGTGTCTAAATATGACAGCTTCAGTAGGCAACTAGTTGTTTTTTTCTTCAATTCAAACCTATTTAGGGTGTAGGCGGAGGTCATCCTATGTATTTCATTGTACAGTTTTGAGGAAAGGGCATCATATTGGCGTTTTGCGAACGTCGTCTTACACCGCTTTGGTCGACATACCTGCACAGTAGCGCGTCTCTGTGCGAGGACGTCCATATCAAGGGGAAGGGCAGCATGCTTCCGCAAAATACACCGAAGAATGTAAAGTTGACGGACTGTTAGGACCTGGCATTCAGAATATAACATATGAGTGGGGTATCGAATATGTTTGCAAGTCATTATTTTTAAGATGGCTCTTTGTGCCCTTTCCAAATTCAGCATTATTGTACATCCAGCTCCACCCCAAACCGGAATGCAGTAGGCCAGAACCGACTGACACAAAGCCAGGTATACAGTCTTCACTGTTTCAGGGTCAGCAACGTGTCTAATGGTTTTAAAAATATAAATTAGTTTACGCACTCTTGTTTTTAAGGCTTCGATTTGAGAGTGCCATTTCAGATCAGAGTCAATATGGACGCCAAGGTATTTAACGCTAGAAACAATACGAAGAGCAGGGCATCCACAAGTGGGCGAGGTTGAATTTGAGTTGCAGGTATGGATTTTGATCTCGGAGTCATCCGGTGAAACCGAAGAAGCAGATGTTATGGAAAAGGGAAGGATCTGTGTTTTATTTATGTTCAGCGTAAGTAAATTATTTGAGAGCCAATCAACTACAATTCTAAGTGCACACTGGGCGTATTGCTTGGCACTCCTCCAGTCGCTGCCGTGCACTAAGAGCGCGGTATCATCAGCATACACATAGATATTACAGTTTGGGATGTATAATTTGCACAGATCGTTAACATATATCTGAAATAATGTAGGTCCCAGTATGCTTCCCTGCGGGACACCATAATCAATCGCCTCTGCATCACTGACATGCGAGTCGATTCTTATAGACTGAGAGGTAACTTTGAAATATACTCAGTTCCCGACCCCGAATGCCACAACACTCCAATTTTTTTATTAGGATGGGGACTATTACCGTGTCAAAAGCCTTAGAGAGGTCGAGAAATATACCGAAACACTTTTGCTTACTATCGAGTTTACCCACAACTGCACTAGTTAAGCTTGCGATTGCATCCTCTGGGGAAACGCCTGATCTGAAGCCGAATTGGTTTTTCGCTATTATATTATTTTTGGCTAAAAAATTAACTAAAGCGCTGTTAAGTATCCTCTCCAAGACTTTTGACAGGACCGGTAGCACAGATATCGGTCTGTAATTTGCTACATCACCCCTATCCCCCTGTTTGTAAATAGGACTGATAAGACCTCTTTTCATTAGCTTAGGGAAGACGCCGGTGGTAATGGAAAGATTACATACGTGAGTGATCGGAGGAACTAGGATGTTACTGGATGCTTTGATAACAGAAGGAGAGATCCCGTCCCACCCAGGAGCACAGTCATTACGCAGACCACGAATTACACGTTCCACTTCACTAAAATCGACCTCGAGGAGAACAAGGGAGTTCATTTGAGCACATCTTGTCGATAGGGGGACTGTTGTAGGTTGAGTTATCCTAGCCGCTAGGTTTCTAGCAACGCTAACAAAATATTTATTAATTGAGTTTAACGCAGTACGGGGATCTTCAAGGTGCCTAAACAGACAAGTTTATTTTGGAGAGCCTCCTCTATCTTACAGACTAGTTGATGAAGAGCTGATTCTGTCGATTTTCCAGCGCTGTAAGCATGCTGATGTTTATGTAGTGGGAGGTTAGCCAACGCTCCACTTCGTAGGCACCACTCGCAAACTCTTTCCATAGTCTTTAACAGGAAGGTTGTGAGGCTGATCGGTCTGAAGGCCCTTTGGATTTGTGTAGTCGGGTTTACCTGGCTTAGGTATATACACTACCTTGACTTCTCTCCATAGGTGCGGAGTGTAGCGATACGCCAAACAGGCAAGTAGCAGAAGGGTGGGGGCTGGAACTACCTTTTTCTCTCCCCATTGTAGTAATGCCGGAAAGATGTTGTCCGTTCCGGCTGCCTTGAAAGGGGATAAGCTCCTAATAGCACTTCTTACCTTTTAAGGTGTTAATACCTGTTCGGCATGGCGCTAATTCCGGTGGGTTGCACAGGTTCGTCTTGCCAGCTTACCTGTTGTACTAGTTTACAAACTGGAAAATGGGTCTGTATTAGGATAGCGTTTGTCTCCTCCGGGCAGCGAGACATCGTGCCGTCGGGTTTCTTCAGGTTGCCTAGCGGGCCAGGACCCTGGTTAGGCAATACTTTCCTTACCCGATTTGCCTGTTTAGTGGAGCTTATCTCATTACTGAAACTTCTCTAGGATGAGGTACCAGTACCAGTACCTTATCTTATGTTTATATTCTGCCTTAGCAGACTTGTATCGGTCCCAGTCGTAGTCGTCGCAGGTGTTCATTGCCCTGTTCAGCCTTTTCCTGACCAGCTCACGTTGCCTTTCAAGCTCCGGCCCCCACCACTGGTGTTTGGCGGACCCTACCGAGCCGGGAGCTCTCAGGGGACAGGCGTCTTCAAAGCATTGTCTTATGGTATTTGTGAATTATATTACTACCTGTTCCTCTAGCTGCGCGGCGGTCGAGATGTCCCACCTTTCGCAGCGTGTGTCAAGTTGCTCTGCTAATAGTGTTCTGTAACGTTGTCTGTTTGTTTTCCTTGGATACCTTTTAGGGCCAATAATAACAGTAGGTACCTGTAAGTTGAAGAGTAGCCATCTATGATCCGAGCATGAGGCCTCATCTGAGACGTGCTAGCCCGTTATCAAAGATGCCGCTAGCGGTGTTGTAAGTGTTAGGTCGACAATCGCCTCTACATCTCTTTGCGACGAAAGTCGGTTTGTTTCCTATATTAATTACTAGCTTTCCGCCCGCGGCTTCGCCCGCGTGGACTTCACTACGGCATCCCGCGGGAATGTGTTTTTTTTTCGGGATAAAAAGTAGCCTATGTTCCTCTCCAGGCTTCAAAATATCTGTATTCCAAATTTCAGCCAAATCCGTTCAGCCGTTTTGGCGTGATTGAGTAACAAACATCTAAACTTTCACATTTATATTATTAAGTAGGATTTCTAGATTGGTTGTAGTGTTGCTTTTCTTCTCTCCCCACAACGGATGGTGGGCATTGGAGTCCGTTGAGCTGATCAGCTCAATGTCGTTTTCCCTGCAATATCGAGCAAGCAATACGACCTCCTCAGCTAGCGCTCGCTCCCCATCAGGCATGTATGCTGATGCCAGGACCATGAATGCACTTGTTGCACAATCTACTATTTACAACGAAAAACGCAGTATAGAGTAGGCAATGAACAGTTCCTTTGTACATTAATTCCTCAGTCGATGAAATATAAACAAATCTGTTTATATATTGAACCAAGTAATTTCTCAGTCCAAATTATTTTACCAACTGAGTTATTTATACTAGTATGTGATACTTGATAAAAATCCAAAACTTTTCAAACATGAGTATGCTTGGCAAAATGGTATAATTCCGTTAAAAATTTTTAACGGAACAGAGACATTTTTTTAGTTCAAGTCACTTCAATTATTTTATTAAAATTTGGTGTTTCTGCTGGGATATTTTTTTGGATATTTCATATTTTGTTTTTATACGTTACTTACATTTTATGTCCTGTGAAGAATGTTTAGACGGAGCATTTTTCCTAAAAAAGGTATCAATGAAATAAGACCTTCATTAAAAAATACCTAATTCTATTATTAATTTTTGGAATTTTCTACCATACTTTTAATTTATTGATATATTATAATGAGTTGCCATGACACTATAGTGTTTCACGGCAGCGCTGGTATTCTGGTATTAACCGAACGCTCGTCGTTACAGCTGACGCCCGTGGAGAAGTATGCGATGCGCGTGGTGGAGAGCAGCGAGGACGCCACCGCCGCCGAGCGGGCCGCGCTCGACCACATGCGGCGCCAGCTGCACGACTGGGAGCACGCGCGCCAGCGGCTGCGCGACGCCGACCCGCCCGAGCCCGCCGCCCCCGAGCCCGCCGCGCCCGACCCCGACCCCGACCCCGAGCTGACCTACTGCCGCGCCGACGCGCGCGCCAAGGTGCGTGCCCGCCGCCGCCGGCCCGCGCCCGCGCCGCCCTCGCCGCCGCCCTCCCCGCCCCCCGCGCCCCCCCCACCGGGCGCCCGCAGCACGCGCTCGCGCGGCACCGTACACATCAACCTGTGGTCGCTGGACGGCGGCGCGGGCGGCAAGCGGCGCCTGCGCGACGGCACCCTCGACACGTGGCTATCGAACGCGTCGCGCCGACACTCTAACAATAAATGATTGCGCCCGCACCCTGCGTTTTATATTCCTGACGTTCGCCGGTCGCCGCCCGGTTCGTCCGTGAATGCTTGAGCCGGGCCCCGGCCGGACGAACGTCAGGGATGTAGCGCCGCAAGCATTTACGGACGACCGGCGCGACCGCCCCGCCCCCTCCCCGACCCCCGATTCACTAACCGTGCGGAATATAATGCCCTGTCTCTGTCACTCGCTATAGAAAAGACTGACAAAACGCAGAATTCGAATCCGATTCCGTTTCCGACGGTTTGTGAATCAGGGGGCTGGTCCGATTTCGATTGGGCCCTACCGGTTTAATGAGTGACCGTTTATGTACGAGAGCATATTCACCGACTCAAAGGTTCTAAAATTAACGTTTAAATTTAAAGACTCTAAAATTAACGTTTGAGTGCTCAAATGACCGGTCGCGCCCGACGCGAAACGTGTCGACCGAACTATCGAAATAATAAATGGACGTTCCGGAAAATCCCTCGTTTTCAAATAACAATCTATTCTAAAACGCACTAAACCTGAAGTCCAATTACATTTCGATCCTTCTATAGACACGACAATATAAATAAATCACATTTTAAAGAGATCATTCAAAGCATCTTGAAAATTGAAAAAACGAGTGCAAGGATGTAAATTAAATGAACGAGAATCGATGGAACACCGAGAAAAGATCGCGCCGCTGCAGCAGCTGTCGATTCACGAATACCTAACGATGACGATGCTTACTAAAACAACTCGAAACATCATCCTATCAGCCGCATAGTGAAGGTGCGAGTCCAAACCGGACTGCACGCGGCCAATACACAGTAACAAGTAGGACTACTCTATCTAATTCAACGAAAAATGAAACTTTGTTATTCCCGTCCCTCTCATTCACCGAGCGTGACAGAATCGAGTGCAAACGACAGGACTAACGAAGTTTAGTTTTCCTTTAATTAGAGTAGGCCTCAGTAGGGTCGCGACTAGGGCTTCTAAATATTTAAAACTTGATAATCAAATATTCTACTTCTCTCTGGTATTATTCTAATAATTTGAAAAATTTAAAGCATCATCCATGCTAATATTATTTTAAAGTTCTTATGCCAAACGAGTCTAATTTTCCTGTATCAAAACAAATAGAAAATCTAATAAAAAAGAAGAGGTACTTACTTAATAATTTAAGTTACCAATTATTGTTATGGAGTAAATTATCTAATCGTTGGATATGCAGGTTGCCAAGCGAAGTAAACGAAGTTGTCGTTTAAAAAATCATCAGCGTGCCAAGGCGCATCAACTGAGATACGTTTTGGGATGCTAATTTGCGTGGTCCTTTGATATTCGAATAATCAATCCAGTTTGTTCGAACTCGTTCCTTCGCTTACGAAAATCAGGAGCTAATTGGTGTCCTATATATAACGGGTGTTTTTTTAGAGGTATAGAACTTTAAATTGCAATAAAACAACGATGGATTATTCGATTGACATGATTTTTTTTTATTTGAAAGATAATCTTGTGGCATTACATTTTAAATATAATTTCTGGCATATGACTGCCACGGCTGGCTCGGATGTAGTCCAATCTGGACGTCCAATTTTCGATGACTTTTTCCAACATTTGAGGCCGTATATCGGCAATAACACGGCGAATGTTGTCTTCCAAATGGTCAAGCGTTTGTGGCTTATCCGCATAGACCAATGACTTTACATAGCCCCACATAAAATAGTCTAGCGGTGTCAAATCACAAGATCTTGGAGGCCAATTCACAGGTCCAAAACGTGAAACTAGGCAGTCACCAAACGTGTCTTTCAATAAATCGATTGTGGCACGATCTGTGTGACATGTTGCGCCGTTTTGTTGGAGCCACAGCTCCTGAATATCATGTCTGTTCAATTCAGGAATGAAAAAGTTAGTAATCATGGCTCTATACCGATCACCATTGACTGTAACGTTCTGGCCATCATCGTTTTTGAAGAAGTACGGACCAATGATTCCACCAGCCCATAAAGCGCACCTAACAGTCAGTTTTTCTGAATGTAACGGTGTTTCGACATACACTTGAGGATTAGCTACACACACTCCAAATGCGGCAGTTTTGTTTGTTGACGTAGCCATTCAACTAGAAGTGCGCTTCATCGCTAAACAAAATTCGCTTATGAAAATCGGGAACAACGGCAATCTCCTATTCGTTTTTCGAAATAAAACTGCACAATTTGCAGGCGTTGTTCAGGCGTGAGTCTATTCATGATGAATTGCCAAACCAAACTGAGAATAAATCACTTGACAGCTGTCAAATCGGTCGCCATCTTGAAAAGTAATGCCAACTTAAAGTTCTATACCTATAAAAAAAACACCCTTTATATATTCTGAATACGACGACGCATACATATACGATTTGATATATTTTTTCATATTTCAACCAAATTGAAACCGTTGACGCGCTCACGACTAGAAGAGCCGGTGAGCAAGAGTCAGGTAGAAAAATAAAAGATGGTAATTACCAAATAATTCTACCTATAATTCCAAATTTCAAGATTAGACAAAGGGGGGATTCTCTCGCTCGTTGAACGGTGTCTAGAACAGGGGGAGGGACTTAACTGACGGTCTTCCTAAAGAGAGGGGAAGCCCGGGCTTCCCCTCTCTTTAGGAATTCGCGTTTGGATGCGGGGTCAGAGGGCCTACTCTGAAACGCAAAACCCGAAACTTCGTTATACCCGTCCCTCTCACGCTCCAGTCATGACAGAATCGCGTGAAAGGGGCGGGGCTAGCCGAAGTTTCGGATGTGCGTTTCAGAGTACGGTCCCAGTTTCGGGGTTGGCCGGAGCAGCGCAGGCTCATGGCGGTTAGGCGCAGGAGCAAGTGGAGAACGGCACGGACAAGGAGCCGTACTCTGAAACGCAAATCAGAAACTTCGGTTAGCCCTGTCTCTTTCACTCGATTTTGTCAACTGGAGAGTGAGAGGGACGGGTATAACGAAGTTTCCGGTTTTGCGTTTCAGAGTAGGCCCTCAGGTAGGTATTCGGCGTGGAGGGAGCACGGAGCAGGTAGGTGCTGATGAATCTCGGGGAGCTGTTGCCCGTGAATACGACCCTGAAATGTTACGATGGCAGGTGGGAACAAATGTTCACAGCCGACCGCTGCGCTGTATGAGTGGGTGTGTAGTACATGTGGTCACAATTGAGATAGTAATATTACATTTGGAATTTAGTTAGGTAGGTATGATAAAAGTTCCACTGCGCACAATTAATATTTTGCCAGCGGCTATTGTTGCACTAATTAAAAGGTTACAAAAGACAGGCTTTACTATTCGCGTCTTAAAATATCTCCAGGAATAATTTAAGTGAAAACTGTAACATAACTTTTGATAAATAAATAAAAAAAAGAATACATGGTTCTTGAGACTCTTGGAGCAGTATCAAAACGTGTCTCCTTACGTGAGTAATACATTTGCCATCAGATAGGTACCGTAGCGGAAGAGGATTGATAAGGTTGTCTTTTGTAATCAATAAAAACAGAATATGCAATTTGCCATGCCGTTTTTAAAGATGCATTTATAAGAGCAGTCTTTTCAATAAATCACAGATTGTCAAATGTATCTACGCAGTGAGGGTGAACGTAAAGATCTAATATTTGTGCAAAATATACCTTAACTCTGAAACACACATTTTAAATTCGTTACCTTTTTCACTTTCAAGTTTTTAAAAAACTATTTTGACAACTATTATAGAGATTTTAAATTATTTTTATGCATTCACAATGCAAATTTTATAAGTGTAGGACAAATATGATAGTAAAAAACCACGAGCCCTATAAGTAGCTTTCAGGCGGGATTCGAACCCACGCCTCCGGGAATCTGAGGGCCTACTCTGAAACGCAAAACCCGAAACTTCATTATACCCGTCCCTCTCACGCTCTAGTCATGACAGAATCGAGTGAAAGGGGCGGGGCTAACCGAAGTTTTGGATTTGCGTTTCAGAGTACGGTCCCTGGCCCGGTGCTCTGACCAACTAAGCTACCGAAAGGCTAAGGGCCTAAACTGAGTAAAGCGGGCGTCCGCGACGGGCACACGTCGCGGGTCTCCGTCCGTAGACACGCGCGCGGGCTCCGTGGTACCGCATTACATAGCGCTATTGACTGAACAAGCCCGTGCGTGCTACCGCTGGCCCGCTGGCGGGCCCCGTCGCGGGCACGCGGGGAAACGGGTCACAAGCCGCGGGCGCCGGGCCCGCCTCCCCGCGACGGGTGCCCGCGACGGAGCACTTTTGTATGGAACCGCGCGGGCGTCCGCGTGACGCAGTTTAGGCCCTTACACCACTCGTCGAATTTTGCTATCACTTATTACGCTGTAGACCAGCGTTGCTTCATCAATGTGAGGAAACCCTCGCATCTGAAAGAAACATTTTTAGAAATGTTTAACAATCGATTAAAATGAAACAGCCATTAAATTGAGATTTTAAATTATTTTCATGCATTCCCAATGCAAATGATTTTTTACTATCACATTTTTCCTATAACTATTATGGATTTGAATTATACAAAATTTATTGTTATTTAAACTGTACCGGATGGTATCTGTAGTATAGTGACGCGTCGTTGAATGCAGAAACCCCACATAGGGTCGAACCGCACGTACAGCGCCACAAAAAAGTACAGTCACCAGTACGTCAGGTTACTACAAACTGTCAAATTTCTTTAAATAAAATTCAACCTTATGTCCAACTGATAGAGTTCAGTTTCAATTAATAAATTTTGACTATCTGTAGTAACCAGACGTGCTGGCGACCGTACATAGCGCCGATGTCACCGGAATAGAAAAGATTGTGCCACTGTACCACAACCACACCGCATCGCAGCGACAAAATGTGGTCACGTGTGAATAGACTAGTGTCGATGCAGCTTTTTGCAGTTGCGTTGTGGTTGTGCGACAAAATGTCGATGTGGTTGCATTGTCGCTAGTAGTTGTGATGTGGTTACGTAGTGTGCGATGTGGCCGGCCGCTAGTTCGCAGCGTCGTCGCTGGTGGTTGCGTTGTGGTTGGTATCTCTCACGCGGTCGATAATGACCGCTAAATGTGGTCCATGTAAATTGTACTATTCATTTCAAACACAAAATGCGGCCCGCCCACGTGTGGGTAGACCCTTAATGTCGCACTGGTAAAAGTAAATCGTAATCATTATCAATATTAATTTGAACTCTCGTCACAAAGTACTATTCAAGCTCTTATATAGTTCGGAGTGCCACCACTATCGAACTTTCACATCACAAATTAGTCTAAATCTGTATAGACTCATCATTTCTCTGTGTTAAGGGGACGAACTTGATTGTTTACATCTCAGTAATTTATTGAATGGCTCGAGTTCATAATAGTGACGATCCCGCTCCAACCTCCCGAGTTATAAACCGGCGGAAACGGGATTGGAGTAGAATTCTGTGCTTTGTCTTTATCTATTCAATGGTGAGTGACAGAGACAGTGAATACATTCCGCTGTCGGGAGCGTTTCCTACGGTTTGTGAAACAAGAGGCAGGGACCGTACTCCGAAATGCAAAATCCGAAACTTCGTTAGCCCCGCCCCGTTTACTCGATTCTGTCATGACAGGAGAGGAGAGTAAGAGGGATGGTTGTAACAAAGTTTTAGATTTTGCGTTTCTAAGTAGATTCGAGGTCTGTAAGTTCTCCGAAATGCAAAATCTAAGACTTCGTTAGCCCCGCCCTTTTCACTCGATTCTGCGATGACAGCAGAGTTAGTCTAAGACCCCAGGTTCCTGACGATGGACAGACGCCAGAAAATATTGAAAAGATCTTTTTCAATAATTACCCGATCGGAAATCGAATCTGAGACCTCGGAGATAGCGGGATGTTGAAAACCGGTGCCTACACCTCTCGGCCATGGAGACTCGGAAAAATATGGACTTTTTGATTTAAAACCATAGGACGGTTACAGTTGTTACAAATCTGGTAATCTATATATATAAAATCGAGGGGACATAACTCACTCATCACGAAATCTAGAAAACTACTGGACCAACAAAGATGTAATTTGGCAGGAAGGTAGATTATGCTTAGGAGACGTCCGCTAAGAACGGATTTTAGGAAACTCCCCCCTAAAGGGGTAAAATGGGGGGGTTAAGGTTATATGGAACTTCCTCATTTATGGATTTAGAAGCATGAAAATTGATACGTTGGATATTGGTTACGACCGAAAATGATCTGAGTAAGCAAAGTAAAAAAACTCCCCCTTAATAGGGTAAAATGGGGAGATAAAGTATATATGAAACTTCTTCATTTCTGAACTTAGAAGTATGAAAATTGATATGTTGAATACTGATCACGATTGAAAATTATCTGCGTAAGCAAAGTTAAAAAAACTCCCCGAAAAAGGGGTAAAATGGGGGGGGTTAAGGTTATATGGAACTTCTTCATTTATGGATTTAGAAGCATGAAAATTAGTACGTTGGATACTGGTTACGACTGAAAATGATCTGTGTAAGCAAAGTAAAAAAAACTCCCCCTTAATAGGGTAAAATGGGGAGATAAAGCTTATATGGAACTTCCTCATTTCTAAACTTAGAAGTATGAAAATTGGAATGTTGGATACTGGTCACGATTGAAAATGATCTGCGTATGCGAAGTTATAAAAAAACCCTTAATAGGGTAGAAAGGGGGGATTAAGGCTTATATGAAAACTTATATGAAAGGGGGGTTAATGTTTATATAAGGTGGTATTAAAGATACGGAGTTTGGATGTTTAGGGCTTAATCACAACTAAATGGCTTAATCACAACTAAATGGCTAAATCGATCGGGATAATTGAACTCTGGCTGGGAAAATTTCATACGGTTTTTTTAACTCGGGAAAAAGTACAGTTCCCGTGGGATACAGTTTTTTTTGTTCACTTTATATAATGAAGCATGGGTCCCATGACAGCTCATTTTCGTGCAAAGCAAAAAATTCTTTATGCATTGGTATAAAACTCAAGAATATCAGTATTACACATTTTTTAGCAAAGTATTGACTTGAATTTTTGCATTTTGGTAGTTCAAGAGTAGGAGAATGTTCGAATATTATTCATACGATAGTAGCTCCTGTTTGTCTAGGTATCGTTACCTTCTTATGCCTAAACCACGGGTAGCGTGCTCGGCCTACGATCGATGAGGTTATGTGACTTTTGCAATGGTCTATCATGGGATTGCTGTTAAAAATATATCGTGCTTCGAAAGACACGATAAGCCGATGTTTCTGGCTGCATTTGGATTGGTTAGTACACCATAACTTCAATGGGCCCGTGTGGAAGGTCATGGCCACAAATTATGTCATGGCCACAAATTATGTCATGGCCCATTCTCCTTATCCATCTATATGAAGGCCTGTGCCCCAGCAGCGGGGACATTAAAATAGATTGATGATGGTACTCATGAGACCTTAGAGAATGCCTATCTACCTACTTTCTGACACAAAATTTTGCGATGTAGTACTCGTGGACGTAGTCGCGGTCGCGGCCGTCTATTCATATTCCTATTCCTACTATCCCTACTATTATTATAAATGCGAAATTGTATATGCTCACGTCAAAACGGCTGAACCAATTTTGATGAAATTTGGAATGGAGATAGTTTGAGACTGTGCTTCCGGGTGCTCCTACAAATTACTCCTACTGATAGGAGCACCGTGACACCCATGTCCTGATGCTAGGTAGGACATAGACCAATTGTAAGCGCGGGAATAAGGCTCATTCCCATGGTAAAATAAGTTTTAGCTCGGGCAAAGCTGTAGAATGGAATTGGTATTTAAGGCGATAGTTTGAGTTTATGGGAAGGATGATATTTAGAATAGAGACAGTTTAAGGCCCTGGAAAGGATATATTTTACTTTTTACCGCGGGAAATATAATTATATGGAAAAATCACTTTAAGCGCGGGCTAATTTGGGGGCAGAAATTGGTATTTATGTAAATAATTTGAGACCCTGGCAAGGATAATAATAGGCTACTTTTACTTTTTACCACATGATAGTATCATATTCCCACGGGAAAATCAATAAGTAGGTATAATTTGTTTGTCCGTCTTTCACGTCCAAAGGGAGTAACGGATCAATGTGATTTTTGGTACGAGGGTAGATTGGGAGCTGGAGAATGACATAGTTTATCCCGGAAAATATTACATTCCATCAGGATAATGTCGTGTAGTACACGCGGGCGAAGCCGCGGGCGGAAATCTAGTAAGATATATATTTCTTCATACCTTTATCTAGATTCGTATAGTTTCAAAAACACGATTTTATGATTTTGCCTCGACACTTTTTATTTTCGAAAAGACCTCTAAAAAATACGAAAAGTCAAGATTATTCTTAAATGGGGTTACTTACACCATTGGAAATTGGTTTAATTAGTGGACACCAATAATATTGAGGATCGTATAGAAGCATTTTTTTTTAATCGCTGTAGTTTATTAATACGAAGTGATTTTGTGTTTTTTTTGCCTAATCTGCAAAATCGGTCTCGCTCCCGCGCGCGTCGTTTTCTCATTGCTATCTCGCTTCAGCACATTTTTTCCGAGTATCGCCTAATGAGCTAAATGATGCGTTTAAATTTTCACTATATTCCGTCATATAACTGGAGAGAGAGGTACGGGTATAACTATTTTGTCTTTTGTTTTGAAGGTGATTCTCTGGTTTGAACATGTTCTTACTGTGAGGTGGCTCGTCTACTGATATTTTTTATTTTATTTATTAGTACTTAACAACTAACTCAGTGATCCAGTGACAGGGACAACGGGAAAAAAATGTAACGATTTTTTTTCCTAATCTCGTCGTCCAGGCGAACTAAACCGTGCCTTAGATTCAGTCAGATGTTTCTTTCTACTTTTTTAATAAGTTCCGTTTCCGCTTGAAAAATATAAATTACTTCACACAGGTATGGGTCAGCGAGACCGGAGCCGACGAAAGGATGCCGGTGAGTACCCGTCGATCGGTCACGTTCGCTCGGCGTCGTTTCCGCCCTCGCTAACCAGGTCGCTCCCTCGCAGATGTGGTGCCCCCCCACGCCGCCCTCCGGCGACGGCGACGTGTACTGCGACGGCTGGGCCCGCGCCCTCTACCGGCGCGGCGCCGCGCCCGACCACCTGCTGCCGCCCGCGCCGCGCCGCGAGCCGCGCGCCGCCCGCGAGCCGCGCCGCGCGCGCCCCGCCCCGCGCCCGCCCCACGCCCCGCCCTCGCTGTTCGAGCGCGCCGGGCCTCGCCCGCGGCCCCGCCCGCGCGCGCCGCACGCCGCCGCGCCGCACGCGGGCGGGGCCGCGCACCCGCCGCCCGACTGGACCGCCGCCGAGGACGCCGCCCTGCGCCGCGCCCTGCGGCTGCAGCGCCTGCCGCCCGACCCGCCCGCCGCGCTCGCGCCCAACTGGGACTGGGCCGGCGAGCTGGTGCTCGACGCCGGGCGCGCCTACCGCTCGCCGCGCGCCTGCCGCGACCGCCACGACGCGCTCGCCGACCCCGAGCGCGCGCGCCGCAAGCACCGCCGCGCCGCCGCGCGCCGCCGCCCCGACGACGACGCGCCGCGCCCGCCCACGGCGCGCCTCGACGCGATGCGCGACGCGGCCGAGCGCCGCCGCGCCGCGCCCAAGCGCCGCCTCGACCCGCCGCAGGCGAACCCCAAGCACGCGGCCCTGCTCGCCGACCACGCGGTCGACTACGACGCGCCGCCGACGCCGATGGAGGTCGCCTCGCGCCGCGCCGACCGCATCGCCAAGGAGAAGTCGAAGGCGGGCGCGGCCGCCCAGTCGGCGCCGCAGCCGACCCCCGCGCCGGCCGCGCCCCCGCCGCAGCGCGTGGTGGTGGCGGCGCACGCGCACCACGCGCCCGCCAAGCAGGAGGCGGCGCGCCGGCCTCGGGCGCCTGCTCCGCCCACCGGCGCCGCGCCCGCCGCCGCCGACGGCCCGCGGCCCGCCGCCCCGCCGGTCAGCGTGGCGGCCGGCACGCCCGTCGTGTCGGCGGCGCCCACACAACTGCTCTACCGCCAACAGACGCTGGCGGCGCGGCATCACCTCAAAATATTACATCATGCGGCCGCTACTCAGGCCCAGGTATTATTTTATTTATTTTTCACTTCTCATGCTCGTAAAATTCGTGTTTATGTTGGGTATAGGCTGCATAAAATCGCTTTTTATGCTCTAGTGCATAAAGTAAAATCTTCGTCTTGTCTCAGACTTTATGACACAGGGCGTCAGGTAAACAGCCACACACGCAATTAAATTTCGTTAAATAAACTTATTAGGTATTTCATTCTGTTTCTTCAATTTTATACATAATCCATTTTAAATTACTAAATTAATAAAACTAGGCAAAATTAATGAGTTTTCTAAGAAATAAGTATTTCATGAGCATTATGGACTACGATTTATGCTAAAGTCACTCTGCAGCCAATGCCACTTTAAAAAAAAAAAAAGAAAGTCTTCCCTTCAATATGGCGAAGTCTTTATTTTTTTCTTTTTTGCAATATTGTTATTTATTTTCCTCACACTCTAAGTGAAAAGCAGAGTGTATAACTTGTACATAGAACCCATTTTACCCTCTAATTGACTATCAACCCTCGCCTACGGCTCGGGTGGATATATACGTCTCGGATAAAATGTTACATTTTATGCACTTGTTGTACAATCTAAGGTAATGGAACCAGTCATGGACAGTGCACCAGTCATGGACATGTTACATTTAAATCGGCTAAATCTACAAAACACGACAATTTTTTTTTAATGGCAACACTTTCTGATTTTGGTTATCCAATCCGGTGCCCCATCAATTATTTTTTGACAGCTGTCGGCCATAATCGATACACTGAGTGCAAATACGTGGTTCCGTCCGACGATTCCAGAAAATATCGGCTATTCTACTAAGCATCGTAGCGCGAGTAAGTTTAACAATTAATTCATGTAAAATCCGGTGTAGTTGTTATGTTGCATGACTATTTATTTTGTGATTTAACATTATATTTAAGGTTAACCTATACCTTGACATATTACAAAAGGGATAAATTAATTCACATTTATAGCGATGTTCATCACTGGATACATAAATCTGTTACTAACCCAGTCATGAACATTTTGGGAAATTTTGAATTTATTATTGATAAATGTTTTAGTAATGTTTGAGAATGTTCATAAAAAAGTCTAACGATTGATATTTTATGCAACACGATAATGAATAATTAACATAAAAAATGGCATGTTTATAACTGGGTGTTCATAACTGGTGCTGTGTTGGTAATTGGATGTCTATTACTGGGAACTATCAAACGAATATGAATTGTTCGATATATTGATACGCTTTATTGTAGAAATGTTTTACTACAGGTTTTAAATGCGATTAGATTATCAATATTATGACTGTCAAGGCGCTGTTTTGTATTTGTGCTTGTCACTTTGACAGAAGCTCATAGAGTTGGAAGAGGCTGTTTGTAAGTTACACTGGGATATCATTGGATTATCTGAAGTCCGAAGAGAGGGGAACGACTCAATTATCCTGCAATCCGGTAACTTACTTTACGGGGAGGGCAAACAACAGTCCCTTTTTTTTTGTTTTCCGTCAGGAAAATGCGTTATGCATGCCCCAGTTGCGGTACCAACCGGGGGTATGTGGGACTCTCCAGGGGCCTACCCACTGAAAACCTGACGACATCCCTTACCATCACCTTGAGGACAGTGACTCGTCGAACCATTCATCTTCATCTGACGATAAATTATTCAAAGAGGCACTGCCACCGGGCGGGGTCACGGGAACCCTTGCGGACACTACCGTGGCCCCGCCGCTGATAGTCTGCCCGTGGCAGACCCGACTGTCATCCCCGAAACTCAGGGGTACCCTCGAAGGGTGGGACACCCTGAGTAAGCGAAAGCCTGTGCAATGCAGGTATGGGTTTTCCGGTACCCATGCCCCGCCGGCGAACAACAGTCCCTAGGCGGTGTCGGGTTCATTGTCCACAAGTCAACAACGTGATCACCATCGGAAGCGTTTCGAGCAGGGTATCGTACCTGATACTCAGAATATCGAAACGGTACCTATTCGCTAAATGTCATACAAGTATACGCTCCGACCTCGATACGAAATTGACGACCGATTTGGCGCAGGGGTAAACAACCTGCCTTCTGCGCCAGAGGTCTCGGGTTCGATTCCCGAACAAGACAAATATTTGTGTGCATGAACATGTCTATTTGTCTTGGTCTGGGTGTTTTCTATGTATATTAAGTATGTATTTACAAACAAAAAGTATTTAAGTATATATTTATCCGTTATCAAGTTCACGTAGACACAGTTTCTTAAAAAATTAACTACGGGCTTAGATAATTGGTGTGATTGTAAGAAAGTATTTATTTATTTATTATTTTTATACATAGCTATAAAACCCACTACACGGTTGTGATGGGAGATTTCAATGCTAAGTTGGGGCAACGTTGCGGTGATGAGTTGCGAGTGGGGTAATTTGGATTTGGGCAACGGAACGATAGAGGCCAGATGTTGGCAGACTTCATGGAGAGGAAGAACCTCTTTATGATGAACTCCTTCTTCAGGAAGCCCGTAAGCCGCAAATGGACCTGGATCAGTCCGGACCGGACGGTAAAGTAAAAAACGAGATCGATTTTATCATGTCGACCAAGAAGCAATGTAAACCTATGTAAAGTCAATAAAACGATTTATTTTTAATACTTATTAGAATCATTAAAATGTTACTGGCTTTTCAAAATTAAAATTCTGAAATACGTAGGTATATCTTTTGGACATAGGGGATATTTCGAACTACATTGGGGTAATTCCGAAGTAATTGAAAAATCGATCTTTTTGCACTTTGACCGAAGGTTTAAATTTCTTTTTCAGTCGTTAATACCCCTCACACAAAAAAGAAAACATTAATTTTGTTAAAGGTATCGCTAATCTTTTTCTTGTAACACTTTTATTTCGGATTTACCCCAACAAAAGTTTGTGGTTCTCAACATGACAGTTAAGTTTAAAGGGTAAGAAAATTCGTGTGCATGAAAGCTAAGCGAAACAAAGCGAACTAACGAGCAATATCCAGATTCGTTAATAGGCGCAGATTTGATTCCTTCCAAAACGTAACGGGGTTATTCCGAATGTTTTGTTTATCAGAATTACCACCTAGAAGTATTTAAAAAAAAAACACAGCTATTACATTCTCGTCCTCTTAAACACTTAGAAAAAACAATAGTCTATCATGAAAATCAACACAAACCAAGATAACTTACGAGAATCCTGAGAAAACTTTTTTGGGGTTATTACGAAACAACAAAAATGTCGCGAAATACACTTGTTCGGCGAAAATTGACAATGTGGACGTGCTGTTGACATTACAGGCTCCTGGCAACTGATGCGACTAGTGCAATGAAGATGGCGACTGGTTTAATGTGGCCATTAAGACAATATCGCTAGCATTTGGTAGATGTTTTGAATTATCGGAATATCCCCACTTTCGGAATAACCCCAATGCAGGTACATTGGGGTTATGTAAGACTGTTAGCTGTGATAAGCTAACAGTTTGTAAACTTACTAGATTTACTTACCTATTGACATATTTTTGTAGGTTAACTAAGTTTTAGATTACTAATAATAAAATTATTAAAGTGAATAAAAGTTTAATTCAAATTATCTATTTGTTTAGTTAAAGTTAAACTAACTGTACCTATTGAAGTATTTGCGATTGAATATGTTTCATTGAATATTGCCAACCATGAAGTGATGTCCATGGTTGGATGTTCATGTCTAGGGGCGTCCATGACTGGGTGTTATGCACTGGGTCATGCCTGTCCATCACTGGTGTTACGATAGGGTTCCGATTTTTCTGAAATATATTTTTAGTACACTAGCTTATTAATAGTTTTACTATAGAATCTGATTCTCCGTTAGTTTTTTAATATATTTAACCCTGATTGCATTCATAAACAGTTACATTATTTACAATATAGCATAAGAATGCTAAATTCAATCTTATACTGTCCATGACTGGTTCCATTACCTTACTATTGTTCTTTTTCATGCTCATCGTTCGCCTCTATTTATTTTAACTTGTATCCATCCAACTATCATCAGTGTTCTCGTCGTACCAGTAAATAAAAATCATCTAGGTACATGTTTTTTTATTCAATGTCCAGGTTCGCGGACAATCGAGTTCGAGTATGGGCGGCGCGGCGGCGGGCGGGGGCGGGGGCGGGGGCGGGGGCGGCGGCTCGGGCGCGCCGGCGCCGGCGCTGCGCACGCTGCAGCTGCAGCAGCTGGCGCTGCGCCGCGCGCCGCCCCCCGCGCCCCGCCTGCTGGCGCACGCCGCGCGCCCGCACCACGTGGTGCTCACGCACATCGCGCCGCAGCCCGCGCCGCCCGCCCAGCCGCCCGCGCCCCGCCCGCCTGACCCGAGACAATAAACCGATTGAAGACTATGCTCTCTTTTATTTACTCTTCACCCCTTCGACGCAGTTTCTAATCTACACTTAAGACGCTACTCGGAAAAAGTATGGGCTTTTTGATTTAAAACTATAGGACGGTTACAGTTGTTACAGATCTGGTAATAATATATAATAATATATTTCTTCATACCTTTATCTAGATTCGTATAGTTACAAAGACACGATTTTATGATTTGTCTCGACACTTTTTCTTTCGAATACCTCTAAAAAATACGAAAATTCAAGATTATTCTTAAATGGGGTTACTTACACTATTGGAAATTGGTTTAATTAGTGAACACTAATAATATTTAGGATGGTATAGAAGCATTTTTTAAAACTCGCTTTAGTTTTTTTATGAAATGATTTTATGTTTTTTTTGCCTAATGTGCAAAATCGGTTTCGCTCCCGCGCAAGTCGTTTTCTCATTGCTATCTCGCTTCAGCATAATTTTTTCGAGTATCGCCTTAACATTTTATATTATTGGTTGTTTTTTTTTTTTCTATAAGTACTTACTTATATTATAAAGAGGAAAGATTTGATTGTTTGTTTGCATCGAATAGGCTCCGAAACTACTGGACCGATTTAGAAAACTCTTTTACTATTAGAAAGCTACATTCTTCCCGGGTGACATAGGCTATATTTTATCCCAGTATACCCACGGGAACGAGTACCACATGGGTGAAACCGCGAGGATCCGCTAGTATCTAATGGATAAACTTAAAAAAAACCTAATTTATCTGGACCGATTTTAAAAAATTTTAACTAGAAAGATTATGCTTATTAGTTCACTATCGACCACCTACAGCTTTATTAATAAACAAAGAATAAGTTTACACCTAAAAAATAAAAATATTGCTTAGCAATAATACTCCTTACGTATGACGTTTCAAAGCGTCATATTCCTAAACAAACTTTTTGGTTAAACCTAGTGCCACAAACTTTGCTGTGCCGGTGGTCAAAATGTGAAACTAACGTGATTTTTTTTAATGTCATTTTGCTGTAAGTTGATGTCCAACCATAGCGCTGCTGGCGGCTGAAGTTCTTAGAAGTCAGGGCCGGTTAAATTACTACAAAAAAAAGAAAAACGTACGTAGCGCCGCTGTCACCGGCACAGAAAAGGTTGTGACACCCATGTGTAAATTGTACTCTTCGTTTATTAATAAGGGGGTTAAGCTAAAGTCCTCGTAGTCAACTATTCACTACTAAACTAAAACAAAATGCTCCAATAAAATACATCTATTTATTACAAAAGTATGTTAAACATCATCGGTGCGGTGTCTCGCCGCAGCCGTGCGGTCGAGGGTGACGGTGACGAGGCGCAGCGCGCGCAGCAGGCGGGCGGCGGGCTCCAGCGCGTCGCCGGCCGCCAGCGCCAGCGGCCCGAGCGCCGAGCGCAGCGCGCGCGCCACGTTCGCCGCGAACACGAGCGGCGGCTGCAGCACGGCGTTGAACGCCAGCGCCAGCGCCGGCTTCAGGGCGTAGTCCGACGCCGTCTGCACCACGCCGGTCACCAAATCGCGCACCGCCATCAGCGCACATCTGAACTCAACATAAACACAAATCTAAACCTTCGCGTATTTCCAGAAGGGAATCGAACATAATTTGGATATGTCGGTATATTGGTAATCAGATGGTAAACCTTTGGAAGTGCCTCGCCGACGCAATCTGGCTCAAGATCGACACCTTTCAACCAACTACCTAAGGCGATTATCACACTGCTGCGGTTACCGCTCCGGTGGACGGAGATGCGGCGTGAGTTTGCTATATACTGCGGGTTTTGTATGCACATCAAGATTCTACAGCCATAGTTAAGAAGCGCACTAACACAAACCGGAGCGGTGTGCGGTGCAGTGTGAGAACCGCCTAAAGGCTACTGTACACGGGTAGAGTAAACGGTAGAGTGGTAGAGTACCTACTATCTTACTAACTATACTAATGTAGACATCATCATTGGTAGAGTAGATTAGGTACTGAAATTTGGTAGAGTAGAGTAGCTAGCACCGCGGTCAAGCTACTCTACCGCTCTACTCTACCGTTTACTCTACCCGTGTACGGTAGCCTTAAGTGCCAACAAAATATTAATTTGAATGTGTAGGTATTTATTATCACATCTCGTAATTTATCACTTAGGTTATCAAACGTAGGTAATAAAAAAATAACTTTTTCATCCCATCGATTCGAAAAGCGATGATTGTTTATCTAATAACAGGGTCCAAAACGATTCATTTTTTACCTGTTATGACAAGAGGGTATAAATGAGATTTGAATTTTGAACAGCTTCATAACAGGGTCCAAAACGATGAGATTTGAATTT
Source organism: Crambus lathoniellus (assembly GCA_949710035.1). Taxonomy (NCBI): domain Eukaryota; kingdom Metazoa; phylum Arthropoda; class Insecta; order Lepidoptera; family Crambidae; genus Crambus; species Crambus lathoniellus. The sequence continues at coordinate 99,451 of OX453301.1, read as the reverse complement.
AGAACATAATTAAAGAAGCTATTGGTTGGAGTGTAGCAAAGGGTGTGCAGTACTTAAAAAAAAACAACTGATTTTGTATGGGGCCGGGACTTTTTTCGGGACCGAGAAATTTTCAAAAACGGAATTTTATAAAATTGAGAATATCTCGTAAACGGTGAGTCGTAGCTAAAATCTAACAAAATTTTCAACCTCCCTACGGCATCCCCGGACGTACTTAAAAGGAATCTGATGGACATATATTTTTTTCATTTAATTTTTTTTTTATTTCAAAACTCAATTTTTTTTTCTTGCCCGACTAGCGCTATGATGTATCCGAACGACAAAGAAAGGTAGGTAGTTTGAGTTGTCTTTACTGCTTTTCTTATAGAGGGGGATGAAAAGCAGAGTGTATTACTCGGCCGCAAAATTATTTTCACCTCGGGCGGCGTATATTGAATCCCTCGCTGCGTTCAGGATTCTACTTTAAAATCCCTCGCTGCGCTCGAGATTCTACTCTAGAATCCTTCACTGCGCTCTGGATTCAAAATAGCGCCCTCGCCGTAAATATATTATTTTGCTCCCTTGTCATACAATCTACTATTCTCTAGTACCTACAATCCATTAATTTAAAGAAACGAACCATTACAATCAAAATTTACTGAAAAAATTGGGGGTTCTATCTAACCTACTGCCGCTGCTGAAATGAATGAACCTAGCAGATACTAAGTAGGTAGCAATCTTTGAGTTGTAAAAAGTAGTGGGACCTCTCGAGCGTGATGATGAGCGCGGTGGGCGGCGCGAGCAGCAGGGCGGCGGCGGCGGGCAGCGGCGCGAACACGGCGGCGGAGGCGCGCGCGCCCGCCCGCGCCCAGCGCTCGCACGCCGTCACGCGCCCCGCCTCGCTCGTCGCCAGGTACGCCGCTGCGCCGCTCTGCTCGAAGTAGTAAACCTCCACGCGCTCCGGACCTGCCGCAGTGATGCTCCTTATCATACATGCAGCGAGGTGGCTCTCGCTACTGAACCGACCTACTTCTTTAAATAAGAGTTCTAGTGTTTAAACTCACAAAGAATCAAAAAGGCTACAATGGCAGTAAGTATATTTTCATGAAAACAAGCTACTTTTTGACACGAAAGACGAACCGGTTCTTCTTTCGTGTTTGTCTTTTCGTTATGTTTGAAAATTTTACTTTTTTGGAATCGGAGAACAATATTTTCTGGGGTTAGTAAAAAAAAAGATAATCTTACCATTGTCAACAAAATCAAATTTTTCTCCATTGATATTATTCAGAATTCTCCAAGATTTTTGTGTTTTCTGAAATATAATTAGACAACAAGACTTAAAAACGAATGCTTAAAGTGGTTGTCGTTTAAGTTCCACGTGTATGTTGTACCTAACTAAACCTAACTACTAAAAGTATCTACCAATAGGTAGGTAATATTATTCTGTGACAATATGTGGAATTAGTTTAAGGTGCCATCTCGGTGAAGGTGTGGAGTGGAGCTGATTGATGTAGGTACAGTCACCTCACCTATAAGGAAAGTTGAGCTACTTGCCAACATTCTTAATTTTAATTTCAGCCGTATAATGCAAACGTGTCCTTCGTTTCGTCACACGGCTGATACACGTTTGCATTAGGTACTTACACGGTTAAGTAAGAAAGTTGTCAAGTGGCTCAACTTTCCCTATTATAGGTGACTGCATCTACCTTCTGCTGCTGACATAAGGCTGAGTTTCGACAGAAACTTAACTACGGGGAACTGAGCAATGTTTTCATACATTTGACACAACGGCGGCGGTATCAGCTCATCTGTCAAATATTGTATAGAAACTCGGCTCGGTTCCGCTTCTGTGGAAACGCAATCTTAGTTATGTTTACTATTAATCAACCTCTCGCGTATTTCAGCTTTGTAAGAAATATTATTATCTACTTATTATCATTAAGTACCTACTTAGTAAGTAAATGACAATGAGTAGGTAAGTATATGGAAGCAAGACTGGTCCTTTACTATGGTCCTCATAAGCAGGCTCAAAGTCACCCAGTGGAGAGAGCGATGCTCGGTATTTTCCTGCGCGATCGAATCAGAAAGGATGAGATCCGCAGGAGAGTTAAAACAACCGACATATCTCGAAGGATTGTATCGTTGAAGTGGAAGTGGGCGGGACACAGAGCGGAGAACCGATATGGCCGTTGGGGCGGAAAGGTTCTCGAATGGCGACCGCGTACCGGACGACGCGACGTTCCGTAGGCAGGCCCCCAATAAGGTGGACCGACGATCTAGTCAATATAGTCGCGGGAAGCCGCTGGATGCGGGCAGCGCAGGACCGATCGTTGTTGAGATCCTTGGGGGAGGCCTATGCCCAGCAGTGGGCGTCGTATGGCTGATGATGATGATGATAAAATGACAATAATAACCAGATGGGCTTGCGCGTCTCCGGCGGCGCCGGCATCGGGCGCAGCTCGCGCGTACCCGTTGCCGAGCGTCCCCTCGCCGCCGCCGTCCCTGCCGCCCCAAGGGAACACGTCAATATTAATATATCATAAGTACCTACGTCAATAAATAGCTAACTCGGAATTATATTGTACCTACAAGCGAAGCGACGTAAATCAAGCTGCTACGCAATAAGGGTGCGCTCAAAGTCAACGTGAAGCTTGACTCTAAATAGTTGTCTATTCAGTGCGAGTCTGGATCATGAACCCTTATATTCCGAGATGCCAAAAAGTTTGAATCGGGCTTTTACACTTTTCATTTTACACGTTACCTAGATAGGTAACTTTACTTGGCAAGATTGCCAAGAAAAGTTAGCCACTGTCGCTCTACTTTCTCTATAGTAAGTAATATTCGTGCCTGTGTGGTGGCGCGGCGTGCGCAGCGTTCAGCACCAGCGACGCCGGCACCAGCACCAGGGTCTCCGCGCCCACGCCGCCGGCCGCTATCGCGTCGCCATTTGCCGATGCCGTCTAAACATAATGATAAAATCTTAATGATAATCATTGAGTTCAATTTGCTCGTAGGTAATGTCTGTACTTACCTACCCAGTATTATTTTTTAAGTGTCAGAATTTTATTAGTTATCGAACCTAAGTCAAAGAGTGACAAGTCGGTCTGTAAGACTTACATTCAAACGATAAAGCTGCCGCAAGGGGCTTGAGGAGTGAGGTACCCGTGGAGCTCCCCCCGCGCCCGCGCCTCGCTGCTGCACCACCACCTGCGAGCAAACAGCCCCCGACCGCACTCCGAATGGTTAGTAGGTTCCAAAATAAAAATAAACTAGTCACAAGAACATAATACTTAGCATTACCTGAATGTATGAGTTGCTGCTATCGAGAGTAGGGGGCGTGGCCGGTGGAGGCGCGGCGGCAGGAGGCGCGGGCGGCCGGTCGGTGCTGCCTCCTGCGGTGAGACTTCCACTGCAGCTGTTCGTATTTCTATCTGGCAAAATTACATACAAAAATTCTACTCTTAGGTTTTTATCATACTTGTGATTGTGACGCGGCCGGCCCGTCGCGGAGCGCAAATATATTCACACTGCGCCGCCGCCGGCGCCGCCGCATTACGGCGCGTGTTCGGTGTGTTGGACTGGGCGTGTTTTAATTTGTGTACACCTTCGTGTACACGCATATTCTGCAATCACGCTCTCCGCAAGGCACAGTGAATCGACTCCATACAAGCGATGGAGGAGGACACAGTTACTTTAAAACTCAATAGTGGAATATTCAAAAAGGTGAATGCAAAAAAAAAAAAAATACTTAAATATAAATTATTTCATATTTATCGATTGTCAAATATGTGGAGAGGTATTTCCTTTGTGTTTCTCCGTTTGAAGTAGAAGTAGAAGTTTGTATTTTAAAAGCATACTTACATCAACACTGCATGAATTGATAACATACCTAAGTACTTAGGTACTATTACAATATTATCAATCATCTTCTGTTACCTATTTGTTGATCGAAGTCAATCATACACATTCTACCTATCATACTTTTGTAAACGGGAATTTTTCACGTAGGTACTGACTAAACTATTTACCTACATGAAAGAATTATTCAAAGAATACTCTTTCAAAATACTGTAAGACTGTTTTGTGTGTTACGACATGTTTATTTCAAAATATTAATTTAAGTAGGTACTTTTTTGCATTCACAATGCAATTTTTAGAATTAAAAAAAATCCCGGGACTCGAACCCACGACCTTTCACTACCCGACATTCATGTTCCGAGCATTGCGGCCGGACAGTGCAATACACAGATCACCTGTAGTGTTGTGCAATAGGTGGGTACGAGTCTCATGCCCATGACCCATCGGAGCTAGTTGTGAGACTGGTCGATTTTTACTTCATTTTCGACATGCTTAGGTATTTGTAAATGCCTATTTGACTTTCACTTTAACCCCCTGTACACACTGGGCGCTCGGCGAGCGTTTGGTGAGCGTACGCGAGATATTTTGTATGAGAATCTGTAGTTCTGCTACTGCCCGCTAGAGGCGCTGTACAGATTTGCATACAAAATGCAACGCCAACGCTAACGCTAACGCCCAGTGTGTACCAGCTCTGAGTAGCTACCTAATAATTTTATGCAAATTTTGTCATTACCTAAATTTATGTTTGCTATTTCTAATTCTTTAACTTCCACACCTCTGCTGATCGTCATATTTACGTTTTCATGTGCACCATACTTAGTCATCTTCTTGTTTCGCGAAATCAAGTTTTGCACTCTGGTATTGGGAACTAAATATACACTTTTAACATAAAATGCAAAATTGCTTTTTGTATTACAAATTACTTGAGCTTGTCACAGAAATGACATGCAAATGACAAAGAGCATAAAACTATGTCATAAAAAATATCAAAAACGTCTATGATATCTTTAAAAAAAAATTTGCAAGTCGGACTCGCCCATGAAGGGATCCGTACCCACTTAACGTACCGATTACTTACACCTAGCAAAAAAACCTCTATCATTTTTAGCCAGAAAAAAATAACTTTGTTTTTCATAGTGTTCGTATAAATGACAAAGTTATATTTGCGGTTTTTGAAAATGTATTAAGTATATCTTAAAGAAAACTTGTAAAGCCTACTTAGCTGTGATAGTTTTCCTTTTAACTTCGTCATATACAACAGTCGGCGTGATTTATATGTATATTCATACCAAATTACAGCTTTCTAGTACTAAGAGTCTATGAGACATGCTGGGGACAGACGGACAGACGGACATGGCGAAATTATAAGGGTTCCTTATTGACTAGGGAACCCTTAAAATGGGCGGTGATTTACATATTTGCGAGCCTAGTCTGCGCGAGGTCGAAATCAAATTCTAATCTTTTACCATAACTTAAGGCGATACTCGAAAATATTATGCTGAAGCGAGATAGCAATGAGAAAACGACGCGCGCGGGAGCGAGACCGATTTTGCAGACTGGGCAAAAAAAAACACAATATCACTTCGTATTAAAAAATACAAAAATGCTTACATATGATCCTAAATGATATTTGTGTCTACTAATTAAACCAATTTATGCATTTTAATACGTTTCTGAAGAATCATTTGATACTTAACATTTTTTTTAAGGATAAGCAGAAAAGTAAACGTAACTTATCTGAAAAAAAAGACGCAATAACGTAAAGAAAGACAGGGCAACTAAATAAAATGTATTAAATTAAATAAATTAAATTTGCGAGTATATTCAATGATTTTGTATGAAACGAACTACAAATATCAGTTTGCAGTGGATTATGAATCTTTAGAGACCGAACTTATTTTGACCTAACCAAACCTAACCTAAATTTTACAGACCTTACTTACACGAACCTAACTTACTCGAACCTAACTTTTTCAGTCAACTTTACAGACCCATCTTTTCCAGACCTAACTTTTTCAGAACCATTCTTTCCAAACCTAACTTATATTGAAAAAGATAGGTGTGAAACAGTTTGGTCTGAAAAGGTTGAGTCTGAAAAATAGGTCTCAATAAGTTAGGTTAGAAAAAGTTGCTTCTGAAAAAGTTAGGTCTAAATAAGTTAGGACAGAAAAAGTTGGCATTGATAAAGTTAGTTCTAGAAAGTTTGCTCTGAAAAAGTTAGGTTTGAAAACGTTAGGTTCGAATAAGTCAGTTACTTTAGTTTGAATAAGCAGCAAGGAAGTGATCGTTGTTTATCTGTAAAATAAAAGACGCAATAACGTAAGGAACGACAGGGCAACTAAACAAAATGTATTAAGATGAATAAATTAAATTTGCGAGAATATTCAATGATTTTGTATGAAACGAACTACAAATATCAGTTTGCAGTGGATTATGAATCTTTAGAGACCGAACTTCTTTTTGACCTAACCAAACCTAACCTAAGTTTTACAGACCTTACTTATTCGAACCTAACTTATTCGAACTTAACCTATTCAAACCTAACTTTTTCAGTCGACTATACAGACACCATCTTTTCCAGACCTAACTTTTTCAGAACCATTCTTTCCAAACCTAACTTATATAAAAAAAAGATGGGCGTGAAACAGTTTGGTCTGAAAAAGTTAAATCTGAAAAGTTAGGTCTCAATAAGTTAGGTTAGAAAAAGTTGGTTCTGAAAAAGTTAGGTCTAAATAAGTTAGGACTTTAGAATAATAACGCCTAGAAACCGAGTAGGCCTAAGAAAATGAAGCAATTCAAACTGAGCCAATTTGGCTCAGTCGGCCCCCGACTTTACACGAACGTCCCGTTTTGTTAACATCAAAGTTTTGTTTGTGTGCGTGTCGGGGCTGGTCGGCGCACGTAGGCACGTTATGCTCGCACACACATAAATCTGATTTTTTGCTTCACTTTTGACGAAGCTTTAGTATGAAGACTATCGATCTAGCGTAAACGAAGCGAAGAGTCGTTAATCTATGGTTAGGACAGAAAAAGTTGGTTTTGATAAAGTTACTTCTGGAAAGTATGCTCTGAAAAAGATAGGTTTGAATACGTAAGGTTCAAGTAAGTCAGTTACTTTAGTTTGAATAAGCAGGAAGGAAGTGATCGTTGTTTATCTATAAAATAAAAGACACAATAACGTAAGGAACGACAGGGCAACTAAACAAAATGTATTAAATTGAATAAATTAAATTTGCGAGTATATTCAATGATTTTGTATGAAACGAACTACAAATATCAGTTTGCAGTGCATGATGAATCTTTAGAGACCCAACTTATTTTGACCTAACCAAACCTAACCTAAGGTTTACAGACCTTACTTACTCGAACCTTACTTTTTCAGTCAACTTTACAGACTCATCTTTTCCAGACCTAACTTTTTCAGAACCATTCTTTCCAAACCTTACTGTTATAAAAAAAGATGGGCGTGAAACAGTTTGGTCTGAAAAAGTAGAGTCTGCAAAGTTAGGTCTCAATAAGGTAGGTTAAAAAATTTCTTTCGGAAAAAGTTAGGTCTAAATAAGTTAGGACAGAAAAAGTTAACATTGATAAAGTTAGTTCTATAAAGTTTGCTCTGAAAAAGTTAGGTTTGAAAACGTTAGGTTCGAATAAGTCAGTTACTTTAGTTTGAATAAGCAGCAAGGAAGTGATCGTTGTTTATCTGTAAAATAAAAGACGCAATAACGTAAGGAACGACAGGGCAACTAAACAAAATGTATTAAGATGAATAAATTAAATTTGCGAGAATATTCAATGATTTTGTATGAAACGAACTACAAATATCAGTTTGCAGTGGATTATGAATCTTTAGAGACCGAACTTCTTTTTGACCTAACCAAACCTAACCTAAGTTTTACAGACCTTACTTATTCGAACCTAACTTACTCGAACTTAACCTATTCAAACCTAACTTTTTCAGTCGACTTTACAGACACCATCTTTTCCAGACCTAATTTTTTCAGAACCATTATTTCCAAACCTAACTTATATAAAAAAAAGATGGGCGTGAAACAGTTTGGTCTGAAAAAGTTAAATCTGAAAAGTTAGGTTAGAAAAAGTTGGTTCTGAAAAAGTTAGGTCTAAATAAGTTAGGACAGAAAAAGTTGGTTTTGATAAAGTTACTTCTGGAAAGTATGCTCTGAAAAAGATAGGTTTGAATACGTACGGTTCAAGTAAGTCAGTTACTTTAGTTTGAATAAGCAGGAAGGAAGTGATCGTTGTTTATCTATAAAATAAAAGACACAATAACGTAAGGAACGACAGGGCAACTAAACAAAATGTATTAAATTGAATAAATTAAATTTGCGAGTATATTCAATGATTTTGTATGAAACGAACTACAAATATCAGTTTGCAGTGCATGATGAATCTTTAGAGACCCAACTTATTTTGACCTAACCAAACCACCTAAGTTTTACAGACCTTACTTACTCGAACCTAACTTATTCAAACCTAACTTTTTCAGTCAACTTTACAGACACCATCTTTTCCAGACCTAACTTTTTCAGAACCATTCTTTCCAAACCTTACTATTATAAAAAAAGATGGGCGTGAAACAGTTTGGTCTGAAAAAGTAGAGTCTGCAAAGTTAGGTCTCAATAAGGTAGGTTAGAAAAAGTTGGCATTGATAAAGTTAGTTCTGGAAAGTCTGCTCTGAAAAAGTTAGGTTAGGTTAGGTTAGGTTAGGTTTTTTTTTTTTTTTTTTTTTTACTTGCTCCCCGCTTTGTGGCAGGCCTTTTTTTGCTTTTGTCTTTTTTATGTTTCTTTTTTCTTTTGTTTGTTTTTTTCCCTTTTTGGGATATTTTCTTTTCAAAATTGTCTTTCTTATATAATATTACATTTTTGTATTACTTGTGTTGTGTACATTTCTTTTATTATATCATTTTCTTTTTTACAATTCTATTATTTCTGTTTAATTACATTTTGTTTTTATTGCTGTTTATAACTATCGTATATTTCTTCGTATTTTCACTGCTAGTTACATGCCATGTTTAATACATTGTTTCCTTGCCTTATATTTTACATTTTAATATTACTTATTGACATTTATTAAATCCTTCGCTTACTTCTTATTTATAATTTTTACATACATTGATTTTCTTTACTTTACATATTTCCTCGTTTACATTTCTTCAATTTCTTACATTAATTACAATTTGTCATACATATATTCTGTTACTTTCTTTTACATACAAATTTTCTTATCTTCTTTTTTAATTCTTTTTCTCTTTTCTTGCTTGATTCTTTTTGCTTGATTCTTCTTGCGTGGTTCTTCTTTTCTTTTCTTACTGGAGTATTAGGTTTCTTATTTCTAGTTACAGTTCTTGTTTTTCCTTTTTACAGTATATTCTTACTTTCTAATAAGTACATTACTTAGCTTATGTATATTTTTATTTCTGTAATTATTGCTTCCTACCGTCTATTTCTTTCTCTTTTATTTACTGTAACTCTTTTATTTCTACTTATGTTTTTCCCTATTCTTGATTGCTTTATCTTTGTTTGTTATGTCTTATATATGTATATCTTTGCTAATGTAATACTATTGCTTTGTCTGTTTTCCCTACTTATAGCTATGAGAGATTTTATATTTTCAGCTTTGTATCTACTCCTATGTTCTAATAATATTTTACTTTTCTCTTTATGTATGTATGTTTTTGTTGCGTAAGGTATCTGTTCACTTGGCGTTTACTAGTAACTGAGAATTTTTTGCCTACCACTACTTTGCCTACTTTGGCTTGTTTGGGCCCTTGTGTGTGTGTGTTGTGTGCATGTACTGGATTTTTCCGTATGGGCGTGAGTCTCGGTATAAGGCTACTTAGCCCCGAGGCCATCCCGGAGGCGGGCTGGTCGCGGTGTGGGTTGGTTTCACCTCCGCAAGTGGATGGTTGCAAAAACCATTTTTTGTTACCATACATTGTTTTAGCTACTACCTTCCCTGTCCAGCGCGTTTCCAGCTCCCCTCCGTGGCGGCGTTGTCTGGGTGGTTGCCCTCCGTCTCTTCGCACTCTTACGTACTTGGCTGCTCCAGGGTGTGTGCTTTTGGTTGTCCCTGCTGTGTCCCTATTAATACTGACTAAGTTAGCTTGCCATTCTAATTTTCTATTTTGCCGGCCCTTAGCAATAGGCCACCTTTGAGCGGGCCAGCTTGTCCCACATATCCCTAATGGGACACATGCTGTCAAAGGTGTTGTGCTGACTTTCAGTATGCTTGGCCCGCTTACAGTTGAGGCAGCTGGGGGGACTCTCCTTCTCCGTGCACACGGCGTACACGTGGTTTCCCCCACAGTGGCTGCAGCTGTCCGCGTTCTCCGTACAGACCCGCCTGATGTGGCCGTAGCCCAGGCAGCGGGAGCACTGGATGATCGGGGACTGATCCTCTACCTTGGCGATACCCCATTGTAGCTGGATAGTCCCCGTCTCTGTCAACTGCAGCCAGATTGCGGGGGTCACCTTAACGACCACGTGCGCGACGTGTGGATTTCTGGTTCTTTTTTCGTAGATTGCCTCTATTTGGGTTTTCGTTTCTACTTTCTTGTCCATTTTATCTGCCATTTTTCTTCTTATTGCTTCTTCTACTTGTTCTTTCTTCTTGTCCCCCTTTACATATCTTACGACTACGAGCGGATTCTTATTCTTAGCTTTTTCTATCTTCAGCGTTTTTTCTTTCTCCAACCTCTTTCTCAGTTTCTCCATTTCATTTACATTCTCGCAACCTATTATTACCTTCTGGTCTTTTGCCTTACGGACTTTTTGGATTTTGATCCACTCCTCATCGGCATCAGTATCCGCCGTCTTTCTGACCGCGTCCATGACCTGGTCGCTAGTCAGCATCGGGTCGGTCGACGTCACGATGATGGAGTGGAGGGTTTTGCTAAGGGGCGGTCTACGCCGGGCCTCCGTTAGCACCTCTGCGTAGGTAGCCTTCTGCGGCTTTTCCGTAATTTCTATATTTTTTATATCTTTTATGATTACATTCTTTGTTTCTTCCTGCCTGTCTAAGATTTTTTCTGTGCTTTTCTTCGATTCCGCTAGTATCTTTTCTACGTTATCCACTAACCATGTTTCACCTTCGTCTATATTTTGTAGCTTCTCCACTATAACCTTCGTGGTTTCTTCTTGTCTCCCTAGGGTCTTTTCGGTGTTATCCTTTGTCTCTACCAGTAACTTTTCTATGTTTTCTAGTCTCTTTTCCGTTTCGTCTGCGAATAACTGAAGTCTGTTCATACGGACTTCATCCATAGTGCTAGGACTTCCACACCGATTCCTATTCTCTTCTTCTTGGTAGTATTCGTTTGTCCCTTTTTCGTGCATGATCCTGCGTATCGCCTCCTCAACCATCTCTAAGAGGTCTTTAGTCTCCTTGATGATATGGGTACTGTCCTCTTTGGTAATGGATTTTTGGGTCGGAGTTGGCTCAAGGACTTTTATTATCCTATCTTTCGCTTTTACTGCTGCCTCTTGCAACGCTTGTTCGGACATGGCTGGGATGAGGTCTTTCATTTCCAGGATAGGACCTACTACCATAATCCTAGTTCCCGTCCCCGAAAGCCTACTCGGCGTTTCGTGTACTGCCTTGCTCTCCCTGGCATTTGTGGGTTTAGTTTTTTGTCTGTGTGCCATTTTTATGTTTTTAATAGATTAGAACGACACAAATACGGTAAATATAAAATAGCAGTGAGATTGGGTATGATTAAAAATGAAATAAATGTAACTTGAAGATGCAATGAATGGGTCAGGATTAAGTAAAAACCTAGAATTGAATTATGATAAAATGAACTTGAATTAAAATGAAGATAAAATAAATAAAATGGGGTAAGTACTTAAGTAAATGACTAGACCAAATTAAAGGAAATTGGATTTCAAAAATTTTAAAATTCAATTTTAAAATTTTAAAATTCTTAGCCTCCTAACCTAACCTATTAGTCTATTCAGGTACTTAGTGCGTTTGTAAAAGTTAAAAATTTAAAATAAATTTAAAATAAAGTTAAGATAAAATAAAATAAATTGTTAAAATGACAAAATTTGACTAAATTTAATATTAAAAATTTGTTTTGTTTAGGGACTTGTGGAGTATTGTGTTAAGATGTGTGACCTTAGTGTGTGTACAAGGGCCCCAGGGGAGCAACGTCGTCAATAATAAAATCCTAATACTAATATCTGGCCTCAAGAGAGGTTCAGATAACCTAATACTAACAACTAAATAGTTACTTAGATATAAATTCCGGATTAAATAGGACTTTAAGGTGTTATAACTTCAAAAGTACCCGTAAATAAATATATTAAAAACTAGTTTTTGCCTTATTTTGACTCTATGTACAAGGATATGTATAAATATTTTGAAAATTTTTTGACAAAAACTTTTTCGAAAAAAGTTTTTGTTCCAAAAAATTCCAAAAAATGTTTGGTTTGCCTCCGGAGAGGTCTACGAGTCGATTTCACTAGTTTTTGTGTCAAAAGAAAAGCTAAAGTGTTTCTAGTAAAATCCGAAAAAGTCACAAAAGAACCTAAAAACTAAGAATCCTGACCTCAATAGAGGTCCAGGAGTGCTAAACTAAAATAAAATTATAGTAAAAAGTCAATTATTTTCTTGGAAAAATTAAATTTAAGTTTTTGGGGTATCCAAAAAACTTCAAAAAGTCCCAAAAACTAAATTGGCCTGACCTCGGTAGAGGTCCAGGAGTCCTATGCTAAAATAGAAAAGTAGTAAAATATTTATATTTTTCAAGAAACAATTGAAATTAAGTTGTAAAATTAAAAGAAATTTGAAAATGTTTTCAAAATTTTGTCCTAAACTAAATTGTCCTGGCCTCAATAGAGGTCCAGGAGTCCTAAACTAAAATAAAATTCTAATAAAATATCTTTGGTTTTTGTGTTAAAATTAAAATTAAGTTTTATTTCCTATAGGGAAGGTTAAAGATAAATAAAAAATAAAATTCCCTGGGCCTCAAAAAAGGTCCAGGTGTCTTAAAACTACGTTAATTAAAATAGTATAAATAAAAACTTAATTTTAATTTTCCCAAAATTTCCAAAAAATATTTTTGGAAATGTCCTATACTAATACCTAGCCTCAAAAGAGGTCTAGGGTCCCTATACTAATTAAAATAAACTTGTAAAAGTTGTAAAAGTCAAATAATAGATAAAATAAAGGTCAAAATAATAATTAATAATAAAATAAAATATGTCGATAATAATTCTAAACCTATGCCTGCTCTCAAAAGAGAAGCAGGGTGTCCTAAAGCTACAAAAAACTGGTCTGTTGGGAGTATTTAATATTAATATTACCAACTGATTTTTAATTTAATTAGACTCTACACGCTCTACGTAGAGTCGCAGAGGGGTAGGTCAAGTCCGGCTTTTTATCCCCGACCAGAAAAGCCCACTCCCGTCGCAATCGGGCCAGTAGTTCCCGAGTTATCGAATTTTTTCGATTTGGGGGTGGGTTTTAGGGGTGGGGGGTGGAGGGTAGGGGGTGGGAAGGGAAGGGCTATGGATACCCTCACCGAATCCGGGGTCAGAATTGACCTCGGGATGTAGGGTTCGGTTTGATTACTCTTTAATCAGAATTGATTAAAGAGAGGCACCAAAACAACTCAATGGTTAGGTGCCTAGGAGGGATCGGGTTCGGGGTGAAATTAGAGGGTGGGTTTTTGATGGAAATGGATAGGGTAGGTTACAAGGACAAAATTTTATTATGGAACTACCTTTGCCAAAGTGGTAGTTCCGGGGATATTTTGAATTTAGAGTCGAAGATTTAATTTAGGGGTTGGGGGAAGGGGGTTGAAAGGTTGCGGGATAGGATAATTGAGTGTGGGTTTTGCCCAGACTCCGAAGGAGTCTAAGGGTCAGAATTGAGGTCGAAATTCGTCTAGCTCCGATACTTTCGGAGTTATCGGGATTTCGGCCTCAACACCCAGACACAAAATGGGGAAAAGCGGGATTGGGATTTTAGGATGTGGGATAGGGGAAAGAAGGGATACCAAATCGATAGAAGTGGTTTTTGGAATTTTGAATTTTGATGTTGGCCTAGGCGTTTTCGAAAAGATTTTTGTTTTGGTCAGTCGGATGTTTTAATCGGGAAATTCCCGGGGGGTGGCGCTCGGAAACTATAAGTAATTCCCGAAAACCAGTTTCAAGGTACTATAGCCCCGGGCCCACTCGTGAAGCTACGGCCAAAAATAGAATTTTTTATTGCACAAATATCAATAAAAAATCTATATTAAGAGAAATTTTGAAAAGTTCCAACTGACCGGGGGTGAAAATCCGTAACTCGGGAAGTACCGGGACGATTTGGATGAAACTTTGGGGGGGCTTTTTTTGGTTAATTTAAAAATATTTGGCGTTTTAACTTTCCGGAAAAGTCCAGGGATGGCCTACTTCCGGAAATAGGGGTAGGGGGATGAAAATTTCTTGGGAGTGAATTTGTCTTAATTGATACACCCCTAATATATACCTAACTACTAAACGCCAATTTATGACTATGGCGTTTAAAAAAACGCCTAATAACCGTCGCTGATCACCCTTGACCGTTATTATTTAAGTTCGGCTTTTTGCTGAAACTTTTTACCTGGGTGTCTTTGGGGGGTCGGCGCTCGGAGGGGTTTTAACCGTAACGCGAGTTAGGGGTGTTGTTAAAAAGGGGAAAGACTGGGCTTTCCCGCTATATGAAAATAATAATTTTAAAATTAATAATAATATGTCAAATAAGTTATTTAAAAAATTTTTTTGTCCAATTTTTGTCGAATTTAAGGGTGATTAAATGGTTTTGCGGCTAAGGGTATGAACCCTTATCCTTAAATTTTTGGTGAGGAGTGGGATTCACCCGTCCCTACCACTATTTAAAATTTGGTTGGCCCCGCTTTTCGGGAACCACTCGAAATTTGTGAAAAAAACAATGAAATTTAGGAATAAAATTTTAAAAAGTTTAAAAGGCTATATCCAAAAATTGGCTGGGACGATTTTCAAAATTCGTTCAGTCAAATCCACTGTCGATTTAAAACTATTTTTCGTCCCAAACGGAATTTTGATATTGTCTATAATAAAAAAGTCAATTTCAAGCTCGCGATCTATTACAATTTTATGTTTGCGGTTTTTGCACCTTACTATCTAATTTCGCGGGGGTGGCGCTCGGAGGGGTTTTAACCTTAACGCGAGTTAGGGGTGTTGTTAAAAAGGGGAAAGACTGGGCTTTCCCGCTATATGAAAATAATAATTTTAAAATAAATAATAATATGTTAAATAAGTAATTTAAAAATTTTTTGTCCAACTTTTGTCGAATTTAAGGGTGATTAAATGGTTTTGCGGCTAAGGGTATGAACCCTTACCCTTAAATTTTTGGTGAGGGGTGGGTTTCACCCGTCCCTACCACTATTTAAAATTTGGTTGGCCCCGCTTTTCGGGAACCACTCGAAATTTGTGAAAAAAACAATGAAATTTAGGAATAAAATTTAAAAAAGTTTAAAAGGCTATATCTAAAAATTGGCTGGGACGATTTCCAAAATTCTTTCACTCAAATTGCCTGTAGATTTAAAACTAATTTTCGTCCCAAACCGAATTTTGATATTGTCTATAATAAAAAAGTCAATTTCAAACTCGCGATCTATTACAATTTTAAGTTTGCGGTTTTTGCACCTTACTATCTAATTTCGCGGGGGTGGCGCTCGGAAGTGAGGGTGGCTACCCCGCGGGTCCTTATCCTATTGTAAAGAGGGCTTCCCGGGCTTTCTTGTGACACTAAGAACCGAATTTTTAATTTATATTTTCATATAAATTAAGAGGTTATAAAATATTTTAGTGATTTTTACGATTGAAAATTTAACTTTGTCGAGGCAAATCTAGACAAGTACTGAAAATTTAGACTAAAAACTACTTGCACAGGATAGCCCGAGTCGGCCTCTTCCTGTGACTCAAAATCCAGTCCTCTGTCCTATAAAAAACCGGTATTTATTTGGTTTTCTAATGTCGGGGCAATAGCCTCACCGGTCCTGAAAACCGAATAAATCCAAAACTACTTATATGAAAATTCTAAAACTTTGCAATTATGTGCCTGAAGGGCCAACAAATTTAATAACAATTTTTAATTTCTAACTTACCAGGGGGATTTTGTTTCACAAACACTTACACTAATGACTAGAATGTTTTTATTTCAGGACCTTGTATCTCCTTCGTTTTTCAATATTTTCAGCACCAGTTTATGCTGAAAAGTCCGCCGCGACGTCCTCTTGGTGGCTGTAGTGTGTTTTTTGGATTTGCTCCAGCGGATCCAGGACCTCGTGTCCACGTGGTTTTTGGACTTTGTTAGAAAACTTCCTGGATCCTGGTGTTAAAAATCTGGAATTGGGGTGGTAGCTGCTCCTCGACAAAAAACAACTTCCCACAGTCCAAAAACCAGGGGTCGTCGATGAAATTCGCGAGTTTTCTTCCTCCAAAGCTCCTCTTAACCTCAATTTTTCTTCCGTCAGTTTCACTTTGGGCACCAAGTGTGGTACACCAAAATGACGGGCTCGACGAGCCGCTTCTTTTGGTGTAATTTTTGTTAAAATCGGGGAAACTTTCACTATTTTTGCGATTTTAAAGGCACGGAGCGTCATAAAAACGTGGCGCTCGGGTCTAGAGGTGCGGGGGAACTCGGGTTAGGTTAGGTTTTTTTTTTTTTTTTAAACTTTTGGTAGACGTAAAGGGCAATCCATATGGATTTTATACGGAATGGGTAAATGAGTAATTGGGGAAGATAAAAAGTTGTGAGGGAGTGGACGCGGCACTATGAGCTCATCCCATGGTCAGGCTTGTTGCCCACCAGTGCCGCGCTCCGGGGGTAAGAAAAAGGGGTAGAAAGAAAGAGGGGGATAGGGGGACACAACAGAACGAGGATAGAAGAAAGAAAGCAGAAGATATTGGGATAGGAGGAGAAGAAGGGCATCAATATAATATATACTTATACATAATGAACTAATAAACACGATTACAATAAGACTGCCACCGGGACAGCCCACCCCTAAATTTTTTCGCGCGTGGGACCCGAGCGGGTCAGACCCTCCCCTGGGGCGGCACGTCGATTTGTGCCCCCCGCCACATATGCCCCCGTGGTAGAGAGCCGACAAGGCGACCTAGCCGTGCAGCCCGAGGGGCCGCAGGGGCCAGCCCGGTAGGCCCTGCCTCACCCGAGGAAAGGGTTGTTGAGGCGCAAGATGATGGGTGGGGTTAGGTTAGGTTTTTTTTTTTTTTTTTTTTTTTTATTAAGTTTTAGAAATTATCTTTTCTTTATTACATAGTCAGTGCTTTCGGTTTACACTTCATATGTAATACAATTTATTGTGTTTATGGGGTTAACGTAAGTTTAGTTGTTAAGCATTTATGAGTTGGGTAATTATGTTTTGTTAAAGTTTTTTAAAGAGTTTATTATGTATGTTATATATTTTACGAATGCTTCTGTGGAGGTATTTTTTGTGATAATTTGTTTGAAGTTGTATGGATCTTTGATGTTATTGGTTGCTATGAGGTATGTGTTTCTATGCGAAGAGAAGCGAGGGCAATGTTTGAGGAGGTGGTTGAGTGATTGTATGGAAGTAGAATCGCAGGGGCAGAATGGGTTATCAGTTATATGGAAACGGTGAAGGTATTCTTTATGATAGCCGTGGTTGGTTAAAAATTGAGTTATAGCAAATTTAGGTGGTATCACTCTAAGAAAATCTTGGAGCTCGTCGTATGAACAGAATATAGTTTTTGTGTATGAGCAGGTTTGATAAAGTTCTTTAGCTGCCTTAGCAGAAAGGAGCGTGTTCTGATACTTTATGTGTGAGATTGGTACGTGAGAGTAGTCAAGAGCTTTATGCAAGTTAGCGGCATGTTTAGCAGATTGGTCAGCAGCCTCGTTGCCAGCGAAGCCAACGTGACCTTTGACCCAGACAAATTCTACGTGCGTGTTTGTTTCTTTTAGATTTATAAGGTGTTGGTGTATTTGAGCAGCTAAAGGATGAGTAGTATTGGGGTTTTGTAATTCTGTGAGGGATGATTTACTGTCTGAAAAAATTATAGCTTTAAGTGGGGTTTCAGTGGTTAACCATTTGCAGGCTCGTTCGATGGCAAGCAGTTCGGCCTGGTAGACCGAACAGCATTTGTAGAGTTTGAATTTTTTAGTAGTGATGGTGCCGTTTGGTTTATGGGCAACAAATGCAGCTCCGACCTTATCATCATGTTTGCTTCCATCGGTATAAATATGATAGGTATTCTCGTCTGATGTTTGGTTGAGTTCGTCGGGATTTGATAATTCAGTAAATGTTATTCCAGTTCTAAGTGATGGGTGAGGTAGACAAGATGTGGGAGTGTATGTTTCGATGGGGACTTGGGTTGGTAGGAAACGGGATGTTTGGGTGAGTTTGGTGGATTCTATATCAGCGATTGCTTCTAATTTGTTTGGTAGTGGGGTGAGTTGAGCAATGGATATAGCGGCTGGTGTGCTTGTGGTTCGGAACCCTTGTATAATCTTAATGGCGACTAGTCTTTGGAACGAGAGCAAACGTTTTCGAACCAATTTGTAGCTCATTGCTTTGGACCAAACTCCGGCGGCATAAGAAATGATGGGCTCTATGACTTGTAAGTAAATGGTTCTTATGTTTTCGGGATGTATTCCCCATGTTGGTCGAGTGAAGATAATGAGTTTGTTGAGGAGTATTTTTGCTTTGTCGAGTGTGTAATTGACGTGTTTAATGAATTTAAGATTTTTATCAATTATTATTCCTAAATATTTTATTTGGTCAGAGAAGGTTAGTCGTATATTGTTCATGACTAATCTGCAGTCGGCAGCATACGGTGAAAAGTAAATAGCTTGTGTCTTTTCAGGACCAAATTCGAGTTTTACAGAATTGCCCCAATTGCTGATGGTTTTCAAGCATGTGTTTATTTTATTCTGTAAGATGAGTGTGTTTCTTGCATGGCAGATGAGAAGAATATCATCGGCATAGGCTTGTATGTGGCAGTCAGATGGTAATTCCAGTTCCAAAAGTTCGTCAAGGAGTAGATTCCAGAGTATAGGGCCACATACAGAGCCTTGTATGCAGCCTCTAGATAGTTCTTTGGAGGCTTTACAGTTAGTGAAGCGAATTTCAACGGTGCGGTCTTTTATATAGTTTAATAAAATGTTGTATAGATTTTTAGGACAGTTTATATGGTTAAGACGTTTAAATATGGCTGGCCACCATGCTCGATCAAAAGCGGTGATGTCCAGCGATACGGCGATGACCTGCTGTCTTTTGCTTTTGGCATTTTTTATAATGTTGAGTGCATCGTGGATTGCATTGATGGTGGATGTTTGTGACTTAAATCCGTATTGTTTTTTGGAGTCAAGTTTGTTTTTGGACATAAAGTGGCTGAGTCGGTTAGTGATTAATCTTTCTAGTAGTTTGCCCAGTACGTTAATGAGGCCAATTGGTCGGAAGGAAGTAAGGTTGGTATAGTCAGGTTTGGAGGGTTTTGGTATTATTTTGGCATATGCATGTTTCCAAATTTTAGGGAAATAATTTAGTTGAAGGCAACGGTTCATGAGAGGGGTGATTATATTCGGAAAATTTTCAGCAAATTTAGTGCAGATATCTGAAGTCAGATGGTCGGTTCCGGGAGCTTTCTTGGGATTCATGTGTCTTAGAGCTTCAATGATTTCAGTAAATTTGAAGGGCGGTTCATCTTCAGATAGATGGTTAGGGTTGATCATGTCAGCTCTAGTCTGTTTTTGTTCAGGGGTGGAGTCAGCATTGTCTTTAGAAAAGAATTGAGTAAGTAGTGAGTCAGCCGTTTGTTTAGGGTCTTTAGTGTATGTTCCGTTTTGTAGTTTAAGGGTGCTAGGTGGTTGGGTCATGGGGCGGGTTTTTATTATACGGTTGGTGACTGACCATACGTCTTCTTTGGTTTGTTTATTGCAGAATTCTTTGAATTGGGCTGTGGATTCTTTACAAATGGCATCGGCATATTCTTTTCTGAGTTGGTTTTTTGTCTGTATAGCTTCTTCCATAGGTAGTCCGCGTTTACTAAGTTTGCAGAGTTCGTGGTGATTCTTAATGACTTTTTTCTTAATTTCATCTATTTCATTAGTCCACCAGGGTGGTTTAATTTGTCTTTTTGATCTGGTGCGGAATATTTCGTTGCAGGTGTTTTGTATAATTTGTGTGAGTTTGTTGATGTATGCTTCTAGTTCTGTTTCGTTGAGTTGACTAATGTTTGTTTCTGAAAGCTGAGAGGTGATGGATGCTACAAATGCTTCAGTTAATTCCTTGTTGTTGATATTGGCAGTGTTATATTTGAATGTAGATAAGCCAAGATTTTTATCAACTAATGGTGGTGAGGTGTGCAGGGAGAAATGGATGAGGGCGTGTTCAGAGGATTTGCAGATGTCCGGGTCGACTGTCCAATCGGTGATTTGTGTCTGAGCGTCGTTAGTGGTTAAAGTGAGGTCAATAGTCGAGTGGCGTGGAACACCGTGAGTGATTGTGCAGAAGGTAGGTACTCCAGGGATGTTATGTACTTCCATGTTATGTATTATGGTCATATTGTATACGGAATTTCCTCGAGGGTTGTTCTTTTTAGATCCCCATAGGGTATGCCATCCGTTAAAATCTCCGCACACCACGTGGGAGGAGTTAGGGTACTTTGAGAGGAAGAGTCCTAATTTGTTTAATGTTGAGTGATCGTCAGTTTTAGGTTCTACGTAAATTGATGTTAAATATATATTCTTATTGTTAGTTTTATTGTTTAATCGTATAATACATAGATTTGGTGTAGAGTATTCAGTCATACCTAGTACGGAGCAGCAATTATCTTTTATGGCGATGGCGGACTTTACGGGTTCAGAAGACTGCGGTCCGGGGAACTGGTATATGGTGTAACCTGGTATACTATTCAGGACTTTAATATTGCTAGTATAAGGTTCGGAGATAAAAGCGATATCGGTTTTATTATCAGAAAGAAATTTTTTAACTTCGTGTAGAGCATTTCTGCTGCGTCCAATATTTATTTGCGTGCAAGAAAATGTGCGTTTGGTTTGGTTAACGTTTTTATTAGGATTGTTTTGAGCCATAGTCGATTCTTTCGGTCAATCGGATCTTATATGCGATCCTGACTGGACAGTTGTTCGAGGTGGCTGTATGGGAGGTGTTATTAGTTTCTTTGGTTTTTTGATTTTGCACGAGACAGTTTAGACACTTGGCAGATGATTTGTTATCTTTTTTGGGACAATTTTGGTAGACATGTCCTTCGAGGGAGCAATGACTACAGAATTTAATTGTATTGGGGCATTTGGAGCGTGTGTGTCCGAATTTAAGACAGTCGAAGCACTGCAAAAGGGGTGAGTGTTCCGCAACATGTATTTTGTGATGGTCGACATTGAGTCTTTCCGAGTTTATAGCTGCATGCCAGACTTGGGGGGATGCTTTAAAAACGTAGTTGTATAAGTTGGGGTTTCTGTTATTTAAGGTTATGCACGGTGTGAGAATTGCGTTAGTTGTGGTCAAGGAGTTCTTAAGGGTTTCATTTTGGTGGATGATTATGTCAGGGACTTCTTCTACAGGGATGTTTCGGGGGATGCCCTTTAGAACAAACATCGGCATTAGTTTTTTAGCTACTTCAGCGTCGACATCGGGATTAGTTTCTAGTCGTTTGAGTGTTTCTTGGCATTGGTCGTTGTTTTCAAATTCGACTTTAATTTTGTTATTGGATATCGCTTGGAATTTAGCGGGTGCATATGAAACATGTCTAAATGAGAAACTTTTGTGCCACTTGGTGATGGCTTCTTGTTTTGTTGTTGCAGAAGGCACTGTAATAATTAAAGCAGGGTTGCTGGTTTTATTATTTGAGTCTTGTACAGGGGCGGTGTTATTATTTGTGTAAGTTTTGGTTACAGCGGC
This sequence comes from Crambus lathoniellus, assembly GCA_949710035.1. NCBI lineage: Eukaryota > Metazoa > Arthropoda > Insecta > Lepidoptera > Crambidae > Crambus > Crambus lathoniellus. The sequence goes on along the minus strand of OX453301.1, from coordinate 77,687 downwards.
ATACGTTTTCTTTTTAGGGTTGGTATCAGGTGCGGAGAGTTCTTTTTTGAGTAGTGCAAATTCTGCTTTAACGCAGTTTGACACTTCTTGTTTAACACATGAGACGATTTTGTTCGTCAGGTTTGAGTTAAGGTTTGGTTCAGTTTCCGTTAGGGTGAGGTCTGCAGGATTAGAGATAGATTGAGCGTGTTTCTTAATAAGGTTAGCAAGTGCAACTATAGCGTCCTTGTTTTTCTTGGTGACACTTTTGCCTAGATTGATGTACTGAATAATGTTTTCAGATGCTTGTAGGACTATTTCGAGTGAAGTGCTTTCGTCAACGTTGATGGGCTCTATAAATGTTTCAGGCTTCGTCGGTGCCGTCAGGTTAGTTGTTTCGGGCTCTGCCAGGTTTGTTATAGAGCCGGTGGGAGACGCATAAGGAGGTGAGATGCTAGTATCTGATTGAGTGGCAGGTGCTTGAGTTATATTGTGTTGTGTTGTTAGGTTTTTGGTGGACATTTTCCTCCAATTCTGAGCGTTTGTTGTAGCCAGACGTGTGAGAACAACCGCAGGTGTGCCGTTACGTTTCGCAGAGCAAGTAGTTTTTATTGGATTCATTTTTATTAGGTTAGGTTACGTTAGGTTGGGGTGCGAAGTCAGACAACGTCCCCGTCGTGCACCCTGGGCAACGTCGTCGCATTTCCCGCGGCGGCGGCTGATAGTCTGACGGGAGGAGAACCTCGCGGTTCTGTCCGCGTTTTCAGTTTTGGTGGCTCCGCGCTGGCGTCCCAGACATATTCTGGGTAGCGGTGGTGCGGTTCGGGCTCGGCCAGCGTCCTGGACAGTCCAGTAGCGGTGGTGCGAGCGTAGGCGGCGGGTCCGTCCGATTGCGGTTGTCGCAATCGGCGGACGGGTCTTCATGGCCAACCGTCGGCGAAGCCGTCCCTTTCAGTCACGTTTTGGGGGACGGTGGGGCTGCCCTTAGTTGGGTGTCCCCGCGAGGAGAAAACCTCAATAAAAAACCCCAACCCCAAGCTTTTTGCCGAGTCCAAGGCGAGGGGGTGAATGGCTGGAGGGAGTCCAGTCATTACACGGCAACGGAGCAGGGGACCAGCCGCCCCCCTGTTTCGAGAACTCTAGGCTTACCTGGGTACGGGGCCTCTGCCCGGGTGGACCGTATGTTGCCACCACAATCGTGGGAATAATATGAGTTGTTTAAATAAAGCTAATAATGATGATGAGAAAGACGGGCCTAGCTCAGGCGTAAGAGAGCGACCAAGAAGCGCAGAAGTTTACAAGACTGCGTTTGTAGACTCTGAAGTCTATACAGAGACGGAAGAACCAGACGTAAATTCTTCTGCTCGAGTTACCAGGAGCGTGATGAGAAAACGCGCTCTTGCAAAAGAGAAAGGGACTGTGTCTGATTCAGAGGAAGAGGAGGAACACGGTGCTACAGCACCAAAAATTGGAACGACTAGTACTGGTAGAGGAGGTCGTGTCAAAATACCAGCTGCTATTAGGAAAAAACTGGCTGAGCGTGCCAAAAATCTTTCCGCCAAGGATATGGAGAATATGGCAGAAGATTATAGCTCGGAGGTTGCGAGCTGGACAGCTCATCCACGGGATGGCCAGGCGTCGCCTGTTCCGCGACCTACGTCGTCTTTGTCGAAAGAGAGTCAGGCGGAGGTGGGGGAAGAGATAAGTGCCACAGAGGTGATAAAACTTGCAGCCTTTGATCACCTTGAGGCGATAAGGAACATCTCTCGTACGTGTGGCAAACTTAAGGGCACGACCCAGAAGACACTAAACAACAGTTGCTCACAGATCGCTGGCATTATAGGTAGCTTTACTACTACTAGTACGGAGGAGGAAGTGCGTCAATTGCGAGCGGATTACCTAAATTCCCAGCGAGAGATTGCGGAATTGAAGAAGCAAGTTAAGGCGCTGCAAAATACCATCTCGATGCACTCGATGGAGAGTGAGGCGGCGGTGTCTAAAGAGCATCAAATAGTGGAGGTAGACTCTCCTGAAACAGCTCCTTCTGTGGATCTGGTTTCAGTACTGGGGGCTAATATTATAGACGAGCTGAAACGCTCCATAATAGACTCCGTTGGTCTGATGGTCAATACTAGACTCAAAAGTTTTGAAAGTAGGCTTCCTCCGGCTCCCATCATGCGGCCGCCTCTGGAAGCAGATAGAAGAAGAGAGGCAGCGCAAAAAACTTCAAAAACACCAGCTGGTCCTGCAAAACCGGGCCCATCAGCTTCAGGTCTTCGACAACAACCGGGCACTGCCCAAACACCGACGACCGCCTCTACTGCGACTCCAGACCCGGCAGCAGTAGCTAACTCTGCCCAGAATGAGTGGCATACAGTCGGAAAGAATGGGAGGATAAATAGGGCAACACCCTCTGCCAACCCTAAGACGCTTGCGGGTGCTACAACTTCTCCGCAGGCTAACAAGAAGAAGAAGAAAAAGAAGAAGAAATTAACTCCCCCTAGCTCCGCCGCCATTGTGGTCACTCTCCAACCAGACGCAGTGGAAAAAGGCGTCTCATATGCAGAGGTCCTGGGGAAAGCCCGAAGTATAATGCAACTCCAAGAATTTGGGCTTGAAGGCCTGCGGTGCAAGCAAGCAGCCACTGGGGCTAGAATACTCACCATTCCTGGTTCTGGCAATGGAGAAAAAGCGGACGCACTGGCCGCTAGGATGCGAGAGGCTCTCGGCGATGTCGCCAAGGTGGATAGACCCACGAAGTGCGTAGACATGCGTATAATGGGGCTAGATGACTCTGTCGGAAAAGCGGAGGTTGCTGCGGCTTTAGCCAAAACTGGCGACTGTCACACTGACCAGGTAAAAGTTGGGGAAATACGGTTTGGTAGGGGAGCTGCGGGTTCTGTTCTCGCACGGTGCCCTGTGGCTGCGGCCAAAAAAGTGATGGAGAGAGGGAGATTGCTGGTTGGGTGGAGCTCTGCCCAGGTGCGGATTCTCGACCCCTTGCCTATGAGGTGTTACCGCTGCTTAGGTGTTGGTCACACTGGTCAGCGCTGCCCGGCTGAAATGGACCGTAGCAAGCTGTGCTACCGTTGCGGGAAACCTGATCACGTAGCGGCTAGTTGTACAGCGGACTTCAACTGTGCAGTCTGCGCAGCGGCGAACCGCCCTGCTGGGCATAGAATGGGAGGGAGGAATTGCAACCCCCCTCGTACGAAGCCATTAGAGGGTTTAAGGACCAAAACCCCCACCCCTGTTATGGAGCGTATCAGTACGCCAGTGGAGGTGGAAATGACAGCACATAATGGATAGTACGTCCCCTCATTTCAAATTCCTACAGGGTAACATAAACCACGCCACCAGGGCACAAGATCTGCTCTCACAATCCATGGTGGAGTGGGATATTGATGTCGCAGTCATCTCAGAGCCCTACTATGTACCCACTCGGTCTCATTGGGCGAGCGACCTTAATGGCACGGTGGCTATAATCACCCGTGAAGCCTCTAGCTTCCCTCTAGTTGTCAAAGAGAGGGGGCTAGGATATGTAGTGGCGACTTGGGGTGGAATAACGTTGGTCGGGGTATATTTCTCTCCTAACACGCGGACGTCTGAACTAGAGTCATTTGTTGGTCTCCTCGGCCTGGTCATCAGAAGGTTTGCTCCTGCGCAGATATTAGTTATGGGAGACCTGAATGCAAAGTCTTCGGACTGGGGTTCCCGGGTTACAGACGATCGTGGGGAAGTAGTGGCGGAGTTTGTGGCAGCGGCTGGGTTAAGTGTCGCCAACCGCGGAACGGAATACACGTGCGTGAGAAGGAACGGGGGGTCCAGACCGGATGTAACTTTCGCGACCCCTTCCTTTGCCCCGCGTATTTCTGGCTGGCGTGTGATGGGAGAAGAAGAGTCTCTGTCTGACCACCTCTACATCAGATTTGAAGTCTCCCGCTCTAATATAATCAGTTCGGTACCGGGACAGAGCGGTACAAGACAGCGCTTCCCAAGGTGGGCACTCACCCATTTTAATAGAGAGCTTGCTGAAGAAGCAGCAATTGTAGCCAGCTGGGGGTCCACAAGTGCGGTCCAGCAGAGGGATGTCAATGAGCGGGCTGTTCAATTCCGAAGGGACATGACGGCAGTTTGCGATGCGGCTATGCCCCGCTCACGTGGAACGCCGGCAAATAGAAGGCAGGTATACTGGTGGACCACGGAGATTGCTGCTCTTCGTGTTGCGTGTGATAGAATATCAAGTTTTGTTATTGATTCAATTTAGTATTTATTACATCTAAATTAATTTTGGGGATAACATTGTACCTTATTTATCGTGTTTTCATTAAATAGAAGTTTGATTTGTGTCGGTGCCATCCGACAACAAAGCGATATGGTATGGAGTTTTGTTATTAATGTCAAATAGTTATTTTTACATCTAAATTCATTATATTAATTATGGAGATAACATTTTACAACATGTATCCTGTTTCTAATAAAAAGTATTTTGATTTGTGGCGGGACCAACCGTCAACAAAGCATGATCAAGCAATTGTACTTTAATTTGCCTATAAGTACTGAATAATGTGTATAAAATCATGTTATTACTTTTAATATTCATATCAATTAGTTTATTACTAAAAGGTAATGTAATGTTATCTAAGTAACGTGTACTTTTACGTTTGTACACGTTACTTCCGGTTGAAAAGAAAACAAATATATAATTATTGTATTTATAAATAATGTTAAGTAAAATCATTCTTTGATTTTGGAATACTTTTTCATAATTGTTATGTTTGTATTGTGGTATTTTCTGTAATTTCCGTAAACGGAAATTGTCAGTAGAATTGGCGGTAGACGCTAACATTTATATAAGGCGAGGCAGCCATTTTATTTAGTTAGTCTGGTTCGAGCCGTGAGCAGTGTACAAGTTAAGTAACAATTCCGTTGTTTCATATTTCTCATTCCTTGTTATTTCTTGCTGTTTAATGCTGATGTATTGTCTAGTAAATATTCCTGAAGATTTGCCCTTGTTCGAAGGATATTCGGTAACTTGTTAAATGTAAATGCTTATTTGTTGATAATATTAAATTAAAGTTGTCCTTATCGGTTTCGAATAAATTATGTGAGTACTGAAATAATATAAAGTAACAGATTATAGAAAATGCTTGATGATATTCGTAAATGTTGTTTAATCTTTTATCATGAAAAGTAATGTTGTTGTAAATGTTGTTAAATGTGTTGTATGTTCAACAACGACATGATAATTTGTAAATGTCGTTGTTTCTGTTAAAGCTGGTGAGTTTTTTTCGCCCGTTTTTCTGTCAGCTAAAAGATGTCCTTAACGGGTGGTAGGTAAAAAAAATAAATGGACGATTACAAAGAATAAAATAGTTTATTAGAGATTTGAGATTTTTATTAATCCTGACCTTATTAAAACAGAAGCTTTATAGTTTTGTTTATAGTTATTTGAATAGTCAGATGCTTTTATCAGAATAGTTATATTTAGATTTGAGATTTTTATTAATCCTGACCTTATTGAAATAGAAGCTTTATAGTTTTGTTTATAGTTAATTGAACAGTTTAATTTATCAGAATAGTTCTATTTCTATATTATCCGCCCCAAATCTATCATCAGAAGTGGGATGGTCTTGCTCCCATTACTAATACATATATGTTTTATTTTTCATGTTGCTGCGGTTTCGGTTTATCTGCTACATTCAGCGACGCTGCCGTTTCAAACTATGGTCATCCATCGTGGCAAGGTGGCGCTGCCGTTCTTCTATCCAACCTGGCAATGGAGCTGATTCCTGGTGATGATGTACAGATACCTCCCCAATGGAGATGAAACCGCATCTCCACGGTCGCTAAATCTGGTATAGCCTTTCGGGGCTTCTGTATTTCATTTTGGTTTTATTTTTTCGTACCTTCGAATAGATTACTTAGCTATTAGCTTATGTTGTTTATTCTATAACATTGAAAATTACCTACTAGATTATCATACCAAAGATTTTTTTTATGTAAACTTACAGTAATCATTGTTGTGATAATATGACTCGCTACAGATATTTATTTTAAAATGCTAGAAACAGATAAACCTATTATGCAACACTAGGATTCATTTCTGAAAATCTTGCCGGGTAGTATAATTATACAATAGTTAATAGTGCGGTGGCTTTCCAGTGTTCCTTGATTAACATTAGTCATTTGCAACTAAAAATAAACAAGAGGCGGTCTTTGGAGCAAAGTGAAAAATTAGTGATATAATTTTACTTAACCTTAGGTTTAGAAAGGTTTAAGTTCGTGAAAGTCAGTGTTATTCTAACAATTAAGTCGTAAAATATAGTGGAATGGAGTCGGGTAGGTACATAAAATTATCATTTTCTTGTCGTCCTATTTTGCTAGTTCAAATCGTGATTATACCTCCTTTAGTGGTTTGTAAAATAAAGGGTTTCTGGTGGTGCAACTTGGTATTTTGAACCGCGTAGTAATTTAATCATTATTGAATCAAAATAATGTAAGATTAACTAGATTTTGCTAATAACAATGACATTTTACATTTTAGTATTCAAATCTTTGCTTTATGTTATACAACAATATGGGCAATTGAAAAGTATTGTTGCCATATTAATTTTATAAGGCTCTAATTTCTTTTTTAGCATAGCATTACTTAGATTTTCAAATAATAACTTAATGCAAGAAATTTAATCAAATCTAGGTAGGTTATAAAGTTTTTTTATACCTACTACGAATTCCCCATTGGTATACTATCTTACAAAACTTTGATTTTGAAGTGGCTTCTAGAAAGTGATAGTTAATTATATAAGTTATAACATGTGTTAATAGGTTTTAACACTGTACGACAAAGTATACCTCTTGTTAAAAAGCTTACCCATTAATTAAGTTTAAATAGATTGCTATGGTTCTTTCGTATTACCTAGTTGCCACCACAACCATCTTTAGACTTGTTCCTTGATAGACGGAGTACAGTGAGATTAGATTTATTTTTATCCATTTTTTATTTAACTTTAATCATTTGGAACGATTTGCTCCACTATAATATTATTGATGTTAAATAGCTTTCTTATGATAAAACGGCCACGTAAGAACGGTACACAAATTTGAAAAACAACTTCTGTCTTTTGTCTAACGGTATGTATTACAGTTTGTTATCAATGTTGATTTTGTTTTTCCTGATGAAAAAAAAAAACAAGGTTTCGGTTTGTTGGTTTTAATCAAAAAAATGTACTACCTAGTAGACTAGGAACTGATATCTGTCCATAAGTACATTTTCCATACGTTTTTCATGGGTTTTCCATAGGTTTTCCATAAGTTTCCCATACGTTTTCCAAACGTTTTTCATAGGTTTCCATGGGTTGTTCCATACGTTTTCCATGGGCTTTTCATACGTTTTCAATTGGCTTTCTTATACGTTTTCAAATAGCTTTCCATAGGTTATCCATGGGTTTTCTATGAGTTTTCCATGGGGTTTTCCATACGTTTTTCATTGGTTTTCCGAACGTTTTTCATGAGTTTTCCAAACGTTTATATGGGTTTTCCATATGTTTTCCACGGGTTTTCTGTTATCCATAGGATTTCCATGGGTTTTCATAGTTTTCCATAGTTTGCGATAGTTTTCGATGGCTTTCGATGGTTTTCGATGGTTTTCGATGGTTTTCGATAGTTTTCGATGGCTTTCGATGGCTGTCGATAGTTTTCGATGGTTGTCGATGGTTGTCAATGGGTTTCGATGGTTGTCGATGGTTTTCGACGGTTTTCGATGGTTTCCGATGGTTTCCGATGGTTTCCGATGGTTTCCGATGGTATCCGATGGTTTCCGATGGCTTCCGATGGTTTCCGATGGTTTCCGATGGCTTCCGATGGTTTTCGATGGTTTCCGATGGTTTCCGTTGGTTTCCGATGGTTTCCGATGGTTTCCGATCGTTTCCGATGGTTCCCGATGGCTTCCGATGGCTTCCGTTAGTTTCCGATGGCTACCGATGGTTTCCGATGGTTTCCGATGGTTTCCGATGGTTTCCGATGGTATCCGATGGTTTCCGATGGCTTCCGATGGTTTCCGATGGCTTCCGATGGTTTCCGATGGCTACCGATGGTTTCCGTTGGTTTCCGACGGTTTCCGATGGTTTCCGATGGTTTCCGATGGTTTCCGATGGTTTCCGATGGTTCCCGATGGCTTCCGATGGCTTCCGATGGTTTCCGTTGGTTTCCGATGGCTTCCGACGGTTTCCGATGGTTTCCGATGGTTTCCGTTGGTTTCCGATGGTTTCCGATGGTTTCCGATGGTTCCCGATGGCTTCCGATGGCTTCCGATGGTTTCCGATGGCTTCCGATGGTTTCCGATGGTTTCCGATGGTTTCCGATGGTTTCCGATGGTTTTCGATAGTTTTCGATAGTTTTTCGATAGTTTTCGATAGCTTTCGATAGTTTTCGACAGTTCTCGATAGTCCTCTACAGTTCTCGATAATTCTCGATAGTTCTTCACAGTTCTCGATAGTTCTCGATAGTTGTCGATAGTTTTCAATAATGTCATAGTTTTTTATACTTTTCGATAGCTTTTGATAGCTCTCGATAGTCCTCGACAGTTCTCGATAGTTCTCGATAGTTCTCGACAGTTCTCGATAGTTCTCGATAGTTCTCGATAGTTCTCGATAGTTCTCGACAGTTCTCGACAGCTCTCGACAGCTCTCGACAGCTCTCGACAGCTCTCGACAGTTTTCGACAGTTCTCGACAGTTCTCGACAGTTCTCGGCAGTTCTCGACAGTTCTCGACAGTTCTCGACAGTTCTCGATGGTTTTCGGTAGTTTTTGATGGTTTTCTGTAGTTTTCGATGGTTTTCGGTAGTTCTCGATATTCCTCGATAGCTTTCTATAGAAATTTCCATACGTTTCCATAGAAGTTTCCATACGTTACCATAAGTTTCATAAGATCTGTTAAATTAAGTCCTGTCCTTTTGACGATCATTGTAAGTTGCTAGGGCCGATGTGAGTTTCGATCTTTAAACTTTCTTGGCATATTTATAAAAGTATAAGTGTTACTTACTGGGGCGCTAATTATGGTTCTCGTGAGATTTGGTAATTGTAAGGTTGAACCAGTTATTATCATGATCCACTTAACAATTAGTTTATAGTGGCAAAACTATAATACTCGGTGTCAATGTTGGTCGACAAGTTAGTATGAATGTCCCGAAAGGGACACCTTGTAGTAATCATAGTTAAGGTAAGGAGATAATGTTGCGACAGTAAATAGATGGATACAATATATTATGTATAAAATATTATCAGATTGGCCGAGCGGTTTAAAAAGAAAATTGGTAAACAATGTCATATTGATTATTTTATCGATAGGCCTTAGGATATATGCCTTAAGATATCTTTGATATATTGTATTTGATTCGAAATGTTCATTACGATAGCGAATATTTCAAGATGCCTAATGGGGTGTTTTCACTGTTGTGAAAATGTAGATATTTAATGATGAAGTTTGAGAAAATATAACTTTAAGAATACCAAATTTTATGTGAAAATTATAACTTGAATCTGTTTTATAACAGCCAAATTTTACTGAAGCCTATTATAATTATAACGTTATATAAATAATGGTCCAGGCAGTCCAGCAGTGAAAGTTTTAAGTTTGTGTAAACAGATTTGGATGAAATATTAATTTCAGTTTGATTGATGGTTATTGTCTATACGTTCCCACGGGAACGTATACCATGCCGGTGCAGTTTAGTTTGCAGTACGTTTGTATAGGCGTAATAAAAGAAAATTCCAACTAAAATAGTCTGAGGAATAACGACTTTGTTTCCAAATGACCGTTTCATTCTAAGATGTAGTGTTTATCTTGGGAATGTAATAGTGGCGATAAGAAATATTGGATATTGTTCCAATGAGTTAGTATAAATCATCAAAAGAATTGTACAATTAATGTAGATGTACAATTAATGCAGATCTGTTGATGAAATTGTATAGTTCAATGTCGATAAATATTGGATATTGTTCTGATGATTTAGTATAAATCATGAAAAGAATTGTACAATTAATGTAGATGTACAATTAATGCAGATCGTCTGTTGATGAAATTTTATAGTTCAATGTCGATTATGACACGGATAACCATGATAGAATATTAAATAAAACTAAAAGTTACAGACTATGACGATGACTCATCACTCTCCTGCCCTTATCCCATTTTGTTTGGGATCGGCGCAGCATTACTGTGACTAACTACTGACTGACAACGACCCCTGCTGCTGTGGGCTTGGTGTCTTCTTGGTCTTCACCGACAGGGGGTGATGCCGTTGACATGTCGAGGTTCACAGTAGGTAAAGAAGCTCGTTGATAGTGTGTTTGACCCCTGCTGCTGTGGGCTTGGTGTCTTCTTGGTCTTCACCGACAGGGGGTGATGCCGTTGACATGTCGAGGTTCACAGTAGGTAAAGAAGCTCGTTGATAGTGTGTTTGACCCCTGCTGCTGTGGGCTTGGTGTCTTCTTGGTCTTCACCGACAGGGGGTGATGCCGTTGACATGTCGAGGTTCACAGTAGGTAATGAAGCTGGTCGATAGTGTGCTTGATGTCGGTTTGGTCTTCACGGGCAGCGGTGATGGAGCCGTACATGTCGAGGCACACTATTCATACTGACTGACTGACTAAATCCACTACTGCTGTGAGTTTGGTGTCTTCTTGGTCTTCACCGATAGAGGGTAAAGTAGTGGACATGGCGAGGCTCACAGAAGGTTCGATAAATCTACGTTAGATGTGACACATGAGATTAATTAAGTACTTAAGCTGATCTAGTACTTCGAGAACGAAGTACTTGTCAGTATGGCCGTGATAGAATATCAAGTTTTGTTATTGATTCAATTTAGTATTTATTACATCTAAATTAATTTTGGGGATAACATTGTACCTTATTTATCGTGTTTTCATTAAATAGAAGTTTGATTTGTGTCGGTGCCATCCGACAACAAAGCGATATGGTATGGAGTTTTGTTATTAATGTCAAATAGTTATTTTTACATCTAAATTCATTATATTAATTATGGAGATAACATTTTACAACATGTATCCTGTTTCTAATAAAAAGTATTTTGATTTGTGGCGGGACCAACCGTCAACAAAGCATGATCAAGCAATTGTACTTTAATTTGCCTATAAGTACTGAATAATGTGTATAAAATCATGTTATTACTTTTAATATTCATTAGTTTTATTTATTAGTTTATTACTAAAAGGTAATGTAATGTTATCTAAGTAACGTGTACTTTTACGTTTGTACACGTTACTTCCGGTTGAAAAGAAAACAAATATATAATTATTGTATTTATAAATAATGTTAAGTAAAATCATTCTTTGATTTTGGAATACTTTTTCATAATTGTTATGTTTGTATTGTGGTATTTTCTGTAATTTCCGTAAACGGAAATTGTCAGTAGAATTGGCGGTAGACGCTAACATTTATATAAGGCGAGGCAGCCATTTTATTTAGTTAGTCTGGTTCGAGCCGTGAGCAGTGTACAAGTTAAGTAACAATTCCGTTGTTTCATATTTCTCATTCCTTGTTATTTCTTGCTGTTTAATGCTGATGTATTGTCTAGTAAATATTCCTGAAGATTTGCCCTTGTTCGAAGGATATTCGGTAACTTGTTAAATGTAAATGCTTATTTGTTGATAATATTAAATTAAAGTTGTCCTTATCGGTTTCGAATAAATTATGTGAGTACTGAAATAATATAAAGTAACAGATTATAGAAAATGCTTGATGATATTCGTAAATGTTGTTTAATCTTTTATCATGAAAAGTAATGTTGTTGTAAATGTTGTTAAATGTGTTGTATGTTCAACAACGACATGATAATTTGTAAATGTCGTTGTTTCTGTTAAAGCTGGTGAGTTTTTTTCGCCCGTTTTTCTGTCAGCTAAAAGATGTCCTTAACGGGTGGTAGGTAAAAAAAATAAATGGACGATTACAAAGAATAAAATAGTTTATTAGAGATTTGAGATTTTTATTAATCCTGACCTTATTAAAACAGAAGCTTTATAGTTTTGTTTATAGTTATTTGAATAGTCAGATGCTTTTATCAGAATAGTTATATTTAGATTTGAGATTTTTATTAATCCTGACCTTATTGAAATAGAAGCTTTATAGTTTTGTTTATAGTTAATTGAACAGTTTAATTTATCAGAATAGTTCTATTTCTATATTATCCGCCCCAAATCTATCACGTGCAATGAAGCCCGCCGCGCCCACAAACGATGTCGCCGTCGACTGAGAGGTCGCAGTAGTGAATATGAGACCCTACTTTACAACTCTTACGTGGAGGCCAAGACTGCTCTTCAGCGGGCCATAGCTGAGTCCAAGGACAGGTCTTGGAACGAATTTATTACCGACCTGGATCGAGACCCATGGGGGAGACCGTATCAGAGGGTACGAAATAAAATGGGGCAAAGACCGCCTGCTTTAGATACTTTCGATCCTCAGCTCCTGCAACAGGTGGTTTTGGCGCTCTTCCCGAGTCGAGGGGCCTTTGAACCTCCCTCTATGGTGGTACCTTCCACGGAGCCGAAAGTTATAGAAAACATCTCTCCTGTTACAAGGTCGGAGTTGGACGTGGCGGTGGATAAGCTGCGTGGGAAGAAAAAGGCTCCTGGGCCCGACGGCGTCCCTGGCTGCGTTCTGGTCGCGGCGATTGAACACCTAGGGGACCAGCTTTGTGACTTGTTTACCGCCTGCATGGAATCCGGCAGATTTCCCAGCATTTGGAAGGATGGCAGATTGTGCCTGCTCAACAAAGAGGGACGTGAACCCGATTCTCCTGCGGCTTTTCGACCTATCGTGCTGCTGGATGAGACGGGCAAGCTTTTAGAACGGTTACTCGCTGCCCGTATCATCGAACACCTGACGAGGACCGGGCCGGATTTATCAGACCGACAGTACGGCTTCCGAGCAGGGCGGTCAACTATTGATGCCGTTTTGGAGCTGAAGCGGATATGCGAGGAGGCTTTTGATGAGGGGGACAGGGTTTTGGCGGTGTCTCTTGACATCGCCAACGCTTTTAATACTCTTCCTTTTGAGTGTATCATAGAGGCTCTGCAACACCATAGAGTACCTCCATACCTCATCAGATTGGTGAAAGACTACCTCACCAACAGGCGGGTGAAATTTATAGGACCAGGAGGAGTGATGCGCACACATAATGTGAGCTGCGGTGTTCCACAGGGGTCGGTGCTTGGGCCACTCTTGTGGAACCTAGGATATAATTGGGTGTTGAGGGGCAGTCTGCCACCCCGGATAAACATCATTTGTTACGCAGACGACACCTTGGTCACTGCCCGGGGTAGCAGCTATGAAGAAGCGGCGCGCTTGGCCACAGTTGGCACTACTCTGGTCGTGGGTAGGATAAGGCTGCTAGGACTAGAGGTTGCGCTGGGTAAGACTGAGGCAATCCTTTTTCATGGATATCGGAGAGGCCCACCGGCAAATTCCTTCGTCAAGGTGGATAATGTCAGAATCCCAGTGAGGCCTACAATCTCTTATCTCGGCCTAACACTGGATAACCGATGGAGCTTTCTCCAGCATTTTCAAAAGCTGGCTCCCCGTCTTGTGAACGCGGCGAGTGCACTTGGTAGTATACTACCCAATTTAGGAGGCCCCAGTGCGACTTGTCGTCAGCTCTATGCTAAGGTCATTCGCAGCATGGCCCTTTATGGCGCGCCGGTATGGTATGAGTCACTCCACTCTAAGACCCGAAGCTTGTTGCTGAAACCCCAGCGCATAATGGCACTCAGAGCCATCAGAGGCTATCGGACGGTGTCTGCCGACGCTGCCCTTGTAATAGCCGGCACCCCGCCCTGGGAGTTGGAAGCCAGGGTACTTGCGGCGGTATACAAGCACAAAGTCGAGGCCAGAGCGCGAGGCGTCCGCCCCACTCTTGAAGAGATAGAGTCGCTCAGAGACGACCATAGGGAGGTTGTTATGCAGTTATGGATAGAGGATCTACAATACGGTACGTACGGTACTCGTACGGTTGAAGCCATAGGTCCTGTCCTGGAGGAATGGGTCTCGCGGCGCCATGGGACGCTGACCTTCCATCTGGTGCAGGTCTTGACCGGTCACGGCTGTTTCGGCAAATACCTGCACCAGATTCGCAGGGAAACCACTCCGAGGTGTCACGAGTGCGGTGCGGCGGAGGATTCGGCGCAGCATACCCTAGAGGGGTGTCCTACCTGGAGTCAACAGCGCCATGCTCTTGTTACGGAGGTTGGGACAGATCTCTCGCTACCTAACGTAGTCGAAGCTATGTTGGAAAGCGACAGGGCCTGGGAAGCAATGGTCTCCTTCTGCGAGGAGGTGATGACGCAGAAGGAGGCCACTGAACGGGTACGCAAGGAGGACATTGACGCGGATCCGATCAGGCGTAGGAGACCGGGAAGACGATTGCGGAGGTATGCCCGTGATTTCGTGCCACCCTAACGAAACTAGCGGGCGCTGATCCTACTCAGCGCCCGCACTGCGCCCTGCACATTGATGTAGACTGGCGCGGATAGGTGGTCTATAACGTGCACGCATGGGACCAAGAAAAAGTCAGCTGGGGCGACTGTGGTCGATTCGTCTGGAACCCACGGCGCCAGAACCGGCGTGGAGGTAGAAAAACGGGGGGTTTTTAGTGATCGGTATGCCCGCTGTTCACCAGCGGGAGAGCCCCACTTCCCCTGCCCCAGTCTCTGGTGGCGGGGTGTGCATAAGGAGCATTTTCCCCTCGTCTAAAAAAAAAAAAAACAAAAAAAAAAAGGTTAGGTTAGGTTAGGTTAGGTTAGGTTAGGTTAGGTTAGGTTAGGTTAGGTTAGGTTAGGTTAGGTTAGGTTAGGTTAGGTTAGGTTAGGTTAGGTTAGGTTTTTTTTTTTTTTTTTTTTTATTAAATGAAACGTCAGCCTGCAGACACTTGGTCCGCACTTTTTTGAGTTTGTTTTTATTTTATTATTTTGTATGTTAAAAGCTTATAAATATACACTGAAATCAGTGAGCTCCGCGTTTTAAAAACTACTAAAAGTAACAAAATAATTTAGAAGATATGTGAAAAATATAAATAAGTCATTTCACAGCTGTAGGGTAGTTTCCTTATTCTAGTGTTAGTTTTTATGATAAAATAAATACAAATAACAATACATTTGTGTCTTAGTATAGTAAAATATTTATATATGTAAGTATACTTTCACATCGTCAGTTTTTTTATTTTTATTTTTATTCAATTATGTTTTTTTTTTTTTATATATTTTTTTTTTTTTTTTTTTTTTAATTTTGTTATATTTTTTTTTTTTTATTATTATTTTTATATATATATTTTTTTATATATGTTAATATTATGTAAAACTGTTTTTTTTTTTTTATTATTATTTTTATTTTTATTTTAATGTTACTTACTAACTATTACATTTTTTTTTTATTATGGTAGGTGGTAGGTGTAGCGTAGAACTAAAAACAGATTCTTATTTTCTATTAACAATTTGCTATGCCACCAAGACGAAAAACCAGTGATGTTTTTTTCTTTTTATAACTTACTTCGGCAAGCGCGTCGGGGCTGTCCGTAATTCCCGCGAGACCTGGAGAAGTTGTTCCCGGATGGGAATGTCGCCGCGCCTTATTGCCATTTTGAGGTTGTAGTCCACTATTCTTGACGTCGTCGCATTCTCCGCACGCAGTACCAGACGAGCGGTTGCATCATCTGTAGTGCTGTCGGTGTAGTAGGTGCAGCTTTTCGTGTGCCTGGAGAGTGCGACGACGGCATGAGGGACGCTTTGAAGAAGGTTGGATGACTTGGATGTTGTACGCACAACAACCACTGTCTCATAAGTTAATCCCTGCGCTTCGTGGATGGTTAGAGTTCGAGATTCCGGTTCGGTTCCATAGCCTTGGCTGATAAGCTCTGCTTTCTCAGCTTGGGTGTGAACGAGATAGAGGGTGCCGTTTGACTTCGGAATCATCGAGCCGGTGTACCTTTTCAGCGCTAGGGATTTGATGAGAGTCTTGGACGAGTATATGCCACTGTAGATCTCATTGAGGGCATATGCTACATCCATTGGGTTCCTGTACGTACACAGGAGTTCTTTGGTGATGTTTAGGACAGGATTTGGTCTGTTGTATTTCAGCGGGAAGAGGTTATTCCGGTCAATGTAGGGGAGTTGGTTGTTGTCCCCTATGAGAAGAGCTTCACTGGCTTGGGCTACTTGAATTGCCAGCACTATGGATCCGAAATGGTTCATTAAGGCTTCGTCCACCATAAGGCGTGTACACGATTCACCTTCATGAATACCATTGACAAGTAGGGATGCCATAGTGCGCACTCGTGATTTGACTCTTTCGCCAATTTTAGGCTCCAGTTTATCCCTCAGGTCTTTTGCTGCCCCTGTGGTGGTGGTGACTACTATATCCTTTTCCGCGTCAAATTCGGAAACCACCCAGGTTGTTTTGCCGCATCCAGGGACTCCGTTGATCCAGGCAATTGTGGGTTTCGTCCAGTGATCCGGGCGTCCTCCTTCGAACAGGTTACCCGCTATGGTTTGCGCCATTTTGAGTATCCTGTCGTCCAGCATCACCCTGGTGCACTTGGCGACCACCACAATTGGGTCTCCGGGTGGTGTTCTGAAGATAGAAACTCCTTCACTTCTGGCTCTGTCCTCATCAGCTACCACAAAACCGCACGTGTTGCTGTAAGCTGTCATGTACGACCCCGACATGCTGCCCGCTAGGACTTTTGCGTTGTCGTTGTCGTAGATCGCCGCCCCAGCTTCGCTTAACAGAACTTGTAGCAGGCCAATTGTGTCCCGGCGGTACGCCTGGATGATTTTTTCACAAGCGTCCGTGTTTACTTTGAGGGTTGCCTTGGTTATTGCTACAAATTCCATGAATGCGTTTATCATGTGATCCTGTGGTTCGTTGGCCGCTATGAACTTCGGAGTCTCTACCTGTCCCTTGTCTGCACGTGTACGGGGCAGAAGGGGGGGTTCCGACTTTTGACGCGGGGCTGGTTTTAAGAAGTCTTCCACCGCCTTCTCCGCTGACTTAGTTCTTTTAAGGTTTTGGAGCTTTTTGGAAATTTTGTTCGGTATCGCCTGGAAGGCTTTGCCTAGGGTGGATAACATCGACGAGAAGTTGGTTCTGTTGCCAATGTTTTTAGAACTCTGAGCCTCTACTCTCGCCGCTTGTACCCTTTGCTGGAGACGTTCTGACCCACTTGCATTCGGGTTTAGGACGGGGTGGTCCCAGTGGTCTGTGGGGACACGTGATACGTCATGGTCGGGGGGTTTGGTCAGAAGGTAACTCAGGCTCTGGCCCCTGTCCTCGTACACCACAAGTTCGTGGTATTTTGAGGCCAGGAGAACTCCTTCGTAGTCCTTTGTTTCCCCTGAGATGTACTCTACGGTCATGGCGTCCACGCTGATCTTTCGAGGAGAGGTCTCAGGTGATGCTCGGTTCCCTATACACGTCAGTACTGCACACATTTGCTCGAACTCGGTGATGTCATAACCAGCGCAGAACAGTGCGATGACTTTGTTGTCTTTCCGCACTAGTCTGCACGTGTTGTTTTCGACTTTCACCGTGGGAAGTTGGTCGAACACTTTGCGCCGCATGGTGATCTTGCGCGTGCTACCGTTTATAAGAGCTCCGAGACCTGGAGAGATGGTTACCCTGTTTTTTGCTAAGGCACTGCAGTAGGCTATTCCAAGACACTCTGTGTTGTTGTCCATGAACAGCGCTACTCCTCTAAGCCTTATTCCAGGTCGACCCGGGTGAGCCAAGCTTAATATATCTAGGGTTTTCTCGTCTTTTTGCGTCAGTAAAGGCATGTTAGTTTGTTGTTGTGTGTTGGTTTGTGGTAGTGGTGATGTTGGAGTTGGAACGTTTAGGGTGCTGTTGCGGCGTGAAGCTGCTTCGGCAATATATCCCATAAAATCCAGCAGTTGGTATCTGGATTTTTTACATTCCAACAGTGAGTGTAGTGTGGCTTGTGTAAGTGTCGTGTCAAGAGATTGGGTTAAGTTATGGCGTTTTATTTGGAAGCGGGGACATTCGAGCAGTAGATGCCATACCGACTCGTTTACGGTGGTGTCGCACTCGCAGCCCGGGCTGTACCTGAGGTTAAACCGGTGAAGGTACTCTCCAAAGCCACCGTGGCCTGTCAGGATTTGAGTCTGAAAATGGTTCGGTTTTGCTTCTCGCACTATCCGATATGCCTTATCCACATCCGGGAGAAACACTTTTGTGACCGAGCCAGTTTCGGAGCTATCGTAGCGATCCTGCCATTTCTGGACAGTTTCTCTACGGATTGTTTTCCTGACGTAGGAGAGTGGTACCTCCGCGTAGTCGGGGTGTGGCGTTGGTGTTGAGGCTGCTGTTTTTGCCAACTCATCTGCTCTTTCGTTCCCTGGAGTCCCTACGTGAGCTCTTAACCAGAAAAGCCTCACCTGCCTTCCCTCTTCTCTTATCTGAGCTATATCTTCCTTAATGGTTTTGGCCAAGGGGTGCAGCACTTTGGGGTTGTTAAGTAATTCGAGCGAGGATCTCGAGTCGCTCAAGATGTTAACCATAATTTTACCGCTCGCCCTTGCCTTCTTGACCGCTCTGTGAAGTGCATATAGCTCGGATTGGAAGACCGTACAAGTTTGGTCGAGGCTAAAAAGATCGTTCGAGGTTTCTCTTCCGTCCTCCCACCATGTTAGGGCAGCTCCAACCTTACCCTCCATTTTACTGCCATCTGTATAGACTTGTGGTCCTGTAATTTGGAGGGTTGCTTCGGTGTCGCTGTCCATGTTCTCCAGGAGCTCGTACTCGGTTGTTATTTGAGTAGCTGGGTGAGGGAAGTCTAGGAACTTCACCTTTTTCTCGAGCTGTCTTCCTGGTGGTAGGAAGGTGGTAGAGATACCTTTTTTCGCCTCGTACATTGCGGCATTTTCTTGTATGCGTAGGTCCAGTGGAAGTGTCCCTGACAAAGCCAGCACTGAAGTGAGTGATGCTGTCCTGTATGCTTTGCAGATTTTTTGGGCAAAGCTTCTTTGGATTGCTTCCAATTGTTTTTTGTTAGTTTGAAGTTTCGAAGCTTCTGACCAGGCGCACGACCCATAGGTGATGATGGGTTCAATCACCGCGACGTAGATGGTCCTTACGATTTCCCTGTTGAGTCCCCAAGTAACCTTAGCTGCACACGCTAGCTGTTTGTATATATTGGAGGCTTTTTTCGATACTGCCTTCACGTGTGAGTTGAAGTTAAGGTTCTTGTCTATTACGAGTCCTAGGAGTTTAATTTCGTCAACAATAGCTAGTGTTGTTCCAGACATTTGTATGGTGGGGGGGTCGAATTTAAGTTTTTTCGTTAGCAGCATAACGTTGGTCTTGTGTGCTGCGAAATTCAACTTGTTTTGTTCCCCCCATTCTGTAACTTTACCTAGCACATTGTTGGCGTTTTCTTCCATTTGGACTATGGACTTCCCGGAGAAGACTAGGACACCGTCGTCGGCAAAAGCCTGGTAGTAGACGTCCTCACTCGACAGTATGTGTAGCAGGGGATCCAGAATAAGGTTCCAGAAGGTTGGTCCACCGATTGAGCCTTGGACACATCCTTTAGTAGTGGCCCTCTCGCTTTTAGCCCCTGCGTAGTTTACCGTTATTTTCCTTCCCATGAGGTATGAGTCTACTAACTTGTATAGGTTTTGTGGGCACTTCCTGGTCAGAAGTTGACGCTTTAGAGCCGGCCACCAGGCGTTGTCGAAAGCGCCCTCTATGTCCAGTGAGATAATTATGACCGATTTTCTAGCTTCGAGCTCGGTTCGGATATGTCTCGTCAGGTCATAGAGAGCGTCCTCTGTCCCGCGTTGTGGCATAAAACCGTACTGTTTGGGGTCGAGAGTTGGTAGAAGGTGCCACTGTAGCCTGCCCACCAGGAGTTTTTCGAGAATCTTACCCAGGATCGATAGAAGGCCTATCGGTCTGTAAGATTTCGGGTGGGTGTAGTCATCTTTTCCTAGTTTCCGGATTATGACTACATGAGCTGTTTTCCACTGTGACGGGAAATAAGACATGGCTAGACATTGGTTTGCAATTGCCATGAATATTTCTCTTTCGCTTCGAACAGCTCTGGCGCAGATGTCGGCGGTAAACCCATCTGACCCTGGGGCTTTCTTCGGGTTTTGTGCTTTTAGCACAGCCTCGACTTCAGCCTCAGTGAAAGGTGGGTCATCCGCCGATGTTTCCCTCACTTGGTCTTCTGTTCTGCTCTCCACAAGTTGTCTGAGTTGGGTGTGATACGGGTTATCTGTCGTTACAGAGTCCTCAGGGTAAAAAGTGTCGGCTAGTAGGTCTGCCGATTCTCCCTGGCTGAGTGTTCTGCCATCTGAGCTACGCAGGAGCATGTCCTCTTGCCTCCCACCTGTGTTCCTGATGACTCTGTAAATTCCGTCCCACATACTCTCTTCTTCTTGTGTGGTGCAGAAGTTTTTCCAACTCTCAGTTTGGGCCTCCGAGGCTTTCCTTAGGTATTCCTCTTTGGCCTCTAAGTAATCCCGTAGTACGGCTTCTTTCCGGATTGGGGCAGCATTCCTGATCCTGCGCTTCTTACGAAGCACTTCTTTATGGAGGCTGTTTATCTCCTGTGTCCACCACGGAGGGGTCGAGTTTGTCTTCCTGTTGCCTATTCTTGGGATCGCATGCGCGCATGCTTCCTCGATGGAGTCTATATAGTCTTGTATGTTGGATTCCAGATCCTGGTGGCTCTTTGCCGACCTTATCGTCTCGGCGTTTAAGTCCCTCCTTGCTAGGGCTTCGTGTAGTGTCGTATCGAAATCGCACCACTTTGCCTTTTTACAGTTGTACCTTTTGGTGGAAGTACGAGGAATTGGTTGTAATGTTCCTCCTACCACCAGGGTGAAAGAGATGGCGTTGTGGTCTGCTGTGGTGAGATTTCTGTCTACATACCAGTTGTTAACTTTCCCTAGCAAAGGTGCCGAACAAGCCGTGACGTCGACGAAGCTGCTGTGAAGCTTGCCTCCTCGATATACCTCGAAGGTCGGTGTGTTGCCGGTGTTGAGGATGTGGTAATCCATTTCGGACAGGAAGGATGAGTACTCTCGGCCTCTCTGGTTTTCGGACGGGCTGCCCCACCAGTGGCTCCATGCGTTTACGTCTCCCCCAATAAGAATGTTGGCCGTGTGGACGGAGAGCTTATCGCATACTGTTTTTGTTCTGTCTATATACGGGTTTATGTTTTCGTCTCCCTCGTAGTATACGGACACAACTCCAAGTTTAAGCCGGCCGGCTTCCACTAATACCGCTGCCTCCGTTTCTGTGACAAGCTGTGGGTCATGCGTAACCTTCAGCTTGTCACTGAAGACGATTACAGCAGCCTTTACAGGTTTCTGGCGGTTGAGGGTGCACTGGATGACTCTGGTGCCTGGGACTTGCTTAACTATGCCTGAGGCTCCCACGTAGGGTTCCTGGATAATAGCCACCGCTGTCCCGAGGTCCGCAGCCGCCTTTAACAACTCGGCCGTCGCTTGCTTTGATCTTTGTAGGTTGGCCTGGATGAAATGTAGGCTGGTGTGTCCGTGGTTACTGTAGAGGGCGTTCCCAGTCAGAACAGTGGCGTTAACAGTACGCGATCCTGGACCGCGCTATGTTGTCCCAGACTCGCCGTTCAGGACATATGTCGCTGAAGGCTATGTGGGGCATAACGTTTGAGGTGTCTCCTTTACTTTTACTGCAGTTTTTGCAGTTTGGTGGTCGGTTGTCTTTTCTGGCTGGACAGTCCTGCCAGGAGTGGGATTCAGCGCAATAATTGCAGCTTTCGTCCTTTTCCTTGCAGAGAGCCTTAGTGTGTCCAAAGCCCAGACATTTGGCACATTGAACAAGAGGCGATTGGTCCTCTACGGTCGATTTCCCTAGACCAATGTGGACCGCCCCTGCCTCCATGACGCGCTTATAAAGTGAGGGAGACACCTCAAGCACTGGGTGGCACTGAAGGTTATTTCGTGCCCTTTTGCGGTAGCGCACTGACATTTTTCTTTGGTCCTCTGCCAGGTCTTCAAACAATTTCTTGTTTTGGGCCTGCAGGTGCTCCAGGAGCTCTTTGTCGCTATGATAGGCCATTACGTTGTTGAGTCTTATCAAGGGGTTGTTGTTTTTGCCAGTCTCTACTGTGAGAGTTTCTGTTTTTGTAAGTTGGTCCCTTACTGTTTTGGCACTCTCCTCATTACCGAAGCTTAACACCACTTTCCGGTTTTTCGCTTTACGGACTCTGTCCACCTGTATACCCGCCCCGTTAAAGTCGAGCACCGATCTGATCGTTTCAATTACCTTTTCCCCGGTGTTGGTGGGGTCGGTCGACGTCACGATGATCGTGTGGTTCGGCTTTGCAGGGGGTTTTGGACGAGCCGCTACGGTTGCGTAAGTGGTGTCAGTTGGTTTGGTGGTTGTGGGCGCGAGTGCCTGTGTATTTTTCTTTAGGGCGGAGTTGATCCACACGAGTGTGTTGTTCAAAGCTTTGGATTGGCTGGCCACCTCTGCCACATCTGCCCTCAAAGGATTCATCATCTCCTCCAGATGTGTCGCCGTTTCAGAGATAGCCAGCTCTGATCCAATGCCCATTGGTCCAGATGGAACTGGGCCACTCGTGTAAGCAACATCCTTAACTTCCTCCAATTCCTTAAGGATGTCTCTCGTCCTCGCTCTGATCGCCGAGGTCTCTTCCCTTATTACCTCCTGGACTTCCTCCTTAGTGGCCGCCTTAACGCTGCGGAGGCATCCAGAGACTTCTCGTAGCTCATCTCGCAGCGCGCTTATCTCTGCGTTGATAGTTTGCAGAGATGCAGCCAGTCCGGTATCGGTCTCGGAGGTTTGTGATGTAGAAGATTTTGGCGATGGATGCCCTTTACGTGGTGTTACCTGAGCATCCATTTTTAAATAGTGGATCTCATTAGCGAGGTCGCCCAATTTTAACTTTATTTCCTCCAGAGCCGGTTGAAGGTCTTGATGGGGGTGTTCTCGTGAAGGAAGTTGAGGGGGGTGCGCGGGGAAGGCTTGGTCGGTGTTACGTTGGGTTACTGGGGGGGTCGATGGTGTTGCCTCCTTTACTTCAAACTGGATGGCCTTCACTGTCTTTATGAGGCCATCCATTTCAAAGTTCAGCCAGCTTTGTACCCCTGTGACTGCCTTATGTGTGCCGGTCCACGCCTCCCTTGACTCCTGTAGCCTCAGCTCAAAGTTGTTTCGTTCTTCTTCGAGCTTCCTAATGTGGGCTCTTTCCACCTTGACCATTTCTCTCGCCGCTCTTGTCCTTTCAACTTCAAGGTTTAGGCGGTGCCTATTCCTTGAATCGGCGAGAGATAAAACCAGCTCGTAAAGGTTTGCTAGCTGCTCCACCGCTGTCTCCCGTAGCTCCCGCTTTAGATTTTTTGCGGATTCTATTGCGCCCTTTCCGGTCATGAGGAACTCTCGCGCACTCTCGGTTGCAAGGTCCTTACAGACACCAGTTCGCAAGCCTATCGGCGGAAGAAAACTTTTCCTGCCGCTTGCCACGCTCTCGATGTCCGTCCACTCATCGTCGGTTAGTGCCTCCTGATCACTATTGTATGGAGATGTATTTTGTGATGCGGACTCAGTGAGTTTGGGGCCCTCTTCTGACGCCTGATGTTCTGGCGTGTTTGAGAGGACTATACTGTAATGGTCCTTGCGGGCTGTTAAGGGGGCACTGGTGTGTGGTTCGTGGTTGACGCTTGGGGACGTTAGTGGGCAGCTTCGGTTGTGGTAGTGTGGTTCAGGTTGTGTATTTTTGTCGGTGCCAGTGTTGGTGTGTTTGTGTTTTACTGGAGTGGTGAAGTCGCAGATGGACGCATCCGCAGTCAAGTCGCGCATCTGATCAGCCGTGATCTTCCGGCTGATGGCTTGTGCGTTCTTGATGGACACTGCCCTTCTGAGACCTCCTGTGTTTAGTCGTTTAATTATGCCTTTACTGTGGGCAATATTCTTGCATAGGTCGCTTGGACCTTTTGGTTGCCCACTATTCCGTTTTGGACGTGACGAAGTCGCCCGATGTTTGGTGGCTGATGGAGTGTAGGATATTTTTTTTGTAGGCCCTGCTCTTTTTTGTGTGACAGGTGGTGAGAATTCCTTTTTAGAAGTGGATGGGAGGGGGACCGTGGTTCTCCCTGTCTCACTAGACTCCGTTTGCCCTTCTTCGAAGTTCGGTGACTGTTTGGTGGGGGTGTTTGACGACATCACTGACTTTAATTCCCGGTTATGTATAGCAGTTAAATTTAAGTGATAAGTACTTATTATAATTATTCTAATTTATGTTAGTTGTATCAAACTTACCTCTACAACTGTGATGTTGAGTGTGAATTTAAAAAAAAAATTAAAAATAATATGGATTGATGTTAAAATCTCCCTTCGCGGATTGAATTCCTAGATTCCCTCGGAGCCAATCGACGGGGTTTTTGATGCCGATTCGTTTGAGCCCAATCTCGGGTTTCTACGGCCAATATTGGCTGAGTAAGGCTCCGGGGGGGTGAGGTCCAAAATCGGGGGGGGGGGAGGTTTCGTGGGGCGGCGTTTGAGAGGGGGGGGCTGGAGGGGGGGTTTAGGGGGTTTCGTGGGGCGGCGTTTGGGAGGGGGGGTTTGAGGGGGGGTTGGGGGGGTTTCGTGGGAAAACGTTTGGGGAGGGGATTGGAGAGAGAGGGGGGTTGGGGGGGTTGGGTTGGGGGTTTAGGGGCTTCCTCAGGGTCTCTAGGGGGGGCCTAGTCTCCTACTACCTTTGGTGAAAGGACCAACTCTCGGCCGTTCCTGGTTCAGGAGTTCTCTAGATCCTGGTCCGGAGCTAGTTCCGAAGGTGAGGTAGACTGTGATGGTTCTATTTGGCCTGGTTCCTTGGAGTGGTGGGAAGGTCCTGGTGTGTATCCTCTTTGAGTGGAATTCGTACCTTTCAGCTGTTCCTGGCTGAGGAGTTATATAGACCCTGGGGGGGGTGGGGGTGGAAGTAAGGTCGAAGGGGTGGTTTGAAATTCTCCTTAAAGTCTGCGGTGTGTGCCTGATCTCCTAATACCTTTTGTGAAAGGCGTAGCTCTCTGCCGTTCCTGGTTCAGGAGTTCCCTCGATCCTGGTCCGGAGCTGGTGCCGAAGGTGTAGTAGACCGGTTTTGTAGCTTTGGTCTTGTTCCTTGGGGCGGAGAGAGGATCCTGATGTTCTGGTTCCTTTGGTGAAAGTTAGTTTGCTCTGCCGTCCCACGTTGAGGAGATCCTTTGACCCTTGGGGGGTACGTGGAATATGAGGATTTTGGGGGGTTGGAGGGGTTACCTAATTGCAGCGGCAAGGTCCAGGGTATGTATCTCCGATGGTGAAAAGTGCAACTCACTGCTGCATTCAGATGAGGAGATCCTTCGAGCCTGATGATGACCAGGTGAGCGCCTCGTGGTTGTCTTCAGCGCTGGTCCTCCAGATTCCTCAAGCCGCCGAAAGTGTCTTCAGCCACGGCCGCCGCTAGTTGTTATGCGGTAATGACGCGAATGACGTGCGAAAACGGCGCCAGACTGTCGGGCACGTGGAGGTTTTGTGATTTTCCACAGATCTTGTATGGGAAATTTGGTACCTTTCGACGGCTGTAACTCCTTTGGGGATGGTCCGATTTTGAAGGTTGAAACGCCGGCAAAGCCGGCGTTGTATTCTCCACACGATGGTATATATTAAATGTAGGGGTACCTGTTAATTCCGGTGTTACTCAGCTTGGAGTTCGGTGTCCTGTATCACTGGAGTCCTGCAGGATAAATCGCCACAAACGATAATCCTGGTGAGTCGGACACTGAACTGACACTGAATATTGCCGGAATTAATTTATGAGCACTTTTACTATTTTTAGCGATTTTTTACGCGGAGCTGCGTGGTGACAGTGTCGCTTAGAGTGAAGTACTGGGTTAGGTTAGGTTAGGTTAGGTTAGGTTAGGTTAGGTTAGGTTAGGTTAGGTTAGGTTAGGTTAGGTTAGGTTAGGTTAGGTTAGGTTAGGTTAGGTTAGGTTAGGTTAGGTTAGGTTAGGTTAGGTTAGGTTAGGTTAGGTTAGGTTTTTTTTTTTTTTTTTTTTTTTTTTTTTTTTTTTTTTTTTTTAAACTTTTGGTAGACGTAAAGGGCAATCCATATGGATTTTATACGGAATGGGTAAATGAGTAATTGGGGAAGATAAAAAGTTGTGAGGGAGTGGACGCGGCACTATGAGCTCATCCCATGGTCAGGCTTGTTGCCCACCAGTGCCGCGCTCCGGGGGTAAGAAAAAGGGGTAGAAAGAAAGAGGGGGATAGGGGGACACAACAGAACGAGGATAGAAGAAAGAAAGCAGAAGATATTGGGATAGGAGGAGAAGAAGGGCATCAATATAATATATACTTATACATAATGAACTAATAAACACGATTACAATAAGACTGCCACCGGGACAGCCCACCCCTAAATTTTTTCGCGCGTGGGACCCTAGCGGGTCAGACCCTCCCCTGGGGCGGCACGTCGATTTGTGCCCCCCGCCACATATGCCCCCGTGGTAGAGAGCCGACAAGGCGACCTAGCCGTGCAGCCCGAGGGGCCGCAGGGGCCAGCCCGGTAGGCCCTGCCTCACCCGAGGAAAGGGTTGTTGAGGCGCAAGATGAAGAGTGGGGTGTCCCGGTGGCAGTTGACAATAACACACAAGCTGAATTAGGAAAAAAGTGTATGGGTGATAAAATAAGTGAAGATAAACCTCCATCCCGTGAGGGCAGTGTGACAAGGCAGAACGGGCGCGCCCGCGCGACCAGCCGTGGCCGCGCGGGCACGCCCGCCCAGATGCAATTAAAGCTAATACAAAGTGGCATGTGGGTCGGGTCGGGCGGGCGCGACCCCCCGGCCGGGGGCCGGTGTTAGTCGCGAGGGCACGCCCGCCCGGCCAGACCCACGGCATAGTAACAATACGTGGTAAGATTAGGTTGAGCGGGCGCGCCCGCGCGGCCAGCGGTGGTCGCACGGGCGCGCCCGCTCAGGTACAGTTAGTATTAGCATAAAAAAAAAATTTGTTTGTTTTCTTCGTGGCTAGACGAGTCCGCAGCCGGACCGCTCACAGCGGCCCCTCTCCACCGCCTTCTCCACGCCGTTCGCGCAGACAGCCGGGTGGGGAGATCGTCTCAGCCCCCGACTCCGCCGCCGGCGCCACCCCCCCCCCCAACCCCGCAGGCGCGGCCGCCGCCGCCGCACACCACGGCCGCGCTCCCCCGCCCGGGCAACCGCCGAACAGGCGCCCCGCGCCGAAGACCGGCTCCCGCGGCCCGCAATCACCCAGGGCAGACCCGCCCGCGCCCCGGGCAGCAGACGCACCGCATAAACTGCGGGAAACTTCCTCCCAGTGTGCGCCCGAAAGCGGCCAACCCTTGACCCATGTGCACAAAGTTGGGGACCACTGCCGCGCGCACACCGGAGGACCCCCACGGCCCATGCGGCACCCCGCACCACCCGGAGCCCAGACGCCCCCGCCCCGAGCACTCGCGGACCGCCGGCGCCCATCCTCGCAAAAGTGAGAGGCGTCCATTCAGCGACCATCCAGGCCGGGAAAACGCAGCCGCGACGCGCCGCGGCGACGGCCGCACCCACGACGCGGGAGGCGCAACACCAACAGCGGCGCCGGGCATCCTGCCGACCCCCCCACGCCGTCACCGAGGAGGCACGCAGTGGCAGCGGAGACAAGAGGTGTAGCGTAGTAGTGGCGTTTATTTATAGGCATATTGGTGTTTTTTTTATTTTTTTTTTTTTTTATTTTTTTTTTTTTTTTTATTTTTTTTTTTTTTTTTTTATTTTTTTTTTTTTTATTTTTTTTTTTATTTTATATAAGTAATGGTAGTTATAGGCTTTTTTTTTTTTTTTTTTTTTTTTTTCCATCTTTTTTTTTTTTTTTTTTTTTTTTTTTTAATAATAATAACTACAAAGCAAATGGTTCACATATAATAACTACAATAAGTAACATGGGCCGGGTAGGGCGGTTGCGGTACCGGTGCCCAGTGGCAGGGGCACGGGCACGCCCGCCCGGCCCGGCCTTACACATGGTGATACTGCGCGGGCGGGCGCGACCGCACGGTCAGTGACAGTGACAGTCGCGCGGGCACGCCCGGACGCACATTCCAACGAGTGCACAGACATTGTATAACTACAGTGTAGAGATGAAAGTACAATAGTTATGGCAAATTAACATGGTGCCTTTGGCAAAGTCCGTTCTTATGCTAACACAATTATAGTGTGGCGTGGGTCGGGTCGAACGGGCGCAGCCCCCCAGCTGGTAGCCGGTGGTAGTCGCGAGGGCGCGCCCGGCCGGCCAGGCTCTAAGCGTGATTATACGGTGCGGGCGCGCCCGCGCGCCCAACGGTGGTCGCGCGGGCACGCCCGCCCAGATAGGCATTAAACTAGGTACTTAAACATAATTATTAACAGATGTATGAGACAGGTACGAGTCAAGTGGGTCGGGCCGGGCGCGGTCCCGCGACCGGTGGCCGGAGCAGCCGCGAGGAAGCGACAGCCGCGGGGGGACGCCGCCCGGTCAGGCTCCAAGCATTATAGTGGCATGACAGTGCTGTGCGGGTGCACCCGCGAGGCCCGTGGTGGTCTCGCGGGTACGCCCGCACAGTTGCATTTATAACAAAAGCATATTAATATATAGAAGACCTTAACTTAACAAACTAGCTATGTACAATGATTACCCGCGAACAGGGTTTTTTTTTTTTTTTTTTTTTCCCTTTTTTTTTTTTTTTTTTTTTTTTTTTTTTTTGTAAATAAGTAATGGTATTTTATAGGTATATTGGTGGCTTATTTTTTTTTATTTTTTTTTTTTTTTTTCCCTTTTTTTTTTTTTTTTTTTTTTTTTTTTTTGTGTATATCTACAAAGCAAATGGTTAACATACAATAAATAGTTGTAACCGGGTTGGGCGGGCGCGGTACCGGTGCACGAGGCTAGGGCACGGGCACGCCCGCCCGGCTCGGCCTTACACATGATGATACTGTGCGGGCGGGCGCGACCGCACGGTCAGTGACAGTCGCGCGGGCACGCCCGCCCGGACGGACATTCAAACGAGTGCCCAGACATTCTATGACTACAGTGTAGATATGAAACTAAAAATAATTATGGCAAATTAACATGGTACTTTTTTTTTTTTTTTTTTTCAACCTTATGCTAACACAAATATAGTAATGGCATGGGTCGGGTCGAACGGGCGCGGCCCCCCAGCTGGTAGCCGGTGGTAGTCGCGAGGGCGCGCCCGGCCGGCCAGGCTCTAAGCGTGGTTATACTGTGCGGGCGCGCCCGCGCGGCCAGCGGTGGTCGCGCGGGCACGCCCGCCCAGATAGGCATTAAACTAGGTACTTAAACACAATTATTAACAGATATACGTGACAGGTACGAGTCGAGTGGGTCGGGCCGGGCGCGGCCCCGCGACCGGTGGCCGGAGCAGCCGCGAGGAAACGACAGTCGCGGGGGGTCGCCGCCCGGTCAGGCTCCAAGCATTATAGTGACATGACAGTGCTGTGCGGGTGCACCCGCGAGGCCCGCGGTGGTCTCGCGGGTACGCCCGCACAGTTGCGTTTAAAACAAAAGCATATTAATATATTTAAAAAAAAGAAAAAAAAAAAAACGATAGAGTCACACATAGTCCAACCTGGCGGGCGCGACCGCGCCACCGGTAGCGCGGGCGCGCCCGTCCAGCCATAGCAGTTATCGTGGCAACAGTGATAATAATACAAGAATGTCGGGCGGGCGCGCCCGCGCGACCAGCGGCAGACCAACGGTCGAGCGGGCGCGCCCGCCCGGTTGCAGGTCCGTGAAAATATATAAGTTCTCATGAGTTTTTTTTTTTTGGTTTTTATAATAGAAATCAGCAGATTTACAGTAAAATAACATAAATGAAATACATAAATAGATACTAGGATGAAGGGATGGGACATCATGGAGAAAGATTGTTGAACGACTTGAGTTTGGAGAAAATGTCCGTAACAAGCTTTGCGAAGCTCTTAAGAATGGAAGTCGAATGCTTCGCGCTCATAATGTCTGGGAGGTGAAATGGGGAAGCGATATCAATGTTATAGGGCAGAGCCGACAGGTAATCCTGACGGATGTAGGAGAAGCGGAGACAATCCTCAACCAAGTGACGAGGAGTTTGGGGAGAGACGCGGTCGCAAGGGCAGCAGTCCGTTGGTGCAATATGGAATCTGTGTAAGTAAGAGAGGTGGGCGCCGTGAGCCGTAATAAATTGAGTGAGATGAAAGTCGTGCGGTAAAGAGGTAGCCAGATCCAGGCAAGCCCTTGGGGTGGGAAGGAGGGTCCTGGTGTACGCCCCCTGACCGGCCCTCGTGTACCTGTCTTCCCACGCCGCGTAGGCGGAGCGCGAGGAGTGAAATTTTACGTACGAGATGGGGAAATGCGTGTATGCCGGGACGGAGTGGGAGGACGCCGCGCTCCTCGCGGCCTCGTCCGCCAGCTCGTTGCCCGGGATGCCGGCGTGTCCTTTGACCCAGCAAAATGAGATGCCGCCTGACGTGTTATTGGTGTGATCGGCCACGATACCATGAATGAGGGACACTAACGGAGTGGTGCTGCTTCTGGAGCCCAGGGCTTCCAGGGCCGATCTGGAGTCGGAGAGGATCAGCGCTTCCGGGTGTCCCTCGCTCACGACTATGAGGCAAGCCCGATATAATGCGTACAATTCCGCCTGAAAGACGGTGCACGCGTTGTGCAGTTTATATTTGTAGTGTTTCACTCTATCCCGGGCTCTCGCGTCCGGGTTGACTCTGACGCAAGCGGCGCCCACCTCGCCGGTTTCGGACTTACTGCCGTCTGTGAATATCTGCACGCACCTGGCTGTGCAGGCCCCGTCCACTTCGTCCTGGGTGGGAGCCTGTTGGAATCTTACCGAAATGCGCTCCGCTGGATGGAGCAGCTGTGCTATGGGAGTTGGGAATTCGTATGGTACATCGGAGGGTAAACGAGTCGTAACGCCAGTCACTCGGGCCAACTCGTTTTCCCTGATCCTAAGGATGTCCAAATCCAGGGGGAGGAGACCCGCGATGGCGATTGCCGCGTTCGCCGAAACAGTTCGGTAGCCTCTGATAATACGGATTGCGAAGCCCCTCTGCAGAGAAATAAGGGCCCGTCTTACGTAGGCTTTTTCCGCGACGTGTCCCCAAACCCCAGCCGCGTACGAAACAATGGGAGCGATGACATATTTATAAATGGCTTTGACGTTTTCTGAGTGAAGTCCCCAGGTGGGGCGGACGAACACACAGAGCCTGTTGAATATGGACTTAGCTTTATTAATGGCGTGTTTGACATGGGATTTGAAGTTCAGTCGGTTATCGATGACCACCCCGAGGATGGTAAAGTTTGGGCTAAATTTGATGTGGACGCCGTCCATGCGAATCACCGCTTTGGCCGCACTGGGAGTGAAAGCAATCGCCTTAGTTTTACCGGGTCCGAAGAACAGTTTGACCCCTCTTCCCCAGGCCGCGATGGTCTCCAGGGCTGCGCACACCCTCTCCTGCAGCAGGGGTATGCTCTTGGCAGATGCAACCAAAAGAACGTCATCCGCGTACGCCTGCAACCGGCAGCCCTCCGGGAATGTTAGGTCCAGCAGGTCGTCCAGCACGCAGTTCCACAGAGCGGGGCCACACGCAGAACCCTGCACGCACCCCCGCTGTGTGTGGCACGAAGCCGTGTAACCCGCGTGGTTCAAGATAACTGATCTGGGCGTTAGGTAATTGGCCAGTGTTTTGAATATATTGCGGGGACAATTGGAACGTTTGAGCCTGTCGAGTATGGCAGGCCACCAGGCCCTGTCGAACGCCGACTGAATGTCCAAGGAGACTGCGATGGTGTGGAGCCCCATAGATTTGTTTGTCTTGATGTCTTTGATCGCGTCCAGAAGAGCGTGTGCCGTGGAGGTGTTTTTCCTGAATCCATATTGCCTATTGTTGAGGTGATCACTAGTGGAGGCCGCGTGCAGGAGGCGTTCAGTGAGGAGCTTCTCCAGCATTTTGCCGAAGACGGGGATTAGGCCAATTGGCCTGTTGGCTTTAGGGTCAGATGGGGAAAGCGATCCCGGCTTGGGGATTATGCGAAGAATGGCCAACTTCCAGAAAACTGGAAAATACCCTAGTTGCAAGCACCTGTTGGCCAGGGTTGTGATGATGTCAGGGAAACATTTGAATACCGTGATGCATATGTCCGAGGTGAGTCCGTCGTGCCCGGGGGCCTTTTTAGGTGAGATGGCCGCGATGGCTTCCAGGACCTCATCCTGCGTGAACGGTGGGTCGTCAGCGGAGCTGGGAGGGGTCGCGCAGTTCCTGCGCAGCCCCGCCTGCTGGGGTGTGTCCTCTTCCGGGGGGTCGGGTGGGTAAAAGTGGGCTAGAAGGGCCTGCGCTGTGTCGGCGCTGTCGGTGGTGTGTCCGCCATCGCTCGTGCGTATAGTGGAGGGGGGTGGCCTGGGCTTACCCGCCTTCAAAACAGGGTTGGTGATAGCCCATACCTTTTCCGCCGACTGTGAGTTGCAGAATTCCCTGAAGCTACTACTAGAGGCCTTCCGGATGCCTTCAGAGAGCTTCGTTTTGGCTTCAGACAGAGCCGACAGTGCGTCCGTAAATAAGTCCTGTGGGGAGTTGTTGGCCTGTAACGTGCGAACCGCTCTCTTTGCCTGATTAAGCTTGTTCTGTAGGACATCCAGGTCGGCTGACCAAAAGGGCTTGGAGCCCAGCCGTTTGCCGTAACCCGAGCTGTCGTGAGACTTGAAGGCCTCACCCGCAGCCTGGTGGATAAGGGAGGTGAGAGTGCGGATGCACTCTTCTAGTTCTGTTTCGTTTATATGGGATATGTAGTCTGGGGAGATGTCAGACTCCAACATCTTAGCGGAGAGTAAGGATCTGAAAGTTCCCCAGTCCACATTGCCTCTGGTGGAGAATCTGCGCGTGGTGAAGGGGGCTGGGTTTGATAAGTCCGAGGCGGAGGAAGAGCCTGCTGTGAAAAGGAGTGCTGCGTGCTGGTTATTTGGCATAATGCTGTCATCCACATGCCAGTCTGTTACGGGGAGGTGTATGGAGGTAATGGTCAGGTCTATGGCGCTTTGCCGAGCCTGCTGGTGAGTGACACATTCAAAGGTAGCCGAACCGTCATTGTGACATAAGAGGTTGTTTTGGATGATGTAGTCCGCAACTACCGTGCCCCGCGCGTTACATCTATTATGGCTGTCCCATGTGGGGTGCCATGCGTTGAAATCCCCTGCAATGAGGTGGGGGGTCGTAGAGTCATACAAGCGGTGGGCGGATGACAGGAGGTCCAGGTATGGAGGGAGGTCACCGTCCTTATGGGCGTAGACCGAGGAGATTAGGAGGTTGCGATCACCGGCTGAAAGTAGCACGGTGGCCAAGTCCGGAGACGAGCACTGCGTGACCAGCACCGCTCTGTATTTAACCGCAAAGTTGTCCCGAATGTATAATACCGCTCTGATTGTTTGATTCTGTACTGGGCATTGGTACGTGGTAAACCCCGAGATGCCCTTAGCTACCTTGGTCTTTCCCGTGTATGGTTCGGCGATGATAGCGACCTGAATTGAACGGTTATTCTGTAGGTAGTGACCGAGCTGGCAGAAGCTTTTAAAGCATCTGTCCGTGTTGACCTGGATGAAATTGGTGCGCACAAAAAGAGAGGTGGGGGGGTTAACAATAGTATTAGGAGACGGGGGGGAGGAGGGAAGATTGGGCATAGAAGAGCCGTCAGAATGGTTATTGGCCATAATCTATTTTATCTTTTATACGTTCAAGCATCGCCGCCATTCTGGGGCATCTGCTATCAAAAGAAGAGTGGTTAGTATTAAGTGGTTTAAAATTTTCCCTCCTTCCGCCGTTGATGGTGTTAAATCTGGTGCAGTTTGCGCATCTCGGGGACTCCCCCCCCATCGCACACTCTGAGGCGCCATGTTCAGGGCTGCCGCACTGGTGACACAATTCCTGGCCCTTGCAGGTGCCCGCCGTATGGCCGAAGCCGTGGCATCTACGGCATTGTTTGAAGGGGGAGAAGTCCTCGACATGCACGAAAGAAAATCCGATGTTTACCTTGCGCAGGGCGACAAGGGCCCGCCACGCCTGGGGGGAAGTTCTCAAGACCACATTGTACAGGTCAAGGTTCCGATTGCGTCTAGTGAATAGTAGCTTAATATCATTGGGATTAAAAATGTTTGTGTCCAGATTTTGGTTGATTATTAGTTCCACAAGGCTACGCTCCTCGTGGGATTTGTGAATTCCCTTGATGATTATCATTGGGCTGAGCTTACGCTCCTTTTCCGCACGCAGACCGGAGGACGGGGGAGCCTCCCTGATCCTCCGCTCGGCAGCTGTGGCACTCTCCAGGCTGTTGAATGTGAGTTTTACTTTACCCTTCGAGAGTCTGGTCGCCTTGACTGGGCGAATACCGTCACTGTGGGTTGTTTGAAGTACGTTTTTAAGAGTTTCAAATATCGAGTCCGGGGTGGCGTCTGCGCGGGGGCCCGCCGAGATGACCAGAGCCGGCAGGGTAGGCGCCGGGGGGGCGGCGTCGGCTAGGACTGATGCGTATGATCTTCTCTCTTTGTGCTTGGCGGGGGGTCTCGGCGCGTGAGGTGCCGGCCTTCCCGGCTCGCCGCCCCCCTCCCTCTCCACCCGCGCCAAGTTGCGCTGCAGGAGGTCATATGTGTCCGAAACCTTCTGGACGGCCGCGCAGAATTCAGCCCGGTCCTCCGAGAGAGGCGCATGGGAGGTGGGAGAGAGAGGGAGGGACGCTAACTTCTCTTCGAGTGATTTGAGTGTGGTTTTTATGTCGCTAATTTCGCGCCTTAAATCCTCAAAGTGAGAGCTTAAAATGTCTGGGGCCTGTGATAATTGGGTGTCCATAGGTGGTAGAGGGGGAGAGTCACACCGCACGGATGGAGCCGCGAGAGATGTTTGTGAAGTTCGTATGGATGCGGTGGGCGACCACTGGGATAAGAGTCTCCTTCTCGCGCGAGTATTAGGGGATCCCCCCTGAACCCTGTCAATAATCATGTCGCAATATTGGTTGATTGTAAGCTTGTGTTCTTTTCTTACTGACCTGTTCCTGCTGTTGGGGTCGACCCTCAGGGCGTCCTTGATTTTGCTAGCGTATGTGACGATCTCGTCCGCGGCCCTTTTAGCTCCCTGGACCATGTTGGTGTTGGACAGGTTCCATTGGGCGGGTTCTCCGCCGTCGCCTCCGGCATTCGTTGGAGATACGCTCCGCGGGGGGGCATCCACCAGGTTGGTGTCTGCATGGGAGCTGGTAGCGCCGGCGTTTATGCCCTCTTGAGGGATGGTGCTCAAGATGTCAAATCTATTAGGGGATGTGATGGATGTGATGGTGGGGGGAGGTTCGCGTGCAACATTTTCTGTGAAGTTTCTAGAGTTGGCCCGGGTCAGGCGTTTGCCTGGCACCGGTGACCTTTGGGTGGTCATAATGGTGACAAGGAAAGGGGATGTGAGTGCGCTATTGCAGGTGTACCCCGATTACCTTACCTTGGGAGCGAGAGGGCATTCACCCCGTCAGCGGTGCTTGTACCTACGGCCGCCGAGGCGTGCCCGATCGTGGTCGGGAGCCACCTATCTGAGGCAGAAACGCGCCCGCAACGGGAGCGAGGATGCGCCCACCCTGAAGCGGAACCTACCTATCGGGAGCAAGGGCGCGCCCACAACACGACCGGGAGCACCCACGGCCAGTGCAGAGGTACTTTGTGGGCTTAAAAGCACTCCCGCGGCAAGCACGGAAGCACAGTCAGCTGAAAGAGATAGATGACTCACTCCGCCGTCGCGGAGACGCACATGCTCAGGGGCAAGGCTTTGTTCGCCCTACAGCAAGTGCTCACGTGGCTGGTAGCCAACGCGCGTCCACCCGGGAGCTGAGGTCCGCTCAACCGGAGAGGTGTCGTGCTCGCGAATGGGGTAGGGAAGCGCCGACCCAGAAACGAGGACCCGCCAATCGGGAGCGACAGTGCGCCCGCAATACGGACGAAGGTACTTACAATCAAAACAGATGTGCTATATGGGCGCAAAGGCACTCCCGCGATAGGTGCGGAAGTTCAATAAACCGGAAATGAAAGGTAACTCACCCTACGAACGCGGAAACATGCATGCTCGGGGGCGCAGCTACGCCCGTCCAGCAGCAAGTACTCACACAGTCGGTGGTTAGGTTAGGTTAGGTTAGGTTAGGTTAGGTTAGGTTAGGTTAGGTTAGGTTAGGTTAGGTTAGGTTAGGTTAGGTTAGGTTAGGTTAGGTTAGGTTAGGTTAGGTTAGGTTAGGTTAGGTTTTTTTTTTTTTTTTTTAAACTTTTGGTAGACGTAAAGGGCAATCCATATGGATTTTATACGGAATGGGTAAATGAGTAATTGGGAAAGATAAAAAGTTGTGAGGGAGTGGACGCGGCACTATGAGCTCATCCCATGGTCAGGCTTGTTGCCCACCAGTGCCGCGCTCCGGGGGTAAGAAAAAGGGGTAGAAAGAAAGAGGAGGATAGGGGGACACAACAGAACGAGGATAGAAGAAAGAAAGCAGAAGATATTGGGATAGGAGGAGAAGAAGGGCATCAATATAATATATACTTATACATAATGAACTAATAAATACGATAACAATAAGACTGCCACAGGGACAGCCCACCCCTAAATTTTTTCGCGCGTGGGACCCGAGCGGGTCATACCCTCCCCTGGGGCGGCACGTCGATTTGTGCCCCCCGCCACATATGCCCCCGTGGTAGAGAGCCGACAAGGCGACCTAGCCGTGCAGCCCGAGGGGCCGCAGGGGCCAGCCCGGTAGGCCCTGCCTCACCCGAGGAAAGGGTTGTTGAGGCGCAAGATGAAGAGTGGGGTGTCCCGGTGGCAGTTGACAATAACACACAAGCTGAATTAGGAAAAAAGTGTATGGGTGATAAAATAAGTGAAGATAAACCTCCATCCCGTGAGGGCAGTGTGACAAGGCAGAACGGGCGCGCCCGCGCGACCAGCCGTGGCCGCGCGGGCACGCCCGCCCAGATGCAATTAAAGCTAATACAAAGTGGCATGTGGGTCGGGTCGGGCGGGCGCGACCCCCCGGCCGGGGGCCGGTGTTAGTCGCGAGGGCACGCCCGCCCGGCCAGACCCACGGCATAGTAACAATACGTGGTAAGATTAGGTTGAGCGGGCGCGCCCGCGCGGCCAGCGGTGGTCGCACGGGCGCGCCCGCTCAGGTACAGTTAGTATTAGCATAAAAAAAAAATTGTTTTCTTCGTGGCTAGACGAGTCCGCAGCCGGACCGCTCACAGCGGCTCCTCTCCAGCGCCTTCTCCACGCCGTTCGCGCAGACAGCCGGGTGGGGAGATCGTCTCAGCCCCTTACTCCGCCGCCGGCGCCACCCCCCCCAACCCCGCAGGCGCGGCCGCCGCCGCCGCACACCACGGCCGCGCTCCCCCGCCCGGGCAACCGCCGAACAGGCGCCCCGCGCCGAAGACCGGCTCCCGCGGCCCGCAACCACCCAGGGCAGACCCGCCCGCGCCCCGGGCAGCAGACGCACCGCATAAACTGCGGGAAACTTCCTCCCAGTGTGCGCCCGAAAGCGGCCAACCCTTGACCCATGTGCACAAAGTTGGGGACCACTGCCGCGCGCACACCGGAGGACCCCCACGGCCCATGCGGCACCCCGCACCACCCGGAGCCCAGACGCCCCCGCCCCGAGCACTCGCGGACCGCCGGCGCCCATCCTCGCAAAAGTGAGAGGCGTCCATTCAGCGACCATCCAGACCGGGAAAACGCAGCCGCGACGCGCCGCGGCGACGGCCGCACCCACGACGCGGGAGGCGCAACACCAACAGCAGCGCCGGGCATCCTGCCGACCCCCCACGCCGTCACCGAGGAGGCACGCAGTGGCAGCGGAGACAAGAGGTGTAGCGGAGTAGTGGCGTTTATTTATAGGCATATTGGTGTTTTTTTTTTTTTTTTTTTTTTTTTTTTATTTTTTTTTTTTTTTTTAATAATAATAACTACAAAGCAAATGGTTCACATATAATAACTACAATAAGTAACATGGGCCGGGTAGGGCGGTTGCGGTACCGGTGCCCAGTGGCAAGGGCACGGGCAGGTTAGGTTAGGTTAGGTTAGGTTAGGTTAGGTTAGGTTAGGTTAGGTTAGGTTAGGTTAGGTTAGGTTGGGGTGCGAAGTCAGACAACGTCCCCGTCGTGCACCCTGGGCAACGTCATCGCATTTCCCGCGGCGGCGGCTAATAGTCTGACGGGAGGGGAGCCTCGCGGTTCTATCCGCATTTGCGGTTTCGGTGGCTCCGCGCTGGCGTCCCAGACATATTCTGGGCAGCGGTAGCGCGGTTCGGGCTCGGCCGGCGTCCTGGACAGTCCAGTAGCGGCGGTGCGAGCGTAGGCGGCGGGTCCGTCCGATTGCGGTTGTCGCAATCGGCGGATGGGTCTTCATGGCCAACCGTCGGCGAAGCCGTCCCTTCAGTCATGTTTTGGGGGACGGTGGGGCTGCCCTTAGTTGGGTGTCCCCGCGAGGAGAAAACCTCAATAAAAAACCCTAATCCTACGCCTGCCATGGGCTAGGGGATGGATGGCTGGTGGGAGACCAGTCCCAACGTGGCCAACGGAGCAGGGGACTGGCGGACCCCCTGTTTCGTGAACCATACGCTTACCCGGGTATGGAGCCTCTGCCCGGGTGGACTGATTATTTGCTACCATAATCGTGGGACTAAAATGGAATCTTCAAACAAAACAAAACTAATTTTAAAATTTGGCGGTGGGCCTAGCTCGGGCGAAAGAGAGCGGGAGAAGCCTAGCTCAGGGGCTTTAAACGAGCGGGCGCATTCTGCGTCAGAAATGTTTTCGGCGTCGTCTAAAAACTCCGTTTCGGACGTTTATTCAGCGGATGAGGAGTGTGCTCCTTCTAACACAGGAAGCGCAACCAGCCTTAATGCAGGTGCTAGAAGAAAACGCCCTCTTGAGGAATTTTTAACCCCGGACTCCGTCGGGCCGGGTGGAACTACTGTTGCCGACAGTCCTAAAGTCGGTAAATTCGGTAAAGGTAGAGGTAGGCGTGGCCGTGGTCGTGTGGCAGCAACTGGCCCCCGCCCAGAACGTACGGTGTCTGAATCGCAGCTCAATCTGCGTCGTCCATTGTCGGACTATGAGCGGGATGCCGAAGAGGCGATGGGCGGTGCCGAGGCGACAGGTGGCGCCGATGCTATGGATGGCACTGAAATAATGACGAATGTCGGTCGTTTGGAGGAATGGTCCTTTGAAGAACTACGGTCTAGGTCACCTTTGCCCGGTATTGAATGGGACAGCACGGCGGAGATTAGAAAAGAAGTGTCCGCTAAGCTGAGCTCTATCACAGATGTTTCGCGCTCATCTGGGAAGCTAAAGGGCACACACCAAAAGCGCTTGAACGATGCGGCAAAGGATCTCTATGACATCTTTGAGACCCTGACTACCCGCTCTCCAGATGATGAATTACGGAGGGTTCACGCGAACAATATCCGTCTTAATAGGCAGCTCGCACTATTACAAGAAGAGGTGAAAAGTCTGAGGAAGGCGTTCTCAGAGCGCAACCAGCAGTGCCAAAGTGGATCAGCGGAGTCGCCTTCTAACTCCTTGCGTCCAGCGTCGACTTCTAACTCCATGCGCGCGCCATCGCCTTCTGACTCCGTGCGTGCGAGATCGCGCTCGCGCTCGCGCTCGCGCTCGCCTTTGCCACCGGTGTCGATACGGCCGGCGCCACTGCCACCGACGCCTCAGCCTCCGACGCCACTACCATCTGCGTTGCCACCTTTGGCAAATATGGAGGCTCTCCAGGAGTTTGCGCGCTCCTTGACAATATCCATAGGTGAAATGGTTAACACCAGGCTCAGCAGCATCGAGGAAAGGCTGCCTCCAGCGCCTATACTTAGACCGCCGCTAGCGGCCGACAGAAGACGCGAGATGCCTCCGCCTGCATCAGCACCCCCAGCTCGACAGTCA
Source organism: Crambus lathoniellus (assembly GCA_949710035.1). Lineage (NCBI taxonomy): Eukaryota > Metazoa > Arthropoda > Insecta > Lepidoptera > Crambidae > Crambus > Crambus lathoniellus. The sequence goes on along the minus strand of OX453301.1, from coordinate 37,654 downwards.
GCGCCCCCAGCTCGAAAACCGGTGCCCCCAGCTCGACAGCCGGCGCCTCCGCCCCCTAAGGCTTTAACAACAGACCCTTCTTCTGCGCAGTCTCAACCAGAACGCTCTCAAGCGCCAACAGCTTCCACATCCACAGAAGGAACCTGGAGCGAGGTAATAGGCAGAAAGAAGGCCAATAAAGAGCGTAAAGCAGCCCTTGCCGCGGCCAATCAGGCAGGGCCTACACCAGCAGAAGCTTCTGCACAAAAGAAAAAGAAGACCAAGAAGAAGACTAGCCTTACACCTCCGAAAATGGCGGCGGTCGTACTTACCTTGGACGCAGAAGCAATAGAACACGGTGTCACTTACGCTCAAATCATCGGGAAGGCAAGGGCGGAACTGCAACTGAAAGATTTCGGCTTGGAAGGGGTACGCTGCAAGACGGCAGCTACTGGCGCCAGGATCCTCTCGATCCCAGGGCCTGAGAATGGGAAAAAGGCGGATGAGCTTGCCACTAAGCTCCGTGAGGTTTTGTCCGGCGTCGCTAAGGTCACGAGACCCATGAAGTGTGTCGACTTACGCATTTCGGGCCTTGACGATTCGGTCGTGAAGGAGGATGTCATCGCTGCAATTGCAGAAAAAGGCGGATGTCATTCTGACCAGGTGAAGGTCGGAGAAGTCCGATTCGGTGCTAACAGTTTGGGGACAGCTCTAGCGAAATGTCCCGTGGCCGTTGCCAAGAAAATTGTGGAGGCTGGCAGGCTCCTAGTAGGCTGGAGTTCTGCTCAAGTTCGGGCGTTGGATCCTGTACCGATGCGCTGCTACAGATGTCTGAGCCTCGGGCACACAAGTCAGCGGTGTCCAAGCCAGACTAATCGCAGTAATCTCTGCTATCGATGCGGTAGGGCGGGCCATATTGCTGCTGATTGTCTAGCAACTGAATATCGCTGTGACGTTTGTGCGGATGCCGATCGACCCGCATGTCACAGAATGGGGGGAAGAAAGTGCAACCCACCGCAGGTTAAGCCAAAGGAGGGTCCTGGTACGCGGGTGCCCCCCACAGTGCAAAGGACTCAGCCTATGGAGACAGTGGAGCTACCTGAAATTGTCATCAATGGATAGTACACGCCATTTCAAATTTCTCCAGGCGAATATCAACCACTCCACCAGGTCACAGGACCTTTTATCGCAGTCTATGGTGGAGTGGAAAGCTGATGTCACGGTTATTACGGAGCCGTATTACGTGCCAGTCCTGCCCCATTGGGCTGGGGATCTTAACGATTCCGTAGCGGTCGTTACTGATCCCACTTCTCGTTTTCCGCTGGTTGTTAGAGAGAGGGGGGCAGGCTATGTGGTGGTTAAATGGGGAAATATCGTCATCGTCGGGGTATACTTCTCTCCCAATGCAAGCGTCTCCCAACTTGAGGTGTACCTTGCTCAACTGAGTTTAGTGGTCGGTGGGCTCAGTCGAATGCAGGTGCTTGTAATGGGGGATCTAAATTCGAAGTCGGCGTTGTGGGGGTCACCCGTCACCGATGATAAGGGAGATCTAGTCGCGGATTTTATAGCTTCAATGAATCTCTGCGTGGTTAATCGAGGCAATGAATTTACCTGCGTCAGGAGAAACGGAAGATCTATCGTAGACGTCACTTTCGCGTCGCCTGCTCTGGCTTTACGCATCTCTGGCTGGGTCGTTCAAAAAGAGGTCGAATCGCTCTCCGACCACCTCTATATCACCTTTGAGGTAGCTACTCAAATAGCACCCGCTCCGCCCAGGGTGGAAACGAGAAACAGAACGCGGTTCCCAAGGTGGGCTTTTACTCGTTATGATCCTAATCTCGCGGAAGAGGCAGCGACGATTGCGGCCTGGAATCACGAAGCTCGAAACAACCGCAGACAAAGTGTCAACGAACGGGCGATTAGGTTTAAAGAAGACCTTACTACGATCTGTGATGCGGCTATGCCACGTTCTAAAGGCCTGCCTCCAGGAAAAGAGGCTGTCTATTGGTGGTCTGCTGAACTGGCATCTCTCCGGGAAGCCTGTAATAGCGCTCGAAGGGCCCACAAAAGGTGTCGACGGCGTAGGCACTCGGAAGCACAAGAGCAGCTCCTTTATGACGCCTACAGAGAAACGAAGAAAGCTCTCCAAAACGCCATATCAGCTGCAAAATCTAGAGCCAGGGAAGAGTGGCTGCAGGACCTGGATCGTGACCCCTGGGGGAGGCCCTATCTTGTAGTGCGCAGTAAAATGCGACACGGGGCACCACGAACGGAGGAATTTGAGCCGCAACTGCTGCAAGATGCCGTAAACGCACTTTTTCCGCGTAGAGACACATTCGTTCCACCCGTAATGTCAACTCCGGCAATAAATGAGGAACCAGCGGCCAGAGCACCTCCTGTTACTGACGCTGAATTGGATATAGCACTTGATAAACTACGGGCTAAAAAGAAAGCCCCCGGTCCCAACGGCGTTCCGGGACCTGTTTTGGTGGCGGCGTCAAAACATCTTGCGGACCAGATTCGGGAGCTTTTCACATCCTGCCTAGAGTCGGGAGAATTTCCTTCCGCATGGAAGACGGGTCGTTTGTGTCTGATCAAAAAGGAGGGCCGTTCACCGGACTCCCCGTCATCATTCAGGCCTATTGTACTGCTTGACGAAGAGGGAAAGCTCTTTGAGCGAATTGTCGCGGCACGTATCGCCCAACATCTGGCGACAACGGGGCCTGACTTGTCAGATCAACAATATGGTTTTCGCGTTGGTAGGTCCACCGTGGATGCCGTCAAAGACGTTAGAGGTATCTGCGATGAGGCGAAGTCAAGCGGCGAGGGTGTTTTGGCGGTGTCACTAGACATCGCCAACGCGTTTAACACCATCCCTTTTGAAACCATCCTTGAGGGTTTGAGGTTCCATCAGGTGCCGCGGTATCTGCTAGAGCTAGTGGCGAGTTATTTGAATGATCGGCAAGTTAAGTTCATAGGGCCTGGAGGTGTAATGCATAGCCGTAATGTTAGCTGTGGCGTTCCGCAGGGGTCGGTTCTAGGCCCACTCCTGTGGAATATAGGCTACAATTGGGTGCTTCGTGAAACTCTGCCATCCAAAATTCGTGTCATATGTTATGCGGACGACACGCTTGTTACAGCCCGGGGTAACACTTACACAGAAGCTGCACGGTTGGCGGAGGTGGGGACAACACTAGTCATTGAAAGGATCCGTATGCTAGGGCTACAAGTGAACCTCAGTAAGACCGAGGCAATTTACTTCCACGAGCCACGGAAGGGACCACCACAGGGAGCTCAAATTACTGTCGTTGGATCCAGGATCCCGGTGGAGAGAACAATAAAATATCTTGGGCTGACTCTCGATAGCCGCTGGAGTTTCGTACAGCATTTTAAGAAGCTGGCTCCGCGGCTTGTTAGTACCGCGCTGTCGTTGGGGCGACTGCTCCCAAATGTTGGGGGTCCAAGCGCGACATGTCGTCGTCTGTATGCTATAGTGGTTAGGAGTATGGCTTTGTATGGGGCGCCAGTCTGGGCCGAGGCCCTAAACAACAAAATCCGCTCACTCTTGAGGAAACCGCAGTGTGCGATGGCGCTAAGGGCCATAAGAGGCTACCGCACCGTTGCAGGGGCAGCCGCGTTGGTTTTGGCTGGCACTCCGCCCTGGGAGTTAGAGGCGGAGGTGCTTAGCGAGGTCTATGCGCACAGGGCTGAACGAAGAGCGCAAGGCGAGCGCCCAACTATTGAGGATTGTGAAGCAATACGGCGAGACGCACATGACGCCGTGATTGAGCGCTGGACGGACGATCTAGTCGACGAGGTGTATGGACGACGCACCATTGAGGCGATACAGCCTGTTTTACGCCAATGGTTGGAACGTCGCCACGGTACTCTTACTTACCGGCTGGTACAAATTTTGACCGGCCAGGGGTGCTTTGGTGATTACCTGCATCGTATTCGCAGGGAAGGGAGCCCTAGGTGCCATGAGTGTGGTGCTAGTCGGGACTCGGCGCAGCACACGCTGGAGGTGTGCGACGCCTGGAGCAGACAGCGCCAGACACTCACAGCAGTGGTGGGAAATGACCTCTCTCTGCCCAGCGTAGTCAAATCTATGCTGGACAGTGACAGGTCATGGGATGCTATGGTTTCGTTCTGCGAGGAGGTGATGACGCAGAAGGAGACCGCCGAGCGATTCCGCGAGGGTGATGCCCAGGCGGACCCGCTCAGGCGCAGGCGGCCCGGGGGACGGCGTAGGCGTTTCGCCGATCTTTTACCCCCATAACAGGGCTAGCGGGTTGAGGCCGGGCAGCCTCCACCCGCTACGTGCAGTTCTGTCTGCGTGTCAGAGGAGGTGCCCAAGTGTGCTCGGGCATCTCCTCTTTTGCTAGGAAGGGGCCTGGAAAACCGGGCTGGCTGGGACGACGTGGTCGAATACCACCAGGAGCCCTCGTCGTCGGTAACCAGCAGGAGAGGGCACACCAAGTCAGTTTTAGTGGGTATGCCCCCCCTCCGGCCCCTCATCGGGTCTATTGTAGCTTAGGTTGGAATAGGTTGGGTGTGGGACCGGGGGAGGTCATTGGGAGAGCCCCACATAACCCCCGCCGCGTGTCCGAGCGTGGGGGTATGCGTAAAGCATTTCTGACTTGCCAAAAAAAAAAAAAAAAAAAAAAAAAAAGGTTAGGTTAGGTTAGGTTAGGTTAGGTTAGGTTAGGTTAGGTTAGGTTAGGTTAGGTTAGGTTAGGTTAGGTTCTCGGCCTCACGCGAGTGATGCGGTTCCTGGATCCGAGACCGGGCGCGTCCCCCAGGTGGTGGATAGGGGAACGGCCCCTAGTGGAAGGGGGTTACCGGGCTTCGGCCGGCGCGAACCAAAACCAGGATCATACCGTAACCCTGTACGTGGTGCAGGAACGGGAGCCGCTACGGGGGCTGCGTGGAGTAAACCACTATAAAAAATCCTCGAAGGTTCGGCGTTGGGAACGTGGCGTCGGACCGCCTGAAGGTGGCCGGCAGAGGTGCTTGTCGAATAGCGAACCAACCTGGGACACCACCCGCCCTCCCAGTGTATGTAGGGTTGCCCGGGTACTGGGATCTCTGCCCGGGTGGACTGATGTTTCTCCCATGCTCGTGGGTCTAAGATGGCTGAATATTACAACATAAACTTTGATGGTGAGGAGGAAAATAGGGACATCGCCCAGCGTCCGGACAAAAACTGTGGTGAGAAAAGGAGGAAGATGTCCTCTGCGAAGCCGACTGACAAGCAGAAAGAACAGAAGGCGGGTAACTCAGACGAATGCGATACCGAGTCCAATGACGAGAGACTGTCGTTCGAAGACTCAGTTCGGCTCGAGAAGGAAGAATTTGACAAACATACTCGTCGTCTAAGAAAGTGGTTGGGGAACATCCAAGGAATTGAGGAAAGGCAAATAATAAAGGCGGTTCAAAGTGTTGGACAAATTGAACTGTCCCTCATGGGGATTATAACTGCAAAAGACGCGGAGTTTGAGGAACTCCATCGGGATTATAATAAGAAAGTCGAAGAGCTCCGAAAAGTTACCGAACACAGTAACCTGGTGGCGGCACGGAATAGGGATCTGGTGAAAGAAGTAGCGAGCCTTAAGGCTACTCCTCCTCCACAGAATCCCTTTAAGACGGACGAACTGACGGCGGCCTTGGCTGCCATGAAGACTTCCCTCCTCGAATCTGTCGGGAGGACTGTTGACGGTCGTTTGGAGGCATTTGAGAAACGCCTCTCGGATGTACAAATGAAGACGCTTTCTACGCAGTCGGCTAGTCGTGCCGTTCCCACGGCGAAGAATGCTCCACCCTTTTCTGATCCTCCAGGGGGCTCTTGGAAGGACGTTGTCGGGCAAAACAAAAGACGAAAGATGGCGGCTGAGGCCACAACCCAGTCGCAGCCCGATGGTCAACACACGCCGAAGCCAAAGCAGCCGGCTCTAAAAAGACGAAACAAGATTATACCCCCCAGCACTGCGGCAGTGGTGATGACCCTCCTGCCTGCGGCGAGAGAGAAGGGAATAACTTATAAGGACGTATTAGCAAAAGCGAAAGCGAGCATCTCCCTAACAGATATAGGCCTGGACGAGGGGCTGAACGTAAGGGAAACACAGACGGGCGCCAAGATACTTAGCATCCCACACGCAAGCGGTACCAAGGCAGACGCCCTCGCAGCGAAGCTCCGGGAAGTCGTTGGCGAAGAGGTTACAGTGAGCAGGCCGGAGAAGACAGCCGATTTTGAAGTCGTTGGGCTGGACGACTCGATTCAGCCTGAGGAGGTGTTGGGCGTGGTTGCGGCTATTTCCAAATGTGAGGCGACTAAATTCAAAATGACGGATATCCGTATGGATCGTAACGGCAACCGCTACATCCGTTTTCGATGCCCAGTGGCTGCTGTAAAGACGTTGTGTGCAACAGAGAAGATACGCGTGGGCTGGTGTATTGCCGAGGTGCGTCCGCTTGCCCCTCGCCCCCTACGGTGTTACAGGTGTTTGGGATTGGGGCACACTAAGCCGTTGTGCCCGGCCGATTGTAAAGATCGAAGCGGGCTATGCTTCAAGTGCGGAAGTCCGGGCCATGTGGCCGCGACTTGCAGTGTCGAAAGTAGGTGCCAGGTCTGTGCCGACAGTGGCCGACCGTCAGGGCACTTAATGGGCAGCCGAGTGTGTGAGCCTCCGGTGATTAGGGGCAAACGCCCCGAGCACCGGGGGGACCCTCCGGTGATTAGGGGTGATCGCCCCGAGCGCCAGGAGGACTCCACAGACGGGAGACCGATGGAGGGGGTGGTGGAGGAGACGCCGCCCCAAGTCCATCGAGAGCCACGACGCTCCGCGCGCCTTTCCGATGAGAGGCGTCGTCGTTGACGCGTCGTTCGTGGCTTGCGCGAGAAGGCATCAATTGTGACTGATGTCTCTCATTATGCGCGCCCATGATCAAGCCAGGTTAAGCCAGGGCCAGCCGGGCGGTGTGGCGGAAGCCTAACGGGTACCCACGCCGCATGAACCGGCATGAGACGTCACAACGGGGTTTTTTAGTGATCGGTATGCCCGCTGTTCACCAGCGGGAGAGTCCCACTTCCCCTGCCTCAGGCAGGCGGTGCGTAATAGCATTTTTCCCCGTAAACAAAAAAAAAAAAAAAAGGTTAGGTTAGGTTAGGTTAGGTTAGGTTGCGCCTTCGCTAGAGGACTTTGAGCCACGACAGTTGAGTGACGCTGTGTCTGGCCTCTTCCCGAGAAGGGCTGCGTTCGTCCCGCCGGTAATGACCTCTCCGACAAGGGAAGACGAGATGACGGTCAGGGCTGCTCCAGTCACCGAAGAGGAGCTCGATGCCGCGCTAGACAGACTCCGAGCGAAGGGGAGAAAGGCTCCGGGCCCAGATGGAGTACCTGGTTTTGTGTTGGTGGCGGCCTCAAAACACCTAGGACAACAGCTCAGGGACCTGTTTTCCCTGTGCCTGGAGTCGGGAGAGTTCCCTTACACGTGGAGGAACGGCAGACTCTGTCTTTTAAAAAAGGAAGGACGTGCTCCTGGGTCGCCCTCATCGTTCAGGCCCATCGTTCTCCTAGACGAGGCGGGTAAGCTTTTCGAGCGCCTACTCGCCGCGCGTATTGAGCAGCACCTCTCAACTGCGGGACCTGACTTGTCCGAGCGGCAATATGGCTTCCGTGCTGGAAAGTCCACTGTTGACGCCCTGCTGGAATTGAGGCGTATTTGTAACAGGGCAACTTCGAGAGGGGAACAGGTGCTGGCGGTGTCTCTTGACATCGCCAACGCGTTTAACACCATCCCCTTCGAAACCATCTTGGAGGGCCTACGGTTTCACGAGGTTCCATACTATCTCCGAAAAGTAGTTGCAAGTTATTTGTCAGGACGTAAGGTCAAGTACATTGGGCCAGGAGGAGCCATGTACAGTCGTGAAGTAAGTTGTGGCGTTCCACAGGGGTCAGTCCTCGGGCCGCTCCTGTGGAACATTGGTTTTAATTGGGTCCTGCGAGGTCTTCTGTTGCCCCGCATGAACATCATCAGTTATGCGGATGACACCCTAATCACCGCCCGGGGCAACAGCTACTCAGAAGCGGCGCGTCTGGCTACCGTTGGCGCGACCCTGGTTGTCCAAAGGATAAGAATGTTGGGTTTGGAGGTAGCTCTGAATAAAACGGAGGTTATTTGCTTTCATGGGCCCCGCGATGGCCCACCAGCCGATGCTTTTGTGTCAGTGGATGGTGTAAATGTCCCTGTAGGCAATACTATGCGGTACCTGGGCTTGACCCTAGACAGCCGCTGGGGCTTCATACCGCACTTTAAGAAGCTGGCCCCGCGACTTGTTAAGACGGCGCTAGCTCTCGGTCGGCTACTCCCAAATGTTGGTGGGCCGAGCATTAGCTGCCGTCGCCTCTATGCGACCGTGGTTAAAAGTATGGCCTTATACGGTGCGCCGGTCTGGGCAGATGCCATGAATAGGCATATCTGTGCGCTCCTGCGTTCCCCACAACGCGCGATGGCTACACGGGCTATAAGAGCTTACCGTACAGTTTCTGCGTCGGCGGCCCTAGCGCTGGCAGGCACTCCGCCATGGGAGATGGAAGCGGAGGTGCTTGACGAAGTATACCGGCACAAAATTGAGTGTAGGGCACGGGGAGATCGTCAGACCCATGAGGAGGTCCAAGCGATAAGACGCGACGCGCACGACGCAGTTATGCAGCGATGGGAGGAGGAACTCGAGTCCGCGGAGTTTGGTCGGCGCACAGTTGAAGCAATCCAGCCGGTGCTGAGACAGTGGGTGGCGCGGAAGCACGGGTCTTTGACTTACCGCCTTGTGCAGGTACTCTCCGGACACGGTTGTTTCGGGGATTACCTGCACATGATTCGGCGCGAGGTGAGCCCTATGTGCCACGAATGCGGTGCTGCTCGTGACTCGGCGCAGCACACCCTGGAGGTGTGTGCAACTTGGGGCCGACAGCGCCGCACACTCACGGCGGTGGTGGGGACTGATCTCTCCCTACCCAGTGTAGTTAGGGCCATGCTGGAAGACAGCAGGGCCTGGGACGCCATGGCCACCTTCTGCGAGGAGGTTATAACGCAGAAGGAGGCCACTGAGCGGCTTCGCGAGGGTGATGCCCAGGCGCACCCGCTCAGACGCCGACGAACTGGGGGACGTAGAAGGCGCTACGCCGCGCATCTTTTCCCCCCATGATGAAGGACGGAGACGCCACTCGTGACGCGCGTCTCCTAAACACAAGATCGAGGCCAGGATAAGCCATGGCCGGCCGGGGCGGTGTGGTCGATTCCCGATTGGAACCCATGCCACCGACAACCGGCAGAGACGTCACAACGGGGGGTTTTTAGTGTAAGGTATGCCCGCTGTTCACCAGCGGGAGAGTCCCACTTCCCCTGCCCCAGTTATCTGGTGGCGGGCGGTGCGTAAAAGTACATTTTCCCCTCGAAAAAAAAAAAAAAAAAAAAAAAAAAAAAAAAAAAAAAAAAGGTTAGGTTAGGTTAGGTTAGGTTAGGTTAGGTTAGGTTACAAAGCGATGACTAGTGCACCGCATCTCAGCTTTCTTCAGGCTAATGTCAATCACTCCACCCGGTCTCAAGATCTGCTTTCGCAGACTATGGTGGAGTGGAAGGTTGATATAACTGTGATCTCGGAGCCGTATTTCGTTCCAACCTTGTCTCATTGGGTAGGCGATTTAAGCGGCTCGGTCGCAATTCTAGTTGATCCCGATTCTCGCACTCCGTTCGTGGCTAAGGAGAGGGGACGGGGATACGTGGTGGCTGAATTCGGGGATGTCACTATAGTGGGGGTCTATTTCTCTCCGAACAAAAGTGTAGCCGAACTAGAAGTCTACATTGATCTCCTAGGTCTTGTTGTGGGTCGGTTGGTTGGTCAGCGACAACATGTTTTGGTCATGGGGGATCTCAACGCTAAGTCGGCCGTTTGGGGCTCCCATGTCACGGACGACAAAGGTGACATAGTCGCAGACTTTGCAGCGTCGTCTGGACTCGCAGTTTGCAATAGGGGCCACGAATTCACGTGCGTGAGGCGGAATGGTGGCTCAATAGTTGACGTGACGTTTGCAACCCCTGTTCTAGCCGCTCGGATCTCAGGGTGGCGTGTGCATGGAGAGGTGGAGTCCCTTTCTGACCATAAATACATAACGTTTGAGGTCGCCACCAACGTGGCATCAACTAACAGACTGCCCCGGAGAAGTGTAGGTAGTGGTGCTCGGTTTCCAAAGTGGGCTCACACACGTTTCGACCCAAATTTAGCTGAAGAAGCCGCAATAGTTGTAGGTTGGAACCATGACGCCCGCGATAACCGCCAAGATAGCGCTAATCAGCGGGCTCTTAGACTTCGAGAGGACCTCACTTACATATGCGATACAGCAATGCCCCGCTCCCTGGGCCCGCCTCCAGGCAAGAAGGCAGTCTACTGGTGGTCCGCTGAGCTGGCGTCTCTCCGGGAAACTTGCAATAGAAAGCGTCGAGACCACAAACGTTGTCGCCGAAGAAGGCATACCGAGATTGAGGAACAATTTCTCTACGAGGCCTACAAACAAGCGAAACTGGACTTTCAGAAGGCCATTTCACAGGCAAAGTCCAGAGCGCGAGAGGAATGGCTCCAGGACTTAGACCGCGACCCCTGGGGAAGGCCTTTTGTCGTGGTACGCAGTAAAATGCGCGGTGGTGCGCCTTCGCTAGAGGACTTTGAGCCACGACAGTTGAGTGACGCTGTGTCTGGCCTCTTCCCGAGAAGGGCTGCGTTCGTCCCGCCGGTAATGACCTCTCCGACAAGGGAAGACGAGATGACGGTCAGGGCTGCTCCAGTCACCGAAGAGGAGCTCGATGCCGCGCTAGACAGACTCCGAGCGAAGGGGAGAAAGGCTCCGGGCCCAGATGGAGTACCTGGTTTTGTGTTGGTGGCGGCCTCAAAACACCTAGGACAACAGCTCAGGGACCTGTTTTCCCTGTGCCTGGAGTCGGGAGAGTTCCCTTACACGTGGAGGAACGGCAGACTCTGTCTTTTAAAAAAGGAAGGACGTGCTCCTGGGTCGCCCTCATCGTTCAGGCCCATCGTTCTCCTAGACGAGGCGGGTAAGCTTTTCGAGCGCCTACTCGCCGCGCGTATTGAGCAGCACCTCTCAACTGCGGGACCTGACTTGTCCGAGCGGCAATATGGCTTCCGTGCTGGAAAGTCCACTGTTGACGCCCTGCTGGAATTGAGGCGTATATGTAACAGGGCAACTTCGAGAGGGGAACAGGTGCTGGCGGTGTCTCTTGACATCGCCAACGCGTTTAACACCATCCCCTTCGAAACCATCTTGGAGGGCCTACGGTTTCACGAGGTTCCATACTATCTCCGAAAAGTAGTTGCAAGTTATTTGTCAGGACGTAAGGTCAAGTACATTGGGCCAGGAGGAGCCATGTACAGTCGTGAAGTAAGTTGTGGCGTTCCACAGGGGTCAGTCCTCGGGCCGCTCCTGTGGAACATTGGTTTCAATTGGGTCCTGCGAGGTCTTCTGTTGCCCCGCATGAACATCATCAGTTATGCGGATGACACCCTAATCACCGCCCGGGGCAACAGCTACTCAGAAGCGGCGCGTCTGGCTACCGTTGGCGCGACCCTGGTTGTCCAAAGGATAAGAATGTTGGGTTTGGAGGTAGCTCTGAATAAAACGGAGGTTATTTGCTTTCATGGGCCGCGCGATGGCCCACCAGCCGATGCTTTTGTGTCAGTGGATGGTGTAAATGTCCCTGTAGGCAATACTATGCGGTACCTGGGCTTGACCCTAGACAGCCGGTGGGGCTTCATACCGCACTTTAAGAAGCTGGCCCCGCGACTTGTTAAGACGGCGCTAGCTCTCGGTCGGCTACTCCCAAATGTTGGTGGGCCAAGCATTAGCTGCCGTCGCCTCTTTGCGACCGTGGTTAAAAGTATGGCCTTATACGGTGCGCCGGTCTGGGCAGATGCCATGAATAGGCATATCTGTGCGCTCCTGCGTTCCCCACAACGCGCGATGGCTACACGGGCTATAAGAGCTTACCGTACAGTTTCTGCGTCGGCGGCCCTAGCGCTGGCAGGCACTCCGCCATGGGAGATGGAAGCGGAGGTGCTTGACGAAGTATACCGGCACAAAATTGAGTGTAGGGCACGGGGAGATCGTCTGACCCATGAGGAGGTCCAAGCGATAAGACGCGACGCGCACGACGCAGTTATGCAGCGATGGGAGGAGGAACTCGAGTCCGCGGAGTTTGGTCGGCGCACAGTTGAAGCAATCCAGCCGGTGCTGAGACAGTGGGTGGCGCGGAAGCACGGGTCTTTGACTTACCGCCTTGTGCAGGTACTCTCCGGACACGGTTGTTTTGGGGATTACCTGCACATGATTCGGCGCGAGGTGAGCCCTATGTGCCACGAATGCGGTGCTGCTCGTGACTCGGCGCAGCACACCCTGGAGGTGTGTGCAACTTGGGGCCGACAGCGCCGCACACTCACGGCGGTGGTGGGGACTGATCTCTCCCTACCCAGTGTAGTTAGGGCCATGCTGGCAGACAGCAGGGCCTGGGACGCCATGGCCACCTTCTGCGAGGAGGTTATAACGCAAAAGGAGGCCACTGAGCGGCTTCGCGAGGGTGATGCCCAGGCGCACCCGCTCAGACGCCGACGAACTGGGGGACGTAGAAGGCGCTACGCCGCGCATCTTTTCCCCCCATGATGAAGGATGGAGACGCCACTCGTGACGCGCGTCTCCTAAACACAAGATCGAGGCCAGGATAAGCCATGGCCGGCCGGGGCGGTGTGGTCGATTCCCGATTGGAACCCATGCCACCGACAACCGGCAGAGACGTCACAACGGGGGGTTTTTAGTGTAAGGTATGCCCGCTGTTCACCAGCGGGAGAGTCCCACTTCCCCTGCCCCAGTTATCTGGTGGCAGGCGGTGCGTAAAAGTACATTTTCCCCTCGAAAAAAAAAAAAAAAAAAAAAAAAAAAAAAAAAAAAAAAAAAAAGGTTAGGTTAGGTTAGGTTAGGTTAGGTTAGGTTAGGTTAGGTTAGGTTAGGTTAGGTTAGGTTAGGTTAGGTTAGGTTAGGTTAGGTTAGGTTAGGTTAGGTTAGGTTAGGTTAGGTTAGGTTAGGTTAGGTTAGGTTAGGTTAGGTTAGGTTAGGTTAGGTTAGGTTAGGTTAGGTTAGGTTAGGTTAGGTTAGGTTAGGTTAGGTTAGGTTAGGTTAGGTTAGGTTAGGTTAGGTTAGGTTAGGTTAGGTTAGGTTAGGTTAGGTTAGGTTAGGTTAGGTTAGGTTAGGTTAGGTTAGGTTAGGTTAGGTTAGGTTAGGTTAGGTTAGGTTAGGTTAGGTTAGGTTAGGTTAGGTTAGGTTAGGTTAGGTTAGGTTAGGTTAGGTTAGGTTAGGTTAGGTTAGGTTAGGTTAGGTTAGGTTAGGTTAGGTTAGGTTAGGTTAGGTTAGGTTAGGTTAGGTTAGGTTAGGTTAGGTTAGGTTAGGTTAGGTTAGGTTAGGTTAGGTTAGGTTAGGTTAGGTTAGGTTAGGTTAGGTTAGGTTAGGTTAGGTTAGGTTAGGTTAGGTTAGGTTAGGTTAGGTTAGGTTAGGTTAGGTTAGGTTAGGTTAGGTTAGGTTAGGTTAGGTTAGGTTAGGTTAGGTTAGGTTAGGTTAGGTTAGGTTAGGTTAGGTTAGGTTAGGTTAGGTTAGGTTAGGTTAGGTTAGGTTAGGTTAGGTTAGGTTAGGTTAGGTTAGGTTAGGTTAGGTTAGGTTAGGTTAGGTTAGGTTAGGTTAGGTTAGGTTAGGTTAGGTTAGGTTAGGTTAGGTTAGGTTAGGTTAGGTTAGGTTAGGTTAGGTTAGGTTAGGTTAGGTTAGGTTAGGTTAGGTTAGGTTAGGTTAGGTTAGGTTAGGTTAGGTTAGGTTAGGTTAGGTTAGGTTAGGTTAGGTTAGGTTAGGTTAGGTTAGGTTAGGTTAGGTTAGGTTAGGTTAGGTTAGGTTAGGTTAGGTTAGGTTAGGTTAGGTTAGGTTAGGTTAGGTTAGGTTAGGTTAGGTTAGGTTAGGTTAGGTTAGGTTAGGTTAGGTTAGGTTAGGTTAGGTTAGGTTAGGTTAGGTTAGGTTAGGTTAGGTTAGGTTAGGTTAGGTTAGGTTAGGTTAGGTTAGGTTAGGTTAGGTTAGGTTAGGTTAGGTTAGGTTAGGTTAGGTTAGGTTAGGTTAGGTTAGGTTAGGTTAGGTTAGGTTAGGTTAGGTTAGGTTAGGTTAGGTTAGGTTAGGTTAGGTTAGGTTAGGTTAGGTTAGGTTAGGTTAGGTTAGGTTAGGTTAGGTTAGGTTAGGTTAGGTTAGGTTAGGTTAGGTTAGGTTAGGTTAGGTTAGGTTAGGTTAGGTTAGGTTAGGTTAGGTTAGGTTAGGTTAGGTTAGGTTAGGTTAGGTTAGGTTAGGTTAGGTTAGGTTAGGTTAGGTTAGGTTAGGTTAGGTTAGGTTAGGTTAGGTTAGGTTAGGTTAGGTTAGGTTAGGTTAGGTTAGGTTAGGTTAGGTTAGGTTAGGTTAGGTTAGGTTAGGTTAGGTTAGGTTAGGTTAGGTTAGGTTAGGTTAGGTTAGGTTAGGTTAGGTTAGGTTAGGTTAGGTTAGGTTAGGTTAGGTTAGGTTAGGTTAGGTTAGGTTAGGTTAGGTTAGGTTAGGTTAGGTTAGGTTAGGTTAGGTTAGGTTAGGTTAGGTTAGGTTAGGTTAGGTTAGGTTAGGTTAGGTTAGGTTAGGTTAGGTTAGGTTAGGTTAGGTTAGGTTAGGTTAGGTTAGGTTAGGTTAGGTTAGGTTAGGTTAGGTTAGGTTAGGTTAGGTTAGGTTAGGTTAGGTTAGGTTAGGTTAGGTTAGGTTAGGTTAGGTTAGGTTAGGTTAGGTTAGGTTAGGTTAGGTTAGGTTAGGTTAGGTTAGGTTAGGTTAGGTTAGGTTAGGTTAGGTTAGGTTAGGTTAGGTTAGGTTAGGTTAGGTTAGGTTAGGTTAGGTTAGGTTAGGTTAGGTTAGGTTAGGTTAGGTTAGGTTAGGTTAGGTTAGGTTAGGTTAGGTTAGGTTAGGTTAGGTTAGGTTAGGTTAGGTTAGGTTAGGTTAGGTTAGGTTAGGTTAGGTTAGGTTAGGTTAGGTTAGGTTAGGTTAGGTTAGGTTAGGTTAGGTTAGGTTAGGTTAGG